>CM077087.1:47189229-47826729 GCA_039513925.1 Platanthera zijinensis | reverse complement strand
CCGAGTCGTTAACGATAGATACTAGGCATTGTGCATATCGACCCGTGCAGTGTTGTAGCTAACGCGTTAAGTATCCCGCCTTGGGAGTACACTCGCAAGAATGAAACTCAAAGGAATTGACGGGAGCTCGCACAAGTAGTGGAGCATTGTGTCTAATTCGATGCAAAACGAAGAACGTTACCAGGGCTTGACATGCCGTTAATATCTGGCTCGACTATCTCGCCTAGTCGAGCCATTCCCTTTATGAAAAAGGGGGTCAAGTCAAACCAGTAAAGAAGTAATTTATTAAGAAAGCAAAAGGAGAGAAGGGGATTCGAACCCTCGATAATTTCTTGTTAAGAACTATACCAGTTTTCAAAATCGGGGCTCTCAACCACTCAGCCATCTCTCTCAGATAGAATCTCTATTTTCTTCCTACGAATGTATGAATACAACAAGATCATACATTAATTATCTGCTCAACTACTTTTCCGAATAAAAAGAAAGGAGTAATATGTTCTAATGAATCAATTCATTCATGTCAAATCTCTTTATGATGCATTTTTTCCAACTTTTACTAAACGAGGGATCCAATGGTATAGTTCATTTGTTGATAGTTTTGAGAATATTGACAAGCATGACTATTGCTTTTCAATTGGTTGTTTTTTTTGCATTAATTGCAACTTCATTAATCTTACTAATTAGCGTACGGCTTGTATTTGCTTCTTCTGATGATTGATCAAGTAACAAAAATGTTGTATTTTTTTGTACATCATTATGGATTGAGTTAGTCTTTCTGATAGCTATCCTGAATTCTCTCATCTCTTGAACTTCTTTAATATTTTCCCTATCCAAAAATGACAATTCTTATAAGAAATTTAAATTGTAAGACACGCTTAGGCGGAATCCCGAAATTACATTTTATAATTACGAATTATATATAGATAATTAATAATCTGATCTTATCTTAATTGAAATCTGACTTTACTTACTATCTAGCCCTGTGCAAATATGATCCAGACACATATATGATATATCATATATTTCATATATGTGTGGACATATGCGTAAGCACCCATTTGTAATGTCAGCTTTTTTAACTAATAGTAAATATAACTTTTTAAGCATCAGTTTCACCGTGCTTAGGACTATATATATACACACACACGCGCGAGTGCCTTTTTCTTTTCAATAAGTTTAGGGATAAAATTATTATTTTATATTGTAGGACATCCTATACCTTAATATAAGCCTAAAACATCATATCATAATAGGTATATGAGCTCTAGTAATAAAAATGTAGATAATCAGACGATTAAAATTGATTTCATTTATAATTTTATATCAAATGATTGTGATGGTTGGCAGAGTTACAATACTAACCTGTTGGCTATAAAGGCCCAAGTGATGCCAACAATACTGGCATAAGAGTTAGGATTAAGAGCAAGCTTGAACCACACCATCTTCATGAGCTTCCTAAAAGAAGGCCTCGAAGCCACAACACCCTCCTTCCTCCCTTCTTCCACCTTGACCATCAACTCCGCCGGCGCCGCCGCTTCATTAAACGCCGGCGCATGCGCCTCGCGACCGCCTTCTCCGGCCGGCGCAGAACCCGCAGAAACGACAACATCCGGCGACATCTTAAGGTGTGTGCTCCCACCCCATGCCTTCCTCAGCTCCAGCATAAACAGCAGAAAAGTCAGCCATACAATGGACTGAACCACCGACAGCTGCACCACCAGCTCTTCCGACCACCGCCCGTACATCGCGTTGAGGAGCGGGACTCCGACGACGAGCGAGTTGGTGAGCGTGCTGAGCGAGAAGGTGGTGATGGACCAGCAGTGGCTGCTGCCCTTGCTGCGGCACTTGGCGCACGCGGCGATGACCGCGACGGTGAGGAGCTTGGAGATGGCGTCGGCGGCGAGGAAGCGGTAGTTCATCGCGAAGGGGTTGACGTGGAGCGCGAACTCGAAGGTGAAGAAGGGGAGGGTGAAGTAGGTCACGAGCCGGTTGACGGCGGCGCACTGCTCCGGGGTGAAGATGCGCCACCACCGGACGGAGCCGTAGCCGAGGCCAAGGGCGAAGTAGAGGGGCACCATGGCCTCCACCACCTTGTACACGTCCCTCCAACCTATCATGGTCTTCTCTGTTCAGCTCCTTTAGGTATGCTTACTGGCTCTCAAGTTTAACTGTTAAGACCAGTGTTTTATATTTATATATAGAGAGACTATGGGGTGGGATTGAGATTCTCTTCATTTGGGAGAAAAAGATACTATTTATTTTAAAAAGAAAATATAAAATGATAAGATTAGTGTCCCGTCAGATTAGCAAGGAATAGATGTGGACCGTGAAATTTCACTCTAAATGAAGAGGATTCGGATTCTCACCATTTCTAATGAAATGGAGGGGCTCCATTTCATCATCTAGTGGACAAGATAAGTCCAAAGGATATCTAATGGTGAATTTTTTTTGATTAAAAAATATATATAAAAGAATAGGAAATGATGAACCCATCACATCAAAAAGCATTTCATCATAACTGTGAAATGAATCCCCTCCATTTCTTGAGAAATGATGAAATGGAGAAGGGGTGTAGAGAGAGAGAGAGAGAGAGGAGAAAATAAACTATGCTTGTATGATCAGGTGGAGTTAACTACGTAAGCTGCATGTTTTTATTCGGCATCTAATAATTTTGGTTGGCACAGAATTGAGAGAGAGAGAAGAGACAATAAACCATGGCCATAATTAATGATGCGTTTATGTACTTTTTGTGCCCCCTAGTTGATACTAGATTAGAATATTTGCTTCATTATTATAATAAATTTTGTTGTAGAATTATTCTTATTGTAGCTTTTCATTTATAGTGTTGTTGTAAAACAAGAAATTGGTGCCACCTGGAAGCAGTATAAAACAAGATGTTGGTGTCACTTGGCCAGTGTGTCAGAGTTAAAACCTGTAAAAGATCAATATAAAAATAGTCATATCTTTATATATATGTAAAATCGTGACTACTCTACAGTAGTCTAGAATCTTCTACTCCAGGTTATATATATGTGTATTGATGTACAAGTTTTAGAGCTAATAAAAACTTCATCTCTTCCAACTGCTATTCCTCTCTTCTCATTTGCCTCATCCAAAATCTGAAACTAAAAACATCAATTTTATTCTAAGAGTTGTCAATATGTATGCATTTTCAATTCATTATTGCTCTTAGATCATTATATTTTAATTCTGCTTGAGGAAAGCTCTGTATAAGATATGAATAATACTATACTCATCCAAAAACATACCAAAATGCCACAAAAAAGTGGGTCCCACTCAACACAAAAACACCCGACTCCTGAATTTGATTTGCCAAGTTGGAAAAATAAGAAGGTCGGGAGTTTTTGTGCTGAGTGGAGCTCACTTTTTTGTAGCATTTTGGTATGTTTTAGATGAGTATAGTATTATCCATAAAATATTTGTTTAAAATCATACCTTGCCCGCTAAAATAAGGTTTCATGTGAGAGTGAAAGTTCGGTCCGCAGAATTGCAACACCTAACGATTAACCACAAGAAATGTTATGGATGAACATTCATTAAGAAGGCGACGCAGGTTCTTGGGCGGGTTCAAAAATTGAAGACTTTGTGAGTTTCTTCTCAGAACTAGTGGAGCAACCACTTTCTAAGATCCTCATGCTAGGGATCTAGACACATAAATTGTTGAAAATGGTGAAGTGAAAGTGATGATTGAGCGACCTGAGCGACTTGTCCGCGCGGTCTATGCGGACAGGACTGGCGGTTAGCCAGGTCGACAGAGTTGATTCAGTCGGTCGACTTGTTCTTTGGCGGCCTGTGCGGTCTGTTCGCGCGGTCTATGCGGCCAGAGGTGGCGGCCAGCCAGGCCGGCTTATGCTCAGCAGGCAGTTGGGTCGTAGAAGGTAACCGGGCGGATAACTTCTCTATCCACGGAGTCCGGCAAGATGCTGACTGGGCTGGAGCTCGGCAGACCGGCATGACAGATGCCTTGGTCTAGCTCTGGTGGTGCGCCTGGTGGTAGCCGCAGGGTTCGCCAGTTAGTGTGGATTGGTGTTGGAGCTCGCTAGGATTGGAGGACTGGGGTCAATGTCCGCCAGTAAGCGCAGACTGGCCCTTGTGACCGGTGGTGTGGACTTGGTTGGTTCTTAACCAAGTCCATGTTGGCTCAGTCCAGGAGATCGTGCGGTTAAAGCGCGGACTGCTGCTTAGTCCGCTAAGCTCGGCAACAATTGTCGTGTGCCTTGGTTGCGAGCTTGGGGAATTCGGACTGGAGTTGAGTCTACAAGGCGTGCAGACTAGTGCAGTGTCCGCCTAGTTCGACAGTTGGCAATTGTGCCTTGGTTGCGAACTTGAGGGTGAGGACTGATGCCGTGTTAGCAGGGAAGCGGACTGGAGCGGTGTCCGCTGATAGGCAGACAGGGTGTTGCTGTAGAGTTTTGCTGATGGCGGCGTCCTGGCTTGGCCTTTGGCGACAAGACAGATAGAGGTTTCTATCTGGCCTTGGTAATGCTCATGGCGGGCTAGCTACCCTATACAGGTCGCGACGGACTGGTTGTGTGTTCGCGGCTTGTGAATACACTTGGTTCTTGCCGTGAGATGGGGAGGTTATCCTATCGGCTAGGGAGGTAAACACACTCTTCATCGTGCCTATAAATAGGACCCCTGTCACATCAATATAGAGAGCGAATGAACAGTAAGTGAACTCGTGGGTAGTTGCTGCGAACTGGATTTTGTATCCGCGTGGTTTGATGGATGACTGGGTTGTGCTGTGCAAGTTGTGCGGATAGCGTTGGAAGCCAGGGACTTGGTTCTGACTGCGTTCAGGGACAGTGTGGACTCTGCGGATAGCAACCAACGGTTAACATCAGGTCACGGGTTGCGGCTAGGCGGTCTTATCTTCTGCAACTAGTTTCCCAGTTCAATAAGCTGTCTGCTACTGGCGGCCTGTTCAGTTCGGCAGCAGCAGATCGTGCGATTTAGCGGCTTGGCGACCTCGCGGTTAGGCGGCTTACAGATCGGCAGATAGAGCAGCATCGGAATAACGGTTAGTCCGCACGGCTTAGTTTGCGGTCTGGCGACATGGCGGTTTGTGCGGACTCCGTAGTGCAGCAGTAGAGCCGGCTGTTAACTCCTTGAGTCCGCTCGGTTAGGGTTTGTCTTGTATTGTTTCTGCTTTTCCCTTTGGGTACATTGGCAAATCATGTCTCGCCGTGTATGTCTCGTCTTTTAAAGATTGTTTAGTACATGATTCTTGCTCTTCTAGTTTGCATCTGGTTTATTTGGGCTCAGATTGGTTGAGTGTTCCTGCGTCTTGTTTACCGTCTTCCTCTATATCAAATTTTAACATGGTATTAGAGGGAACAAAGGCTTGTGCAGTGGATCTACCTACAGTTTACTTCAGTGCTTCTGTGAGTCTAAGTGAACCATGGTTAAGTGTAATGGAAGGTGATTTGGCAAGAGATCTTGGAATGGAGCTTCTTACATGGACTAACTTGGAAAAGTGGAATTCATGTATGGAAAGTTATCTTATTGGCGAGGACCTTTGGGAGGTGGTTTGCGGAGACAGAAGGCAAGTGGTTACTGCTATTACTAGCAATGCTGAAGCGGTGAGAGTTTGGAAGAAGATAAACGTGAAGGCAGAGGTTGTTCTCAAGTAGGTGATCTCAACGGAGCTCTTGGACCACATCAGCGGATGTCGGTCAGTTACGGAGATTTGGACTTCCCTCGATGTGTTGTTCAACAAGGAGGTGGCTGCTGAGGTTGGTCCCTCTACTTCTGATCAGCAAGAGATGAGTGTTTCTCCTAGGCGTGATGGGAAGAGAAAGTAAGGACCAAGGTGATATAAATGTTAGTAGTCTGGTCACTTCAAGAAGGAGTGTAAGGTGATCCTGCACTCGGTGAACGTTTCTCATGTGGGAGCAAAGGAAAGGACTTGGTTGGGTCGTCAACAAGTTCTGATGCTGATCGGTTGAAGGCCAGTGATAGTGCAGCTATCTGGCATGAAAGACTAGGGCATGTGGGGATGGACAAGCTGAAAGCAATGGCGGTGAGAAGCCTTGTGAGAGGCTTGCCTAGGATGCCATCCTTTGGCGACGGTCCAGATTGCGCGGTATGTCAACACGGTGAAGCTTATCGCTTTACGTTTGATAAGGCACAATCGAGGTGTAAGAAATCATTGGAGTGTATCCATGGTGATCTGGTGGGACCGACCATCACTGCTAGTCTTGGAGACAGCAGGTACATACTGATTTTGGTTGATGACTACTCGAGGTATACTTGGGTGTAATTCATGAAGGAGAAGTCGAATGTGTTCCGTTTGTTTGTTGAGTCCAAGATTCTTGTGGAGGTTCAGCTTGGTCTGCAGATCAAGAAGTTGAGAACGGGCAATGGAGGTGAGTTTGTCTCAATCGTGTTCTCTAATTTCTGCAGGAAATATAGAATCCGAAGGGAGCTCTCTTATGGACATACTCCGCAATAAAGTGGAGTAGCAGATTGGAAGATCCATCTTTTGATGGAGACCTGCAAGTGTTAGCTTCAGTGCAAAGGCATTCCTACAGCCTTTTTGGCGGAAGGGATGGCCTGCGCGGCACATGTCATCAATCGGATGCCTCTGAGTCCGATCAACTTGAAGACTCCGTATGAGCTGATGTTCAGGATAAAGCCCAACGTGAAGCATCTTCGGGTTTTTGGTTCTACCTGTTATGTACACGCTCCAGATGCTCTCAAGACAAAGCTTGTTTTCGTTGGGTATGATGAGCAGAAGAGGAGATGGAGGTGTATGGATCCTGCGACAAAGAAGTTCATCGTGTTGAGAGATGTTGTATTCAATGAGCTGACGTCGTATTGGGGTAGCTCATGTGTGGAGCTAGAGGTGAACAGGTCAGAAGGTGGGTTGGAGAAGGCTGCTGTAAAGGTACAGATGGAGCTGTCTGTATCACCAGGAGCTCCAGGTTGTTCTAGCTCCGGGGCTGATGCGTCTGGTTCAGGAAGCAGGGGGAGCGATGCTCTAGGTGCTTCTAGTTCCAGGGCAGTGGCTACTTGTTCAGGTAGCAAGGGAAGAGATGTTCCAGGCAGTTCTGTTTCAAGAGCGGAGGCTTCTGGTTCAGGAAGCAAGGGGAGCGTTGTAACACCACCCCTGTAATGACCGTATAATATGGGTCCGGCCGGGGCCCCACAACATACAGACATCACAACTTAAGTATTAAAAGATGATATGAACTTCCCAAACTCAAAACTCAAAATACAACAACGGAAACATATAACTAAACAAGAAGTTATCCACTAATCCGAGAGTATCAAAATGGCCTCAAGGCCTTACACATCATAAGTACAAAACTGAAAGACAACATAACAACGTATATGCGCACTCCTATGCTACCTCGTCATGCAAGCCAGATTACATTTCATGAGCATAACATTCAATCAAAACATAAGCAAATATAAGAAAGTTCGCTTCATGAGGCTTAGGCCTTTTTGGCCGGTGAGCTAGCTCCTGTTTGTGATCCTTGCCGTGTAAAAATTTGTTGTAATGTAGGTCAACAAAGGCTGACCTCAATTGTGAACCAACACATCTCCTCCCGGCCATCCATAACGGACCCCGGGGCACTCCATCACCCTGCAGGTCAGCACTTCGTATGAAATATACATAAACATGTAAAGTGATAAAATAAGTTTGGATGTCTTATACAACAAACATGGGACATACCATGCAACATGTATGCAAACCTGGGTTTCACTCAAGGCACTTTATAACGCATGATTCTAACACATCATCAAAGCACAACATCTGGGTACTTCCAATTTTCCCATCGGCGTTCAAGAAGTACACAAAAAGGGTACTATAATTTCCCTTAACGATATATAAGCCACCACACGGAACTCTTGCCAAGGCCCCACCCGCTCGTGGGTCTTGTGAGAACCCGCCAACCCATATCGCATCTCAAAACCCAGGTATTGAGATGAAGGGTGGCGGGGTACATAAACACGGAGGAGCAGGCGCTGCGGGCGATGTGGGACTAATCCCAACCATAGAACCGCGGGGATATTCCGCCACACAGGGGGCCCACCGGGGTCAACACCCAGACCAGGAACGCGATGGGGAAAGCCACGGGGGCGGTCCCACACACACGGTCCTGCTGGCAAATTATTCTCAACACACCCCCGCAGCAGGACAACCGTACAACCTCTGATACCATGTGAGAACCCGCCAACCCATATCGCATCTCAAAACCCAGGTATTGAGATGAAGGGTGGCGGGGTACATAAACACGGAGGAGCAGGCGCTGCGGGCGATGTGGGACTAATCCCAACCACAGAACCGCGGGGATATTCCGCCACACAGGGGGCCCATCGGGGTCAACACCCAGACCAGGAACGCGATGGGGAAAGCCACGGGGGCGGTCCCACACACACGGTCCTGCTGGCAAATTATTCTCAACAGGTCTCAAACCCGGGCTTGCCTGCAAACTCTGACTTCTTATGTCAGAATTCCGTCTCTCACACAAACCGATTCTAAGAACCCTTGCTGGACCCCACCCGCTCGTGGGCTTCGTCGCCCGGGCTTGTTTTAAGCTTGACGTTCTCGTTAGTTTCACAGAAGGGGACTAGTCTCGTCGGGACACTCTCCCCACATGACTTGCAAGTCATGGGATAGAAAGCCAACCACGGAGACAAGACCACACCTTAGCACATCACAAACAACATCTTGCCGCACAAGATTTCTACAAAAATCCTTAAGTTCGCCATACAACATCACCGAGTCGGACTAACGATTGCGAAAACAACTTCACCCACAATGCCTAATCCACTGACGGAGCGGATTTCTAATACAATATCATGTCGGGGACCGACACAATCAACCCAGTGGTTCCTCTTGAACCATGGCAACTCAAACCCCTCTCATTTGAGAGATCTAGTGCCATATGCTTGAAATAAAATCAAGAAAAGGAAAAGATGTCATGCACGCATCCTATAACCGAGAGGAGAAGTATCGTTACCTTACGACCCCTCTTCCTTGCCATGAAAACCTGATCCTCATGGATGAAAAGATGCGCCTCCATGTCCTCTCCACGGATCTAGCATCAGAACGATGATCGGATCTCCGAAACTTCATCAATGGCCGAAGAAGCTTTCTTCTTCTTCCCGAACTTTCTCTCTCTCAAACCCTAAGTCAACTCCAAAATGAGCACAAATGAGGGAGAGAACCTCTCAGCCCTACTAAAACTTGTCAGCCAGAAGATCATGGGGTCCAGGATCAACTTTGAAATTAAATCAAATGGCTAAGGAAAACGATCTACGAAACCCCAAACTTCGACAATTTAGTCGAACGGTTCATAATTCGTCGAGCGACATGAGCTCGACGAATGGTCCAGGGCTCGACGAAAAAAGCCCTCAGCTCGACGAACAACGCTGAGCTCAACGAACTGAGCTTGACGAATGGCGCTGAGCCCGACAAACTGCGTTGAGCTCGACAAATAGCCTGAGCTCGATGAACTGAGCTCGACAATCAACTCTGAGCTCGACAGACAGCCTGAGCTTGACGAACTGAGCTCGACGAATTGCCTGAGCTCGACAGACAGCCTGAGCTCAACGAACTGAGCTCGACGAACTGAGCTCGATGATCAGCCCTCAGCTCGACAAACAGACTTAGCTCGATGATCTGAGCTCAACGAACTGAGCTCGACGAACAGCCTGAGCTCGACAGACAGCCTGAGCTCGACAAACTGAGCTCGACAAATAGCCTGAGCTCGACAGACAGCCTTATCTTGACGAACTGAGCTCGGCGATCAACCCTCAGCTCGACAAACAGACTGAGCTTGACGAACTGCCTGAGCTCGACGATTTGAGCTCGACGAACTTCCTGAGCTCGACGAACTGCCTGGAAAACTATAGTGCTACAACTCCTCCCCCCTTATACGAATTTTGTCCTCAAAATTATTCTCCATACAGGAAAATAGCAAGAAATTTATTGCAATAAATTAAAATATTATTACAATAATTTTACACAAACAATTTCATTCAGGCAAACATCAAGAATAATGTTTTTACATAATAAAACATTGTTACAACAATGTTATATGAACGACTCCATACAAAAAGTTAGCAAAAGGATTTTTGCAACATAACAAAACACTGTTCCAACAACACTATGCAAACAACTCCGGATGGTCCTCACGCATTTGCTCATGCTCCCAAGAGAGCTCATCTCACCCACAGTAGTCCCAACGCACTTTTACGAGCTTCACCTCTTTGTTCGTAATTGCCGAACTTTTGAATCCTCTAAGCCCACCGGACGGACTTTCGTCCTCAAGTCCTCTTCTATTGACACCGTCGTCGGTTCTATCACCACACTAGCCTACACCAAGGCTTTCCTCAAAATGGAGACATGGAAAACATCATGTAATCCACTCAGCTCTGTGGACAATGACAACTGGTAAGCTGCTTCTCTAATACGTTCTATAACCTCGAACAGTCCCAAAAACCTCGGACTCAACTTCTTGAGTCGGCGAATCCGCGAAACGCCTTTGAACGGCTTGATATTGAGATATACCCAGTCGCCTACCGCAAACTCCACATTCCAATGACGAGCATTAAAATACTTTGCTTGCGGGTCCTGGGCAACCTTCATGCGCTCCTGAATTGTTCACACTAACTCACATGCATCAGTTACCACTTCTTTTCCCAAAAGTTTGGTGTCCCCCGCCTCTATCCAAGACATTAGCGTTCGACACCGCCTTCCATACAAAGCCTCGTATGACGCCATCTTTATACTTATCTTGTAACTGTTGTTATAGGCAAACTCCACCATGAAGAGGTGGTCTTCCCACTTTTTCCCAAAGTCAAGGGTATACATCCTCAACATATCCTCCATTATACGATTCGTTCTTTCAGTTTATCCATCAGTTTGAGGATGGAACGTCGTACTGAACTTGAGTTTCGTGCCCAGACTCTTCTGAACCAGCCTCCAGTCTTTGGACGTGAATCGTCCATCGCGATCACCAATTATACTCTTAGGAATCCTACGTAGTCGCACAATGTTGCCAACATACAACTCTACCAGCTTCTCCACGCTGTCCTCTTTCCGATTTGGGATGAAATGAGACACTTTGGTCAAGCGATCCACGATCACCCAAATCGCATCGTTACCCTACGGCGATAAAATTTCCACTCGGGAATAGGAAGAGGCTTCAGGAACCCGCTTGGCTTCTGATACTTGGCCTTGACTAAGACACAAGTTTGGCACCGTCTCACGTATAAAGCTGTCCTGCTTCAAACCAAGCCACCAAAAAGATTTCTTCATATCCAAGTACATCTTTGTACTGCTTCAGTGAATGGAGTACTTCGTAAAGTGAGCCTCAAACATCAACTCCTCGCGGAGCTTGCTGAACTGTGGTACACATATCCTTCCACCCTTCCTCAATATCCCATCAATGATCTCCCATGTGCTACCTTCTCCCTTTTTAGCTTCCACCACGAATGGTTGGAACTCTATATCCAATTTAGTCACTTCCCGAACACGATCAGTTAAGTCATTTTGCAAATCAAACGAGTTCAACCGAGCCGTACTAGACTCGCCTCTAGCTACACACTCAAGGCCAAGGGACTCCCAGTCCCGCACCAACCGCTCATCATGAGCTTCGATCCAACCCCCTTGTCCAAAGTATTTTATACTCAAGGCATCTGCCACCACATTGGCTTTGTCTGGCGTATACTAAATCGCCACTTCGTAGTCTCAAAGGAACTCGACCCACCTACACTGCCTCATATTCAAGTCCTTTTAATTTAGAAGATACTTCAGACTTTTGTGGTCCATGAAGATCTCCACCTTCGCACCATAAACATAGTGCCACCAAAATTTCAATGCAAAAATTACCGCCGCCAATTCCAAGTCATGGATGGGGTAATTCCTCTCATGTGGCTTCAACTGCCTAGACCCAAAGGCTATCATATTGCCATGCTGCACCAACACGCGACCCAAACCGCATCCTGATGCGTCACTGAAAATCTGAAATCCTTCAGTCCCTTTAGGCAGACTTAGGATTAGAGCTATCATCAGTCTTTCCTTCAGGGTGTCAAACGCCTGATTGCACTCCTGAGTCCACACAAACTTCTGGTCCTTACTAGTTAGAGAGGTGAGAGGTAGAGCTATCCGCAAAAAGTTTTCCATAAACCTTCTATAATACCCGACTAGTCCAAGGAAACTCTGGACTTCCGCCACGATTCTCAAAATCGGCCGATCCTTGATGGCTTCAACTTTTGCCGGATCCACCGCCACCCCTTCACCACTAATTACATGGACCAAAAAATGCCACCTTCTCCAACTAGAACTTGCACTCTGAGAACTTTGCATAAAGCTGGTTCTCTCTCAACACTTGCAGGACTACACTCAAATGAGTCTCATGTTCCGCCTCCGATTTGGAGTATACCAAGATATCGTCAATAAAGACAACTACAAAAGAATCCAAGTATTCCCGAAATACTCGATTCATCAAATCCATAAATACTGATGGTGTGTTCGTCAACCCGAACGGCATCACCGAGAACTCGAAATGACTATACCTTGTACCAAAAGCTGTCTTGGGTATGTCATCATCTCGAATCCACAACTTATAGCAACCTGACTTCAAGTCCAACTTAGAATACACCAATGACCACACCAACAGGTCGAACAGGTCATCTATCCGAAGAATCAGATACTTATTTTTCACAGTCAGTTTATACAACTCTCGGTAGTCTATGCACAACCGCATACTACTGTCTTTCTTCTTCACAAACAACTCCGGAGCGCTCCAAGGTGAAGAACTGGGTCTAATATACCCATGCTCCAACAGTTCCTGCAACTGTACTTTGAGTTTGGCCAACTCTTTTGGTTCCATCCTAAAAGGAGTACGTGACACCGGTCTAGCCTCTGACACCAACTCAATCGAGAAATCAATCTTCCATCGAGGAGGTGCTCCAGGAAGTTCATCAGGGAACACATCTTCAAACTCTGCCACTACCGATACTTTCTTAAGTGATAACCCGGAAAGGCGAACCACCAACAATACTATAATATCTAATCCTCCCTTGTTAACTGCCCGCACCAACTGAATGGCGGAAATTAGGGAGCATGCCACTCCACTAAGGCCCTCAAACTTAACTTCTGCCTGTCCTTCACTTCTCAGGGTCACCACCTTAGATAGGCAGTCAATACTTGCACGCTGCTCTACAAGCCAGTCCATTCCCAAAATTATATCGAACTCAACCAACGGTAGAACCGCTGCTATCAACGTGAAGTCAACTCCGTCTAGACTCCAAATAATGCGCCCCTTCGCCCCGGTAGTCATGGATGACCCATTGGGCATGCGCACCTTCAGCTCTGCGTCTGCCGAGAATGACTCAACTCCAATTCTCCGGATAAAGCTTTTCGCAAGAAAAGAGTGCGATGCTCCCGTATCAAACAATACCCTAGTAGGGTATCCAAAAACTAACACAAAGACTAAAACATAGGCGATAAACATAAACAGTTTCGAAAGCCTAAAGCAGCAAATAAATATACTTAAACTTTCTCATACCTGTCACCACATCGGGTTGGCGGATCGCTTCTTATTGCCCAAGGTTATAAGCCCTTGGCTGCACAGGTTGGAAATGAGAAGCGCTAGACTCCGCCATTTTTCCTTTTTCTGCGGCGCTGGGGCCGGACCGCACGGACTGCTCCTGTCTTGGCTCCTGCTCAGCACTACTCTTAGTATAGAAAAGAGCTATGTGGCCTGGCTTGCCACACTTAAAGTACGACGGTGGTCCCTTAAAGCGAGACCCTCCTGACGTCAAGTTGATTTTCTCACCTGACTTGAAAGGATAAGGCTTTTTCTTCCACCTGTTCCCTTCAGACTTCCCTTGCGATTGAGAAGGCTTCCCTTCTCCCTTCTTGGCTGCAAACCCCTTACGACGTTGGGTTCGCTCCATATCGCTTTCCAATGTTCTAGCAGCCTCAACCAGCTCATTGAAACCAACATTATTCATAGATATGAGGGGTTGTCTTAGATTCTCCCTCAGCCCATGATAGAAGAGGTTGTCCCTCTCCTCATCGTCGGTCATGGTCGTCCCAACATAATGACCCAAACGATTGAACTCCTAAACATACTCGTCCACCGTCTTTTCCCGCTGCACCAAGTGCAGAAACTTCCTCTACAGGGACAGCCTTGTCGACGCATGAATGTAATTCTTCAAGAAAGTATTCCTGAACTCTTCAATGGACGGGGTGCGTTCAGGAAACTGGCGACCGCAATGGCTCACCCGCCACAACTTAACATCTCCTTCCAACATGAAGGTCACAAACTCAGATTTCTTTTCCTCTGGCGTCTCTGCCACCCTCAGAAGTTCTTGAATCCTCGCCCATCAATCCTCTGCATCGGTCGGCGTGTCGATGCCCTTAAATTTTGGAGAGTGTAAGCTTAATAAATACTTCATTTGTCGTCTCCGTGCCCAACAACCACTCTTTTAGCCAAAGGCTCTACTTTACTAGCTTCACCACTCAGCACGGCTGTTGCTGTATCCGGGGTAGCAGGAGTTGCTACCTGAGTGACAGGGTCCACAACTTGCACTGCCGCTGCAGCTTGGGCCGCTACCATTGCTTCTGCAAGTATGCCACAGAAATCGGTCGGGGTTACCCATATGCCCAATGGACTTGGATCAGTAGCACTACTCGCCGAAGGCTCTTATTGTGTCCTTGACATCCCCGCCTCATTGCTTGCACCCTTAACAAAAGCAAGGTAAAAACAAATCAGTCTCTAGTCGCAAGACTCAAACACAAGGACACTCATGGTCTCGCCGTATTCCTATATGGATAACTTCTTTACGCGACTTGGTTACGTTAAATCAGCCGCTAAGCCTCACCTTGGATACTAACCTCCCTCTGATAACAAATTGTAACACCTCCCCTGTAATGAGCGTATAATATGGGTCCGGTCGGGGCCCCACAACATACAGAAGCCACAACTTAAGTATTAAAAGATGATATGAACTTCCCAAACTCAAAACTCAAAATACAATAGCGAAAACATATAACTAAACAAGAAGTTATCCACTAATCCGAGAGTATCAAAATGGCCTCAAGGCCTTACACATCATAAGTCCAAAATTGAAAGACAACATAACAACGTATATGAACACTCCTAGGCTACCTCGGCATGCAATCCGGATTACATTCATGAGCATATCATTCAATCAAAACATAAGTAAATATAAAAAAGTTCGCTTCATGAGGCTTAGGCCTTTTTGGCCGGCGAGCTTGCTCCTGCTTGCGATCCTTGCCCTGTAAAAATTTATTATAACGTGGGTCAGCAAAGACTGACCTCAACTATGTAACCAACACATCTCCTCCCGGCCGTCCCTAACGGACACCGGGGAACTCCATCACCCTGCAGGTTAGCACTTCATATGCAATATACATAAACATGTAAAATGATAAAACAAGTTTGGATGTCTCATATAACAAACATGTTTCTACGTTGAGCATATAGTAAAAGGGGCATACCATGCAGCATGTATGCAAACCTGGGTTTCATCCAAGGCACCCTATAGCTCATGATTCTAACACATCATCAAAGCACAGCATCTGGATACTTCCAATTTCCCCATCGACGTTCAAGTCACATACAAAAAGGATACTATAATTTCCCTTAACGGCATACAAGCCCCCACACGGAACTCTTGCCAAGGCCCCACCAGCTCGTGGGTCTCAAACCCGGGCTTGCCTGCAAACTCTGACTTCTCATGTGAGAATTTCATCTCTCACACAAACCGATTCTAAGAACCCTTGCTGGACCCCACCCGCTCGTGGGCTTCGTCGCCCGGGCTTGTCCTAAGCTTAGCGTTCTCGTAAGTTTCACAGAATGGGACTAGTCTTACTGGGACACTCTCCCCACATGACTTGCACGTCACGAGATAGCCAACCGACCACGGAGACAAGAACACACTTTAGAATAGGCCTGTAAGCAAAAACCAACCGAACCGCAAAACCGAACCAAACCAAACCAAACCGCACGATTTGGTTCGGTTTCAGTAGGCTGCGGTTCGGTTACGGTTTTGATTTTAGAAAAACCATATGGTTCGGTTCGGTTCATGGTTTTGCATGGCAAACCGAACCGAGTCGAACCGAACCGAACCGCTATGTATAAAAATTAAAAACATTTAATTTATTACTTAAATTTCATTAAGTCAATTAAACATTAAGCACAAAATTTATAAATATATATGTCCAATACTTAAAATTAAGCATTAAACAATAAGCATTAAGAACCGTTTGTTGCTCAGTTGCTCTTGCTCAGGCCGCTCACGGTTCCCCGGCTCACCCACTTTTCTCTCCCGAGTCCTGAGCCCCGAAGTCCCGAACCCTAGCTCCTTCACTCCTTCAATCGACTTCGCAGTTCGCCTCTTCACGGATTTCTGCTGCCGATCAGCGACTGCGACTCAGCGACAAGCGCACAATCGTACACCCTTCTTCTCAGGCCGCCTCCACTGGAAGAGAAAACTTCGATCACTCCTCCACTCCCAGACACAATCGTAGGTAATTAGGTATCCATTTGTTTTCTTCTCAACGCCATACTCTCTCGTCACAGCGATTTGACGAACTCTTCATTCCAGCAAGTTTAGAGGAGATTCAGTGGACAAACCTTCATCTCAAACACCATTACTTGCTTGATGTTTCCTTGCAAGTTTTTTTTTGTAGTTTCAGACAAATTCGTTTTAGTTGTTTGCAATAGCTGTAAGGATTGATTTAGTTAGGGGTTTAGTTTTTTTTGTGTGTATTGATATCATGCCATTTCTAGACAAACCTTCATCTCAAATTAATTGTATCATTTTGTGAAAGGTATGTATGTTTGCTACTTGTGGTACAATCCTGATAAATATTTCCCTTTTCATTCATTTGATTTTTGTGTTCTGAAATGGTTAGGTGATAAGAATTGTGTTCATGCATCACTTTCATGTTAGGTGGTTGAGTCTCATACACCGCACCATCCCGGATCTCTCTATATAAATATTTAGGCTTCATCACATCATTTAAACCACCAAAACCGAACCGAACCGAACCAAACTATTTGGTTTGGTTTTAATGTTTGGGCGGTTCGGTTCGGTTCCAAATTTTTGAAACCACATAGGGGTGGTTCGGTTTGCAGTTTTGCTCACAAACCGAACCAAACCGAACTGTTACAGGCCTACTTTAGAACATCACAAACAGCATCTTGTCGCATCGGATTTCTACCAAAATCCTTAAGTTTTCCATGCAACATCACCGAGTCGGACTAACAGTCACGACAACGACTTCACACACAATGCCTAATCCACTGGCGGAGCGGATTTCTAATACAATATCATGCCGGGGACGGACAAAATTGACCTAGTGGTTCCTCTTAAACCATAGCAACCCAAACCCCTCTCATTTGAGAGATCTGGTGCCTATATACTTGAAATAAAATCAAGAAAAGGAAAAAAATGCCATGCACGTATCTTATAACTGAGAGGAGAAGTGTCATTACCTTACGACACCTCTTCCTTGTCATGGAAACATGATCCTCACGGATGAAAAGATACGCCTCCACGTCCTCTCCATGGATCTAGCCTCGGAACGACGATCGGAGCTCCGAAACTTCGTCAATGACCGAAGAAAGCTTTCTTCTTCTTCCCAAACTTTCTCTCTCTCAAACCCTAAGTCAACTTCAAAATGAGCACAAATGAGGGAGAGAACCGCTCAGCCCTACTAAAACCCGTCGGCCAAAAGATCCTGGGGTCCAGGATCAACTTTGAAATTAAATCAAACGGATAAGAAAAACGATCTACGAAACCCCAAACTTCAGCAAATTAGTCGAACGGTTCAGAATTCGTCGAGCGGCCTGAGCTCGACGAATGGTCCAGGGCTCGATGAAAAAGCCCTCAGCTCGACGAACATCGCTAAGCTTGACGAACTGAGCTCGATGAATGACGCTAAGCCCGATGAACTGTGTTGAGCTCAACGAACTGAGCTCGACGATACTCTGAGCTCGAAAGACAACCCGAGCTCGACGAACTGAGCTCGACGAACAGCTTGAGCCGACAGACAGCCTGAGCTCGACGAATTGAGCTCGACGATCAACCCTCAGCTTGACATACAGACTGAGTGTCACAACCCGCATTTTCTACGCATTTAAAGATATATCATAGTAAGGGAAAATGCGCGTCATGATGCCACGTCAACGGGGAATAACTGCGGACGCTCAGGCAAGACTCCTACTTGACAAATAAAGAAAGATTTTTAAGTTATTTAGAGAAAAATCCAGTTTAAGTTAAACAGTTAGCTGTATCCCTCGGCTTAGTGTCTCATCTAGTTCATGGGGAAAAATAGTTATACGCTGCGAAAAATAGTTCATTTATGAGATTAAACATCCTACATGAGTGTAGACGTTCTCCAGGGAACAACTCATGGTATGCATGACCATAGATTTATAATAAGTATAGTAAAAGTCTTTACGCTAACCAGAATTTAGTGACTTGGTTTTGAAAGAGATGGCATGTATGATATCCTTAATAATAGGATTTTATAAGTTAAAAATATCTAACATGCAGTCCTAGCATAAAACACCCTTGAGAGTAAGTAATCCAACTCATCATAAGAAAATAACTAACAACTAGCAAGGTATCCAAAAATCAACAAACTTGTGGGCATCAATAATCTGACACGAACCCACATCAAATAAAAGTATGTCTGAACTAAGTAAAACACAAAAAAAACTACCTCGTAACGGCGAGGTGAAAACCACAGCCAACACTGTCACTCAAAAACTCCAAAATCAGCTCCACTACCTGCTGAAGCTCCGGACCTGAGGTATTCCAAACACAGAACACCTCAGCAAGAGGATACAAGTGGTGGAAGAAAAAGTAAGCCCAAAAGTAAACAAGGTCAAAAGGGGTACCAACCCAAGACCAAAAGTACTGAAGTAAAGTACCAAAATTAGAAAAAAATAGAACTTACATGAATCGTCACATACAACAAATCACATCAGATGCACAAGGCTAAAAAGGTGGAAAGCAAGATTAAATCATAAGAAAGAATACTCAAAACTTAATTAGCCACATGTGGTCAACTCTACCCAAAAACACAGGCGAGGTGGTCACTCATCTGGACACACCCTCACAGATATATAATATCCATCTAACTGCGGGGGAGACTCATACACTTCACCATTCACCGCAGATGCCCAAACACCCGGTAGGGTTCCACAAGGTACTAATAAAGAATATAAACTTTGCGGCGGTGGATTCGCCCACTAACACCCGCAACAAAGGAAAACCATGATATAAATCTCAGCCATCGTAGAGATGGTTACGTCTACTAACTCCCGCAACCAGAGAATCATGATATATCTCAAGACATGGCACATCGGATTCTACTAGACATTTCTAGATTAAGAAGCGGTTGATCAACCTACATGAATGATTTACAATCCTAGATAACTATAACACGTTCTACAACAATAGTTAGGGGCAATTAAAGGCAACAATATAACATTTCATCAAATCACTACAACGCTACAAGGTTGAATTATCATGACAATAATTTATAAATTCAAGTGGATTCCAAGGAAAGATTAATCTACAAATTTGAAAGACAAAAGTGTAGAAAGATTAAAGAACAAAAGGTTAACAGTTACCATCAAGATCAGCAAGAAAGGGGGAAGGAGGGAAAAACACCACTTGCCTTTGTTTTGGCGGAAAAACTCTCCAAATCACTCCTTGTTGTAGATCAGGGCTAAAGAAGATAGGGAGAGTCAAAATCTAACAAGAAATTGCCAAAATAGAGATTAGGGCCAAAAACCCTGACGAGAAAAACTCAAGGAATGGAGAAGATTTTACCATGATGACGAATCTCTCGTTGAGAGCTTTCCAGATCAATGATAGGTTGGACATTTTGAGCACCGGAGCGCCGTCGGCGGCCACCGAAAGAATTTCTCTCTCTCTCGCTCACGTCGCTCTAGTTTGGGAGATGAATAGGAATTCAGTCTAAACGAAGGAGGAAGAAAAAGTAGAGTATATGTATACTAGGTAAATTTATAATATTAAATTAATTTTTACCTAAAACAATTACAATTCTAAGAAAAGAATCGGGGGAGGGGGGGGGGGGAGTTAGCTGGACCGGACTTCTCAAGAAGAAACCATGGATTTCTCGAGTGGAATGAAGGTTTCTCGAGTACAAGGTAGAGCCTTCTCGAGAACTAGATGGCCATCTCGAGTAACAAGGGCAGAACTACTCGAGTACAAAAAGGCTTCTCGAGAATTAAAGAAAGCTTCTCGAGAACGGCAAGAAAGAACCTCTCGAGAATGAAATGAACTTCTCAAGAACAACAGGGCTTCTCGAGTACATCAATACTTCTTGAGAACTAGAAAGGCAATTCTCGAGTACAACAAGACTTCTCGAGAACATCAAGGCAGTTCTCGAGTACAAGTAAATCTTCTCGAGAACAACAGAAGAACATTCTCGAGAGCTACAGAAGGACCTTCTCGAGTAATGAAGATATTTCTCGAGAACAACAAGGGTTTTCTTGAGAACTCCAGGTCATCTCGAGAACAAACAGAGGATTTCTCGAGTACTACCAGACCACTCGAGAACAGGGGGCACTTCTCGAGAGCTTAAACCAGACATCTCGAGATCAATAAGAGCTTTCTCGAGAACTGCAGCTCTTCTCGATAACTTACTCTAGGGTCTCTCGAGAAACACAACAAACCTCCCGCGAACTGAGCAGGATAAAATTCGAGAATTCAGATTGACTAATATTTCGGGATAAAATGTCAACTCTATGAAATTAGCAGTGTAGACAAACCTTAGAATCCGACGCACTATTCTTGAGACATTATCATCAAATGCTTGCTTAAGCAAAAATCATCACAAAAATTCAAACACGCGTCGAGACTCCAAAATGCTCGGTTCGCAAATAAACTGGACAAGCCCCAAAACCTCAAAGCTTTACCCTTTTCAATGAAGGAAAACATTAAATCCAAATCAAAATCCCAAAATCTGGTCAAACAGACCCAACGGACGCGAATACGCACTAACGGTGCAGCGCCATCGACATGACATATAAAAGTAATGCCTTGATATCATAAATATGACGATGCCAAAACAAATAATAACATCGAAAAATCGGGGGCGTTATAGTCACTCCCCCTAAAAAGAAGTTTCATCCTGAAACTTATCACAACTTCAAAACCAAACCAAACGAGAAAAATTAAACACATCCAAAAGCAAAAGTCATACCATAAACTAAGGGAAGAGGTGCAGATGAGATTCCCTCATTGCCGACTCCAATTCCCATGTCCCGATGTCTTGATTTATCCAAAGAACCTTGACCATATGGATGGTCTTTCTTCGTAACACTCGATCTTGAGATTCTAAAACATGGACAGGCTCTTCCACATACGAAAGGTTGGGCTGAATCTTGGGAACCGAGTCAAGGACTTGACGATCACTACGAACACACTTCCGCAACTGGCTCATATGGAACACATCATGGACACCAGGGAAGGTAGCAGGCAAATCCAGTCTATAAGCTGACACTCCGATGCGCTCAAGAATTTGAAAAGGTCCCGCATACCGGGGGTCTAACTTGTGGTTCCTTCCAAACCTTTTAACACCTGACATCAGAGAGACTTTTAGAAAAGCCATGTCCCCAACAACGAACTCTAGATTGACCCTTCGTCGATTAGTATATTTCTCATAACACTCTTGCGCTACACGGAGCTTCTCTCGAATATGAGTCACAACACAATTCATCTCTTCTAGGGCTTCCGGACCTACCAACGGTCTCTCACCAACCTCAGCCCAAAACAAAGGTGTCCTACAATGCCTTCCGTACAAGGCCTCAAACGGGGTCATCTACAGACTCTCTTGATAACTATTATTATAAGCAAATTCCATGAGTCTGAGGCGTTCATCCCAGGCACCACCATGATCCAATATGTAACACCTTATCATGTATTCCACGATCTGATTTACCCTTTCCGTCTGTCCATTTGTCTGCGATGATAGTCAGTGGAATACCTTATATGGTACCATACCCCTCTTGTAAACTCTTCCAAAAACGAGACGTAAATCTGGAGTCTCAATCCGATACAATGCTAACAGGCAATCCATGTAATCTGATGACTTCATCGAGATATAACTCAGCTATCTTCTTCATAGAATACCCAATCTTAAAGGGCATAAAGTGAGCACATTTAGTCAATCTATCAACTATCACTCAAACAGAATCGTGCCCACGGGGAGATTTTGGTAAACTGATGATAAAATCCATTGAAATACTCTCCCATTTTCAACTTGGAATATCAAGCAGTGATATTTTACAACCAGGCCTTCTATGGTCAGTCTTAACACGCTGACACGTATAACATTCTGACACAAACTTTGCTATATCATTCTTCATTCCCGACCACCAAATAATTTGCTTCAGATCCTTATAAATTTTGGTGGAACCAGGATGGTAGGCAGCACTGGAACCATGAGCTTCATTACAAATCTTAGCTCGAATGTCACCAAAAGCGGGAATACAAAATCTACCCCGATATTTTAGGGTGTCTAGCTCATCCAAAGAAAAATCAAGTAGCTCTCCCTTCTCAGTTCTATTCTAGAGATGCAATAAATCAGGGTCATCCTTCTAGTGCACTCTGGTAAGGAAATCCAAGAGGGCTCTTCTGCTTCCAAACTAGCTGACACAGTATTACTCCCAACTTCAATGTCCATCAATAAGAATTCTTCCACCAAGGACTGTACGGTTAGATTGAAGATTTTGGCAGTATTCCTACTCAAAGCATTGGCTACTATGTTAGCCTTTCCTGGATGATAAAGGATATCCACTTCATAATTGGCCACATACTCTAACCAGTTACGTTGGCACAGATTTAACTCCTTATGAGTGAAGACGTACTTCAAACTCTTATGGTCTGTATAGATCTTGCTCAGCGTGCCATATAGTAAATGTCTCCAAAGCTTCAGCGCATAAATTACAGCAGCAAACTCTAAATCATGCGTAGGATAGTTCCTTTCATGAATCTTTAATTGTCTTGATCCGTACGCGATCATCATCCCTTCTTGCATCAAAACACAACCAAATCGAATGTGTGATGCGTACACATACACAGCGTACTCTACTCCCTCAGTAGGTAAAGTTAAAACTGGAGTAGTACACAATCTCTCCTTCAACGCTTGGAAGTCTTCTTCACACTTATCGCTCCAAATGAACGTGGTGTTCTTCTGTGTAAGTCTAGTTAGAGGAGCAGACAACACAAAGAACCCTTCCATGAATCTTCTATAATAGCCAGCTAGACCTAAGAAGCTCCTAATCTCTTTAGAAGTAGAAGGTCTATTCCATTCCATCACAGCAGAAATTTTGGTCGGGTCTACGGAAATACCGTCCTTGCTCACAACGTGGCCCAGAAAAGACACCTAGGGTAACCAAAATTCGCACTTACTCAACTTGACATAGAGTTTGTGCTCCCTCAGGGGTGATAAAACTAAGCGCAAGTGTTGAGCATGCTCCTCAATACTGCGAGAATACACGAGAACGTCATATATGAACATAATCACAAAACGGTCCAAGAAATCTTTGAACACTCTATTCATTAAATCCATGAAAGCAGCGGGTGCATTTGTCAAACCAAAGGACATCACCAAGAACTCAAAATGCTCGTGCCGTGTGTACAATCCCGTGTTCGCCGAAGAGGCTCGGTCAACCAGGCGGGTAAGCCCCGACCCGCCTCTCCTAGGCGGGTCGGCCTCCAAGGGTCGCCTTGGCGGGTCAGCCCCAGCCCGCCTCTCGTAGGCGGGTCGGCCTCCAAGGGTCTTCCAGGCGGGTCAGCCCCGACCCGCCTATCCTAGGAGGGTTGGCCTCCAAGGTTCGCCCAAGCTGGTCAGCCCCAGCCCGCCTCTCCTAGGCGGGTCGACCTCCAAGGGTCGCCCAGGCGGGTCGGCCTCCAAGGGTCGCCCAGGCGGGTCAGCCCCGGACCGCCTCTCCTATGCGAGTCGCCCTGGCTCGCGCCTTCCCAGGCAGGCCGCCTCCAACTCGCGTCTCCTAGGAGAGCCAGCCCCAGCCCGCGCCTCTTGCCGGGCAGAGGCATTGGAGGACTACTCGCCCAGTCCCCAATTGGGGAAACTCCTTTCAATTTTGCCTTTACAGGTCTGCCCCTAGCCAGCTAGAATAGCGGAATCTCGCTGTTGGCAGACCCAGGTGGGCTGCATATAGCTGTCCAGAATAGCGGAGTTTGGTTGTTGGCAGGCCAGCCCCGGGAGTTTTCAGTAATTTCAAGATAGCACAGGTTAGTTATTAGCAGATCACTTTTAGGATCCTATAAATAGGACCAAAGAGGTACCTCAGGGGGGAAGGCTTAAAGATCTCCCAGTCTTCTAGCGCTTTCTGAGGTACCTTAGCCCGACATTTGGCTAAGGAGGGGAAGCGCTCAGTTATCTTCCGGGTTTGTGGTGGGACCTCCGAGCCGGGCCCTTGGTCTAGTCCTTTCCCTTTTCTTTCCTTGGTTGTTTTTTCTTGTAGGAGCGAAGTAGGTGCGCGACCACCCCTTCCCCAAGGGTGGACTCCACAAGAGACCGATTTTCAGTTTCAACACCGGGAACGAAAAGCCGTCCGTGGAATATCATTCTCACGCTCAACTGGTGGTAGCCTGAACGAAGGTCAATCTTCAAAAACACAGCGCATCCCCACAGCTGATCAAATAGATCATCAATCTGAGGTAACAGATATCTATTCTTGGTGGTTACCTTTTTTAACTACTGATAATCTATGTAGAGCCTCATGGAACCATCTTTCTTCTTTACGAATAAAATAGGGGCATCCCACTGGGAAAAACTCGGCCTAATAAAACCATATTGCAGCAACTCATCCAACTGAGTGCACAACTCTTCTAACTCACGCGGAGCCATACGGTACGGTGTCTTATCAATATGGTGAGTACCAGGCTCGAGGTCTATCACAAATTCCACCTCTCTCTCAGGAGGAAGTCCTGGAAGGCTATCAGGAAAGACATCTGGAAACTCTTGCACCACCGAGATATCCTCAAGACGTGGTGTAACAAAAGCTATTTCCAAAGCAAAAATAGACACAAGATATGCCTCGTAACCAGACTCTAGAGCTCGACAAGCACGTACCGCAGAAATAATAAGGGAACCCTCGTCCTGAAAACCATAGACACTCATGGGTTGGTCGTTGTCCATCTTCAAGTCCAGTCGCTTTGCCTTGCACTGAATTACCGCATCATACTTGGACAACTAGTTCATGCCCAAAATCACGTCGAAATCTGTCAGGTCCAACACTATCAGACCGCAAAAGCTAGCAAAACGCCTAGACAAATAGGGCATCTTAGAATTCCTTGATTTGATATCACCAGATCTCCGGAGGGAAGCTTGACGTTGAAGGAAACTCCTAATTGATCCACATTCAAACGATGTTTATCTACAAAACTTCGCGCCACGAAGGAATGGTGACACCCGAATAAAAAAAAACGCGCGCCCACCTATTCTTCACCTTAAACTCCCCTAAAACCATAACATACATAACTAAATGAACGAAAACTAGGACAAACAATAGAGAGTAAAAGTTAAACGAGAATCTAACCTGATATCACTTGGGTAGAGGTTTGAGCTTCCTCTCTAGTAACCACATTTAGATTTCCTTTTCCTCTGTCCTGGTTTAGCGGCGGCGGTAGAGCCCGAAGCGGGGCAGGCTATAGTGGGGACTGAGCCTAGGGGCATGAAGACTTTAGGTGCCCCTTCTGCCTGCACTGGAAGCAAGCCTTATCCTTCGACCAGCAACGACTCACGTCATGACCCTTCCTTGAATAGAATGGGCACAGCAGATCTCCCTTGGGTGCACCTTGGATGGCGTGCAACTGCTGCTGCTTCAGAGTGGCAGTCCTCTTGAAGCACCTTTCATAAGGGTGGCCGGATCGACCACAAAAGCTACACATTTCTCCACTTTTTCTCTTCAAAGAAGGGCCAGATGCCCTAGAGCTTCCGTCCTCATCACCTTTATTCTTCTCTTTTCTCTCCGTGACACCTCAATTCTTGGCATTTTCAATCGCCTCAACTTTCAGAGCGGCTTCCACTGCTTCAACATAACTTTCAGCTCTGTAAGCGCATGCCCACTGTTGGACATCGCTTCTTAGTCCTCCTAGGAAACGTTTCACTCTTCCCTGCTCTGTAGCGACCAAATCAGGAGCAAATCTGCTCAACTTACTAAACTCAATCTCATACTCGCTCACCGTGAGCTGTCTCTGCTTTAGATGCAGGAAGTTATTCATCAGACGATCCTGCTCGACCGAGGGTAGAAACTTTTTCAGCAGCATCTTCTTAAAAGATTCCCACGAGTATCCTTCATTTGGGCTCTTCTTTTCCTGAATCCACCAACTCGTTGCCAGGCCTTTTAGCTGATAGGCTGCAATATTTACCTTCTGGGCTCCTGCAATCCCTGAATACGAGAACATTTCCTCAATAGCGATGATCCAATCATCCAAAACCATGAAGTCAGCTCTCCCGTCGTAGGTGGGAGGTGCCAATCGCTTAAAATACGATATAAAATTCATCTCTGGTGGTAGCGTCACTGGGGGCACTAGAGGAGTAGGAGCAACAGGTACGACTTGCTCCACGGTAAGATATTGCTCTAAGGGTTGCTGTGCAGGAGCGACAGACAATAAAGACAGAATTTACGATTGTATCGCAACTAATTATCTTAACAAAGCCTCATTGCTCTGACACAGACTCTCGATCAACGCATTGCTCTGCGCACCTGACGACTCACCCTCCGACTGGGGAGTCGACCTCGTCGCAGGATGCTTTGGTGGCATTTCTAAAAAGTAACGAACAACTCATCAAAATCCTAGATTACGACTAGGCCACACAACTTAGTTCAGACCATACTTAAAAGACACTTGCTTATGCTGGAACTTGCTCTGGGACTTTACAATGATGCTATGTCCTACTTAGGATGATATCCTCTCATCCTATTGACTCATGTGCTTATGATATGAATGCATGAATTCTTTATTCTTATTTAAAATCATGTGTGTACATATATCATCATGTAAATCTTAACTTAACATGTGTGCTTATGCGATGATATGTTATGTACGCAGTGCTATGCATTCTAAAAATGCCTTAATGCATGTTATGAGCGGCATACCCATGAAATGTTATGCATCCCATACTACATAACATCGCATACAATGAGAAAAGAAAACGTGCTAATGGGCATCCATATGATAGTGGTTATGCATCCCATACTACATAACCGTCACATATTGCCTCATAAGGTGGATCTATATACAAACACATATTATGCATCCCATACTACATAATATGCCCTGTATACTTCTTATCATGCTATGAGTGTAGTGACTATTCTTCGGCTAAGGCGTACTGATGACACATCGGTGTGTGTATGAAAATGAATGAAGGAAAAAAAACTATATCAGATTGGCTTGTTCGACCAACTTGTCAAACCAACCTCCCTCTGATACCAACTATCACAACCCGCATTTTCTCTGTATTTAAAGATATATCAGAGTAAGGGAAAATGCATATAATGCTGTCACATCAACATGGGATAACTGCGGACGCTCGGGCAAGAATCCTACTTGACACATAAAGAAAGATTTTTAAGTTATTTAGAGAAAAATCCAGTTTAAGTTAAACAGTTATCCGTATCCCTTGGCTTAGTGGCTCATCTAGTTCATGAGGAAAAATAGTTATATGCTACGAAAAATAGTTCTTTTATGAGATTAAACATCCTACATGAGTGTAGACATTCCTCAGGGAACAACTCATGGTATGCATGACCCTAGATTTATAATAAGTATAGTAAAAATATTTACGCTAACCAGAATTTAGTGACTTGGTTTTGAAAGAGATGGCATGTATGATATCCTTAATAATAGGGTTTTATAAGTTAAAAATATCTAACATGCAATCCTAGCATAAAATACCCCAGAGAGCAAGTAATCTAACTCATCATAAGAAAACAACTAGCAGATAATAAGGTATCAAAAAATCAACTATCTTGTGGGCGTCAATAATCTGACACGAACTCACATCAAGTAAAAGTATGTCTAAACTAAGTAAAACACAAAAAAACAACAACTACCTCGCAAATGCGAGGTGAAAACCACAGCCAACACTGCCGCTCAGAAACTCTAGAATCAGCTCCACTACCTGCTAAAGCTCTGGACCTGAGTTATTCCAAACACAGAACACCTCAGTAAGATGATACAAGTGGTGGAAGAAAAAGTAAGCCAAAAAGTAAACAAGGTCAAAAGGGGTACCAACCCAAGACCAAAAGTACTAAAGTAAAGTACAAAAATTTTAAAAATAGAACTTACGTGAATTGTCACGTACAACAAATCACACCAGATGCACAAGACTAAAAAGGTGGAAAGCAAGATTAAATCATAAGAAAGAATACTCAAAACTTTATTAGCCACATGTGGTCAATTCTACCCAAAAACACAGGCGAGGTGATCACTCATCTAGACACACCCTCACAGATATATAATATCCGTCTAACTATGGGGGAGACTCATACACTCCACCATTCACCGCAGAATCCCAAACACCCGGTAGGGTCCACATGGTACTAATAAAGGAAACAAACTTTGCGGCGGTGGATTTGCCCGCTAACACCCGCAAGAAAGGAAAACCATGATATAAATCTCAGCCATTGTGGAGGTGTTTACGTCCACTAACTCCCACAAGCAGAGACTCATTATATATCTCAAGACGCAGCATATTAGATTCTACTAGACATTTCTAGATTAAGAAGCGGTTGATCAACCTACAGGAAGGATTTACAATCCTAGATAAACTCTAACACGTTCTACAATAATAGTTAGGGGCGATTAAATCCAACAATATAACATTTCATCAAATCACTACAACGCTACAAGGTTGAATTATCATGACAAGAATTTATAAATTCAAGTGGATTCCAAGGGAAGATTAAACATATCTATAAATTTGAAATACAAAAGTGCAGAAAGATTAAAGAACAAAAGGTTAATAGTTACCATCAAGATCAGGAAGAAATGGGGAAGGACGGAAAACCACTAATTGCCTTAGTTTTGCTGGAAAAACTCTCCAAATCACTCCTTGTCGTAGATCGGGGCTAAAGAAGATGAGGAGAGTCAAAATCTAACAAGAAATAGCTGAAATAGAGGTTAGGGAAAAACCCTAACAAGAAAAACTCAAGAAATGGGGAAGATTTTTTCACGATGACGAAGCTCTCGCTGAAAGCTTTCCGGATCTATGATCGGTTAGACATTTCAAGCACCGGAGCGCCGTCGACGGCCACCAGAAGAATTTCTCTCTCTCTCGCTCACGCCACTCTGGTTCGGGAGATGAATAGGAATTCGGTCTAAACGAAGGAGGAAGAAGAAGTAAAGTATATATATACTAGGTATATTTATAATATTAAATTAATTTTTACCTAAAACAGTTACAGTTCTAAGAAAAGAACTGGGGGAGGGGGGGGGGGGGGTTAGCTGGACCGAACTTATTGAGAAGAAACCATGGATTTCTCGAGTGGAATGAAGGTTTATCAAGTACAAGGTAGAGCCTTCTCGAGAACTAGACAACCATCTCGAGTAACAAGGGAAGAACTACTCGAGTACAAAAAGGCTTCTCGATAACTAAAGAAAGCTTCTCGAGAACGGCAAGACAGAACCTCTCGAGAATGAAATGAACTTCTCAAGAACGACATAACTTCTCGAGTACATCAAGACTTCTCGAGAACTAGAAAGGCAGTTCTCGAGTACAACAAGACTTCTCGAGAATGGCAAGGAAGTTCTCGGGTACAAGCAAAACTTCTCGAGAACAACAGAAGAACTTTCTCGAGAGCTATAGAAGGACCTTCTCGAGTAATGAAGATATTTCTCAAGAACAACAAGGGTTTTCTCGAGAACTCCAGGTCATCTCGAGAACAAACGGAGAATTTCTCGAGTACTACCGGACCACTCGAGAATAGGGGGCACTTCTCGAGAGCTTAAACCAGACATCTCAAGATCAATAAGAGCTTTCTCGAGAACTGCAGCTCTTCTAGATAACTTACTTTAGGTGAAAGTGAGGGGATAAGTTGTAAACTACTCTAGAGGGGGGGGGGGGGGGGGGTGAATAGAGTATTCAAATTTTATGAACAACTAGTCAGCTCCCTTGGAGTTTATTTGCGGAATAAATAATCTGATACTTGAACCCTAAGAGCCTAACACAGTGACGTGCACAAGTGAGAGTGTTGACTGAAATTTCAGTTTAACTCTAAACCTATCACAGCAACTAGTAATCCTAGGTAGTTCTATCACAGCCACAGCATAAACAATTAAACAAAAACAGCCAGAGAGACACAGGATATATAGTGGTTCCCTCTTAATAGGTACTCCACTCTTCTACCACCCTGGTAGGAATCCACTACAGGTTTTTGCTAAGGTGCTCTGCCACCAATGATCTGATTCAGGTAGATCAAACAGACCCTTTGAGCTTTTGATAAGGATGCTCAACCACAGGTTGTTGATAAGGTGCCCTGTCACCAATGTTCACTTTTGAAGAGGTGTGAAAACTCTTTTACAAAGGGGTTGAGAGGGTTAGATTGTCTTCTCTGTTGTTAATACAGATTAGAGAAGACTTGTGGATTCTCTAAAGAATCAAAGTCTCCCCCTGGCTCAGTGGAAGTCCAGGGAAAGCCTTTGCTTCAGGATGAAGGAGTTTCAGATATACTGAAACTAAATCCTCAGAGATCTGTAGACTGATTTTTATCAGGTCTTCAGATTCTGGAGCACGTGAAGCAGATCTGGAGCTCTTTCTGAAGTCTTGAAAACTCTAAGCAGATGCTCAGGGGACTTGAGAGTGAAAGAAATTGCTTTGAACTTTTGCTTCAGGAAAGCTTTTCTTCTTCGTTTTGTGAGATGGTGAAGAGTTGCTCTAGAGATGCTTGAGAGAAAATCCAGCACTAAAAAATCTCTCTATATTTTTAACGTCTTATTTTTCTGAGAAAAAATCTCTCTTAAATATGTCTTCTCATTTATCTTTTGGAACGGCTCTATTGATTTGAATTCTCGAGCCCTGCAATAGATTATCTCAAAATAGAATATAGCAATAGGAATAGAATGACCTATTAGCTTACTGTCAGTCCCAATAAGGAAATAAATGAATAGGAAAATATCTCAGCATAAAGACTTATCATTCTTGGAAATAGCATACACCGCCAACGGCTAGAATACAGCCTGGCAATATATTTTGTATAATAAGACAAAAATGCTTTATCAAAATACGAAATCCCGTAATTTATGCTTAATATATTTGGTAAGTAATTCATTTGAATTTAAGCCATAAATTAGCAAAAACATTCTTCAGAAAATCTTTCTAACCACACGCTAAAACACTTGGAAATAAACCAAGGAATAAAATAAGTGCAAATGAAAAAGGCAGACAGAAATCGTCGACCAGGAGTTCGATGATCGTCGACCAAGCTAACAGATCGTCGACAGAAAGCAGAAATCTGTCGACACAGAAATCGTCGACGACTAAGGCAAAAGATCTGTCGAGACAAAAAAATCGTGAAGCAAGAATACGATCGTGGAACTGCTGATGGCAGATCGTCGACCATCCTTCAGAGCATAAGTAACTTGCTCTGAGATCGTCGACCATCGGTCGACGATAATTGTCTTGACTTCAACGATTCAATAGCCCTGCTATCGTCGACCAATGATCGACGATCGCGAGGCCTCGTTCGACGATGGTCGAACGGAAAAAGCCTTAACCAAAAAAAAAACATCTAGAGCTACTAGCCTAAGCTCTAGGTCAGTTATAAACTGTCCTAGGGAAACTGAACAAGGCCTAATCATGATCATATATAGTTATATGGATCAAGAGGGGCCGGAAAGGGATTACATAAGCCAAATCACATCCAGGGTACCAACAATCTCCCCCTATTTGGGTTATGTTATCCAATCCGATCTAAAACTAAAGCACACACTATCAAAAGCAGAAATTAACCAAACATTTAAGTCACAGGCAATCCACAAAAAACATAAAAGCATAAATCAGCAGAACTGTAAAGTATCAAGCAGATTTATCAGAGGTTTTGGCATCAGATGAGTTCTTAGGGATTATAGCTGGTTTGAAAATAATTTCTCTGTTTGGATTTGCTGCTTGCCTTTTGGATAGCATTAGATCATGTTCACCAATAATTTTCTTTTCAGCATAGCTTGGCAAAACTGCAGCAGGATGCAACTTCATGTATTCTTCAGAATTAAAAATTTCAGAGTTGACTTGAATTTTGCTGAGTTCCTTTTCTCTGAATTTATACATAGTTGTATATGCTGTAGGGTCTAGACCTTGAGCTTTGGCTCTCTCCATCATGCTTAGAGCAATAGATTCCTTAAATCTTGCCATAGAGGCAATTCTTTCAGTTTCAGTCATGTCTGATGGAGAGGGTGGTCTGTTAGTATCAGCTTGAGCTGCAATCTCCATGTTCCTTTGAAGAGCTGTGGCTATTTTGCTTGAGTCAGAAGGAATCTGTGCAGCCTTCTTAGGATTAGTTTCAGTATATAGAGATCTTGGAGGAGCAAGTTCAATGAACTTCTTGTGGGATTTCTCTGAATAGACCACTCTTTTTCCTTTTGCTTCAATTGTCTCAGAGGCAGCAAGTTTCCTTGATGAGGAGGATGGACCTCTCCTGGGAGGAGAGGGTTTCCATTCTGGAACTTTCTTTTTAGGAGAAGGAGGAGGAGAGAAAGTAGGTTGCTGAAAAGTCATCTCCTTTATTTGTTCCATGAGAACATTTTCATTTCTTTTTCTTCCTTGTCCTGATACATCTTGGCCTCCCTGGCTTTGGTTACTCCTTCTCTGATAAGACTTAAAGGTGTTGGAACTTGCTGATTTTGCAGATGGAGCAGAAGAGAGACTTCCAGAGGCTCCAGCACCAGGAGGTGGAGGAGGACCTCTGGGGGGGAATTTCTGAATAGGAGTGTCATATCTTTTTGTTCTTTTTTTCTCTCTTGCCTGATTCTTTGAAAGTCTCATCCATGGTTGAAATTCCTTGCTCTTGGGATCAATTCCCTTCAGAATGAAATAGGGAACATCCTTGTCTGGATTGGCAGTAGGAGGAGCAGATGCTTTCCTTTTCTTGGATACAGCCTTTTTCTTTTTCTGGGAGCTATCAGAATCCTTAGAGTCATCATCATCAGAGGAGGGAGATGAGGTTCTGCCAGCATAATCATCAAAGTCTAGGTTTGAGATATCCTTGGCAGTTATAGCATGTTCAGCCTTCTGCTTCTCTCTATCTTCTCTTTCTCTTGCTTCCTCAATGGCATCTTGCTCAAGGAGGGAATCAAGATCAACGTTTGGAGTGCTCTTCCAGAGTTCTGATTTAGGATACAAGTCAGGAACTATACTGGGGACCAGTTCTGCAGTAGAAGGAATGGATAGAGGATAGGTAAGGATAGGAGGAGAAAAGATGACAATATCTGCAGGGGCAGATGCTTTTTCTAGAGAGATGGCTAGGGAATCCAGATGATAATTAGCCAACCCTTCAATGTACTCAGAGGCAATATTCTCAGCCACAAAGGCTATAAATTGTTCTAGGTTTAGAGTACCTGAGCTTGATTCCTTTTCAGTCATCTTGGAGGCTTTTTCTGGTAAATCTAGCACAGCCTCAGCTTCTTCAGCAGCAGCAGCAGCAGTGTTGATTGTGCCTGCATATAAAGAAAGATAGGTTAACAACCAAGTGGGAATAAAATATTCCCCCCAAGGTGAACAGCAACAGGTAATTGATAGAGTTACCTGAAGATCTACACAGGATACCACTTTGCATCTAGGAAGGAGGTTATAATTCCTTCTAGATGTTTAGCGACATCAGGGATAGACACCTCTGCAAGGCACACGAGGAGTGCTATACAGGAAAAGAAGAGAGAGTCCTTGATCAAGGGGTCATCAAGGTACTCAGGTCTATAAGAGACCATTTTCTCTTGAAAAGAAGGAACAAGAGGAGTAGATGTGAGTGAGGACTCACAGTCTAGGTTAAGATAGGATTCCAAATCTTCAATGGAATTTGCAGCATCATCTTGCAATACTGATGCAGGATCATCAACAGCTGAGATAGGATAGGAAGGAATAAGAAATTAACTCCAAGTTGGAGTGAATTAATTAAAAACTTAAATAAAACTATACCATCTGGTTGAGCAGTAGCATTCTCAAGTTGTTGAACCACTACTTCTGAGTCAGTAGTGTTTATTGAAACTTTTTCACATAAGTCCATGAGGACTTCCTCATTATTTTTCTCTGGGAGATCTTCATCAGAGGCTAGATTCACTAGGGAGTGAATGTCTTTGTTAGATAAAGATATCAATTTAAAATCCTGATTATAACCTTTAGAGGAAGTGTTTTTACCTTCTGATTGCTCTAGATCTTTCATTAGAAACTCTTTCTCTGGAAACTCTTGATGTTCTTCTACAATTGCTGTAAGGGGAAGAGAAGAGTTGTCCTGAAGGGCCAAGGCATCACCTGAGACCACTTCAACAGACATCTCCCCCTGCATGACTTCAGTGGGGACTGGAGTCATGCATCTTACTGAAGAGGGCTCAGCAGAGGGTGGAAATGATTTGATGGCTTCAGTAAGGGCTTTGATGGATGCAATGAGAGGGGCATTTGCAGCCTCAATCATTTTTTGTATGGATGGAGTGATGAGCTCTACAATTTGTGCAAGCAATTCAGGAGTTATCTGAAATGCTGAGGATGTAGAGGTGGATGGAATGGAAGCAGTATGATCTGCCACATGATCAAATGAATCATGTGGAGATGGGTGAACATCAGCATGAGTGTGGGATTCATGTTGAGATAAGTGTGTGAGGATGGTAGCAGTGACCATGTCAACACTGGCTGCGGCTGCCAGATGTTGTGGTATGGGTGACTGGGGTGGAGATGCATGTAAGATGGAAGATGCATGTTGTGGTGGCACTGCAGATTGTGTGGAGGGTAATGCAGGAGATGAGGATGCAGGGGTAAAGATAGAGGATGAAGGGATTGCTGAGCCTTCCCCAGCAAGCTGGAGAGTGGCTGAATCAGCCCTTGTGTCTGATGGAGGGTTAGGATCAACCCTGGCTGACTTCTTGATAACTCTCTGAGATTTCTTGAACAGAGAGGGGTCCAACCTCTTGCTGGCGTTGACTGCGGAGGGTGCAGAAACAAGCAGCAGGGGTGCTTTCATATATAGAAACACACCCAACACCCTGGCAAGGTTTACTTCTTTCTGATTGTTCTTTCTCCTTATTAGTTCAAACAGAACTTTTCCCCAGGCAATCTGCGTCTTATTCACCAATACTGACATTAAGGCAAATTGTTGCCTGTTGATGTTGTCGTGAGCAGAGTGCTTTCCCAAAACGACCTTGCCCACCAGGTCTGCCAGAAACTTGTACTCTGGAGACAGGTTTATTTTCAGCAGCTTAGCTGGAATACCCTCAGCATGGCCCATCACGGTTAGCATGCGGCCATATTCCTCTGAATTTTGCTCATAGTCCTCAGTACCGGTTGGTAGACCAAACAACTCAGTCAGAACTTCAGGAGTCAGGATGACCTCCTCTCCATTTATCTTTCCAGTCATCGCTTCGTCGCTAGAGGACGAGGTATATACCCATTCTCGAATCTCTGGTATATGAATCTTTGGTGAGAATGACATAAATTTCTTTAGCCCTTGATCTTCACACAGCTGCAGAATGTCTTGGATGGGTTGATCACATCGGCTGAAAGAATCGAAGTCGACACAGAAGCCAGTGTCGAACTTCATTCCGAAGAGAACTGCAGAAGGAATCGCCATTAGATTGAAGAGAGAATGACGAATCGAGATGCAAGGCAAGGGAGAAGAGAATCGCGCGGGATTAGAGTTCGAGAGCGAATTCTAAGCCAGAAGATGGAATATGAAAAGACGGAGCGGAAGGACGACGATCTCCAGACCTAAATCGACTATCAGATATAAATCTGCGATCGTCGATCCGGAATAAAGTCGGTCGTCGAACAATGACCGACGATAGTCAATATTTGACTAATCGATAAACATTGACCTACTACAAGTAATCACCACGATCGTCGATCAATATATGTTGGTCGACGATTCTCCACACAGCACAGAAAATCTGTCGTCGACCACTGGTCGACGATAGATACCTAAGGAGAGATCGTTGACCAGTTGATCGACGATTTCTGCCTTACTACCGAACGAGCTGTCGTCGACCGTTGGTCGACGATAGTTCTGACCTGGTCGAAGATCGTCGAGCAGTCATTCGACGATTTTAGACAGAAAACAAAACTAACCAAATTTTCACTACTCTGAACCATTAATCATACCAAGCTGGTTCAGGAAGAACAAATGCCTTTGTTCATCAAGGGGCTTAGTGAAAATATCTCCTCTCTGCAGGTCTGTGGATATAAATTCCATTGCTATCTTGTTCTTTTCCACATTATCTCTCAGAAAATGATGTCTAATCTCAATGTGCTTGGTCCTGGAATGGTGCACAGGATTTTGAGCAATTGATATTGCACTGGTACTGTCACACAAAATTTTTGTTTTTGAGTGTGTGTACCCATAATCCACTAGCTGATTTTGAATCCACAGGATCTGTGAACAACAACTAGCCGCTGCTATATACTCAGCCTCAGCAGTTGAAGTAGACACAGATGCCTGTTTCTTACAAAACCAAGAGACAAGTCTCTCTCCCAGGAACTGACAGGTCCTTGAGGTGCTTTTCCTGTCAACTCTACAACCAGCATAATCAGCATCTGAATATCCAATTAATTCAAATCCTGACTCAGCTGGGTACCACAGTCCTAAGTTAGGGCATCCCTTAAGGTATCTCAAGATCCTCTTGAGAAGAGTTAAGTGAGATTCCTTTGGGTTGACCTGAAACCTAGCACATAGACATGTAGCAAACATTATGTCAGGCCTACTTGCAGTCAAGTACAGCAGGGAACCAACAATGGCTCTATAGTTCTTTTGATCAACAGACTTGCCATTGACATCAGAATCAATAACTGCATTTGAGGCCATAGGTGTGCTCATTGATGAGGCATCAGACATTCCAAATCTTTTAACCAGCTCTCTAGCATATTTTGATTGAGAAATGAAGATACCATCATCACACTGTTTCACTTGGAGACCAAGGAAATAGGATAACTCACCCATGCTGCTCATATCAAACTTGGAGTGCATTAGTTCAGAGAACCTCTTGCACAGTTTGGGATCAGTAGAGCCAAATATAATGTCATCTACATAGATTTGAACTAACAGTTGTGAGTCCTTATGATGTCTAATAAATAGGGTTCTATCTACTACACCTCTCACAAACTTGTGTTCTAGAAGGAAATTTGCTAAGGTCTCATACCAAGCTCTAGGAGCTTGCTTAAGTCCATATAGAGCCTTTTGGAGTTTGAACACATGAGTGGGTAAGGTTGATGAAACAAACCCTGGTGGTTGTTCAACAAACACTTCTTCCTTTAAATCTCCATTGAGGAAGGCACTCTTCACGTCCATTTGGAAGACCTTAAATTTCTTATAGGCAGCATAGGCTAGGAAAATCCTAATGGCTTCTAGTCTAGCTACAAGGGCAAAGGTTTGATCATAATCTATGCCTTCCTCCTGTCTATAGCCTTGAGCTACTAGCCTAGCCTTATTCCTAACTACTATGCCTTGGGCATCAAGCTTGTTTCTAAACACCCACTTGGTGCCTATGATCAGTTGGCCTCTTGGTCTTGAAACCAAAGTCCAAACTCTACATCTTTCAAACTGGTTAAGTTCCTCTTGCATGGCTATAATCCAGTGTGGATCAAGCTCAGCATCTTTAATGGTTAGGGGCTCAACCTGAGAAAGGAAACAAGCAAACATCACATCTTTGTTGAGTTGATGTCTTGTCTGGACTCCTACTGAAATGTCTCCAATTACTTGAGATACGGGGTGATCTCTAAGTGTGACAAGATTAGTAGGTTCAACAATGATCTGATCTTCAACATTTTCAGGATTTAATTCCTCATGTGGAATTTGATCAACTGTTGGAGCAGGTGCTTTAACTTCAAGAAGTTCTACATCAGATTCAGAATCTGAAGAAGCAACCTGAGGAGTTTGTAGGGGATGATTCTCCTGTGTGAGTCTCAAACCTTCAAAATCCTTACTTACTCCTAGGACTTGCACTGTACTATTAGAGGAAGAGTCCTTCTCCTTATAATACATGACTGTCTCATCAAAAGAGACATGTGCAGACTCTTCTATCTTAAGAGAGGATTTATTGAGGACCCTATAGGCTTTGCTTACTTGAGAGTATCCCAGAAAGACTCCCATTGAAGCTTTTGCCTCAAATTTTCTAAGGTATTCTTTGTTATTATTATGAACAAAAGCAACACAGCCAAATACTCTAAAATAGTCTATTTTAGGTTTCACTTGCTTAAGTAACTCATAGGGAGTCTTACCCTTAAGTTTATGTATCAGACTTCTGTTCAATACATAATTAGCTGTGCTAACTGCTTCAGCCCAAAAGGACAGAGGCATGTTAGCATCTGCCAATAATGTACTTGCAGCTTCAATTAGGGTTCTGTTTTTCCTTTCAACTACCCCATTTTGTTGAGGAGTTCTAGGAGCAGAGAAGCTATGTTTGATACCTTCCTTCTCACAGAATTCTTGCATAAGAAGAGACTCAAACTCAGTACCATGATCACTTCTGATCAAGGCAATCTGAGTAGAGTACTCACTCTGTATACACTTTAGAAAATCTGTAAGAACCTTGAAGTTATCAGCCTTAGTTCTCAAGAAGAATACCCAAGTGAACCTAGAGAAGTCATCTACAATTACTAGAGTGTAAGACTTTCCTCCAAGACTCTGTACAGCAATAGGACCAAATAGATCCAAATGTAGCAAGTACAGAATCCTGGGAGAATCACTTTTATTAACTGATTTAAAGCTATTTCTTGTTTGCTTACCTAATTGACAAGCTTTGCAAAGGCCTTCCTTCTTGTAGGGGCAAGAAGGTAAGCCTCTTACAAGGTTGTATTTAGCCAGCCTAGAAATGTTTTTCAAATTTACATGACTAAGTCTCTTATGCCAAAGGGTATTATTACTGGTTACTTCATTAAATAAGCATAATTCAGATTTGGATGAGTTAAAATCTACAACATAAACATTACCAATTCTAATACCTACTAACACAACAGTATTATTTAAAGCAATATTACAAGCAGTGTCAGTAAACCATACCTTGTACCCAGCATCACACATTTGGCTTACAGAGATTAGGTTGTGCTTTAGTCCTGAGACATAAGCAACCTTCTTGAATGTTACAGCTCCTATGGTGAAGCTGCCATACCCTTCAGTCTGTCCACAGCTGGAATCCCCAAATACAACTTTTGGTCCCAGCTTGGCTTTGAACCCTGACAGATTCTTCTTCTTTCCTGTCATATGCTTTGAGCATCCACTATCCAGATACCATTTGTCATGTATGACTGGATAGGTCTTCACCTGCAGAAAGAACAGTTATACATTGTGGACCCAGGTTATCTTGGGTCCAGTATTCTTCACAAAAGAAAAACTAGATATAAAAGATCTTGCAGGCTTAGATTTATATCCTAAAGGGTGTGATCTCCTAGGTGGGATAATCCATTCAGTTGAAGGATTAAACAACCTAGGGTAGTGATTGGGATTTGCAATTCTGGAAGTTTGAAATTTATTTTCCATCTTAAGTCCAGATCGTCGATCCACGATCGACGACTCAAGATGAGATCGTCGATCTCCTGCACCGAAGATATCATACTTGGTGAAGGTGTTCAGCGATCGTCGATGGACGTTCGACGATTGGTTTGACGATCGTCGACCAATGTTCGACGATTTTTGTAAAGCTAGAAATTTTTTCTTCCTGTTCTCTTTCTTAATCTTATTCTGAATTTTCTTACATTTTTCAATTTCCTCAGTATTCTTTATTCCTGATTCAGAAATAAATTTAACTGGAGTGCTAAATCTCTCCTTTGTGAGGAGGATGGGTTCACTAGATGTAGCACCTAAGCCTAGTTTATCATTACCAACCCTAGTGTTTGCTATACTAGTTATTTCAGATAATTTAAGGCTTCTGCCATTTAATTGTTCTTCTAATCTCTTAGATTTAGCTAGTTCTAATTTTAGGAATGTTACTTCTTCTTTTGAGCTTTCTAATTCCTTTTCTAATCTAATTATTTCAGTACTTTCCATGTCTAGTTCCATTATCTTTAATCTAAGTGACTTAATTTCTTTTTCAGAAAATAGTAAATCTAAACATAGAGTTTTAAATTTTAATTTGAACTCAGGAGATGAGAAATCAAATGAGTCGATTACCTGGTCTTCCATAGAGGAATCTTCTTCATTGTCTCCTTTTTCTTCAGAATTCTCTGCAGCTGACAAGGAGCTGCAGGCATCAATAGCCATGAGGCAGACCTCTTTGGCTTTCTTCTCTTCTTCTTCTTCTGAATCACTGGAGCTAGAGGAGCAGGTATCCTCTTCTGTTTCACTCCAGGTAGCAGCCACAAATCCCTTGTCCTTCTTTTTGTATTTGTGTGAGGAGGACTTGGAGTGGTGCTTCCTGTACTCTTTCTCATGTTTCTTCTCCTTGTGTTTCTTCTCTGGACAATCTGGAGCAATGTGTCCAGGCTTGCTGCAAACATAACAGATGATTTCTTTAGATGGAGTTTTGTCATACCTTGGTTTGTCCTCATACTTGGAGAACTTCTTTCTGAGGTCTCTTCTTCCCATGTTGAAGAACCTCTCGGCAATGAGTGCCAGTAACTCCTCATTTGATTGACTTCCTTCAGAAGTCTCAGCAGCCTTAAGAGCTAGAGAGTGCTCTTTCTTTGTAGGTGTAGGAGTTTTTACTTCAGTTGCAGCAGCTCTGCTCTTTAAGGTTTGCTCATATGACTTGAGCTTTCCCAACAGAGCTTCTGTGGAAAGTTCCACAGTGTTTCTTCCATCCTTGATGGGCCATATCCTTGAGTCCCAAGAGATGGGAAGGCACATCAGGATCTTGTCATTGACTTCCGACAAAGTTATCTCCTTGTCCAAAGACCTCAGTTCACTTACTATTGAACTGAGTCTTGTGTACATTGTGTCAATGTCTTCAGCATCATCCTTCTTGAAATTTTCATACTGAGAAGTGAGGTTGGATCTCCTGTCCTTCCTCTCATCAGCTGAGCCAGCAACTATGTGGTTGAGGGAATCCCACATAGCTTTGGCTGAGGTACATTCAGCAAGCTTCTGGAATATTTCATCAGACATCGTCTGAGCTAGGATGTTCATTGCTTTTGCATCAGCTGCTTTTGCCTTCTTGTAAGTTTCATTGTAGTCAGGTGGTGGCACAACACTGAGATCAGCAGAAGTGGAAGCAGCAGCAGGCCTAGCAGGTGGTCCTGTCAAAATAGAAGAAAAGATATCTTCATCAATAGAATTCATGTATAGTCTTATCCTGGCCTTCCATATGCCAAACTTGGACAAGTTGCATACAGGAGGTCTGGTGCTTGAATAATGCTTAGACTGGGCCATGTGTGAAAGTGTTTGTGACTGGTATCAGGAAACAACTTATCACTGGATCTTTTAACTCAGGTGTTAGCCTGTATAAACAGCTAACCTCCCTCTGATACCAATTGAAAGTGAGGGGATAAGTTGTAAACTACTCTAGAGGGGGGGTGAATAGAGTATTCAAATTTTATGAACAACTAGTCAGCTCCCTTGGAGTTTATTTGCGGAATAAATAATCTGATACTTGAACCCTAAGAGCCTAACACAGTGACGTGCACAAGTGAGAGTGTTGACTGAAATTTCAGTTTAACTCTAAACCTATCACAGCAACTAGCAATCCTAGGTAGTTCTATCACAGCCACAGCATAAACAATTAAACAAAAACAGCCAGAGAGACACAGGATATATAGTGGTTCCCTCTTAATAGGTACTCCACTCTTCTACCACCCTGGTAGGAATCCACTACAGGTTTTTGCTAAGGTGCTCTGCCACCAATGATCTGATTCAGGTAGATCAAACAGACCCTTTGAGCTTTTGATAAGGATGCTCAACCACAGGTTATTGATAAGGTGCCCTGTCACCAATGTTCACTTTTGAAGAGGTGTGAAAACTCTTTTACAAAGGGGTTGAGAGGGTTAGATTGTCTTCTCTGTTGTTAATACAGATTAGAGAAGACTTGTGGATTCTCTAAAGAATCAAAGTCTCCCCCTGCTCAGTGGAAGTCCAGGGAAAGCCTTTGCTTCAGGATGAAGGAGTTTCAGATATACTGAAACTAAATCCTCAGAGATCTGTAGACTGATTTTTATCAGGTCTTCAGATTCTGGAGCACGTGAAGCAGATCTGGAGCTCTTTCTGAAGTCTTGAAAACTCTAAGCAGATGCTCAGGGGACTTGAGAGTGAAAGAAATTGCTTTGAACTTTTGCTTCAGGAAAGCTTTTCTTCTTCGTTTTGTGAGATGGTGAAGAGTTGCTCTAGAGATGCTTGAGAGAAAATCCAGAACTAAAAAATCTCTCTATATTTTTAACGTCTTATTTTTCTGAGAAAAAATCTCTCTTAAATATGTCTTCTCATTTATCTTTTGGAACGGCTCTATTGATTTGAATTCTCGAGCCCTGCAACAGATTATCTCAAAATAGAATATAGCAATAGGAATAGAATGACCTATTAGCTTACTGTCAGTCCCAATAAGGAAATAAATGAATAGGAAAATATCTCAGCATAAAGACTTATCATTCTTGGAAATAGCATACACCGCCAACGGCTAGAATACAGCCTGGCAATATATTTTGTATAATAAGACAAAAATGCTTTATCAAAATACGAAATCCCGTAATTTATGCTTAATATATTTGGTAAGTAATTCATTTGAATTTAAGCCATAAATTAGCAAAAACATTCTTCAGAAAATCTTTCTAACCACACGCTAAAACACTTGGAAATAAACCAAGGAATAAAATAAGTGCAAATGAAAAAGGCAGACAGAAATCGTCGACCAGGAGTTCGATGATCGTCGACCAAGCTAAAGAAATCGTCGACGACTAAGGCAAAAGATCTGTCGAGACAAAAAAATCGTGAAGCAAGAATACGATCGTGGAACTGCTGATGGCAGATCGTCGACCATCCTTCAGAGCATAAGTAACTTGCTCTGAGATCGTCGACCATCGGTCGACGATAATTATCTTGACTTCAACGATTCAATAGCCCTGCTATCGTCGACCAATGATCGACGATCGCGAGGCCTCGTTCGACGATGGTCGAACGGAAAAAGCCTTAACCAAAAAAAAAACATCTAGAGCTACTAGCCTAAGCTCTAGGTCAGTTATAAACTGTCCTAGGGAAACTGAACAAGGCCTAATCATGATCATATATAGTTATATGGATAAAGAGGGGCCGGAAAGGGATTACATAAGCCAAATCACATCCAGGGTACCAACATTAGGGTCTCTCGAGAAACACAACAAACCTACCGCGAACTGAGCAGGATAAAATTTGAGAATTTATATTGACTAATATTTTGGGATAGAATGTCAACTCTACGGAATTAACAGCATAGACAAACCCTAGAATCAGACGCACTATTCTTGAGACATTATCATCAAATGCTTGCTTAAGCAAAAATCATCACAAAGATTCAAACACGCACCGAGACTCCAAAATGCTTGGATCGCAAATAAACTAGACAAGCCCAAAAACCTCAAAGCTTAACCCTTTTCAATCAAGGAAAACATTCAATCCAAATCAAAATCCCAGAATCTGGTCAAACAGACCCAACGGACGCGAATACGCACTAACGGTACAGCGTCGTCGACATGACGTAGGAAAGTAACGCCTTGACATCAAAAATATGACGATGCCAAAATTAATAATAACATCGAAAAATTAGGGGCGTTACACTGAGCTTGACGAACTGCCTGAGATCGACGATCTGAGCTCGACCAACTGAGCTCGACGAATAGCCTGAGCTCGACAGACAACATGAGCTCGACGAACTTAGCTCAACGAACAGCCTGAGCTCGACAGATAGCCTGAGCTCGACGAACTTAGCTTGACGACCAGCCCTCAGCTTGACAAATAGATTGAGCTCGACGAAATGCCTGAGCTCGACGATCTGAGGTCAACAAACTGCCTGAGCTCGACGAACTGCCTGAAAAACCGTGGTGTTACAAGCATTTCTCCAGGTGCTTCTGGTTCTAGTGTGGTGGCTTCTTGTTCAGAAAGCAAGGGGAGCATTGTTCCAGGTTTTCCTGGGAACGGAGCTGGTTCAGAAGGAGTAGCGGAGGTGGTTAGCCGTGATCAGGGTCTTCGAAGATCGAAGAGGATCACCAACCCACCAACTCAATATTGTGGAGGAAACACGGTGTGCTTGGTCTCATGTTTTCTCGCAGGCCCTCAAATCGAGCGAGTACCTTCTAGCTGTGATGACACCACTGGAGTCAAGGAGGTGAATGACGCCGAGGTTGAGGAGGTGAATACTCTCAGAAGAGACGGGGTTTGGGATCTTATGCCCAAGGTCGTTAGTGTTACTACTGTGGCATGCAAGTGGAGGTCGAAGCTGAAGAAGAAGAAGAGGGAAGCATGACTCCTTTTAGTAGATGCTGGAGGGATCCCTTATGGTCCAGGATATGCGGGGTGGGGGCTATGTCTCGTACATCTTCTCGAAGGCACTATCGGAGGGACCAGGTGCAAGGTTACGGGAACTGCTGGGGTTGTTCATCACTTCTCACTTCAAAGGGAGTGTTGAAAATGGTGAAGTGAAAATGGGTGATTGGGCGACATGGGAGACTTGTCCATGCGATCTATGCGAACAGGACTAGCGGTTAGCCAGGTTGGCAGAGTTTCTTCACTCGACTTGTTCTTTGGCGGCATGGGCGGTCTATTCGCACGGTCTATGTGGACAGAGGTGGCGGCCAGCCAGGTCGGCTTATGCTCAGCAGGCAGTTGGGTCCTAGAAGGTAACCGGGCGGATAAATTCTCTATCCGCAGAGTCCGGCAAGTTCCGGACTGGGATGGAGCTCGACATACAGGCATGGCAGATGCCTTGGTCTAGCTCTGGTGGTACGGCTGGTGGTAGCCACAAGGTTCGTTGGTTAGTGCGGACTGGTGCTGGAGTTTGCCAGGATTATCATACTGGGGCCAGTGTTCGCAAGTAACTGCGGACTGGCCCTTGTGGCCGGTGGTGTGTACTTGGTTGGTTCAGAACCAAGTCCATGTTGGCTCTGTCCGAGAGATTGCGCTGTTAAAGCTTAGATTGCTTCTTAGTCCGCCAAGCTCAACAACAGTTGTCGTGTGCCTTGGTTACGAGCTTGGGGAATGCAGAATGGAGTTGAGTCCGCAAGGCATACGGACTGGTGCATTGTCCGCCTAGTTCGGCAGTTGGATGTTGTGCCTTGGTTGCTAACTTGGGGGGTGCGGATTGATGTTGTGTCAGCAGGGATGCAGACTGGAGCGGTGTTCACTAATAGGTGTACAAGGTGTTGTTGCAGAGTTCTGCTGGTGGCGGCATCCTGGCTTGGCCTTTGGTAACAAGGCAGATAGAGGTTTCTATCCGGCCTTGGTGATGCTCTTGGCGGGCTGGCTATCCTGCACAGGTCGCGGCGGACTGGTTGTGTGTTCGCGGCTTGCGAATACACTTGGTTCTTATCATGAGATGGGGCGGTTTTACTATTGGCTAGGGCGGTGACCACACTCCTCATCGTGCCTATAAATAGAACCCCCTGTCACATCAATATAGAGAGTGAATGAATAGTAAGTGAACTCGTGGGTAGTTGCTGCGGACTGGATTTTGTATCCGTGCGGTTTGAAGGTTGTCCGGGTTGTGTTGTATAGGTTGTGCGGATAGTGCTAGAAGCCAGGGACTTGGTTCTGACTGCGGTCAGGGATAGTGCGGACTCTGCGAATAATAACAAGTGGTTAACAACAGGTCACGGGTTGCGGCTAGGCGGTCTTCTCTTCTGCAACTAGTTTCCCAGTTCAATAAGTTGTCCACTACTGGAGACATGTTCAGTTTGGCAGCAGCCGATTGTGCGATCTTGCGGCTAGGCGACCTCGCGGTTAGGCAGCTTACAGATCTGTGGATAGAGCAGCATCAGAATAACGGGCAGTCCGCGCAGCTTGGTTTGCGTTCTGGTAACCTGGCAGTTTGTGCGGACTCCGTAGTGCAGCAGTAGAGCCGACGGTTAACTCCTTGAGTCCGCATGGTTAGGGTTTGTCTTGTATTATTTCTGCTTTTCCCTTTGGGTACATTGGCGAATCATGTCTCGCCATGTATCCTTATAAATATTTTTTAGTACAAGATTCTTGCTCTTTTGATTTGCATCTGGTTTATTTGGCCTCGGATTGGTTGAGTGTTCCTGTGTCTGGTTTCCCGTCTTCCGCTATATCAAATTTTAACATAAGTAGCCCTTCACTAACTTAAGAAAGAACAACATGATGCATGCTTAAACCTGAGAAGCATCTCTTCAATGCAAGTAAGGGAAATTTTATGATATACCGACTCGACTTAGAATGTAAAGAATATATATGACACTAACAAGATTTTTTGAAATCTAGATAACTTGGAACCCACTATTGTAAAATACATAAAGAAGCTCATAAGAAGGGTGGCCAAGTTAGATTGTGTTTTTTCTCGACGATATGAGAGAAATTAAAGTGTTCTTCATTCAAAAAAGTTCTAAGGGAGAATGCCATTTCCTAGTGGGATGATGATTAAAAACTAGAAATATAAGTATTAGTGCAACAACAAAATTCATGACATTGCTACATTAATTTAGTAGATAAGGAACCCCTTTTCAAATATCTAGGAGTATAAGAGGGTGTAGTCAGTTCAATGCTTATCCAATAGAACAAGAAGAGGATAGGAAAAATATGCATCCACTATGTTAATAAGATGTTAAGGGATGCAAAGGAAGGGTATCTCATCCCAAGAAATTGGTGTTAGCTTTGGTCATTTTGGTCAGCGTCTACTATACTATAATGACATAACCCAAAATGTCTGAGCATCATCCACTTTGGTTCGATGCAATTTGTACTATTCTAAACTTCAAAGTAATTTTATCATTCTTGAGTTAACCTACACGTATTTCTCAAGTATCTCCAATATCGATGTAATATTCAGTTCATTCAAGCATTGGCCTCTTTTCGGCTATAAGTCTATCATCTTAAAAACTTATCATTAAATATCTCTATATATTCACGCTTCACTTTGCAAAAGCACCCCCTTCTCACATTGAATTAATCTCATCAACTACATTATGTTATTGTCCCAACACCTTCATCTTGGTTATGAAGGTCGAGCTATAACACCATGTAAGACCCACCCCTCCTGGAACACAAAAGACGGCACGAGAGGGGTCTTATGCTCAGAACAGCCGCCTTGCGGTAGCACTAGCACTCGGGCTAGCATGTACCACAAGACGCCTATTCTGCCAGCTATCATCAATATCACACATTGCCAACCCAACGATAATATAACATAGAATTCAAATCCACACCAAACATATAATCCATAAAATACATATGTTAAGAAGCTACAACAAGCTTCTAATATCAGATTACGTAAATAGTTTTCCCAAAAAGGGTACAACAAAACCTCTCACACTCACGTCAATAACCGACAGTAGCAACGGTACCATCCCCTCAGGCCCCGTCGTCTTAGCCTGACTGTCCGGCTGCATAACCTGTTGCTCCACCTGCGGGGTTTCCTCCTAAAAAGGAAGATGTAGCAACCATTAGTCATAAAGACTAAGTGACTTCACATCCGCTCCCCCGGCGACTCGGCACCGGGCAGAGAAAGGAACAGGGTACAATATATATAAACATAGATACAAGCAGGTGGTATATCACTATGTGTGTAAAGTAGTGTAATAAATGAGCAACAGCTTATTCTAGCAATTCTATCATCTACAGCAGCATGAGAGTATAATATTATAACAGTAAGTAAATCAACTTATATGAATTCCCATACAAGCATATAAGTTGAGGATCGTTCAGCAGTAAGTAACTCATCGTATAGGAGTACCCATACAAACTAATACGATGAGGATCTTTGTGTATGCAATGAAGTGTAATGACATGTATGTAATGCAATGACTCACCCATGATCACGCACATGCAATCGCTATGTCGACACAGACTTGAAGTTCCCACTTTTCGAGCAGGTAGCTAACCCCTCAGACATCATCCGTCGTGGACAGACGGTGACAGTAGAGCGGGCATCTCCACTACTAGGCTGGTCTCCACACTACCTTGCTTAGGCCTTCGTACGCCCCAATGCTAAGAACACAACAGCGGAGCTCACATGCGTACTACGGCTCAGGCGGTGTCTCGGGTAGATGTGCACCGAGATCCTAGCCCCGAACTGGCCTAAGGTGTGATACGAAAGGAGACTCGGAAATGAGCACGAGGACCAAGCCCAACCATTCACTCGGCACGGAAGGAGCCTCGGGACGTGAGCACCGAGGACCAAGCCCAACCGCCCAAGGTCTATCTGTCTTCTCCCATCGGTGTGACGATTGGCGAGCCCGTAGACCTACACACTATCCTTAACCCAAGATTACGACACCGCATGTCGACTCACACCACATACAATACAACCACATCGTGGTACGGAAGGAGCCTCAGAAATGAGCACGAGGACCAAGCCCAACCGACCACTTGGCACGGAAGGAGCCTCGGGACATGAAAATCGAGGACCAAACCCAACCGTGCATTTATGATTCTTCCCAACGTTACCAACCAGTGCGATCAGATATCCGCACTCACCCCTTTCACAATTCGATGCCCAAGGCACCATAAGGGTTTACCACAAACACAGGCGGCGAACCACCTCATACAACTCCTTCACCAAAATCAATCATTTGTGTACACATGAGTTAACCATTTATCTAACACATCACATATTCATAACAACCAACACCGAACAATTACCCACTCTAGTAAATCTTGTTATAATCACTCTTCGTTCACTAACCCCCACCAAGTCATTTCGTTCAACCACATACCATTTCACCATTTGTTTACATGGGGTCTATCCGGTAATTTCATCATGTGTTGAATCATCACAATTAGGCATATTACGAATCAACTACAACTTAACGTCGGATTGTTACAAAATCTCTTCCGAGTCCAAACCCAGCTTTACACTTACCCAGGAATTTCAGGTGCAGAACACCTGCTGGACAGCAACTTCAACCGGAGATTCCCGTGGCTACAGGAATTCAGTGAGTGTGTGTAACCCCTCGATGGAAAGGTCTTTTCATGGGCTACAACTTTTATGTTCAGTCTGCAACCCAGATCAGAGTGTATCATACATGAAATTTGCTCCAAAGCCTGCCGCGTACAGAATACAATTTTTGCACGCTTAGTCTGACAGCCCTCTACTTCGATCAAACATTCCCGTGGCTACCGAGTTCAACTGAAGGCGTGTAACCACTCGTTGGAAAGTTAATTCCAAGAGCTACGACTCTCGTGTTTAGTTGGAAGCCCGGATCTTGCCATATCTTGCCTGAAAATGGACAAGAAGGTCGCTGCGTGCAGAACACAGATTTCTGCACGCATCTTGAGGCGAGATGAACGGCATCGGTTCATCTTCCTCCTCAAGCCCATCCTCAAAAATCACAATTAGAATTTCCTCCACCCTTATTCACCCTCTTAAGGCCATTCCTCTTCACAAAACCACCCCCATCATCACTTTGAAGGAAGGGAGGTTGAAGATGACTAAACCTTAGAACACAAGTTCTAGCATGACCCTCCTAGAAATCTTCATCTCACACATCAAGACTCTTTTGAGTTGATATCTCGCCTAAGGATAACTACAGATCTAGCACAAAGGGAGAGGGGAGGAAGCTCACCTCATTTCTAGTGGTTCCACCATTTCCGGCCATGGATCTTGTCATTCTTCTCGTCCCCATCCCTTTTTCCTTGGCGGCGGTGGCGATTCCTCTCGGAGTTTGGTTGTCTCCAGCAGTTCTTCCCTCCTACAGAAACTTCTCCAGAATATATGGCTTGGAAGAGAATGCAAACGGCTAGGGTTTCATTTTGCCCTTTTTATTCAGAGGTGACACGGGTAGGGGCATGCCCGTGTCCTTACCCGTGTCCTGCTCAGGCAAAACGGCATCAACGATTCGACTGCTGTTTCGTTCACATACGCGGGTACTGACACTCCCGTGTTTGTACCCGTGTCAAGGTGATACAGCCGTGGTTCTGCCCGTATCTATACCTGTATCCTGCTCTGGACATATTTCGTCGAGCTTGACTTGACGCACACGGGTAGGGACACGCCCGTATCTCTACCAGTATCCTTCTCGGGGCAATAACTGCTTAACTCTCAACGCCATGCCACTCAATGCCATGCTACTCAATGCCATGGCAACGGGTAGGGACACGCCCGTGTCTCTACCCGTGTAATACCCAAAACATACACTCAACGCCATGCCACTCAACGCCACGGCACACGGGTAGGGACACGCCGTGTCTCTACCCGTGTCCTTTTCGGGACAAGCCACTCAACGCCATTTTCTTATCACTCAAAGCCATGACACTCAAAGCCACGACACACGGGTAGGGACATGCCCGTGTCTCTACCCGTGTCCTTCTCGGGACAAGCCACTCAACGCCATTTTCTTATCACTCAAAGCCATGGCACTCAAAGCCACGACACATGGGTAGAGACACGCCCGTGTCTCTACCCGTGTCCTACACAGGCCCAACATTGTTTTTTCCCCACGAGTGCGTGCCTGAGCGCCTGCACTCTCTGAGACTAAATCATCTCTCCTGACTCAAAAGCGCGCACATGGGGCCTAGCGCGAATCGGGACGTTACAAATCCTATAAACAAAATAAAAGATTTCGTCCCTGTTAACCCCAAAATCGGCGATCCCTCCCAAGGTCTCTAGCTCGCAAGTCGCGGTCCACTCAAGGGAACCCCCCCCCCACCTCGAGGATCGCGATCTGCCTCGGTTTTCCCTTTTTGGCCCAAGCGGTTTGGCCAGGCTAACCATGCAACATTGCTTCCTTGCAGGAGGCAACCTATATCAGTTCGCAGGTTCGACCTGCCGGTGCCAGCGCACGACCGGACCATCGCAAGGCTCGGCTCCCCTGTCCAGCCTGGCCCCAGGCTTCCGCCGTCAGGGAGCGGCCTAGCCTCAGGCCGCAGGCTGCCTCCCCTAGGGGCGGCCTGGCCTCAGGCCGCCCTCCCTAGGGGCGACCTGGCCTCAGGCCGCCTCCTTAGGGGCGGCCTGGCCGCAGGCTGCCTCCCCTAGGGGCGGCCTGGCCTCAGGCTGCCCTACCTAGGGGCGGCCTGGCCTCAGGCCGCCTCCTTAGGGGCGGCCTGGCCTCAGGCCGCCCTCCCTAGGGGCGGCCTGGCCTCAGGCCGCCCTCCTTAGGGGTGGCCTGGCCTCAGGCCGCCCTTCCTAGGGGCGGCCTGGCCTCAGGCCGCCTCCTTAGGGGCGGCCTGGCCTCAGGCCGCCCTCCCTAGGGGCGGCCTAGCCTCAGGCCGCCTCCTTAGGGGCGGTCTGGCCTCAGGCCGCCCTCCCTAGGGGCGGCCTGGCCTCAGGCCGCCTCCTTAGGGGCGGCCTGGCCTCAGGCCGCCCTCCCTAGGGGCGGCCTGGCCTCAGGCCGCCTCCTTAGGGGCGGCCTGGCCTCAGGCCGCCCTCCCTAGGGGCGGCCTGGCCTCAGGCCGCCTCCTTAGGGGCGGCCTAGCCTCAGGCCGCCTCCCTAGGGGTGGCCTGGCTTCAGGCCGCCTGCCCTCAGGGGGGGCCTGCTCCTCAGGCCTCCCCCTCCTCCTGCTCTTTAGGTTGATCAGTCCGCCGAGGTCGTCTCAGTCCGCCGAGGTCGTCTCAGTCCGCCAAGGTCGTCGAAGATGACGTCACTGGGTCCCGCTTCTAGAAGATTCTCCCTGGGCCTATAAATACCCCCCAAGACCTCTCATTCTGGAAGGGGAGGAGGAGAACTGCAACCTTGATCAAAGGCTACGGACTCAGTTTTCCAGTCTGTCACAGCTTGATCAAGCAAGGTCGGCGGACTCAAATCTCCAATCCTCCCAGGTCGTCAAGGGTTGTGGACTTGGCTTTTTCTGCTCTCAGCAGCTTGCGCAGCCTCCACAGCCTCCGATTTCCAGGTCTCTCAGGTCGTCAGGGGCTGGGGACTTAGTTTTTTCTGCCATCAGCAGGCAGCTTCAGCAGCTTCTACAGCCTCAGTTCTCCAGTTCTCTACAGCCTCTTTTACTTAGTTTCTGGCACCTTCTTCCTTAGCCGTCAGCTTCCCCATTGTACCCTTTACTGCTCTTTCGTTGTAATGGTGCAATAGCAAGTTGTAACTCTACTTGATTAAAGGAAAAGCCCGTCGCAAGAGTGGCATTCAAGCCGCGTCGGGCGAAGTCTGCTGTTGCCGCTGCTAGCGGCCTCCTCCTTTCTTCTCTCCTCTCTTGGCTCCAACCTGCAAAGCTAACCATCAAAGTAGCTGTCTGCTCGACAGTGCCTGATCCAGCTTCCTCTCTGCTTGAGCAACCTTCTCCTCTGCTCAGGCAAGCTTCCTCTCTGCTTGAGCAAGCTTCTCCTCTGCTCAGGCAAGCTTCCTCTCTGCTTGAGCAAGCTTCTCCTCTGCTCAGGCAAGCTTCCTCTCTGCTTGAGCAAGCTTCTCCTCTGCTCAGGCAAGCTTCCTCTCTGCTTGAGCAAGCTTCTCCTCTGCTCAGGCAAGCTTCCTCTCTGCTTGAGCAAGCCTCACCTCTATCCCCGCAACCCTTCTTCCTTCACCCTTAGCTTATGAGATCGAACACCCCGTTAATTGGAAGGCACAATTCTTGCGTCAACATTAACACGCGACCTTCAGATCTCGATCAGATAGTGAAAGCGGTGGTTACTCATGTCAGACCATCAACCAGCCGAGAATCTTTCTCCAAGTCCCAGTGATGATTCTCTTTGGGAGGCCTTAGAGCAATCTCGCAGAGAAACTGCCCAACAGTTTCAAGCCATCAACCGTACTCTAGCAGCTCTCACGCAGCAATTGGCCGCTCAATCTTCAGCAGCGCCAGTTCCTCCAATCAATCCAGCACCAACATCGGAGACTCCTCAAGTTTATCCACCGGCTCATCCGCCAGTCTATCCTCCTCTTTATACTCCTACTTTTCCGCAAGGACCTGCAGCTCCTTTGTGATCTCAAGATGATGAGTTTGCAGCTCGTCAAAACTTCTTCCGGGAAGCTGCCCAGGGAAGTCCGGCTAGATTTCTGAACTTTCAGGGAAGTCATCCATTCTCTTCAGCCCCTGCATTTGCTCCTCCTACAGCAACCTTTTACTCCAATCCTCCTACTTCCTTTGCAGCTACTGCTCATGCTCCTTATTTTCCTTACGCAGTAGAACCAGAAGAGCCATCACCGTTTACAGAGAGTGTTCGGTATGAGCCAACTCCGGTCAACTTCCGAGAGCCACGGTTGCCCATTTACACCGGGGAGACTGATCCTGTCAAGCATCTTCAAGCTTTTGAATCAGCCATTGCTCTCAAGACCCTCTCCGATGCCACCAAGAGCAAGCTCCTCGTAACGACCTTTGATGGTCAAGTAAGAGATTGGCTCTATGGACTTCGTGCTCAGTCCATCTCTTCCTTTGCTGATTTGCGAAGGGAGTTCCTGCTCAGATTTTCTACTTCTTCCAAGAGGAAGGGCGGTCCAGAAGCCCTCTTTGAGATCAGGCAGCGAGAGAATGAGACTTGGTCTCATTTTGTGGATCGTTTTCAGAGGGAAATATTGGACATCGAGATCGTTGACCAGGAGATGTATCGAGTGGCTCTCATTAATGGTTTACAAGGGGGACCACTCAAGTTTGAGGCCAATGTCCGAGCACCAAAGACATATCAAGAACTAATTGCCTTAGCCAACTCATACATCCGCGGTGAAAAGAGTAACCCCAGCTTCGTCTCTAGGCTGGTGTCGGAGAAAAATCCTTCTTGCAAGCAGCCTTCGAGGTCTCCTCGAAAAGACTTTTCATCCCACTCAAGAAAAACAAAAAGATTCCAGCATCATCATCAACACCTCTTCCCGGGCCAGGATCGTGCCCAAGAACGACTGCTACCACCAGCCCCACTTCCGCAAACAGCTTCGGTTCATCAGCCGTAAGATGATGACTTGTCATATTCTGGACTTGATGAGGCCATGCTAGAAGTATGCCAGATCATGAAGGATAGGGCAAATTCCAAAAGGCCCTACCAGTCGACAAACCAAAAATCAAAAGATTCAGATCCGTTCTGCGAGTTCCACAAAGAAAGCGGACATTTGACTGAAAATTGTCGAGCGCTTCGTCAACTGGTGCAAAGATTGTTGAGACAGGGTAAGATGCGTGGTCTGTTCCCGAAAGATGACCACTTCGATCCGTCAACTTTAAAAGGAAAAGAAGTAGCGGACATGCCTTGCAGCTCAAAGGGAGTGAATCAAATCGACACGTATCGTGGCCTCTCTATAGGCGAGACCCACGATGCTAATGACGTGGGCGCCCTTGGAGACCTATTCTAAAGCCAAAAGGACATGACAGTCCTCAAAGCTCCTCGCAACCAACAACAATTACTCTTACAATATTTTGCATATTTTTCAAACACTCTCTTTTGTTTCATTCAGTAAAGCTTACATCAGAGATCTCATACTGACACAGTTCCCTTTTTGTAATGCTTCTCCTCTATACTTCTTCTCTTTGTCAAAGAGATCACTGAACCACCGAGATATCGCCAAGTCTTGCTCAGGGCCCCCTCGAGGTTGTTCTCTGGCATAAAACCACAATGACCACATATAGCGGGGAGTTTTCGCATATGTGCAGTGGGGGCCGTTCAACTCTCGTGCGGAGGATGACGGGGCTTCGGATCCCGGCCGATGTCTAGCGCAGTGTGAGTGCCTAGGGGAGGCCTCCTGTGATAGTTCTATCGTGCTCCGATAGGGATACGTTATAGTTACGATGATCTTTGCTTGACAAGCAATGGCGATCAAGTGTAGCCTTGTCTCCTCGATCATCTCACAACTGTGATGGCCGAACACTCTATGGTACTCTCAATCCGTGCTTTCGCGGGACCCACAATGTTGTTGATCTCTTCAAAGACGAGCAATGCTGTAGACCATTTGGCGCACCTGGTAGAACGGATCAACAATGTTTGTAACCCGGGGCAAGAGAGTAGTGTATCTGTCGCTTCCTTCTTAGGATTTTGCGCATGTTTCCCTTTTGTGCTCTGTCAAGGGAATGCGGCCAGCCCGCTTTAGGTAGGACTACGCCCCGGATGACTTTTGGGCAAGTGATTCATAAGGCCCACAGGTGCTCTCCTGCGGCAGCATTCAACCTTTTTTAGCTCATCCTCGGGGTATAGCCCTCCTTTGTGCTTTTATCTTCTTACAGGTTAACAGGTTAAGTCCAACCTATTTTAAGGATCTGCAATACCCTTCTGGACTTATGATCATCTTATATGCGCTACCCTGCATAAGCTCCTATCAGATAATGATCAACAAGTTCTCCTATCAGATGTTAACCACACATCATTTATTCCCAGCTTATGGTTCTTCTTGATTAACAAGCAATGTCATCATGAATCTAATTTCGGACTTTCTTATTTTGCTAATCTGGGTTTTCACGTTGAAATTGGTCATACAAGAGAGAGTTATTATCACAGTTTGACCTTTATTCAATTGATAGCAGAGCTTGCCAGGTAACTCTTCTGCTACCTGATTATATCTTATCATATCAACAGGCAACATTTGCAAGTTCCTCTCAGGTACTTGCAGCTTATTTTCATCATCCATCTGCTTGCTTACTCTCCCTTTTGCAGAGACTAGCAGATAGTAGCAAGTTCCTCTCAGGTACTTACAGCTTATTTTCTTCTTCTATTTGCAGAGACTAGCAGATAGTAGCAAAGTCCCCTTCAGGTACTTGTAAGATTATTATCCTACTGTATTTTCTCTCATCTGTATTTTGGCAGAGTTCAATGGAAGACAGTTATCCTCTTCCTCATTTACAAAAGCAGCTCAGGGACATCAGGTTCTATCTCTCCTGAACTTTAATTTTTCTCTCCTGGTTTCTAAGGGGTGGATTACGATTTTCGTGTGTCTCCTACTTTTTCGAACTTCCCTGCGGAACTTAAAAAAGTGCGGGGATTATGTTAACCCCAAAATCGGCGATCCCTCCCAAGGTCTCTAGCTCGCAAGTCGCGGTCCACTCAAGGGAACCCCCCCCCCCCCCCGAGGATCGCGATCTGCCTCGGCTTTCCCTTTTTGGCCCAAGCGGTTTGGCCAGGCTAACCATGCAGCATTACTTCCTTGTAGGAGGCAACCTATATCAGTTCGCAGGTTCGACCTGCCGGTGCCAGCGCACGACCGGACCATCGCAAGGCTCGGCTCCCCTGTCCAGCCTGGCCCCAGGCTTCCGCCGTCAGGGAGCGGCCTAGCCTCAGGCTGCAGGCTGCCTCCCCTAGGGGCGGCCTGGCCTCAGGCCGCCCTCCCTAGGGGCGGCCTGGCCTCAGGCCGCCTCCTTAGGGGCGGCCTGGCCGCAGGCTGCCTCCCCTAGGGGCGGCCTGGCCTTAGGACGCCCTCCCTAGGGGCGGCCTGGCCTCAGGCCGCCTCCTTAGGGGCGGCCTGGCCTCAGGCCGCCCTCCCTAGGGGCGGCCTGGCCTCAGGCCGCCCTCCTTAGGGGTGGCCTGGCCTCAGGCCGCCCTCCCTAGGGGCGGCCTGGCCTCAAGCCGCCCTCCCTAGGGACGGCCTGGCCTCAGGCCGCCCTCCCTAGGGACGGCCTGGCCTCAGGCCGCCCTCCCTAGGGGCGGCCTGGCCTCAGGCCGCCTCCTTAGGGGCGGCCTGGCCTCAGGCCGCCCTCCCTAGGGGCGGCCTGGCCTCAGGCCGCCTCCTTAGGGGCAGCCTGGCCTCAGGCCGCCCTCCCTAGGGGCGGCCTGGCCTCAGGCCGCCTCCTTAGGGGCGGCCTGGCCTCAGGCCGCCTCCCTAGGGGCGGCCTGGCTTCAGGCCGCCTGCCCTCAGGGGGGCCTGCTCCTCAGGCCTCCCCCTCCTCCTGCTCTTTAGGTTGATCAGTCCGCCGAGGTCGTCTCAGTCCGCCGAGGTCGTCTCAGTCCGCCGAGGTCGTCGAAGATGACGTCACTGGGTCCCGCATCTAGAAGATTCTCCCTGGGCCTATAAATACCCCCCAAGACCTCTCATTTTGGAAGGGGAGGAGGAGAACTGCAACCTTGATCAAAGGCTGCGGACTCAGTTTTCCAGTCCGTCACAGCTTGATCAAGCAAGGTCGGCGGACTCAAATCTCCAATCCGCCCAGGTCGTCAAGGGTTGTGGACTTGGCTTTTTCTGCTCTCAGCAGCTTGCACAGCCTCCGCAGCCTCCGATTTCCAGGTCTCTCAGGTCGTCAGGGGCTGGGGACTTAGTTTTTTCTGCCATCAGCAGGCAGCTTCAGCATCCTCTACAGCCTCAGTTCTCCAGTTCTCTGCAGCCTCTTTTACTTAGTTTCTGGCACCTTCTTCCTTAGCCGCCAGCTTCCCCATTGTACCCTTTACTGCTCTTTCGTTGTAATGGTGCAATAGCAAGTTGTAACTCTACTTGATTAAAGGAAAAGCCCGTCGCAAGAGTGGCATTCAAGACGCGGCGGGCGAAGTCTGCTGTTGCCGCTGCTAGCGGCCTCCTCCTTTCTTCTCTCCTCTCTCGGCTCCAACCTGCAAAGCTAACCATCAAAGTAGCTGTCTGCTCGACAGTGCCTGATCCAGCTTCCTCTCTGCTTGAGCAAGCTTCTCCTCTACTCAGGCAAGCTTCCTCTCTGCTTGAGCAAGCTTCTCCTCTGCTCACGCAAGCTTCCTCTCTGCTTGAGCAAGCTTCTCCTCTGCTCAGGCAAGCTTACTCTCTGCTTGAACAAGCTTCTCCTCTGCTCAGGCAAGCTTCCTCTCTGCTTGAGCAAGCTTCTCCTCTGCTCAGGCAAGCTTCCTCTCTGCTTGAGCAAGCCTCACCTCTATCCCTGCAACCCTTCTTCCTTCACCCTTAGCTTGTGAGATCGAACACCCCGTTAATTGGAAGGCGCAATTCTTGCGTCAATAGTCCCTGAAATCAGGTCAAGGCTATGGGGAGAGAAAAGCATAAAATAAACATGACATAAAATAAAATATGCTTTTAAAGGTTACCTTGATGGAATAGCTCCGGGTAGCGCTTTTGCATCAAGTCTACCGGCTCCTACATATACTCCTCTTTCCCATGATTGGACCACAACACTTTCACTAGAGGAACACTTTTGCGGCGCAAGGTCCTCGTTTCGCTATCCACTATCCGCTCAGGCTCTAGTCGCACCGACCTATTAGTTGCAATTGCTCCGTCAGTGGTTGGGACATATTATTCGGGCTGCAACAATGCCTTTCGGAGTGACGACACATGGAATATGTCATGAAGATTCTCTAGCTCCGACAGTAACTCCAACCGATATGCAAACAAGCCGATCCTTTCCAATATGACGTAGGGCCCAACATACCTTGGGCTGAGCTTCTTTGCACCGCATACCCGAGATACTCCATGCATCGGCCTGATATTAAAAAAATACCTTGTCGCCCACTTGAAATTCCACCATCTGGTGCTTTGCATTATAGTATTTTGCTTGGCGACTTTGAGCCTCGAGCATGCGGTCCCGTATTAGCCTCACAGCCGCATCAGTATCATCTATGTATTCAACTCCCAAAGCCTTCAGATCTTCATCTTGCACCCATGACAAGGGTGTTCTACACCTTCTTCCGTATATGGCTTCATGGGGCGCCATCCCGATGCTAGATTGATAGTTGTTATTGTATGAGAATTCTACCAAGGGTAGGAGCCTTTCCCACAGCTCTCCTCTATCCAACACACACAACCTCAATAAATCTTCCAATGTCCTGATGGTCCTTTCATATTGCATGTCAGTCTGAGGGTGAAACGCTATGCTGAAGGTAAGGCGCGAACCCAAATATGCTTGCAAAACCTTCCATTCCCTAGAGGTAAACTGGCCATCCCGGTCAGAAACGATTGTCTTTGGCATGCCATAATACTGTACGAATTGTTCCACAAAAAGCGTACCAAAACATCCACGTGTGCTTCTTTCTTCATAGGTATGAACCGGGCTACCTTCGTCAAGCGATCAACGATTACCCATATCGAATCATTCCCTGATCGGGAGCGAGGCAAACCGCTGATGAAGTCCATGGAGACATCCTCGAACTTCCACTCGGGGATGGGCAATGCCTGCAACAATCCACCGGGGCTCCTGCATTCTGCCTTCACCCTTTGACATGCCTCGCAATGCGTAACAAAATGTCTGACGTCTTTCTTTATTCCCGGCCAACACATGGTCTTCCGCAAGTCGGCGTACATCTTAGCAATCCCAGGGTGCACAGAATACTGAGAGCAGTGTGCCTCTCTCAAGATATCTTCCCGAATTTTACCGCCCTTGGGAATGTAAAGTCGGCAACGTAAATGAACAAGGCCGTCTTTTAGAGAGTACTCATTGGTTGTCCCATCTTCAATTGATTTTATTGTCGGGGCCAGAGCCTCATCCCTTCCTTGCTCCTCCCAGATCTAGTCCCGAATATCGCAAACTATGCTCATCGTGGTCAAGTACTCTGTATACCCGTCTGATTGATCCTTATACACCAAAGTGATCTCAATCTCCTCAAACATCCAAGCTAACTCCATATGCATCAACTGGGACTCGGGGATTGTTTCCGGTACCTTCCTGCTCAAAGAATCGGCTACAGAATTTACTTTTCCGGGGTGGTAGTTTAGGGTGTATTCATAATCGCACAAAAACTCCAACCACCGCCGCTGTCTTAAATTCAATTCCTTCTGGGTATGGACGTACTTTAAGTTCTTATGATCCGAGAAGATTTCGCAGTGTACGCCGTATAGGTAGTGCCTCCAAATCTTCAAGGCGAACACTACTGCTCCCAACTCCAAATTATGTACTGGATAATTGATTTCATGCTTCTTCAGTTGTCTTGAAGCATATGCGATCACATGCTCGTGCTGCATCAATACCGCTCCCATTCCTTGATATGATGCGTCCGTGTAAACTTGAAATCCTTTCTTCCCGGATGGAAGGGCTAGGATGGGTGTGGATGTAAGTCTGTCCTTTAGTTCTTGGAATGCAGCTTCGCATTAGGGTGTCCACTCATACGACACACCTTTCTTTGTTAGGGAAGTAAGAGGAAGAGCAATCTTTGAGAATCCCTTTACGAACTTGCGGTAGTACCCGGCAAGTCTAAGGAAGCTCCGCACGTCGACCGCTGACTTCAAAGGCGACCACTCCTTCACGGCATGCACTTTGGCCGGATCCACAGCTAGCCCAGCCCCACTGATCACACGACCCAAGAAAGCAACCTCCTTAAGCCAGTATTCACACTTGCTGAACTTGGCGAACAGGGCGTGCTCTTTTAACTTCTTTAGTACTAAGGCCAGATGCCTGGCATGTTCTTCCTCCGTTTGGAGTAGACCAAGATGTCGTCGATGAAAACAATGACGAAGACATCTAGATAGGGCTCGAACAATTTATTCATCAAGCTCATGAAAGCTGATGGGGAATTTGTGAGCCCAAACGGTATCACTGTGAACTCATACAAGCCGTACCTTGAGCTGAAAGCCATTTTTTGAATATCATCATCTTGTATTCTCAATTGATAATACCATGAGCGCAAATCTAGCTTGTAAAACCAATGCGCTCCCACCAGTTGATCGAACAACTCATCGATCTGAGGTAACGGATAGGTGTTCCGTACCGTCAGTCGGTTAAGCTCCCGAGAGTCTATGCATAATCGCATGGTTCCATCTTTCTTCTTAACGAATAGAATAGGGGCTCCCCAAGGTGATGAGCTGGGGCGAAAAAACCCTGATTATACCAACTCTTGCAGCTGAACTCTAAACTCGGCGAGTTCCTTCGGGGCCATTCGGTAAGGAGTCCTGGAGACAGGCTTGACACCCGGTACTAACTTGATTTGAAAATAAAATTCTCTGTGTGGGGGTAATCCTGGCAATTTCTCCGGAAATACTTCGGGGAAATCGCGCACCACCCGCACATCCTTGATATCCAATGCCAACTCCTTCAGCTCGAAATAGATCATGAAAACTTCATCCCCCTTCATGTTGGCTTTTAAAGCCTGGACTAAAGATAACATCATACCGGGCGCGAAGATAATACCTTGAAAGATGACCTACGAATCTCCATGTCTCAATGAGATCCTCTTCTGCGCGCAGTCAATCTTCGTATAGTGCTGATCCAGCCATACCATGCCCAAAATGAGTTCAAACTCTGGCATTCCCAAGACTGTGGCAGGGGTGTCGAAGAGATTTCCTTCAAGGAGAACCTCAAACTCGCACTTCGCGGTTGTGTCATCTTCGATCCGTCTAGAAGGCGCACCCTTCGAGCAATACCAGTGAAGTATTGCACTCCATCTATATCTTTGATGAAGTCTTCAGACACAAAAGAGTGCAAGGCACAGGTGTCGAATAACGTATAGGCCGGTTTCCCGCCGACCATTATGGTGCCTAAGTGTCAATAATAATTCTCAAGCTAGGCGTCTAGTATATCTTAAGCAACTTGAGGGTATTAATGAAAATAAAATGACTAATTGTAATCATACCCGCAATCACCTCCTAAGGGTTCCGCTCTTAAGTCATGTCCAACGCATACATCTGATCCCGAGCGGGCCCGGGGTTTCCTCTTCGTGGTCCTCATCCTCGATCACGCATGTACCCCGCCCTCGAGGAGCTACTGGAGGGAAAGCGAGAGGCGCATTTCCAAATTGTTGCGGGTAGTAGCGTCTAATGTGGCCCGGTTGGTTGCATTCAAAGCACACTCGCTCCTACCGTCAACCAGGTTGTTGAAATTGTTGAGGTGGAGGCTGTGAGAACCCGCCAACCCATATCGCATCTCAAAACCCAGGTATTGAGATGAAGGGTGGCGGGGTAAATAAACACGGAGGAGCAGGCGCTGCGGGCGATGTGGGACTAATCCCAACCACAGAACTGCGGGGATATTCCGCCATACAGGGGGGCCCACCGGGGTCAACACCCAGACCAGGAACGCGATGGGGAAGGCCACGGGGGCGGTACCACACACACGGTCATGCTGGAAAATTACTCTCAACACACCCCCGCAGCAGGACAACCTCCCTCTGATACCATGTGAGAACCCGCCAACCCATATCGCATCTCAAAATCCAGGTATTGAGATGAAGGGTGGCGGGGTACATAAACACGGAGGAGCAGGCGCTGCGGGCGATGTGGGACTAATCCCAACCACAGAACCGCGGGGATATTCCGCCACACAGGGGGGCCCACCGGGGTCAACACCCAGACTAGGAACGCGATGGGGAAGGCCACGGGGGCGGTCCCACACACACGGTCCTGCTGGCAAATTACTCTCAACAGAGGCAATGCTGGCGGTTGCGGAACCGGACGCTCCATTCTAAAATTCTAGGGGAAACGTCTGCCACCTCTTCGATATCCTCAACCTCCTCTATTATCAAATCTCCTTCTATTGCTGGGGCCGGCTTCCATCATGCCTTCAGCTGGCCATTTACCACTTCCCAAGTGGTCCGCTTCCAACCTCTTCGTCATGTCAATAATCTCGGCTAGACTGGATGATAGTTTAACTTTCAAGACAACCTAAACACCTAGAGGGGGGGGGGGGTGAATAGGTTCTACTTGTTTATAAAAACTTCTAGCCAGAATTCAATTTAATGGCTAACACAATAATCACAGCAATCACAGAAAATAAAACATCACAGATTGCACAATGTTTTATAGTGGTTCCCCAAGGTCTGGGTACATCCACTTTCCCCCTTCACCTATCTAGCAGTATGCTAGATTCGGCCAAACTTCCACTAATCTCAGATCAACAGATCCTACAACTCAGAACCCAACTGGTTCCTACAACTCAGGCACAACAGCCCTACCTCAGCCTTGCCCCAAGGCCTACAACTCAGAGAAGACCCTTCTCCTACACTCAGGCACACAGCCCTACCACTCAGAGTACAACACTCCTACACTCAGCCTTTATAATATAGGCTTACAACTCAGATCTGTGTAAACAGATCCTACAGAAATATATAAAAGATTATCTAACTGTCTTGCCTAAATTGAGAGAGAGAAGGCCAAGACAATTCTTGATCAGCTGATGAAATCAACTGTATCTGAGCTTTCTTCAAAGCTTTTTGAATATGAACTTAGCTGAGTTGATTTCCAAACAGCTTCTTGAGAATCCACTGGTGGTTTCTTTCTTCTTCTTCAAATTCTGGCTTGATCTCTCTCTATCCAGCACTTTGAATGATTCTTCTGAATTCTGATTAGAACTCTTCTTTGATCTATCCTTAGATAGTCTTCTTAGATCTTCCGGAGAAGATCTTCTTAAGTGCCTAGCACTTTCTTGAAATGAATTGGATTGTAATCCTTCTCAACTTTTTGATTCTCAACAATGTATTTCAAAAGGTTACTTTCTCCTTCTGAATCTGTCTATTTATAGACTTTCTTCATGGTAACCGGCTGATCCGGTTTCTAACCGTTTTCTGACAAGTCTGACAGCTTCAGTTAACTGGTGGCAACCCACAGCTGTCAAGTCTTCAAACAAGTCCTGTGCCTTAGTCTTGAACCATAAGTTGTCGAGACAGTCTGTCAGAAAGTGTCGAGACCATCTGTCTATCTGTGTCGACACAATTGACTTTGGTGTCGACACAGACTTCAGTAATGTCGACTAAGTTGCCTTTGAGTCGACACAGCTTCTTCTGAAAATAACTTGGTCTTGACCCTTCAGTGTGTCGACACAAGTTCTGTGTGTCGACACAGTTGTTGTAGAATCATAACTTAGTAAGTGTCAACTTAGCCTTCAGGTGTCGACACAGTCTTCTTTTAACTCTGCTGTAATGTGTCGACTTGATCACAATGTGTCGACACATTCTGCTGGTGTAGAAAAACTTGAGGTCGACTATATTCTTCTGAGTCGACACATCCTGCTGGTGTCGACAAACCTGAGGTCGACTATATTCTTCTATGTCGACACATTTTCCCAATGTTGAGGTCGACGCTTTTCTTCTGTGTCGACACAAATTCCCAGTGTTGTGTCGACTTACTTCTTCTGTGTCGACACACTTTCCCAGTATTGTTGTAGACTAGCTGTTATGTGTCGACATACTTCCTCTATGTCGACACTTTTTCCCAGTGTAGTTGTAGACTAACTGCTATGTGTCGACACTGCTTCCCAGTATTGTGTCGACTAATTTCTTCTATGTGTCGACACATCCTTCTCTGTGTCGACACTTGGACTTAGAATTTTTCTGCTTACTTTATCAATTCTTCACCTGCACATGTCAACTCAAAACAACATCAAATACACCTTGATGTATATCACTGAGCTAGTTTGGGCTTCTTCAAATCAGGTACACATTTTCCAATGTACCCAACAATCTCCCCCTATTTGGAGAAGTCATAACCCTTATAGCCAATAATATACATCATATATAAACAGTACTAAATGATGATATATGACAAAAACACAGGGATACTTAATTATAAACAAAATAAAAAAAAACATCATAGATAAAACAATCTATCACAGATTTAAACAATATTTTGTTTATAACTGGGTAATGTTTGATTACATTGTTTTACATTTCATGATCACATCACAACATTACAAAACATTATGAAGGAACTAAAAACACAATCAGGATTGATCAGGCTCTTTAATGATAATCCCTTTGCCAGATTGAATTTTAGCTGTCACAGGAGCTTCTGATTCTTCAGCTATCTTCTTTCCTTTTAGAGCAGCTTTCTTCTGAGCTTCTTCCTTGAGCCTTTGCCTTTCAAAATAGTGAAAAGGCTTTGGGAAGTACTTGCTTGGCTCCTTAGCATCTGGTGACAGCCTCCCCAGCTTAGCTTTCCTTCTGAATTGTACTATAGCTTCCTGTCTTGCCTCATACTTTTGCCATTCTATCTCATTGTACCACTTCCCTCTCTCATGAACTTTGTCTTGTACAGCTTTCCATGCAGTGAGTATTATGTTCCTTGAAGTAGGACTCCACTGCTCATAATCTGGCTTAAGTGTAGCCTGCTCTCTAAATCTCTTCTTTGTTAATAGAGCATCTTGCTGTTCTTTCAGGAAGGCCTCTAGCATCTCAACTTTCTCAATCACAACATTATGCACCTCCTTTGGAGGACTATACATATCCTGCACTTGCTTATCCAGAATATCAAAATCAGAAGGGGGGTAAATAACTTGGGCAACCTCAGGTTGGTTGCCTTCAAGTAGTCCTTCTTGAATGCCTGATTCAGCCATCATATCATCATCACACAAGGGTGGACATCCCAAGGTGGCTCTTATACTATTTGTCACCCATTTAGAGTGCTCTTGGCCTGCATAAATCAATAACCTCTCCCCCTTTATGACTTCTCTGGTCATATGATCTCTGAGATCTTCCTTTTGAAATCTGATTTGTCCATCCAGATAATTGAAACCCTCTTTAAAATATGGTTTTAACTTTTGAAGCTTTTCAGATATTTCTTTTTGAGAGGTAGTGATTGCAGTCTTAACAGAAGCAATAGCAGCTTGAAAGGTCTTATCAAAATCTTCCATTTCTTTTGTTTTATCTGCAGGCAGGCCTGGAACAATCTTTTTCACTTCCTTTATTATCTCATGATGAGATTCAGTTAAATTATCATTCATTCTTAACTGATTTTCCAATACATAGCTTTGCTTCAGGACAACATCATCTACCTTTTTAGTAATAGCCTCCTGTTGTTGAGCAAGATAAACCACAACATGGCCTCCCTTTTGGAAGCAATCTGTCATTTCTGTCTTGTGCAGGTTGACTTGAAACTGGATGGACTTGATATCCTGAGCTAAGTCAAACTGCATAGACTTGCTATTTTCATCAACATACTTTTCCAGAGCCATTCTGTGTTCATCCAATTTCACCTGTAGATCTACCATAAACTTTTTATGATCAAAGGCAGGAGATACTTGTTGAGGTGTTGTTTGTAAAGCCTGCTTATAATTCTTGCTTCTTCTTTTAAATACAACAATTTTTCTTTTCTTGGCCATCCTGGCTTCTTCAGTTTCAGTATCAGACGAAGTATCTAGGTGAATTCTTTCTTGAGGAGGATGAAGTGTATCTGTCCCAGTGACCTGTTGCTCAGTCTCAACATCCACTGGCTCCCCCTCAACCTGTGGCTCAACTTTAGCTTCTTGATCAATGTCCATACCTATGGACTTCTCAATTTCTGGTTCCCCTCCTACTTTATCAGTAGTAGTAACAGTATCAGGGAATAACTCCTCCAGAGTAAATTCCAGTTGAGCTGTTTCTTCTGCAGTAGTTAAATCTTGAGATAAGTCTAACTGTGCTTCCTCTTGCACTTGTACTGACAACAACTTTTCCTGTACTCGTTCAGTAATTGTAGTATCTAGAGTAGGAGTGGACACTAGCTCCCCCTGAACCTGTGCAGTAATAAGAATATGAGCAATGTCTTTTATAGTAAAATACATTAGCTCCCCCTACACTTGTACCTGAGCAGGAGTAGATACATGTTGAGCAGGAGATTGAACTGGCTCCCCCTGCATCTGTGCAGGTGTTGACACTTGCTGGACTAGAGTTGAGTCAGGCTGTTCTTCAGCCTGTGTTCTGAGTGGGTCTTCTTGTTGTTGTTCAGTTTCTTGAGGTTGAGAAGGGGATTTCAGAGGGGTGTCTGGCCTGCTCTCTTCAGGCACATCCTTGGACAGCACCCTATCCCACCTAGAGAACAGTCGCATATCCATCCTTCTCATATGATTGATTTTAGTCCCTGGCAGTTGCTGCATCACTTCAGGAATCACTCCAGTGAGATATAAGCTCATGATTCTAGCCATATTGGGCTTCTTGATTCCTTCTTTGATCTTGTCAAAGAGTACTCCTGACCAATCAGTAGGAATTGTAAAAACAATCCTGGTCATAAGGCTGAACATATAGGCAGAAATCCTATCATGTCCACCTGTCTTGCAGAGGATTACTTTCCCAACAATTTCAGATAAGAACTTCCCTTGCTGATTCATACCCTTCCTGTTGAATGCAGCTCCAATCTTTATGCTCGAGTCCAGTCCACACCATTGAAGGGCTTCCCTTGTCTTAGAACTAGGAACTTCTTCTTCATTCTCAACTAGTTGTAATTGAAAGATCTTTCTTAAACTTCTTGGAGTAATCTTGACCTTAGTCCCTTGAATAATGGACTTAATCTTGAGGCCATCTGAGTGGACTGATGCAGAGATAAAGAACTCGTGCACCTCCTTCTTCCAGATTTTAGTTGGTTCTGAGAGTAGAAATTCTAACCCAGACTCGGAGAGGAAGGTGATTACTCCTTGAACATCTGGCGGTGCATCTGCAAAGGCCTGGCGCACCAACTCATACCCTTCATTGAAGTTGTCTTCAATCCTTGGCGCCATCGATTCGTCGAGAAAGCTTGAGAGAAGAGAGAAAGATAGACTATCGACACAGGGTTTTAGTCTCGAAAACCTTGGAAGCGTGTCGACAAAAGAGGTTTTGACCTATTTATATCTTCTGTTGAAAGAAGTTCAAAAGGCGCCAAAAACAGACTAAATGTGTCGACACAGATGGAATGTGTCGACACAAACTTCTATTGACTCGACATTACTTCAGCCTACTATGCGTCGACACAAATTTGTGGTTATGTCGACACCTTGGATACATAGTAGATAGACAGAAATTCTGTGTCGACTCTAAGGATAAGTGTCGACACATATACTGTAAGTGTCGACACCATTGTCCTGGTTGAGTCGACATTACATTTCTGGTTAAGTCGACAATATAACTCTTAAGTGTCGACACATATTCTCTGTGTCGACACAATATTTCTGACTTGTCGACATTATTTCTCTGAGTCGACACATTATTACTAAATGTGTCGACACATTCTTACTTAGCCAATTTCTGTTGGTTCAACACCACTTGTAAGTGTTACTTCAATGTGTCCCTTTTTAACCCTTAATTATGTTGTTATTACTTTAACTTACTGACATACCACTTCAATTGCATTGTTAATGATTTTGTTAATTCATTAATCAATGGTTAACATACCTAATTCAATTTTGAATTTATTGAATTTGGTTTCATCTAAAGGCTTAGTAAATACATCTGCTATTTGATAATCTGTTTTTACAAATTCCAATGAAATGTCTCCTTTTTCTACATGTTCTCTAAGAAAATGGTATTTGATTTCTATATGCTTAGTTCTACTATGAGAAACTGGATTATTAGCAATAGAAATAGCACTCTTAGAATCACATAAAAGGGGTGTTCTACTTACCTGAGTACCATAATCCTTAAGCTGATGCTGCATCCACAATAGCTATGCACAGCAGCTTCCAGCAGCAACATACTCTGACTCAGCTGTGGAAATTGCCACACTGGTCTGCTTCTTACTACTCCATGATATTAGTCTTCCTCCCAGGAATTGACAAGTACCTGTAGTACTTTTCCTGTCCTCTCTACATCCTGCAAAATCTGCATCTGAATAGCCTGTTAGTAGAAAATCTCTATTCCTAGGGTACCAAAGGCCTAGATTAGGAGTGCCCTTTAGATATCTCAGAATCCTTTTGACTGCAGTATAATGAGATTCTTTAGGGCAGGCTTGGTACCTAGCACAGACACATGTTGCATACATAATGTCTGGTCTACTAGCAGTAAGATATAGTAGAGACCCAACTATTCCTCTATACAATGACTCATCAACAGGTTTTCCTGCCTCATCTTTGCATATAGGGATACTTGTTCCCATAGGAGTTCTCATGGTGGAGGATGACTCCATACCATATTTCTTAATTAATTCTTTGGTGAACTTAGACTGGGATATGGACAATCCATCATTAGTCTGTCTTACTTGGAGTCCCAAGAAGAACTTAAGTTCTCCCATACTGCTCATCTCAAACTTCCCTTGCATAAGTTTGGCAAACTTTTTACAAAGGTTGTTTTCAGTAGATCCAAAGATTATGTCATCAACATAGATCTGAACTAAGATGATCTTACCTTTGGATTCCCTAAGGAATAGAGTTTTGTCTATCTTTCCTCTTGAGAATTTATTCTCAATGAGGAAGGTAGACAGGGTTTCATACCAAGCCCTTGGAGCTTGTTTTAACCCATACAAAGCTTTCCTAAGCTTATACACAGAATCAGGTTTAAGAGGATCTACAAAACCTGATGGCTGCTCTACATATACTTCTTCTTTAAGATCACCATTCAGAAATGCTGACTTCACATCCATCTGGTATACTTTGAAGTCTTGGTAGGCTGCATAGGCAAGGAACATTCTGATTGCCTCCAGCCTTGCTACTGGAGCAAAGGTTTGATCAAAGTCAATCCCTTCTTCCTGCCTGTATCCTTTTGCAACTAACCTTGCTTTATTCTTCACTATTATCCCACTTTCATCTAGCTTGTTCCTATAGATCCACTTGGTGCCAATTATGTTGTGGCCTCTTGGTTTAGGAACAAGCTCCCAGACTTTGCACCTTCTGAATTGATTCAGCTCCTCTTGCATAGCATCAATCCAGTGCTGGTCTTGGATAGCTTCTTCAAACTTCTTAGGTTCCATTTGAGACAAGAAACTTGAATGCAAAACCGTGCTTTGATTTCTGCTTCTAGTTTGCACTCCTTGTCTTGGATCACCAATTATCTGATCAGCAGGATGATCTCTTAGATATCTTATAGCTGGAGGAAGATTCCCTTCAGGTTGAGCATCTCCAGCTTCTTCATTATGCTGAACCTCTTGGTTTTCATCAGCTTCCATTATCTCTTGTACTCCCCCTGGACAGCAGCCTTCATTTTCCAATGCTCCATCTTCCTTTGAAGCTTCAGCAATGGAAAGCTTGTCCATCCTCTTGCTTATACCTGTTGAGTCATTTGATCTACAAGACAACTCACAATTGATTAATCTTGATTCATCAAATACAACATGCACAGATTCTTCAACAACTTGAGTAGTTAAGTTGAAGACTCTATAGGCCTTACTATTTGTGCTGTACCCAACAAATATCCCATCCTGGGATTTGGTAGCAAACTTAGTCAAATATGACTTGCCATTGTTAAGTATATAGCACTTGCAACCAAAGATCCTAAAATAGGATAGATTTGGTTTTCTGCCTTTCACAATCTCATAGGGAGTCTTTCTGTGGCTTTTGGTGATAGAAGCCCTATTGATGACATGACAAGCAGTGTTAACTGCCTCAGCCCAGAAATATTCTGGGAGAGAGGTGTCACTCAATAGAGTTCTACCAGCTTCAATTAATGTCCTATTCTTTCTTTCAGCAATCCCATTTTGCTGAGGTGTTCTTGGAGAGGAGAACTCTTGAAAAATCCCAAAGTCCTCACATAATTTTGTCATGCTTTCAGATTGAAATTCAGTACCATGGTCACTTCTGATTTTGACCGCTGTACTATTCAGTTCATTCTGAATTTTCTTTACAAAATTAAGTAATACACTTGGGGTTTCAGATTTTTGTCTCAGAAAGAACACCCATGTAAATCTAGAATAGTCATCTACAACCACAAAAGTGTAGACCTTCCTACCTAGACTATGAACTGGCATAGGACCAAAAAGATCCATATGCAAGAGGTATAAGCACCTCACAGAATCCTTGTTTTCAAGGCTTTGAAAGGAGGATTTTGTCTGCTTTCCCTTTTGACAAGCTGAGCATATCCCTTCCTTTATACACTTAATTTGAGGTCCATTCCTCACTAGCTCTTTGCTAAAGAGTTGGCCAATTGTCTTGTAGTTTAGATGAGCCAATCTCTTGTGCCACTTAACACAATTTGAAGCATTGTCATCAGCTACAAGACAGATGGGAGAAGCCTTATTCTCACATTCAAAATTAAGACAATATACATTTCTCTTCCTATACCCAGTCAGTATGATCTTTTGATCACTTGACCTCTTGATATGACATCCATCTTTAACAAATGAAATGTCATATCCTAAATCACTTAGCTGGCTTATGCTTATTAGATTATGTTTCAAATCTTTTACATAAGCCACTTGAGTGATAGTAATTAGGTTAAAAGAAATGTTACCAAACCCTTTGATGACTCCTTTTTCAGATCCACCAAAGATCACTTTAGGTCCATCTTTGACAGATGAATACTCCTTTAGCAGCCCCTTTGTTCCAGTCATGTGCCTGGAATAACCACTATCCAAGTACCATATAGGGGCATGGTTACTTGGATTCACCTGCAATACAGAATTACTTACCCTTAGAACCCAAGTAAGTCTTGGGTCCTTGGTTCAGGTTAGCATTAATAAAGCTATCATAACCTCTTCTAATAGGTAGACTCTTATTCTTTATAACACTTGTGTTATACCAGCAGTCTAATGCAAAATGGCCTCTCTTGCCACAGCACCAACATTCAAACTTATTGTATCTAGATCTAGATACATCTTTGTCAGAAGAATTTCTGTTCATTGCTGGTGCTGTTGCAACTTCACCTACTGATTTCTTAAAACCATTGGGTTTATGACCATAGGTAGGCCTGCTAGCATTTACACCCTTGTTCTTCAGAACATTAGTCTTAATATGACCTTGAATGTCTTCATGATCATATTTGTTAGAAGGCACTTTCACCTTACTAAACTTTATGGGGACTGAAAGGTTTAGTGGCTGAACAGGAGCTTTGCCTTTCCTCTTGAATCTGCCAGCCCTGGAGTTACCTTTAAATCCTAATCCAGCCTTACCCTTTTGAGTGACAAATTCATCTATCAAGGGTAAGACAGATTTAGGCTTAGAGTAACTAGCCACTAAATCCCTTTCAATTCTAAGTCTGGCCTCCAGACTCTTCACTTGATCATTAGTATAATTAATTGTGCCCATCTGAATAATAGTTATATTCTTCAGCTTGGCAATTTCATTTAATTTTTGATCAATAACTTTTTCTAACTCAGTTGTAGCAATCCTTAGTTCAGCAATTTCCTGGGCCTGAGATTTAACCAGGTTCTTGCTTTTCTTAAGGGCCTGCAACAGGTCCCCATACTTGTCTATCAATTGATAGACATCTCCTTCAGATTCAGATGCATCTACATCTGTTAATGCAGATGTAGCTGATTCTTCACTTGTACAACAAACAGAGGTAATAGAAGGACATTGTACCTTATTATGACCAGACTGATTCTGGCATATGTCCTCTTCTGATCCTGCCATCAGCCCTATACACTGCTGAACCTTTGGTTCATTGATGGAGTCTAGCAACTGCAGAAACTCCTCTTCTTCAGATGCAGCATATAGTCCAATATATGCTTCAGCTTCAGATTCTGACTCTGAAGTTGACTGGTCTGATAGACTCTTATCTTTCTTAGCTACAAAGGATTTCTCCTTCTTGCCTTTTTGATAAGTCTTCTTCTTTTCTGAAGATTCCTTTCTCTTGTCAGGACAATCAGCCACTACATGTCCAGGCCTATTGCAACAATAACAGACAATCTTTGAAGTAGTGGCTTTGCTGGGCTTTGATCTGCTCTTCTCTTTCCTTGATGACCTTTTCTTCTTATAATAGTCATCAACTTACTGTGATGGGGAAGGCCTAGACTTCCACTGCTTCTTCTTCAAGAACCTCTGGAATTGTCTTGTGAATGCAGCAAAATCTGCATCTGAATCACAGCTTTCAGATCCCTTGTTTGAACTTTCAGAACTATCTTCTGTAACTTCCTTAGGAGGAGATGGTGATTTCCTCCTATTCTTTCTAGTGGCTTCTGCATTGAATGCCACAGCCTTATCTTTATGCTCTCCTCTTGAATTCTTTTCCTCCTCCTTTCTCACCATAAGTTGCATTTCATAGGATAACAACTTTCCAAACAGGGTTGGAGGAGATATCTCTGCCAATTTAGCCACTTCTCTTATGGCACAGATCTTTGTATCCCAATCCTTTGATAAGGATCTTAAGAATTTGTCATTCAGTTCATAGGTACTGAAGACTCTTCCATAGGATATTAGCTCATTCACAATTCTATAGAATTTCTTATAGCACTCAGTTATGCTATCAGATTTTCCTTGTCTAAAGCTTTCATACTCCTGATTTAGCATAGACTTCCTGTCCAGCCTTACTTCTTCAGATCCCTCCATGTAGACAATCAATGTATCCCACATCTCCTTGGAGGTCTTGCAGTGAATCAGATTCTGAAATGTTGAATCATCTATGGCACTAACAATAATGTTCTGAGCTCTTTTATCCATGGTTGCCAAGATGATTTCATCCTTGGTCATTTCTGAATAACTCTTTGGAGTTTGGATATTTGCATCAAGAACTGATACCTTCATTGGAATGAAGGGGCCTTCCTGTACTGTGATGTAAATTCTTGGGTCAGATGCTTCCATAAACAGTCTGACTCTTTCTTTCCAGATCCCAAAGATTTCCTTCCTGCATATGGGTAATTTCATAGACCCTAGCTCCTTATGATTCTCTCCAGAACCCATCTTCTTGAATCTTGAATCTGCCTTTCAGATCTACCTCAGACTGTTAAGTCCTTTTTGAGGAACCTCCCTCTGATACCACTTGATAGTTTAACTTTCAAGACAACCTAAACACCTAGAGGGGGGGGGGTGAATAGGTTCTACTTGTTTATAAAAACTTCTAGGCAGAATTCAATTTAATGGCTAACACAATAATCACAGCAATCACAAAAAATAAAACATCACAGATTGCACAATGTTTTATAGTGGTTCCCCAAGGTCTGGGTACATCCACTTTCCCCCTTCACCTATCTAGCAGTATGCTAGATTCGGCCAAACTTCCACTAATCTCAGATCAACAGATCCTACAACTCAGAACCCAACTGGTTCCTACAACTCAGGCACAACAGCCCTACCTCAGCCTTGCCCCAAGGCCTACAACTCAGAGAAGACCCTTCTCCTACACTCAGGAACACAGCCCTACCACTCAGAGTACAACACTCCTACACTCAGCCTTTATAACATAGGCTTACAACTCAGATCTGTGTAAACAGATCCTACAGAAATATAGAAAAGATTATCTAACTGTCTTGCCTAAATTGAGAGAGAGAAGGCCAAGACAATTCTTGATCAGCTGATGAAATCAACTGTATCTGAGCTTTCTTCAAAGCTTCTTGAATATGAACTTAGCTGAGTTGATTTCCAAACAGCTTCTTGAGAATCCACTGGTGGTTTCTTTCTTCTTCTTCAAATTCTGGCTTGATCTCTCTCTATCCAGCACTTTGAATGATTCTTCTGAATTCTGATTAGAACTCTTCTTTGATCTATCCTTAGATAGTCTTCTTAGATCTTCCGGAGAAGATCTTCTTAAGTGCCTAGCACTTTCTTGAAATGAATTGGATTGTAATCCTTCTCAACTTTTTGATTCTCAACAATGTATTTCAAAAGGTTACTTTCTCCTTCTGAATCTGTCTATTTATAGACTTTCTTCATGGTAACCGGCTGATCCGGTTTCTAACTGTTTTCTGACAAGTCTGACAGCTTCAGTTAACTGGTGGCAACCCACAGCTGTCAAGTCTTCAAACAAGTCCTGTACCTTAGTCTTGAACCACAAGTTGTCGAGACAGTCTATCAGAAAGTGTCGAGACCATCTGTCTATCTGTGTCGACACAATTGACTTTGGTGTCGACACAGTCTTCAGTGATGTCGACTAAGTTGCCTTTGAGTCGACACAGCTTCTTCTGAAAATAACTTGGTCTTGACCCTTCAATGTGTCGACACAAGTCCTGTGTGTCGACACAGTTGTTGTAGAATCATAACTTAGTAAGTGTCAACTTAGCCTTCAGGTGTCGACACAGTCTTCTTTTAACTCTGCTATAATGTGTCGACTTGATCACAATGTGTCGACACATTCTGCTGGTGTAGACAAACTTGAGGTCGACTATATTCTTCTGAGTCGACACATCCTGCTGGTGTCGATAAACCTGAGGTCGACTATATTCTTCTGTGTCGACACATTTTCCCAATGTTGAGGTCGACGCTTTTCTTCTGTGTCGACACAAATTCCCAGTGTTGTGTCGACTTACTTCTTCTGTGTCGACACACTTTCCCAGTATTGTTGTAGACTAACTGCTATGTGTCGACATACTTCCTCTGTGTCGACACTTTTTCCCAGTGTAGTTGTAGACTAACTGCTATGTGTCGACACTGCTTCCCAGTGTTGTGTCGACTAATTTCTTCTATGTGTCGACACATCCTTCTCTGTGTCGACACTTGGACTTAGAATTTTTCTGCTTACTTTATCAATTCTTCACCTGCACATGTCAACTCAAAACAACATCAAATACACCTTGATGTATATCACTGAGCTAGTTTGGGCTTCTTCAAATAAGGTACACATTTTCCAATGTACCCAACACTGGAGTCCGCTATAAACAAAAGGGCTTGCCTCAGGGGGTCTCGCAAGACTTTGTAGAATCGTTTTGTGTATCCTTTATCATCCAACTCATAAGAGTCAGCAAATCTAGCCAAGTGCTAAAACTCCCGTTGGTATTCTGTCACCGACTTGGACCCCTTGCTTCAGTTGCAAAAACCTCTCTTAAAGATTATCCCAAGCGGCCGAGGGGATGAAATGCTCTAAAAAGGCTTCAGAGAATTCGCTCCAACTGATATCCGTGTACACCTGTCCTTGAAAAGTGGAGCCTATAAGGGACTTCCACCACCTTTTGGCGTGTAGCTCAAAGAGTGTCACTACAAGGGTCACCGCCATGTTGTTTGGGCACCTTATTCCTGCCAACAGTTCTTGTACAGTGTCAATCCATTCTTCCGTACGCACTGCCGACTCCGTCCCAAGGTAAGCAGGAGGGGAGAGAGCTCGGAAAGTGCTTAACCAAGTGGATCCCGGAACCTGCTATTGTATAGGGGCTTGCTGGGATTGGGACCTGAAGGCGTCTAGGATAGATGTGAGCGTCTGCCCCAGCTCTGATTGTTGGAATTGTGTAGGTACGTATGGGGCGGGGGTGCCCCACACCGGTTCAACATGTAATGGGATCTACACGTAAGGTACAAACTTAAGGTTAGGTCGGCTAATCTAAGGTCAAAGATGAACAAACTTAGTGTGAATTACATATGGGCACACCACTGCTCCCGCTAAGTCAGTTTGTCCGCAAACTGACGAAATGAACGGGGGTGGTACCATTATTGAATGACTTCTTTAGTTCAGGATCGTAGCAAGCTGATACCATTTTTAAGACCCCCACCCTCCCGGAACACAAAAGGCGGCACGAGAGTGGTCTTATGCCCAGAATAGCCGCCTTGCAGTAGCACTAGCACTCGGGCTAGCCTGTACCACAAGATGCCTATTCTATCGGCTATCGTCAATATCACACATTGCCAATCCAAAAATAATATAACACAGAAGTAAAATCCACACCAAGCATAAAAATCCATTAAATACATATGTTAAGAAGCTACAACAAGCTTTTAATATGAGAGTACGAAAATAATTTTCCCAAAAAGGGTACAACAAAACCTCTCACATTCACATCAGTAACCGACAGTAGCGACGATACCGTTCCTTAAGGCCCTGTCGTCCTGGCCTGGCTGTCCGGCTGCATAACCTGCTGCTTCACCTGTGGGGTTTCCTCCTAAAAAGGAAGACGTAGCGATGTTAGTCATAAAAACTAAGTGGCTTCACATCCGCTCTCCCGGCGACTCCTCGTCGCTAGGCGGAGAAAGGAACAGGGTACAATATATATAAACATAGGTATAAGCAGGTGGTATATCACTATGTGTGTAAAGCAGTGTAATAAATGAGCAACAACTTATTCTAGTAATTCTATCATCTACAGCAGCATGAGAGTATAATATTATAATAATAAGTAAATCAACTTATATGAATGCTTATAAAAGCATATAAGTTGAGGATCGTTCAACAGTAAGTAACTCATCGTATAAGAGTGCCCATACAAACTTATATGATGAGGATCTTTATGTATGCAATGAAGTGTAATGACATGTATGTAATACAATGACTCACCCATGATCACACACATTCAATCGCTATGTCGACACAGACTTGAAGTTCCCACTTTTCGAGCAGGTAGCTAACCCCTCAGGCATCATCTGTCGTGGCCAGACGGTGACAGTAGAGCGGGCATCTCCACTACAAGGCTGGTCTCCACGCTACCTGGCCTAGGCCTTCGTACGCCTTAACGCTAAGAACACAACAGCGGAGCTCACATGCGTACTACGGCTCAGCGGGTGTCTCGGGTAGATGTGCACCGAGATCCTAGCCCCGAACTGTCCTAAGGTGCGATACGGAAGGAGCCTCGGAAATGAGAACGAGGACCAAGCCCAACCGTTCACTTGGCATGGAAGGAGCCTCGGGAGATGAACACCGAGGACCAAGCCCAACCGCCCAAGGTCTATCTATCAACTCCCATCGGTGTGACGATTGGCGAGCCCATAGACCTGTCATACTATCCTTAACCCGGGATTACGACACCGTGTGTCGACTCACACCGCATGCAATACAACCACATTGTGGTACGGAAGGAGCCTTAGAAACGAGCACGAGCACCAAGCCCAACCGACCACTTGGCACGGAAGGAGCCTCGGGACATGAACACCGAGGACCAAGTCCAACCGTCCATTTATGATTCTTCCCAACGTTACCAACTGGTGCGATCGGATATCCGCACTCACCCCTTTCACAATCCGGTTCCCAAGGCACCATAAGGGTTTACCACAAACACAGGTGGCGAACCACCTCATACAACTCCTTCACCAAAATCAATCATTTGTGTACACATGAGTTAACCATTTATCTAACACATCACATATTCATAACAACCAACACCGAACAATTACCCACTCTAGTAAATCTTTTTATAATCATCCTTCGTTCACTAACCCCTACCAAGTCGTTTCGTTCAACCACATACCATTTCACCCTTTGTTTACGTGGGGTCTATCTAGTAATTTCATCATGTGTTGAATCATCACAATTAGGCATATTATGAATCGCCTACAACTTAACGTCGGATTGTTACAAAATCTCTTCCGAGTCCAAACCCAGCTTTACACTTACCCAGGAATTTCAGGTGCAGAACGCCTGCTGGACAACAACTTCAACCGAAGATTCCCATGGCTACAGGAATCTGGTGAGTGTGCGTAACCCCTAGATGGAAAGGTCTTTCCATGGGCTAAAACTTTCATGTTCAGTCTGCAACCCAGATCAGAGTGTATCATACATGAAATTGGCTCCAAAGCCTGCTGCGTACATAATACAATTTCTGCATGCTTAGTCTGACAGCCCTCTACTTCGATCACACATTTCCGTGGCTAACGATTTCACCTGAAGGAGTGTAACCACTCGTCGGAAAGGTAATTCCACGGGATATGACTCTCGTGTTTAGTCGGAAGCCCAGATCTGGCCATATCTTGCCTGAAAACTTCCAAGAAGGTCGTTGTATGCAGAACATAAATTTTTGCACGCATCTTGAGGCGAGATGAATGGCATCGGTTCATCTTCCTCCTCAAGCTGATCCTCCCAAATAACAAACAGAAGTTCTTCCACCCTTATTCACCCTCTTAAGGCCATTTCTCTTCACGAAACCACCCTCATCATCACTTTGAAGGAAGGGGAGGTTGAAGATGACTAAACCTTAGAACACAAGCTCTAGCATGGCCCTCCTAGAAATCTTCATCTCACACATCAAGACTCTTTTGAGTCGATATCTCGCCTAAGGATAACTACAAATCTAGCACCAAGGGAGAGGGGAGGAAGCTCACCTCATTTCCAGCGGTTCCACCATTTCCGGCCATGGATCTTGTCATTCTTCTCGTCGGTATCCCTTTTTCCTTGGCGGCGGTGGCGATTCCTCTCGGAGTTTGGTTGTCTCCAGCAGTTCTTCCCTCCTCCAGAAGTTTCTCCAGAAGATATGGCTTGGAAGAGAATGAAAACGGCTAAGGTTTCATTTTGCCCTTTCTATTCAGAGGTGACACTGGTAGGGACACGCCCGTGTCCTTACCCGTGTCCTGCTCGGGCGAAACGGCGTCAACGGTTCGACTGCAGCTTCGTGCACATACACGGGTACTGACACGCCTGTGTCTGTACCCGTGTCAAGGTGACACGACCGTTGTTATGCCCGTGTCTATACCCGTGTCCTGCTCTGTACATATTTCGTCGAGCTTGACTTGTTGCACACGGGTAGGGACACGCCCGTGTCTCTACCCGTGTCCTTCTCGGGGAAATGACTTCTTAACTCTCAACGTCATGCCACTCAACGCCATGCCACTTAACGCCATGGCACACGGGTAGGGACACGCCCGTGTCTCTACCCGTGTCATACCCAAAACAGACACTCAACGCCATGCCACTCAACGCCACGGCACATGGGTAGGGACACACCCGTGTCTCTACCCGTGTCGTTCTCAGGAAAAGCCACTCAATGCCATTTTCTTATCACTCAAATCCATTGCACTTAAAGCCACAGCACACGGGTAGGGACACGCCCGTGTCTCTACCCGTGTCCTTCTCGGGACAAGACACTCAATGCCATTTTCTTATCACTCAAATCCATTGCACTCAAAGCCACGACACACGGGTAGAGACACGCCCGTGTATCTACCCGTGTCCTACACAGGCCCAACTTCGTTTTTTCCCCATGAGTGCGCGCCTGACCGACTACACTCTCTGAGCCTAAATTAGCTCTCCTGACTCAAAAGCGCGCACAAGGGGCCTAGCGCAAATCGGGACGTTACACACCATTTGTAACAACTAAACTCACAATATTTATGGTATTGCCCACTTTAGTTTAGCTCACCATATTCTTACCAAGTTAAACCTACAAATTTTCTTCCTATCTTGGACTGGAACACGAGTTCTTCTTATGAGGCCACCCAATTCTAGGTAGAGCTCCCTTAACTTTGAATTTTCTAGCATAACTTTATCATTTGCTATGAAAAAACACCTCTTTTATTTGAGAATTCAAATTCTAGGTAGAGCTCCCTTACTTTTTCCTTAGAATTCTATCATTCTAGAAGCAAGCTAAGAGTAATTCTGATCAAAAAATCAGAGCATCAAGGACACTTCTGGTCTTATTAGACCACCCTCGTCGAATTCAAGATATAATATACGATATATTTTGAAGTACCCTATGCAATTGGCCACAAACTTTCGCAACTACGTGCTTATGAAGTGGCTATCAAATTGAAAAAAATTCATTTTCCTACATGTTAGCAAGAAGGAGAATGTGTAGAGGACTTCATCATTGATCTCACCCCTTTTAGCAAGAAGGAGTATGTGCAGAGGATAACTATTTATGCTTTGTTTGTAAATGGAACCTCGAGCATAAATTTGAGGTGAAGATACAAGGTGATCCATGGGGCTAGATACAAGTTTAGTAAGTGATGAAGATACTCTTCCCTACCACCAATAACTAAGTGAAGCATAAAGCTTTGACCATGTTAAAATTTCTCAAGATGATCAGGAGATAGCTATGATACCAAGTAAAACTTTCAGAGCTATCAAAATGACACCTTGATTAAGCGAAAAGCGGGAACCAAACGCAGGAACACTCTAACCATAAATCGAGCTCAATAAACCAGATACAATAGAAGGAAACAACAAGTATTGTATTATCAATAATCTTCATACAAGGAATGACATACATGACGAGACATGATTTTTCAATGTACAAAAGAAGAGAAAATAATCAAAGCAAGAACAAGCCAGGCGGACAGCCTCAGAGACCGCCGAGTCCGCCGAGACCGCCAAGCCGCTACTGCATCGAACTGAGCTATGGAGTCCGCGAAGTCCACGGACAACCCGTTATTCTGCTGAAAACCTTGTTCGCTCTTTGCAAGCCGTATAATCGTAGAGGTTGCCTGGCTGCCAGAGTCCGCGAACAAGATCCGCTGCCGAACTGAAGAACCGACCGTCGAGACTAGCAGACAAGTTATTGAACTGGAAAGCTGGAGAGAAGACCGGCTAGCCGCAAATGCGACCTGCTGAAAAACTGCTGATTGTTAACCGTAAGCTTCACTGATCCCTGACCACAGTCAGCACAAAAATCCTGGCTTCTCAGTGCTAGCCGTACAACCTGCAAACAATAAACCAGTTAACCTTCTCAAACCACGCGGACATAAAATTTGGGGCCGCAGCTATTAACCCATGTTCAACTTACTGTTCATTCAGTTAGTTAAGATGTCATAGGGGGGGTCCTATTTATAAGCGCGGAGAGAAGTGTGGTCACCGCCCTAGTAGATAGAGATACCAGCCCAGCCTGCTGCTAGTACAGAGCAGTCCGCCCAGTCCACATGCACAAGGCTGATGTAAGACCCCTCCCCTTACCAAGGAGGCTCCCAGTCTTATGCCCAGAACCGCCGCCTTACGGTGACACTAACTCACGGGTTAGTCGACACCGCAAAATGTCGATCCTGCCGGCTAGTACGATCATATAACCTGTTCAGCCAATTGAGAAATAGAAGTATAAAAGCAGTGTATAAAACAGCTAGTCCATAAGTCACAACATTATCATCTATAATGAAAATGAAAGTACAATAGAGTCCAGAATGAGTACAATAAAAGAGAAAAGGGCTTATGCCCTGTACATGACATCAAATCTCTCTCTCTCTCTCTCTCTCAAAATGACAACAAAGAGGAAGCTAAACTATCATCAGTAAACTCGTCCCACGACAGGCTACAGTAGTAGTAGTAGGTGGTGGTTGTATCAGCTCCTCACGTCCTGCCACCTCGTCCTGCTAGTCGTGCTGGTATTCCATCTCCTCGAGCTCCTAAAATGATTTGGTCACAACCGACTATTAGTCATAAAGACTAAACCATTTCCTCTACACCTCGCCCCCGCAACTCCTAGGCACCGAGCGGGAGGATAAAGCAGAGGACAACAAGGGGTATAAAAAAGGAAGCAAGTGACAGTGGAGCTATACCACCAAGTATATATTGTATCAATCTATTTCTACTCTAGCAGTTCTATATATATAGCACATGTAAGGTATGAAGAACTGTACAGAAAGTAAGGTATTGTAAGTAAACAAGGTACTGTAAATAAAATAGAGTAAAGAACAACAAGTAGAATATGATACTACTACTAAACTACCATCACAGAAATACCTTAACTTATATGAATTCCCAGACAAACTTATAAGTTATGGTTTTCAAATGTAACTTATCATATAAAAGAGCTCATACTAATTTATATGATAAGAATCTATGGTGCGTATGACCTAAATATGTATGTATACTATGTATGCAGGTTATGATTCATGCAAGTGCAACTCACGCACACGACTCTGTGATCACAGACCTTTTGTTCCCACTTTTTGGAGCTATCATCACTCTCTGGTACCACCGTTGTGGCTACGGTAGCAACGGAACGGGCGCTTCCGCTTCCTAGGAGGGTCTACACACTACCAAGCCTAGACCCTTCGTACGCCTCTATATACGTCCTATGTGCACTCTAGAGTCTCTGTGTACTAATGCTGGCCAACTGCCAGACTTTCTTGGTCGGGTGTGCGTTTTCGGGGATTGTCCTCCAAACCACAGTATAAACAACCTACTGGCCCCTCACACCACACCAGAGTCACCGTACTGCCATCGGTGTGACAATTGGTCTAGTACCACATGACCCGCCACTAGTTTTGTTTCTATGCACATGCAAGGTATCTCAACCCGAGCCTCCAGCTCACAGGACCAACCACGTCCTGATGTCATACTCTCGAGCATCCAGCTCGCAGGACTAACTGTCCTAAAACCCTCCAACCCTTCACAGGTGAGATAGTCACATTGTTCTCTTAATACTGAATCCCTCCAACCCTTCACGGGTGAGATTGTCAGAAGTTCTCTTAGCTTATTTAACTACTCTTGTCTAATGTTTATTACACTTAGCAATTTAGGGTTAATCCCAGGACTGCCCAGGGAATGCCTGGTGAAGGGCTCTCGGGGGCACTAGGAACTATGATGGGCTGAATCCCAAAGTTCCCTTTTGCAAGGATATTTACTTTTATTAATGTCTACCCATAATCCATACCAAACTCTTATTGTTACTCTGGGACAAACCTAATAACTTAGGATGTTATTGGGAGAGCGGCGATCTTCCGCCGTTCTCCGTTCTAGTTACTATCCTTGGGATTTTGCACTCTACCACTCGTTATCAAGAAGTGAACTATTGGACACCAACCAGGGTTTATCTTCTCAACATAGATTCAATCTCAACCGACAACCTTATCCCCTGTGGGGGTCCTAGTATTATATGCTATTCATGCTAAGCGCACCCATATGACATGACTTCCAAACTCTTGGGCCAACTGCCCCTAATTATTTATCATGGTTTGCTATGATGTTGACCATCTCAGGTTTCACTATTTTTCTAAGGAATTAAGGGCATAAATTAATTTTTTTTTAATTGAGTGACCTGGGGCATCTTGCACATGATGCACTATCTATAATAGTTCAGCCTACTTAAGAAATTTATCAGATGTTCCATGCGATTAAATTTGACTTCCTACCAGGTTTCATAATTTTCCTATGTGAATTTCCATGTAATATCCATTTAATATTAAAATCACAAATTATCTACTTTCCAAATAAAGTACAGTATTTATACAATCAAAAATTCTAAAAATATTATTGGAGCTCCATAATGATATAATAAAACTAAAGACATAATTACAAGCTCTTAAACAGTGATTTGAACTAACATATGTTCATATGATCAATATTACCAAAATGTCATTATTAGGATTTCTAGCCTATATATACATCCAAAAATTCTCAAATAATTTAACAGGTATTAGATCACATAAATAAACTACTGTAAATTTTTCTATAATATTTAAACAATAATTTACCTTATTTTAAATTAATTTCCATAATGAACAAAATGGTAAATTCTACTTAAAATCTAAGTTAACATTACCTAACAGTCCCATAAATTTTTCTAGAGATGAGCTATGTCCTACTAAAGCTTGTGACAAAATTTCAGAATTTAATAAAAAAAATTTTCCCTTAGATTCAAATTTATTTCCTAACTAGACATATTTTCCAATAATTCTAAATAATGGGATTTTTGATCCCAAAAATCCCAAACTTCCTCTGGGAGGTATATTTAATCCCTATAAGTCTCTGTCCAGAGTTTCATGGACATTCAATGGTCCAAATGGACTAAATTCCCATTTTTCTATTTTTACTATAGGCACCCCAAATTTGAACATACATATCTCATGCATGTGGAATTTCCCAAACATGCAGAGGTCAAAATGACCTGAAATTTCTACCATGGTTTTATATTGACCTAATGGACATGCCACCAAAATTTGGGGCATTTGGAGTCATATATCCCCAAAAATACACTTAATTTAAATATTAGTATTTCACCAAATACTATAACAAAAGTCTGACAAAAAATTCTTATTTTTGGTCAGAGCCTAGGTTTAATCTTAAAGGATGACCAAAATCTTAGGTCATGAGGACTTATGGTTTGGCTTGGGCATTTATTTTAAGATTAGCCCTAGCCTAGGACCAATTTATGGTAGAATGATGCTACAGGGAGTTCTACTGTACCAAAGCATGACTTTAAGGTGTCAAAATGAAGGTAAGACATAGATCTATCTCTTTCATGTGTGACACTAGATCTGGAAATGTCTATAAGAGGCCTAAATATTTAACCCAAGTGGACTGAAATAATGTGACAGAAAATACACTGTTTATGAAATTAATAATATAAATTTAATATGTTTTAAATGGACGGGATCTGTTCATCGTTACCGATAGCCGACGGCCAGGATTATTTCTTCCTGGGCCGACTTGATCTGCCTTTTCTAGCCAACTAAACCACCATCACCGCCGGCTAATGTCTCCACCACCTCCGTTGAGGTGGTGGCTCGCGTTTCTCGGCGGTGTGGCCGCCAGAGGTGGCTTCTACGGCGAACCCAAGATAGAAGAAAATCTCAGAAAATGTCGAACTTGCTCACATGGTATCGGGCTCAATTGAGCTTGATGTCTCGCCTAATTGAGCTAGAAAGTTAGCACGGGGTGAGGTGAGGCAAAACAGACCTGTAGCCGGGCTTGGAGGCGTGTGCGGTGGTGGTGCGTTATGACCGACGATCTCTCCGGCGATCTAGCCCGATTCTTCGTTTCTCAAGCAATATCCTTGCTCCAGGTATCGAACTCCACTCGTCTGAGTTCTCTGAGAGTGATGATGGGATTGGATTTGGATGGAAGTGGCTGGAGGGGAAGTTTTGATTAAGGGGGTGGTCGACCATGAGCATTGTAAGCTCCGTCTGGCTGCCAAGTGTCCACCAGCCCCTCATTTCTGCTGAAATGAGCCTTGGAAGCTCAACCATGAGCTTGGGCAGAGGGAAGGAGGGCCACATGGCTTCCATCCCCTCTTTCCCTCTCTTCTCTCTCCTCTTTTTCTCCAAAATTTCACAAATGAGCATTGTAAGCTCCGCCTGGCTGTCATTGACCTCTTGGGCTGGTCATGGGCCTTGAGTCATGGGCTTAGTCCATTAGGAATGGGATTGGCCTATATCATTTCCTTTCTTTAAGCCTATGTTGATTTGTTGACTTTTTAGGTTGACTTGGTCAACATGGTGAGTGGGCTGGCCCCACTTGATGGTCATGGACCCAATGGTACCACCCAACTTGGGTTGGGCCATGGTGGTGCCCTACTTGGACCAATTGGGTCTTTAGGTGTGAGTTTGACCAGTTTAGGTTTTAGGTTGACTTGGGTCAATTTGGGTCAATAGGTGACCCAATGACATGGCGTATGGTTCACTTAGATTGTTATTAGGGTTAGGGGTATAGTGGTGGGGTCAATGTGTAGCTAAGATCCCAATTTCGGCTAGTTTGACTTGAGTTAACTTGGGCCCTATAGTAGGTCCCATGTGACTACACCCTAACTCCCTGGGTCAAACCTAGCCTAAACCCATGCCCCACCACATGTCCTAACCCAATCTAAGTTAAGGGGTCTAATAGGAAATGGGATGTTACAGCCGGACACTAGCCTATCCGCCTACTATCAAAGGAGGCCGGACAGAAAGCCATTCCGCATGCTAGCAGACACCGCACTAGCCCGCAATAAACAATATCCACAACCAAAGGCACAAGCCTCCCGATCAACCATCAGACATTGCGGACTCTGCAATCAAACTGAACTTGTCACAAAACATGACCAAGTTCCAAACTGGAGAACCTCTAGTGCGAGCTCTGCGGACAAGAACAACTGAACACCCAGTCCTCCAGCTCCAATACAGCTCGCCTAACCGCGAACTTTGCAGTTACCTCCTAACCGCACCACCAGAGCAAGGGCACAGGCCAAAGCTGATCTCCCAATCTCCAAAAGCAGTCCATATCAAGCGGACTCTGCAAACTCATAATGAGTCCGCCCCTCCTGCGGATACACCACCTATCCGCACGGTTACTCTAGAGAACTAGCCAACTGTTGAACAACTAGTCGAACTGGCTGGTCGCCATCACTAGGTCGCAACATCAGACCTCCCAGGCCTCACCATCAGTTCGCAGGACTGTCCGCCCAAGCCGCGCGATCTGCGTGATTAAATCCCACTTTCACTTTACTGGAGTTGGTGACCGGGTGATCTGGCGGTCTGTCTTGGCGGGTTGAAGACCGCGCGGTCTGGCAGTTTCCCTTCAGCGATTTGGTTGCTGGGCTATTGCTGTCTGGAGTCTGAGCGGTCTAGCGGTTTGTCGCAGGCGACTTGGAGACTGGGCAGTCTAGCGGTCTCCCATGGCGACTTCTCTCTCTCTCTGGTGGTAGCCGAGCGGTTAGCCCTTCTCATCTAACTACGCGGCTTGTGTGGGTTATTTTTATATAGTCGCTTAGTCCTGTAATTTTTTAGTCCCACATCTTTAGTTTATATTCTCTTCCTTCTCCTCCATTCTATAAAAAGGAGGTCATACCTTTGTAATACATAAATTTTTTGGATAATAAAATTTTTGTTAATCCAATTCCGGTTTGTTCTTGTTCGTTTCTAACATGCTATCAGATGACTCAATCTTTTCCGCCTGATTCTGTTCCTCTTTCTGTCCGCGTGGCTTGTTCCTATATGGCTGTCTATTCACGCAGTATCTTTTCTCTTCTTCTTGTTGATGCCCTCTATTTGCGCGGCCTCTTTATGCGACCTCTGTTCTGCTCGCACGCTCTGTTCGTTTTCCCACGAACTCCTTTCTGTTCGCACGATCTCTCTTCCTTCTGTTCGCGCGGGCTACTTTCTAGCCGCTTGACTTCTTTCCCTCTGCTTGATTCTGCGACTTGGTCGTGGTTTTTCTTGCCGCTGTTATCTAACATTGTGACCGATGTAGCTCTCTTTCTCCTAGCCATTGCATTTTCTCCCTGTTTGTGCGGCTTCTCCTAATCGCGCGGCTTCCTTATTTTTCTCCTATGGCTCTTTCTGGCGCTTCTACTGCCACCACTCCTGTCGCCAATCAACCTCTGCCTCTTCCTCCTACTCCTTCCGGGAACCTTGGAACCGTTTCCAAGCTTGTCGGCTCCAACTACCCAGATTGGAGTGTCTCCTTCACCTTTCTCCTTCGCTCGCAATGCAAATGACACCATCTCGTTGATGACCCTCCTCCTCCCACTTCCCCTCTATTTGATGACTGGGATGCGAGCAACGCACTTGTGCGTACTTGGCTCGCTAACAACCTATCCGATGAATGTCTTCCCGTCATCCGTCATGATGAGATGGTCAAGGCAGCTTGGCTTTATCTTACTGCTCTATACTCCAAGTGGGCTCAGACATCCCGCATCTACATGTTGTATGCGGACCTCTTTGCCCGCCCTATCTTGTCTCCTGCTGCTGCCTACCAACAGGTTCAGGCTCTCGGTGCTGATATTCTTCAGAATCGCTACTTTTCTGCGGATTTGGCTCAACAACACAAGCACTTCCAGGAGCTTCTAGTTGTGTGCTATCTTCTGCGGCTTCCTGATACTTATGATATGATCCGCCAACAAATTTTGGGTGAGGCAGAATCTCCTACCTTAGATGCCACCGTTGCCCGCATCGCCGTTGTCACCTGTCTCCTTCAGCGCCCTCTTCTGCCCGTTCCTCCTCCACCGGACAACTATGCTCACCAAACTCAGCGGAGTGGCTCTTTTAGCAGCAGTCACCAGTCCAGCGAACGTGCTCCTTCCCGCTACCTCTGCTCTCACTGTGGCCGCACCGGCCATACTGTGGATCGTTGTTGGATGAAGCATCCCCATCTTCGCCCCTCGGGTGACTCTTCTGCCTCCTCTTCCAAGCCGTCTACCTCCATGGTCATATCATCAGGTAGTGCCCACGTGGTGACTCAAGGCAAATGGCTTATCGACTCTGGTGTGACTAATCACATGATGGGAAATCCTCAGTGCTTCTCTCTCCTCAAATAGCATGATCGGGTTCCCCCGGTCCTCGTTGCAGACGGTTCTCCCTCCTCAATTCATGGGTCGGGAGTGGTTCATGTTATTCCGTCTCTTCGCCTAGCTGACACTCTTTATGTGCCCAAGTTTCCGTGCAATTTATTGTCGGTTACCTCTTTATGCAAGCAGCTTCAATGCTCTGTGACGTTTACTCCGAATTCTTATTATTTTCAGGATCCGAGCTCCCAACAGACAATTGCTACTGGGACTGAGAGCGGCGGCCTCTACTTCCTCGACAACATTTCCACCTTGTTCGCCTTCTCCTCTTCTTTTACGGATCTTCTCCAGTGGAATCTCCGCCTCGGTCATCCTCCTCCGCAGCTTCTACATCAGCTTTTGCCCCACCTCCCTCCTTCCAGCACTCCTCTCAACTGCGACGCTTGTCAGCTTGGCAAGCATCACCGTTCCTCCTTCCCGCTAAAGCAAGGTCGGAGTTCTACCCGTTCGTTTGATTTAGTCGACTCCGATGTCTAGGGACCTGCTCCTACCCTCACCATTTGTCGGGCTAGTTCTTATTTTGTTACATTTATTGATGATTTTTCTAGATGTACTTGGGTGTATCTCTTATGAGATCGCTGTGAACTTTTTGATGTATGGCTCTCTTTATATCAATTAATTAAAACTCAATTTGGTGTTTGTATTAAAACCTTTCGCTCAGATAGTGCAAAAGAATATTTGAGTCATGCTTTTACCTATTTCTATGAGCAACATGACATTATTCATCAGACTAGCTGTGTTTATACCTCCCAGCAAAATGGGGTGGCGGAATGCAAAAGTCGTCACCTCCTCGATGTCGCTCGCACCTTGATGGCCTAGATGCATGTTCCTCTCTCCTATTGGGGCTATGCTGTTCTCCTTGCCTGCTACCTCATCAATCGCATTCCCTCCACAGTCCTCCACGGGCATACCCCATTCTCCATTCTGTATCCGGGCAAGGAGCCTTTTCCTCTCCCTCTCCGGATCTTTGGGTGCACTGCCTTTGTGCATGCTCTATCTGCCACCCGTGATAAGCTCTCCCCTCGCTCCACCAAATGCATCTTTCTGGGGTACTCCACCACTCAGAAAGGCTATTGTTGCTTTGAACCCATTATTCGTAAGCAGTTTGTCTCCACCGACGTCACCTTATTCGATAATGCCTCCTACTTCTTGGATGACTCCTCTCTTCTTCCTCCGACTTCTGATACTCTTGTTGTCCCCTTTGTCCCCCTTGTCTCCTACTGCGGTCTCACCTCCTACACCGTCTTTGTCCACTCCTCTCCCTCTACCTCTTTCTCCCTCTTCTTCTCCACCGTCTCCCTCCTCTCTAACGCCATCACCCTCTACTCCCGGAGCAGCTCCCTCCGCCACGGATGCTCCAGATACCGAGGGAACCGCAGACCTGGATCTTTCTGTTGCTCTTCGAAAAGGGGTGCTGATGTATACCCTGCACCCCCTTGCGGCTATTGTTTCGTATGATCGTCTTACCTCTTCTCGCAGGGCCTTTGCACTGTCTATCTCTGCCACTACCACACCCTGTTCCTACCAGGAGGCTCTTTATATTCCTCTTTGGAAGACGGTCATGGATGAGGAAATGGCGACCCTCACTGAGCGGGGTACCTGGACTCTTGTTCCTCCTCCCTTCGGCACAGATATTGTAGGCTGCCACTGGGTCTTTGTGGTCAAATTTGGCCCGGACGGCCATGTGGATCGTTATAAGGCCCTCCTTATTGCGAAGGGCTTTACTCAGACCTATGGGGTTGATTACTTTGACACCTTCTCTCATGTGGCTCGTATCAGCACTATCCGGGTTCTCCTCTCTGTGGCGGTCAATCGAGATTGGCCTATTTCCCAGCTGGATGTCAAGAATGCCTTCCTTTATGGTGATCTTCAGGAGGTCGTCTATAAGGAGCAACCTCCTGGGTATGTTGCTCAGGGGGAGACACGAGTATGCTGGCTGAAGAAGGAAATCTATGGCCTTAAGCAGAGCCCTCGGGCTTGGTTTGACAAGTTCAGCGGCATCGTGGAGGCCGTTTGTTTTGCGTGAAGCTCTGCTGATCACTCGCTATTCATTCACAAAACCTCCTCGGGGTTGGTGGTTCTTGATGTGTACATCGATGATATTCTTAGCACTGGAGATGACCAGGAAGGTGTAGCCTTGACAAAGCAGCATCTTTGTCAACATCTGGTCACGAAAGTTATGGGCCCTCTAAAGTACTTTCTGGGGATCGAAATCTCTCGGAAGCCCAACTCCTTAGTCCTCTCCCAGTGTAAGTATGCTCTTGATCTATTAAAAGAGGCAGGGTTGACTGGAGCAAAACCTGCCCGATGCCCCATGACAACTGGAGAAGACAAAACCTGGACAGATGATTCGCCTCCTCTTTCAGATAATACGTGATACAGGCGTCTGGTTTGTAAGCTCATATATCTCACAGTGACTAGGCCCGACATTTCCTATGCGGTGGGCAAGGTGAGTCAGTTTATGCAAGTTCCTAGGGAGTTCCATCTATAGTCCGCCTTGCAGATCTTGGAGTATGTCAAAGTAGTGCCTGAGAAAGGATTACTCTTTCAGAAGAATGGTCATCTGAGGGTTGAAGCATACTCAGATGCGATTTATGCTGATGACAAAGGGGATCGCAAGTCCACCTCGGGTTTTTGCACCTTTGTTGGCGGAAATCTAGTGAGCTGGAAGAGCAAGAAGCAGTCTGTTGTTTCCAGGTCCAGTGCAGAAGCAGAGTATCATAGTATGGCGTCGAACACTTGTGAGTTAAAGTGGTTACAGGCTCTCATGCTAGATTTAGGAGAGGTCTACAATCATCCTCTACCTATGTTCTGTGATAACAATGTTGCCATATACATCTCCAAGAATCCGGTCTTCCATGAAAGAACCAAGCACATTGAGGTCGACTGTCATTTCATTCGTGAAGAGATTTTGAAGGAACAAATTTGCACTCCCTTTGTCACTTCTGATAAAGAGCTGGCTGACATCTTCACCAATCCGGTATCCGCCTCGTTTCTTCATATTTGCGACAAGCTGGGCATGATCGATATATATGCTCCAGCTTGAGGGGGAGTGTTGGAGTTGGTGACCGGGCGGTCTATCTTGGCGAGTTGAAGACCGCGCGGTCTGGCAGTTTCCCATCAGCGGTTTGGTTATTGGGTTGTTATTGTCTGGAGTTTGAGCGGTCTAGTGGTTTGTCGCAGACGACTTGGAGACTGGGCGGTCTAGTTGTCTCTCATGACGACTTCTCTTTATCTCTGGTGGTAGCCGAGCGATTAGCCCTTCTCATCTAAACGCGCGGCTTATGTGGGTTATTTTGTATAGTCGCTTAGGCATGTAATTTTTTAGTCTTATATCTCTAGTTTGTATTCTCTTCCTTCTCCTCCATTCTATAAAAGGGAGGTCATACATTTATAATACATACATTTTTTGGATAATAAATTTTCTATTAATCCAATTCCGGTTTGTTCTTGTTCGTTTCTAACACACTTCACAATTTCAACACTCCCCCTTGAAGTGAGAAGTGGTGACCAAACCCAGCAGTCCCCGTAACCGACTAAATGATCCCTTCGATAGCGAATTCATGAAGATGTATGCGATGTTGTCCTCACTCCCCACATGCCCTCCAACACCTTCTCTCGAATGAAGTGGTGCTCAATCTCTATATGCTTGGTCTGCGTGTGAAAAACTGGATTATTAATCAGTTTTAGGGCACTCTCATTGTCACCGCGAAACAGAGTTGGACTGCGCACTTCTTTATAGATGTCCTCCACTAGCCTCCTAAGCTAGATGGATTCCCGAGCTGCTAAAGCCGAAACCTTGTACTCAACTTCTGTAGTAGAGACGGACACCGAGTCTTGTTTTTTGCTACACCAAGAGATACTGGCTGATCCACACATGAAGACATAACCGGATGTTGACTTCCAGTCGTCTGAATCTCCCCCATAATCAGCATCTGAGTATCCTTGAAGAGTAAAACTCGTGTCTCTCCCATAAAGGAGACACATATCAGAAGTGGACTTCACATATTTCAGAATATTCCTTGACTACATCAGATGAGGCTTCCTGGGTTCTGCCATATACCGACTTACTCGGTCAACTACATAAGCAATGTATGGACTTGTAATCATTAAGTTAATAAGGCTCCCAACCAGAGCCAGAAACACAAGAGGATCTAGAAGAATCCTCCCATCATCTCGCCAAAGTATGATGCCAGAGTCAAATGGAGCAGAGCTACTCTTTCCCTCCCACATGCCGAATTGCTGAACAATTTGCTATGCATAGCCCTTTTGGGAAACGAGTATGCCGTTCTCTTTCCTCTCCACCTCGAGTCCAAGAAAGTGGTGTAGCTCACCCAAGTACTTCATCTCGAATCTTATAGCTAACTCTGCCCTGAGCCTATCTACCTCCTCCTTGGAGTTACCCATGATGATCATATCATCCACGTACAATAGCACCAAGACCAAAAGCTCCCCCTTCTTCTTGATGAACAAGCATGAGTCTGAAATAGAAGCAAGATAACCGCAGAACTGGAGGTATTCTGTGATCTTCCCATACCAAGCTTGAGGAGCATGCTTCAGACCATAAAGGACTTTTAGGATCTTGCAGACGTAGTCCGGATGTTCTTCAGATATGTATCCCATTGGCTGATCCATGAAGATGTCTTTGTCGATTTCTCCGTAAAGGAAGGCATTCTTTACGTCAAGCTGCCACATCTTCCAACCCTGGCAAGCCGCCAAGGCCATCACCACCCGAACTAAAGTCATCTTTGTTACGGGACTGAATGTATATTCATAGTCTTCATCGTACTGTTGTGAAAAACCTCGAGCTACAAGGCGAGCCTTGTACCACTCGATGCTTCCATCCGCCTTCTTCTTCAGCTTATATACCCACTTGCAAGTCATAAGAGTAACGCCATCAACCTTGAGCATAAGGTCCCAGGTATTATTCTTATTGAGAGCAGTCATCTCCTCATCCATGGCATCTTCTCACTCCTTGACTCCAATGGCTTCATTAAAGTTGGAAGGCTCTCGCTCATCTAGAGGTCCTGTGAAGAAACAGGAGGCAAGGCTCACGGTGTTTCCTTCGCTATAATGAGCTGGTGGCTTGATGGTTCTCTTCTATCTCTGAAGAGTCTGACCCTTGCTCACCACCTCCGCTGCTTCTTCAGAATCAGCTCCATTCCCAGGCACACTTGGAGCGTCACTCCCCCTACTTTCTAAACTAGAAGCCTCTGCCCCAGAACTTGAAACACCTGGAGCTCCTGGTGACACAGGCAGCTCCACTTGAAGATCTTCAGAAGCCTCCTTCTGCCCTTCATCAAACTTGCTCTTTGGTAGCTCCATAGGTGAACTACCTCCATATGACGTTATCTCATCTAAGACCACTTCCCTAAAGACGACGAACTTCCTCGTCACTAGATCCATACACTTCCTTCCATTCTTCTGCTCGTCATAGCCCACAAAGACAAGCTTCCTTGCCTTCGCATCCAGCTTAGTCCTAAGAGCATCCGAGACGTATGCGTAGCAGGTTGAGCCAAACACCCGAAGGTGTTCCACGCTAGGCTTCTCCTTGAACATCATCTTAACGGGGGACTTCATGTTGATCGGACTCAAAGGCATCTGATTGATGACATAAGATGCACACGACATTCCCTCTGCCCAGAAGGACTAAGGAATGCCTTTGGCATGATGCCAACACTTGCAGGTTTCCGTCAGATGACAAATCTTCCGTTCTACTACTCCATTTTGTTGTGGAGTATGAGCACAAGTGAGCTCTCTCTGGATCTCGTGCTTCCTGCAGAAGTTAGAGAACTCGGATGAAACGAACTCACCTCTGTTGTCCGTTCTAAACTTCTTGATCCGCAGGCCAAGCCGGCCCTCCACCAGCTCCTTGAACTGCACAAACAGTCGGAAAGCATCTGACTTATCCTTCATGAAATACACCCAAGTGTATCTTGAATAGTCATCAATCTGCACCAGCATGTATCTGTTGCCTCCAAGACTAGCGGTGACAGTTGGCCCCATCAAATCACCATGGATACACTCCAATGGTGCTTTACTCCTTGTTTGTGATTTGTCAAATGGAAGACGACCATATTGACACCCCGCACAAACGTAGCCATCGCCGACGGATGATAACTTAGGCAAGCCTTTCACAAGATTTTTATCTGTCATAGCTTTTAACTTATCCATCCTGATGTTCCCTAGTCTTTCATGCCATATAGCAGCGCTATCGTTGGCCCTCATCCGATCAACATACAAACTTGTTGATAAAACAAACAGGTCTCTAACTCTTCTCCCTATATGAGCAACATCAGCCTTTACCGATGATATGTTGTGGAGAAATTTCACTTCTGTTGGACTGAACAGAACGTGATAGCCTACGTCAACCGCATTGGTCGCAGATAAGAGATTCTTCTTCATGCCAAGTACGTGATAGACACTCCTTAACGTGAGTGGACCCTGAGCACTACCCAAAGACACTATACCCTCCTTCTATACAGTATGAACAGTATCATTAACGGTTATGATAGCTTCATTACCTGAGAATGTTTGCTGCGATGAGAACTTTGACTCGTCTCCAGTGAGGTGATGACCAAACCCCGAGTCAACTATCCAGGCATCTTGGTAGTCGACGGTGGAAAGAGCACGAACACACATGCCTGCCAGAAAATCTACTCCCCACCCGACTTCCTCATCTCTGGAACCAACTCCCTCCTTATCTACAACATGCCCAGGCTGCAGCTTGACCTTGCAGTCTCGTTTGAAGTGACTTGGCTGATTGCACCTATAACACTTCAACTCCTTCCAGCTCTTCTTAGGAGCAACACTCCTCTCTTATTAATAGGAAGTTGAAGGCTCATACTCAGCAATAGTCTTCTTCTTCTTCTCCCATCTATTCTTCTTACCAGTGAAGAGAGCCTCACTACCTCCTTCAGAGATAGTGACCCCAGCCATCTGCCTAGCCAGACTCTCCTGTGAAGCAAGCAGGTTCTCTAGCTCCAGCAAGGGTGGCTGAGTAGCCCAGCCTTGAACAGAAGTCATGAAGGCCACATATTCCTTTTGCAAACCACGGATTATATGTCTCTTCAACTTGGCTTCAGAAATGGGCTCATCAGGGTCCAGCGCCGAGATCTCAGTGCACATGTTCTTCATCTTAAGAAAGAACTTTGAGATGGGCAGATCTCCTTGAGTTGCTCTAGCCAACTCATTTTCCAGGAATTGTAGTCTTGCTACATTCTTCCTATTGAACAATCCATCAATGGACGTCCAAATCTCAGTAGCAGACTCACATCCTAAGATGTGATCAAAGATTTCAGGTGAGATAGCCCGCTTGAGAGCAAACTCTGCTTTCGTGTTGGTAATTCTCCAAGCTCTCACCTGTTCAACAGTACCATTTGCAGTAGTAACTTCTTGCTTGTCATCATCACCAATGACTTCCCTCACCCAGAAGATAGTTCTTCATACACGACTTCCACTTTTTAAAGTTAGTCGATGTAAGAAGCTCAATACCAAGACCCCTTGTGTAACCACCTTCCATTGCAACAACCACTGATCTATTAGTTTCCAGAAGCATCAGGCACAACTGAGGTTGATCACTGCTCAAGCCTCTGTTCCCTCTGATATCATGTTAAAATTTCTCAAGATGATCAGGAGATAGCTCTGATACCAAGCAAAACTTTCAGAGCTATCAAGATGACACCTTGATTAAGCGGAAAGCGGGAACCAGATGAAGGAACACTCCAACCATAAACCAAGCTCAATAAACCAGATACAATAGAAGACAACAACAAGTTTTGTATTATTAACAATCTTCATACAAGGCATGACATACATGACGAGACATGATTTGCCAATGTACAAAAGAAGAGCAAACAATCAAAGCAAGAACAAGTCGGGAGGACAGACTCAAAGACTGCCGAGTCTGCCAAGACTGCCAAGCCGCTGCTGCACCGAACTGAGCTATGGAGTCTGCGAAGTCTGCGGACAACCCATTATTCTGCTGAACACCTTGTCCGCTCTCTGCAAGCCACCTAACTACAGAGGTTGCCTAGCTGCCAGAGTCCGTGAACAAGAGCTACTGTCGAATTGAAGAATAGACCGTCGAGACTGGCGGAAAAGTTATTGAACTGGAAAGCTGGAGAGAAGACCGACTAGCCGCAAATGCGACCTGCTGCAAAACCACTGATTGTTAACTGCAAGCTTTACTGATCCCTGACTGCAGTCAGCACTAAAATCCTGGCTTCTCAGTGCTAGCTGCACAACCTGCAAATAGCAAACCGTCTAACCTTCTCAAACCGCACGGACAGAAAATCCGAGGCCGCAGCTATTAACCCACGTTCAACTTACTATTCATTTAGTTAGTTATGATGTCACAGGGGTGATGTAGGCTACGGTATTTGATGCTATGACGGCAAAGGGAAGAACACGAACGCCCCTCTAGCCTCACTATTACACTCACACAAGACTTAAACGCAGCACACTCGTGAGCAACCTTATCGATTATTACTAACATACGGTAGCCACACCGATTAAAGATCGAACAAACGACTATAGATCGTTGTTCTCTCAAGCTAAAAGGACCCACCCGGTCCGAACGAGTGATGATTGTATCAAGAGAGATCCACCGAAAAAGCACAGTTCGGAAATGGTAGATCTCCCCCAACAAAATGAAAGCGAAACTCGCCAAACCTCTCGAAAAATTAAACAACTAGAAAGAACAACACATGCAATCGGAAAGATAAAACACGAACGGAAAACGATTCCAAAGTAACACAAAGGTATTCCACCAAATAAAAAATCTAAAGAAATAAGAATCACACAAGAAGGTAGAAGATCTCGTTACCCAACCGGAATAGATGATTCGGGTTCACTTTCAAGGATCGTTCTTCCACGATTCCGCCGGAGTTTCGCCAACCGGAGAGAAAACTTGTCTGCTTTCTTTGCTTCACGCCGGAGTGAGATGGTGGAGGAGGAGGCTCGATTTTGTCGTAGGGGAATGGCTATGGGGCGGCTGGATGTGGAGGAGGAAGAAAGAGGTGGTTGGCGGCTATGGAGGGGGATGGCCGAACTTGAGAAGGAGGGAGGAGAGGGCTCGGATTTGTAGAGAGGAGGAGGGAAGAGGAGGGAGGTCGAGCAAGAGGAGGGGAGAGGAAGGGTGGCCGGCGGCCAAGGAGAGGGAGGAGGGAAGGGGGCGGCCAAGAAGGATAAAGAGAAGAGATTTCAAAGAGGTTTAGGGTTTCTTAATCTTTTTCATTCACTAAATGAAACCATGAAAGTCCATGCCTATATATAGGCTTTACAACATACATAGGCTATGTGCAGCCCACTAAATAAAAATAAGTCAACACCTAAAATACTTAAACATTACATGATAAAATAAAAGCAAATAGAGATAACTCATTTTTAAACATGTAGCTCTTCATCAAGTAGTCATCATCTTCGACATGTAGGAGAATGTCGTCACCATGATCATCTTCAACTTTAACATGTTGGGGGTTGCCGCCATCAAGGGGGGGTCCTATTTATAGGTGCAGAGAGGAGTATGGCCACCTCCCTAGTAGATAGAGACACCACCCCAACCTATAACTAGCATAGAGCAGTCCGCCCAGTCCGTATGGACAAGGCTGGACACCAGCCTATCTGTATGGTATCAAAGGAGGCCGTACAGGAAGCCAGTTCGCAAGCCAGCGGACACCGCCCCATCCCGCAATAAACAATGTCCACGACCAAAGGCACAAGCCGCCCGGTCAACCAGCGAACAATGCGGACTCTGCGATGAAACTGAACTTGTCACAAAACGTGACCAAGACCCAAACCGGAGAACCTCTGGCGCGAGCTCTGCGGACAAGAACAACTTACCACTCAGTCTGCTAGCTCTAATACAGCTCGCGTAACGGCGAATATACAACCCCATATTCGCTGAGTGGGACCCAAAAACACCCAGGGCCAGGTTTGGGCTAGCTTTGGTCTAGCCCCAGGTGAAGAGAATTGCTCTCGCCCAATCAGGGTTGAGCTCGACACTCGTCAAAGATAGATCTCGACACTCGTAAAAGACAGATATGGCTTCGGCTGAGACTTGCTCCCGCCCAGGGGCGGGCGAGAAGGCTTGCGCCTCGTGAAGGCGGGAGCAGGCATACCCAGTGGCATTCGTTAATACCCTTTTTAGCACCCACCAGGTAAAGGCGGGAGAGTTCTCGGCAAGGCATAAGCGCCTTCAGTTCTCGGCAAGAAGGCTCCCGCCAGGTGGGGCCCAAGGTGAAATTATCTTGATGCCCTCAGGTGTACAACCCTATATTCGCTGAGTGGGACCCAGAAATACCCAGGGCCAGGTTTGGGCTAGCCCCAGGTGAAGAGAATTTCTCTCGCCCAATCAGGGTTGAGCTCGACACTCGTCAAAGACAGAACTCGACACTCGTTAAAGACAGATCTGGCTTCGGCGGAGACTTGCTCCCGCCCAGGGGCGGGCGAGAAGGCTTGCGCCTCGTGAAGGCGGGAGCAGGCATACCAAGTGGCATTCGTCAATACCCTTTTTAGCACCAGTCAGGTGAAGGCGGGAGAGTTCTTGGCAAGGCATAAGCGCCTTCAGTTCTCGGCAGGAAGGCTCCAGCTAGGTGGGGCCCAAGGTGAAATTATCTTGATGCCCTCAGGTAATATTACCTATATACCCCCAGGGTCTGCTTTTAGCTCCTCAGAACAGCAGAGTTTGACTATTGGCTGACCAGTCATGGGTAATTTAGTAAGTTTAGGTCAGCAAAGGCTATAAATAGACCCATAGGGGCTCCACATAAAGCAAGCTTTCATATTTCTCTAAGATCTTCTAGTGCATTCTGAGGAGCTCCAAGCCCAGCTTTTGGCTTTGGAGGAGAAGCTCTCAGAGATCTTCCGGGTAAGAGGTGGGACCTCCCTGCTGAGGCTTTGGGTCGGTTCTTGATCCTTTACAACCAGTCAAAGGTCGGAGCTTGGGAGGAGTAGGTGTTGGCTGCGCCCCTATTTTCGAACTTTCGTTGAGGCCAAGTTTTGGCTTCAACAGTTCTGGTGTGGTGAGCGTGGAAGGTAGCCAATACAAGAAAGCCTTGAGTTTAGTCCCATTGCTAGAGGTGAAGGTGAAGGATCTGGTTTTGGAGGTTCCCCCCTCCCCCGGGTAGAGGAGGTGACAAGGAAGATGTTGGAGGACTTCAGGAGAGAGGTCCTGCAGACCATCAGCCTAGCCTTCTCGGTAAGGAGCGAGTGGGAAACCCCTCAGGTTCCAGTAGAGGTGGTCCTGCTCTTGGGCGAGAATGCTCCTGGGCAGTGCCCCGGGAAGGAGGTCCCAGAGGAGGTTGGCGAGAGGGACATAGCCGCGCGAGAGCTCTTCCCAGGCTAGCGTCCCGGGAAGGAGGTTCTGATAGAGGTTGGCGAGAGGGAGGCGGTTGTGTGAGAGCTCTTCCCTGAGCATGGTCTCGCGGATCGGGCCAGCCAGCTGAGGCCGCGAGACGTGCCTTCTGGGCAGGCAGGTGGCGAGAGCCCTTTAAGTGAGCTCATCATCTCGGATACGGTGTCGGATGGGTTCCAGGAGCCCGACATGTCCTACTATTTGGGGAAAGATGACCCTGTGTAGCATGTATAGTGGTTCGAAGATGTTGTTTCGATAAGGCAGATGACAGATGCCTTCAAGTGTCAGTTGTTTGCCATCACGTTGAAGGAGAAGGCCCGAGACTGGTTTTACCAGTTGCCGACAAGTTCGATCTAAAGTTTTGAGGACCTGTGTCGAGGGTTCCTGTTGAGGTTCTCGACATCGAAGAAGCTGAAGAAGGAGGCGGAATGCCTATTTGCGGTGAGGCAAAAGCAAGATGAGACGCTGGGTCATTATGTTGACCGGTTTCAGGAGGACATCCTCTTGGTCTAGGAGGTCCCAGGGTATGCACTGATGCTCACTTTTACCCTGGGGCTGAGGCCGGGATTATTTAGCATGGAGTTGAAGAGAGTGACCCCCTCTCTTTTGAGGAGCTCATGGAGAGGGCGGCGAAGGAGATAGACTTTGAAAGGGCCAATCCGGCTTTTGCCAAAAAGCTGGCCAGGTTGGCGGAGGATGATGTGAAGGAACCAGGAGCAGGAAGGCAGAGGGAGCAGAGGGAGCAGAGAGAAGAAAGAAGGAGGGAGGAGCCCCGAGGGCAGGGGCAGCATCAAGGATGGGGGGCTTGGGAGCCTAACAACCGGTTGGGTTGGAGGCCTCAAGAGGGTCGCCCCCAGGGTCATGGAGGAGGCTTTCAGGGAAGAGACAACTTTCGCGAGCCAAGGAGGTTAGAACAGCTGGCATGGAGGCAGGGGCAGAGGGGTCACTTCCCACCGCAGCAAGAGATAATGGAGGTCGGCCGAGGTAGAGGAGGAATGAGAGGAGCTCGGAGAGGAGCCGGGAGAAGAGGAGGTGGAGAAGGAAGAGGGAGCAGGGCGGCATTGCCTTTCTATGACTTCCACCATGAGGAGGGTCACACGACGGCCACCTGCCCAGATTTCCTGGAGATGAGAGAAGCTAGGGGGTTGGGGAGGCAGGATCCACCAATAAGGATCATAGAGGTGCAGCAGGGAGATGGGGAAGACATGTGCGAGGACCGGGAAGACGTGGGAACTCGGGGAGGGATCGGGGTGATCCATGGAGGAGTTGGGATTAAGGCAACTCGCAAGGGGAGCTTTCAAACCATGTTCTGAAGGGGGGTCACCTCGACCTCCCAGGCTCCCCCTCCGGAGGAAAAATTTACATTTTCATCAGCAGATATGCAATACTTTGAAGACCCGTTCTGCAACGCTTTGGTAATCCAGACGGTGGTGGAGAACTTCACAGTCTCCAGGATCCTGGTTGACAATGGGAGCTCCGTGAATGTGATCTTCAAGAAAGCCTTCGACGAGGTTAAGGTCGAGGCCAAGAGGGTCTTAGCTTCAGACGGGCCCTTGTTTGGATTTTCAGGAGAGAGGAAGGAGGTGGAAGGAGGAGTAGGGATGCATGTGAAGTTGGGGGGGGGGGGCGGCGTGTCATGGAACTATAGGTTCGTGGTAGTGGATGCCCCAAGTAGTTACAACGCCATTTTTGGGTGCCCCCTCATCAGCGCCTTTCGTTGCATCCCCTCCTCATTCCATCAGTGCCTCAAGTTCAACAACGGAGGAGTGCAGGTTAAGATCAGGGGGGACCCGAAGGTGGCGAGGCAATGTTACGTGATGGAGGTCAACACCGTATCTTGGATGACAGAGGCAGAAAAGATAGAGAGTGAGATGACGGAGCAGGAAGAGGTTGTTGGAGAGGAGGTGAGCCTAGAGGAGGAGATTGGGGAGATAGTGGAGGAGTAGAGAGGAGTTGTGCAGGAGGTCCAGAGGGATGATGGGTCGGAGCCGCAAGATGGTCGGCAGGAGGAAGGAGTAGAGGAAGGGCGAGGAGGAGAAGGAGTTGAGAAGGAGGCCCTGAGGGGCGTGGAGGTTGAGCGGAAAAATGAGAGCCTAGGGGAGGTGATGGAAGTGGAGGAGGCAGGAGGGGAGGAAGAGTTTGGGCAGGAAGAGGAGGCGAGGGCCGGCTGGGAGCAGTCGCAGCTGGAACTGGCTGAGGAGGTGGTGGAGATGGAAGTCTTCACCAGCGCCGGCCAAGTGCAAAGGGTGCGGATCAGCAGGGGCTTAGGTCCCGAGGACCAGGAGCGAGTGCGGGCTTGCATCCAGAACAACGTCGACATCTTTGCTTAGAGCGGGGCTGACATGTCAGGCATCAATGCAGTTGTAGTCTACCATCGCCTGAACCTGGACCCCCGGACACGCCCCATTCGCCAGAAGATGAGGACCATCGCTACCAAGCTGGAGGAACCCATCCGCGAGGAGGTCAAGAATCTTCTGGAGGCCGGCTTCATCTCGAAGATCCAGTATCCGAGCTGGATCTCAAATATGGTAATGGTAAAGAAGGGGGGAGGAAAATGGCGCATGTGTATTGACTTTTCCTTATTAAATAAATCATGCCCCAAGGATTTCTACCCCTGCCTCGGATCGACGCACTGGTTGATTTAGCCGTTGGTTTTTCTATTATGAGTTTTTTAGATGCTTTTTCATTTTTTTCACCAGATCCGAATGCACCCTCTTGATGTCAAGGATGTCTCCTTCATCACGAGAGAGGGATGTTTCAACTATAAGATGATGTCTTTTAGGTTGAAGAATGCAGGGGCTACATACCAACGCATGATGGATCGAGGCTTTCAGGGTCAAAGGGGGAGGAACCTAGAGGTCTATGTTGACGATCTGATGGTCAAGAGCAAGTGTATGGTGTAACATCCCATTTTCAAATTGGACCCCCCCTAGGTGTGACTTGAGCATAACTAGGTCCTATGAATTAACCTAGGTGAACCCAGGAGACCAAGTAACCTAAAAACCTAATTGAGACCCTCTTGGTCTGCAAATAGTAATTTTTTAAACTCTGATTTTTGGGTGGCCTAGTAGGTTCATTTTGACTCTAAAGATCCCCTTAGACATAATGTGGGCCCAAGGAGTCACCAAGGACCCACTTGGGTCAACCATAGTGGTCAATTTGACCAAGTCAACCTCAAGCCCAAATCAAGTCAAACCTAGCCCATATGGGCTAACCCAACCTCAAACCACCCTCCACCTTAGGCTAATCTCTTGTATGATTATTATGTATTAATTTGGCTGCCCATATCCTAGAGGATTGACCTAGTCAACCTAGTGACTAGGAGAGAGAGAGGGAAGCCTAAATTTAGAGAAATAAAGAGGAGAGAGAAAGTGTTTAAAGAGGCCACTTATGGTGGAAGGTGAATCACTCCCTTCATGATTTTTCCTAAGGGGATTATAAACCTTAGTGGGCTGCCAATAGGCTAGGGAGATGAGAAAATTCGTTCATGATGGTGAAGAGAGAGAAAGCTTCATTTTCCTTTTAATGGAGGAGAGAGAAAGTGAGAAAAAAGAGGATATTCATGGTGGGGAAGGTGAATCATCCCTCCATTCATCACCAATTGATTAGTATTCATCTCCCCTATCAGTTTTTAGGAGTTTCCAAACATATTGGGACCAAGGGGAGGTGAATTTCAAGTGTTTTTCACCATGGCCGAAATTTCCCCTTAATGGCCATTAATGGTCATCAAGCCTACACCCTCCCTCTCCCTCATTTGGCTCTTTTAAAAGCTTCCTTAGGCCAAGAGCATTCGTTTCCACCATTTAACAGAAGAAACCGGGTGGTTTGGTGGTGAGTTTGCAAGCATCGGAAAGCTCCACCGCCGGCCATGGCGCACCACCACCGCACTCGCCGACAAGCTTGGTTAAAGGTCCTCCTCCTCTCCTTCTCTCATGCTTAGATCCTAGGAATGTTTAAAAGTTGATTTCATGCCCAAACGAACCGGAGCCAAGCTTCAAAATTTCAGAAATTTGCCATTTTTCATGGACTTTTGGAGCTCTCGGGTAGGGCGGCGCCGCCACCTCCGGCCACCCTAGCTCCGGCCATGGATAGCCCCCACCACCGGGAACAAATGGGTGATGTTTCCCGGTGGTGGCACCGCCTCAGGCCGCCGGGAAATGGGCCGCAAAAACCACCTGCGCAGGTCTATTTTCGGCCCATCGGAGAAGATGAACAGGAGCCACCTGATGGCGCTTCAAGATTCGTACAGGATCAGTTTTAATACTTTTAAATCCTTTTTCTGATTTTCTGAAACTGTTTTCACTGTAAATGGATTTTAGGCCTCTTAGGGGCACCTGATGAAAAAGTTTTTAGCATGAAAGTTGTAGGCCCTTTCAATACCTACAATTTGATATGCTGTGGTGAAAATTTGGTAGAGTAACTAGACCTGTAGGGCCATTTGATTATGGGTATGTCCTAGGATTAGGGCAGATTTCCTATAAAAATTATTTAGGCCCTTTAGAGGCTTGTCCATCAAATTTGATCAACATGAATGTTGTAGGCTTTTTAATTATCTACAGTTTGATATGTTATGGAAAATATTAGGACAAGTATTCTGACCTGTAGGGTCATTTTTCTAGGGTAGGTCCTACAAATAGGGCAAATCTTTGAAAAATTCCCCACACCTAACCCTTGGTCCAAATGCTTTGAATTTTGGACAGGGGCTTAATCTCGCCTAGACCTAGCTCCTGTAAAAATTGGAACCCATTTAAAGAAGTTTAACCTAGGGTTTTGCCCTAAACCTAGAGAAGCTAGGGTAAGGTAGTGGAAGGGTCAAATCACCTCAAAAGTCTCCAAAATTTTGGAGGCATGTTTTTAGGGTTATCATTTAGCTCTGATAAGAATTTCAGCCCAATTGGGTTTGAAATGATTGGGTTTTGATGTGATCAAAGATTGGTCCTTAAAGGGGAAAATTAGGGCAAGGGGTTGTTGGGGCATGGTGGGTCCAATTCTCACCTAAATGGGTTGGGATTTTGGCCAGAGCCCCATGGACAGAGAAAACACCCCCTCATTTAATTTGAGATGGTTTGGGGTGGGTTTGCCCTAGGATCCAAGTTCAAACCTTAAGGGTTGATCTATGGGATTTGTGAAGGACATAGGGTTTTATGACTTTGTATGGATCTAGAGTTTAGCCCATGATGTTCTAGGGGTGGAATTATGCCCTAGGAAGGAGTTGCATGGTATGGGTACTTAGTCACATCACTTAATTCTAATTATACAAAATTAGGTCTTTATATCTTATGGAATGGATGATGAGTCAAAGGATTTTAAGTTCATGTAAAATTACGATAGAGGATGTTAATTTTGATATATTGAACAGTAGTTGTTGTTTCATGAAATTTAAATAAGTTTTCATATGGGTATCTTAACAAAAGTACATAATCGTAGAATCTTGGGAGAAATAATTTATGTGGTAGTATGATTTAGATTTTAATGAAATTGTGTACATCATGTTTTTAGGATACATTAAACCTCTGGAAATTTTATCATGATTTATGGGATAATAATTAGAGTACTTCCTTCACAACTTAGCAAATAGAGATTTTTACTTAGGAATTATTTATGATGTAACCAGTCATTTAAAGTTTGTGAAATTTAGTCAGAGGAATTTTAATATCATATTACATCTCAGTGAATTTTTATGGAATTATTTGAATTATAAATTTAGGGGTTGCTTCATTAAATGTTATTGCCCATAAAAATTTTGATAAATTCAATTTGGTATATTAAATTCAAATAAAATTATTATTTTTGGTCAGAGAACTTTTCTGATGATTATCAAGGCTCTGTAATTTTTACATAATTTTATGATGATTAATTGTTGTACTTCCTTCATTAAATATGAATTGTGGAATTTTGATGAATAATTTAATTAGAGGATAAATACTATTTGTAAAATCATGGGAGTTAATATTTAGTAATAATTCACTGTTATACAGTAACTATAATTTTTGGATGACCAATACTTGAGTAGATCATGTAGTTCATGTTCATTATCACCCATGGTCAATTATTTGGAAAATTAATTAATTATCAATTTAATTAGGAAAAATTATAATTTTCTGGATTTAGGCATATTATGACATGGTAGATTCCCAGTAATTATTACAAGGGTTTTGGAAGAGAATTTAATGGACGTTCTATCATGGGCAACGTATAGGGTAGAAGGGTATGTCTGGTGTGAAAAAGGCATGAACAGTGTTAGTATGAGACTTGGATATAAGGGTGGAGTTTTGTACCTTATAGGCTTGGGAAAATGAGCATGGAATTCATCATTAGAGATTATGATGAGTAAAGATGTGTTTGGCTAGCATAGGAGGTGCTCGGGGTAGACGAAAGATCGTCTTGCCCTAGGAGTGAAGAGTCAAATCCACCCTAGGGTTAGTTCGATGCAATTTATAGAGGGAACGGGTAAGGGAAAAACAACCAATAACAATAAGTGCCTTGCGAAAGGGAACTTCGGGCCGTAATGCCGCCATCTTGGTTCCTAGTGCCCCTTGAGAGCCCTTCACGGGGTATGCCGGGGGCAGTCCTGGGCTAACGTAAATCCTAAAACAAACGAAAGAGTAATTAGCCTAATAGGGATTCACATTGCACACACTCATTAGTTAGGGTTGGTAATGGTTAAGTCGTCCCGAGGTGTTCAAGGGGGCGCCGTCCCGTGGTGTTCTAAGGGATGAATTCTGGAGATGAGCCGGGCGGTTTAGTCCGGGGAATTTGGTCTCGGAAGTGGTTTATACGGACGGTTTAGTCCGGGAGTTCAACACTTTAAAAATTGTTATATATTAAACTGCTGCATGTGCATAAAAATAGGAAAGATTAAGGTGGTAGGTTCTCGATATCGGGGAGTTCGATTGCACCGACACCGATATCGTTGACTCGGCAAGGTGACTAGCACTAAGCCAAGGTTAAGTCCGGCGGACTAGTCGGCAAGAGTACGCAGGAGTCCGCCTCGTGCACCAGGCGTTGAGGGCGTACGATAGGTCAGACCAGTAGTGCTTTTACTGGTTTTGAGGTGGGCGAGGCCCAACCCACCGCTTCCGTCTGCCACTACGGGAGTATCCTGGGAGTTATCTCCAGAAAGGGGGAACTAAAGGTTTGTGTACACAAAGTTGGGTGGGTGAGTTGCACTGCATGACATAATATACCCACCATATAGTTGCATATCATAATCATTCATAACAACCTTGACACCTAAAGTATAAGTGGAATGGGACGCTTATACTTTAGGACTTACAAAACGACCCCTTGGTCTATAAGCTTGTGTGGGCAAGTTTATAAATCAAAGGTTAATTTCAATATATATATGCTGCTGTTTGATAACCGACACCCCCAACGTATAAGTGGTATGGGACACTTTATACGATGGGAGCCTTGCAAAAGACCCCTTGGCCTATGTGTACTCACATAAGCAAAGGTTTAATTTTTTACTTACTTCCTTTCTGTTATACCTATTACAACATTTATATTGCTCCCATGTCATAACTTGCTAGTTAGGTTCACCGTCATCTGCTTTTGACTACTCTCCACTTTCATGTCCTCCCCTTTCTTCCTCTCCGCCCGGTGCCTTAGAGCGTGGGGGAAGGGGTGGGGGATGATAGGACTTAGTCTTTTAGACTAACGGTTTTCGAACCATATCATTTTAGGGGATCGCGGATCCCAGCATGGAGGAGCAGCCCAAGAGGCCGGTACGCTTGGAGATGGGACAGTCTAGCACGGGAGTCCAGACTATGGGGACTGTGAGTGCCCTTTAGTAGAGATTTAGTTTTGCTTCCGCATTGAGTGATTTTGTAGTGAGGACTTGATGTACCGGGCATGAGCCCTTTTATTTCTAGTATCATCGTACTCTGATGTTTTCTGTGGACACTCCCTTCGTGGAGTTTTATTTTATGTGATATTCTCTTTTGGTGGACTTGCTTCTCTCTTGCTTGCTACTTATTGTGATCGAAAAGGCCGGCAGAATCGGCGCGTTGTAGTGACGACCTTCCCGGGTGCGAAGGTGTCACCGCAAAGCGGCGGTTCTGGGCATAAGACCCCGGGTTTTCAAAAAAAAAATGGGGTCTTAAAAAGTGGTATCAGAGGAAACATCGATCGGATTAGTAGCAGTCCACAAATCCCTGGGTCACCTCCGTGCGAGTTTAGTTTGCGGACAAACTAAGCAGCGGAAGCAGTGGTGTGCCCATATGGGGAATCACATGTAAATTGTCCACTTTCCATCCATTCCATTTGTACATTAGCTAACAATTGGAATTCTTCTTTGTAGCCTGCGGCAAACCCTGTCCCTAGCAGGGAGCACCTCCGGTTGCAAAGACCTCTTCTTGTAATTCTCTAGTCAATAGGTTAGACTCAACCGCTAGGATACGTGACTAACCCGACAACTTATACTGTGCCCTAGTCCGAAACAGACCTTAAGTATGAATTTGGTTAGGTAAGGAAATACCTAAAGAGATTAAAGGAGGAGTTTAATAGGTGAATAGATACCTAAGACATAAACTCTAATGTCCTTATGGTCCCTAACAAGGATTACTCAATCTATTGGGACTGACCAATAATCCATTATCAGAATGGTAGAAGACACGTAGTATTAACCCCCGTACTAGTAACCAGATTACTCAGGGACAACTACAAGATAAACACTGAAGGTCGGGTAGGAATTCAAGTTCGAAAGAGACCCAATTGGGAGTGGGAATAACCCTGATAAGCGTATCGTAAATTTGACTCGGAAGGTTTAAAGTATGGAGTATATCTACAAGTGTCAGTTTTGAACCCCAAGTTTTTTTTTGATGCCCTAGGGATTGTACACTCAGCTAGGACAGATATAACATGGTAAGATAAAAGAAAATTAGCCCAAGGAAGATATGGGCTTATCATTTGTTTATTGGGGGCTTATCTTTTGTTTATTGGGCAAGTGAGTTAATGGCTTAGGTCTCCTGGACCTAATTTAGAAAGTGTGTTTCCCCGAACACAGTAATGTTGAGGTTGGTCTTATTCAACGCCACTCGAATGATGTCACGGTAATAATGAGGTGTAACTACTAGACATAACTACTAGAAGATACCATGTGAATTTGATGACGAGTAGTAAGACTAAGTAGATTTGGGAAGATAAGACTGAAACACTATGATGTAACATCATGAGTATGATAACACTAAGAGTTTGAAAGAAATTACCAGACGATATATCAAAAACATATATCTTAGGTATGACCTTGCAGACTCGATTCAAATAGCATCAAGACAAGATTAGATACATTTGATGACACAAACATGGTTAGCAAGGGTCGTGGCTTTGATAAATAAATGTTTGGAAAATCAAGTGTAACTACGGCAGAATGGCACAACAAATTAAAAAGTATAAATGACAACCTCCAAAAATGCACGAGTACACCCACTTAAATCTTGCGGACGACGGGTCATTTGACAAAGTAATCTTTCCCGTTAACGACCAGAGTTGGATAAATCATAGGGTCAAATTGATTGGTTACTCGGGCGTATATGAAGGAATATGAACATGATCGCGTGGAGGAGGTTTATAGAGTTGTTGTCTACCGTTACAAACAAAAACTCAATTTACTAGAAGAAGATTGTGTGTATTAGAACTTGTCCTTCCCCGGAATGAGAAAGACGTCATGGATTTGGCTATGCGCGGAGAGGTTTGCCGAATGGTATAAGCAAGTATAAGGGTTTTGAAGAACTACTATAGTCACTTCCAGAGTTAGAGTGGAAGTTCGAGGATAGATTGAGCGAGATAGTTGGGGAAACCCTGATTTAGTAGTACAGTTTTGTGGTGCGAGAAGATCCCGCTAGTCAAGGTCTTGTGGAGGAACCACGGGCGATAGGAGCATACTTGGGAGCCTCAGGACCTGATGCAGGAAAAATATCCTAAGCTATTTAGTCAGGTACACCTCGCAACTCCTCCGGTGTGTTAAGCGTTTTTCCTTATTTTTATTGTACTAATAGAATTATTTAAAAAGGTAGAGGCTAATCCTTTTGTTTATTGGGGCTAGCCCTTATCTTGTTAACCTAGTAGGCGCTTCCACGCTTCATGGGATGTTACAAGCTTAAGTTATCTCGGTGGAAATCCCCGTAGACTTAACCCTAATTTCGGGGACGAAATTTTTGTTTTGTTTATTGGGATTTGTAACATCCCATTTTCAAATTGGACCCCCCTAGGTGTGACTTGAGCATAACTAGGTCCTATGAATTAACCTAGGTGAACCCAGGAGACCAAGTAACCTAAAAACCTAATTGAGACCCTCTTGGTCTGCAAATAGTAATTTTCTAAAATCTGATTTTTGGGTGGCCTAGTAGGTTCATTTTGACTCTAAAGATCCCCTTAGACATAATGTGGGCCCAAGGAGTCACCAAGGACCCACTTGGGTCAACCATAGTGGTCAATTTGACCAAGTCAACCTCAAGCCCAAATCAAATCAAACCTAGCCCATATGGGCTAACCCAACCTCAAACCACCCTCCACCTTAGGCTAATCTCTTGTATGATTATTATGTATTAATTTGGCTGCCCATATCCTAGAGGATTGACCTAGTCAACCTAGTGACTAGGAGAGAGAGAGGGAAGCCTAAATTTAGAGAAATAAAGAGGAGAGAGAAAGTGTTTAAAGAGGCCACTTATGGTGGAAGGTGAATCACTCCCTTCATGATTTTTCCTAAGGGGATTATAAACCTTAGTGGGCTGCCAATAGGCTAGGGAGATGAGAAAATTCGTTCATGATGGTGAAGAGAGAGAAAGCTTCATTTTCCTTTTAATGGAGGAGAGAGAAAGTGAGAAAAAAGAGGATATTCATGGTGGGGAAGGTGAATCATCCCTCCATTCATCACCAATTGATTAGTATTCATCTCCCCTATCAGTTTTTAGGAGTTTCCAAACATATTGGGACCAAGGGGAGGTGAATTTCAAGTGTTTTTCACCATGGCCAAAATTTCCCCTTAATGGCCATTAATGGTCATCAAGCCTACACCCTCCCTCTCCCTCATTTGGCTCTTTTAAAAGCTTCCTTAGGCCAAGAGTATTCGTTTCCACCATTTAACAGAAGAAACCGGGTGGTTTGGTGGTGAGTTTGCAAGCATCGGAAAGCTCCACCGCCGGCCATGGCGCACCACCACCGCACTCGCCGACAAGCTTGGTTAAAGGTCCTCCTCCTCTCCTTCTCTCATGCTTAGATCCTAGGAATGTTTAAAAGTTGATTTCATGCCCAAACGAACCGGAGCCAAGCTTCAAAATTTCAGAAATTTGCCATTTTTCATGGACTTTTGGAGCTCTCGGGTAGGGCGGCGCCGCCACCTACGGCCACCCTAGCTCCGGCCATGGATAGCCCCCACCACCGGGAACAAATGGGTGATGTTTCCCGGTGGTGGCGCCGCCTCAGGCCGCCGGGAAATGAGCCGCAAAAACCACCTGTGCGGGTCTATTTTCGGCCCATCGGAGAAGATGAACAGGAGCCACCTGATGGCGCTTCAAGATTCGTGCAGGATCAGTTTTAATACTTTTAAATCCTTTTTCTGATTTTCTGAAACTGTTTTCACTGTAAATGGATTTTAGGCCTCTTAGGGGCACCTGATGAAAAAGTTTTTAGCATGAAAGTTGTAGGCCCTTTCAATACCTACAATTTGATATGCTGTGGGGAAAATTTGGTAGAGTACCTAGACCTGTAGGGCCATTTGATTATGGGTATGTCCTAGGATTAGGGCAGATTTCCTATAAAAATTATTTAGGCCCTTTAGAGGCTTGTCCATCAAATTTGATCAACATGAATGTTGTAGGCTTTTTAATTATCTACAGTTTGATATGTTATGGAAAATATTAGGACAAGTATTCTGACCTGTAGGGTCATTTTTCTAGGGTAGGTCCTACAAATAGAGTAAATCTTTGAAAAATTCCCCACACCTAACCCTTGGTCCAAATGCTTTGAATTTTGGACAGGGGCTTAATCTAACCTAGACCTAGCTCCTGTAAAAATTGGAACCCATTTAAAGAGGTTTAACCTAGGGTTTTGCCCTAAACCTAGAGAAGCTAGGGTAAGGTAGTTGAAGGGTCAAATCACCTCAAAAGTCTCCAAAATTTTGGAGGCATGTTTTTAGGGTTATCATTTAGGTCTGATAAAAATTTCAGCCCAATTGGGTTTGAAATGATTGGGTTTTGATGTGATCAAAGATTGGTCCTTAAAGGGGAAAATTAGGGCAAGGGGTTGTTGGGGCATGGTGGGTCCAATTCTCACCCAAATGGGTTGGGATTTTGGCCAGAGCCCCATGGACAGAGAAAACACCCCCTCATGGAATTTTAGATAGTTTGGGGTGGGTTTGCCCTAGGATCCAAGTTCAAACCTTAAGGGTTGATCTATGGGATTTGTGAAGGACATAGGATTTTATGACTTTGTATGGATCTAGAGTTTAGCCCATGATGTTCTAGGGGTGGAATTATGCCCTAGGAAGGAGTTGCATGGTATGGGTACTTAGTCACATCACTTAATTCTAATTATACAAAATTAGGTCTTTATATCTTATGGAATGGATGATGAGTCAAAGGATTTTAAGTTCATGTAAAATTATGATAGAGGATGTTAATTTTGAAATATTGAACAGTAGTTGTTGTTTCATGAAATTTAAATAAGTTTTCATATGGGTATCTTAACAAAAGTACATAATCGTAGAATCTTGGGAGAAATAATTTATGTGGTAGTATGATTTAGATTTTAATGAAATTGTGTACATCATGTTTTTAGGATACATTAAACCTCTGGAAATTTTATCATGATTTATGGGATAATAATTAGAGTACTTCCTTCACAACTTAGCAAATAGAGATTTTTACTTAGGAATTATTTATGAAGTAACCAGTCATTTAAAGTTTGTGAAATTTAGTCAGAGGAGTTTTAATATCATATTACATCTCAGTGAATTTTTATGGAATTATTTGAATTATAAATTTAGGGGTTGCTTCATTAAATGTTATTGCCCATAAAAATTTTGATAAATTCAATTTGGTATATTAAATGCAAATAAAATTATTATTTTTGGTCAGAGGACTTTTCTGATGATTATCAAGGCTCTGTAATTTTTACATAATTTTATGATGATTAATTGTTGTACTTCCTTCATTAAATATGAATTGTGGAATTTTGATGAATAATTTAATTAGAGGATAAATACTATTTGTAAAATCATGGGAGTTAATATTTAGTAATAATTCACTGTTATACAGTAACTATAATTTTTGGATGACCAATACTTGAGTAGATCATGTAGTTCATGTTCATTATCACCCATGGTCAATTATTTGGAAAATTAATTAATTATCAATTTAATTAGGAAAAATTATAATTTTCTGGATTTAGGCATATTATGACATGGTAGATTCCCAGTAATTATTACAAGGGTTCTGGAAGAGAATTTAATGGACGTTCTATCATGGGCAACGTATAGGGTAGAAGGGTATGTCTGGTGTGAAAAAGGCATGAACTGTGTTAGTATGGGACTTGGATATAAGGGTGGAGTTTTGTACCTTATAGGCTTGGGAAAATGAGCATGAAATTCATCATTGGAGATTATGATGAGTAAAGATGTGTTTGGCTAGCATAGGAGGTGCTCGGGGTAGACGAAAGATCGTCTTGCCCTAGGAGTGAAGAGTCAAATCCACCCTAGGGTTAGTTCGATGCAATTTATAGAGGGAACGGGTAAGGGAAAAACAACCAATAACAATAAGTGCCTTGCGAAAGGGAACTTCGGGCCGTAATGCCGCCGTCTTGGTTCCTAGTGCCCCTTGAGAGCCCTTCACGGGGTATGCCGGGGGCAGTCCTGGGCTAACATAAATCCTAAAATAAACGAAAGAGTAATTAGCCTAATAGGGATTCACATTGCACACACTCATTAGTTAGGGTTGGTAATGGTTAAGTCGTCCCGAGGTGTTCAAGGGGGCGCCGTCCCGTGGTGTTCTAAGGGATGAATTCTGGAGATGAGCCGGGCGGTTTAGTCCGGGGAATTTGGTCTCGGAAGTGGTTTATACGGACGGTTTAGTCCGGGAGTTCGACACTTTAAAAATTGTTATATATTAAACTGCTGCATGTGCATAAAAATAGGAAAGATTAAGGTGGTGGGTTCTCGATATCGGGGAGTTCGATTGCACCGACACCGATATCGTTGACTCGGCAAGGTGACTAGCACTAAGCCAAGGTTAAGTCCGGCGGACCAGTCGGCAAGAGTACGCAGGAGTCCGCCTCGTGCACCAGGCGTTGAGGGCGTACGATAGGTCAGACCAGTAGTGCTTTTACTGGTTTTGAGGTTGGCGAGGCCCAACCCACCGCTTCCGTCTGCCACTACGGGAGTATCCTGGGAGTTATCTCCAGAAAGGGGGAACTAAAGGTTTGTGTACACAAAGTTGGGTGGGTGAGTTGCACTTCATGACATAATATACCCACCATATAGTTGCATATCATAATCATTCATAACAACCTTGACACCTAAAGTATAAGTGGAATGGGACGCTTATACTTTAGGACTTGCAAAACGACCCCTTAGTCTATAAGCTTGTGTGGGCAAGTTTATAAATCAAAGGTTAATTTCAATATATATATATGCTGCTGTTTGATAACCGACACCCCCAACGTATAAGTGGTATGGGACACTTTATACGATGGGAGCCTTGCAAAAGACCCCTTGGCCTATGTGTACTCACATAAGCAAAGGTTTAATTTCTTACTTACTTCCTTTCTGTTATACCTATTACAACATTTATATTGCTCCCATGTCATAACTTGCTAGTTAGGTTCACCGTCATCTGCTTTTGACTACTCTCCACTTTCATGTCCTCCCCTTTCTTCCTCTCCGCCCGGTGCCTTAGAGCGTGGGGGAAGGGGTGGGGGATGATAGGACTTAGTCTTTTAGACTAACGGTTTTCGAACCATATCATTTTAGGGGATCGCGGAGCCCAGCATGGAGGAGCAGCCCAGGAGGCCTGTACGCTTGGAGATGGGACAGTCTAGCACGGGAGTCCAGACTACGGGGACTGTGAGTCCCGGCCCTTTAGTAGAGATTTAGTTTTGCTTCCGCATTGAGTGATTTTGTAGTGAGGACTTGATGTACCGGGCATGAGCCCTTTTATTTCTAGTATCATCGTACTCTGATGTTTTCTGTGGACACTCCCTTCGTGGAGTTTTATTTTATGTGATATTCTCTTTTGGTGGACTTGCTTCTCTCTTGCTTGCTACTTATTGTGATCGAAAAGGCCGGTAGAATCGGCGCGTTGTAGTGACGACCTTCCCGGGTGCGAAGGTGTCACCGCAAAGCGGCGGTTCTGGGCATAAGACCCCGGGTTTTCAAAAAAAAAATGGGGTCTTACATATGGACTCGCAAATGCGGGACCTAGAGTAGACGTTCGCCACCCTACGGAAGTTCAAGATGAGGCTGAACCCCTTGAAGTGTGTCTTCGGGGCGAGCCGTGGGAAGTTCCTTGGACATCTTCTGACCCCGGCAGGGGTAGAGCCTAACCCATATATGGTGAAGGCCATCCTAGAGCTGGAGTCACCATGCAATGTTAAGGAGGTCCAGCGCTTGACAAGCAAACTGGTTGGGCTGAGCAGGTTCCTCTCCAGGTCGGGAGAGAAATGTTCATCGTTCTTCAAGGTGTTGCAGGGTAATCAAAAATTTGAATGGACCACCGAATGTGAAGAGGCTTTCCAAGCGCTGAAGAGGCAGCTCTCCCAGGCTCTGCTACTTCAAAGCCCAAAGGAGGGGGAGGATCTAGCCTGATACCTCGGAGTAGGAGCAGAGGCCGTGAGCTCTGTCCTGGTCAGGGAAGAGGGGAAGAAGCAATTGTCAATCTATTATGTTAGCAGGACCCTGAAAAAGTCAGAGCTCTGCTATCCCATCTTAGAAAAGCTGGAATTTTCTTTAATCGTTTCAGCCAGGAAGCTTCGGCCATACTTCCAAGCCCATTCGATCAAGGTGGTGACAGACCATCCCCTCCGTAAGATTTTTGAAGGAGTTGAGCACTCAGGACGGTTTGTCAAGTGGTCCATTGAATTGAGCGAGTTCGACATCTCGTTTGTGCCAAGGCTCTCCATCAAGGCGCAAGTAGTGGCTGACTTCTTAGCCGACTATATTATTGAGGTCGGGGCCGAGGAGCTGCGGTCGCAGGGGGCATGGAAGATGGTGGTTGACGGGGCCTCGGGAAAGCATTCTCTCGGGGGAGGAGTGGTGTTGATAAGACCTCAGGGGGTCACTATAGAACAAGCGGTGGTCTTGCACTTCCCGGTGACTAATAACCAAGCGAAGTACGAGGTCGTGATAGTCGGCCTTCGCTTGGCAAAGGAGCTTGAGATCCTGTATGTAGAGGCTTTTACGGACTCGTTGGTGGTAGCATCACAGATCCGAGAAGAGTTCGAAGCTCGGGAGCCCACCCTTACAAAGTATTTGTCCAAGGTAAGGATGATCATCAAAGGGTTCCGGTCATTCTCAATCCAACACGTTCTCAGGGAAGAGAGTGTAACGGTCAATCGACTAGCTAAGTTTGGACCTCGGGGGGGAGGAACCCTGACCGAGCTATTTCAACCAGCAATCGAGGAAGGAGAGTTGATGGAGGTGGATCAGCAACCCTCATGGGTGGGCCCATTGGTAACCTTTCTGACCACTAGCGAGCTTCCGGAAGGGACTAAGGAGGCCAAAAGATTCAGGCACAAAGCGGCCCATTACCTAATGTTGGAAGGAGGGTTGCATCAGAAGATGTTGTCGGGGATCCTGGCGAGGTGTGTGATCGAGGAAGAGATCCCGAGGATCTTGGAGGAAGTGCATTCAGGTGAGTGCGGAAGTCACTCGAGGGGGAAGGACGTTATAGGCAAGAGTGGTAAGGCAAGGGTATTTCTGGTAGACCCTGAGGAAGGATGCGGCTGAGTTTGCGAGGAGGTGCCGAAAGTGTCAGTTGTACGCCCCCCTTCAGCTCTTGCCCGCTCAAAGGCTCCAAAGCATCACAGTACCATGACCTTTTGCCATCTGGGGGATGGATTTAGTCGGGCCTTTCCCTCCGGCTAGTGGACAGAGAAGGTTTCTTCTAGTCATGATTGACTACTTCTCCAAGTGGTTGGAGGTCAAGGCACTGGCCAAGGTCACCTCACAAGTCATCAGAAACTTTGTGTGGGGAGAGATCATATGCAGGCACGGGTTGCCCCAAGCAATAGTGACAGATAATGGCCAGGTGGAGGAGGCAAACAAGATCATTGTGAACTTACTTAAGAAGAAGGTGGAGAACTTAAGGGGGAATTGGGTGGAACAACTCCCCTCAGTTCTATGGGCCTTGCGAACAACCCCGAACACGGCCACCGACAAGACCCCCTTCAAACTTTCTCATGTGTAAGAGGCGGTCCTGCCAGTGGATTTCGAGGTCCAGTCCCCGTGGGTCATGGCCGCGAGAGAAGGAGACGAGGTTTGGAGGTTGGAGAATGAGGGGGAGTTGCGCCTATCATTGGATATGGTGGAAGAGCTGCGCGATGTCGCAGCTATCATGCAGGAGGAAATCAAGCGGCGAATGACAAAATACTTTGACAAGCACATCAGAATAAAACAGTTCGTAGAAGGAGTTCTGATGTTAAAGAAAGTTGATGCTGCCGGAAGATCAGCTCCTATTAGCAAGCCCAACCAAAACTGGGAAGGACCTTACATTATTGAAAGGGTTCTAAGAACGAGAGGTTACCACCTCCAGGACGTGGAGGGCAGATCCATGAGCCACACCTGGAGCGGTGATGACTTGAAACACTTCTACCCATGAGGGGGGAAGGTGAAATTGTATATTCAAAGACATGTTATTATATTATATTCACTAACTTGTTCTTGCTTTGGCTTTATCTATTGTGGAATTATGATGATAGGATGGTTGGATGATTGCACTATCCCGAGCCTGGCTCGGCCCCAGGTAGACCCGCTGTGCAGGCTCTCATTAGCTTGTAGTTCTGAAGGCTCGCCTGTGGGGGTAAGGGACCCCGAGTGCTGCTCGGCCCCGGGTAGACTCGCTGCTCAGGTTCTCATTAGCTGGGCAGGGAGGTAGGCACACCTGGGGGGAAAGGACTTGGTCTTCGATGTGTTCTTTGAGATACTTCGAGTTAGATGATTGCACTACCCCGAGACTGGCTCGGCCCCAGTGAAAGTTGACTAGTTGTCTAAATTATCACCTAGAGGGGGGTGAATAGGTGATTGCGACGTCTTTTGCGGAATAAAATAAAACTAATCGCAGCACACACAAAAAGAACACAAGCACAGACGACACAAGATTTATAGTGGTTCCCCGATCTTGGGTACTCCACTTTCCCTCTCACCGATCTAGTAACGCACTAGACTCGGCTACTCCACTTATCTCAGATTTAAGAAATCTTACAACTCGATCCAACCCGGATCTACACTCGGAAGCACAATCTTCCTACAACAAATACTCGGAGTGAAAACTCCTACAACTCGGAGAAAAATCTCCTACAGAATAAAGATTTACAGAAAATGATAAAACTGTGACAGATCTAGAAAATCTTGACGTTTCTTCTTCCTTCAACAATGGCGGCTCTGTCAGGAATCAGTCGGAGAAGATACTGTCGTCGATCTACAGATCTGGTTCTTCGGAACACACGGAATCAAGAGATTCGAGAGAAGTCGAGGTCGATCTCGATTCTATGTGTCACTTCGTCGATCGTTCTTCGTCGGCGGCCTTCCAGACGGAAACAGTGAGCGGCGGCGACCGGGAAGACGAATCGGGAACTTAGGGTTTGTCGGCCCTTTTTCGTTTTACGTTCTTGAAGAGAGAGAAAAGATAAACGATAATAATAATTCTTCTTTTTGAAAACAGAGACTGATTAGACCTTTTATAGGGAGCCTAATCGGTCAGAAATCAAATCGTATTGAAAGTAATGCCACGTGGGCCAATTAGATGATGACAGATTAAAGATTGAAAAATAGAATGAATAGAAGGTCAACGATTTTGACAAATTCAGAATTAGAAAAAGATTCAAGTCAGAAGTACTCGAGAACTGAAGGTTGTTCTCGAGCACTGAAACAAGGAGTTCTCGAGAATAGAAATGATTGTCTCGAGATCTGAGACTGGGAAAAATATACTGTCCAAAATAACTTTCTCGAGCACTAATTGTACTACTCGAGCACTTATACTTAGAAGAAAAAGTATATCTGGATTACTCGAGCATACAGTAAACTTGCTCGAGTACTGGAAAGAAAATATTCGAGAACTTGAAACTTCTCGAGCACAAAGACTTAGAATAAAACTGGAAAACGAGCACAAGCAGAATTTGCTCGAGAGCCTGAAGAAATGTACTCGAGAATTATTAAGATTTCTCGAGCACTAAACACTTAAAAACAAACTTGAGAACTGGAGTACTCGAGAAACAAGTCTCTTTCTCGATCACAAAGACTTAATCAAAATCCTGAAAACTAGAGTACTCGAGCAAATGGATTATTTCTCGAGCACTTGAACATAGAGGAAAATCTGGAGGAAAGTACTCGAGAAGCTAAAGCTGTTCTCGAGCACAGGAACTTAGAATAACAACAGAGAAATAGTTCTCGAGAAAGGTAGACTTAGAAGAAGAGTTATATTTCTCGAGTACCTTTCCTTAGAAATATTTTTGCACAGCATTCTAGTTCTCGAGCAGCAAAGTCAATTTCTCGAGAAAGGAAAACTTTCTCTCGAGCATTAATGACAGTCAGATTTGAAAGAGAAAGTTCTCGAGCAAGCTGAGCTTTTTCTCGAGCACTTTAAAAACTTCTCGAGACCTAGAGATGTAATTTACTCGAGCACTAATGTATTTCTCGAGCAAAAATGACTTGGCAAAAATTCTAAGTTACAGAAAAATGTTTTCAAATAGAACTTCTTCAGCTTCAGCTTTTGTCCTTTTCTCCAAGTGATTTGAGGTTAAGTATATTCCAATAGAGAGGCTACACATGAGTCAACACCTTGGATTACACAGTGAGGGATTACACTGTGAAGTCCTGTGTTTGATGACCCATTGCAGACTGACATTGGTCTATACTTAAAGTGTACACCTGCAAGCATATGGCTAAAGAGAAATATCAAATACAACTGGATTCAACTTAGTTCATGGGTGACTTCATGCAAATCTAGGTGAGTGTGGATACAATACCCAACAATCTCCCCCTATTTGCAGAAGTCAGAACCCTATACACTAAGCTGAATCCCTTAACAAATAATACATAACAACAAGTAAGCAAGACATATGTGACAAAATCAAAATAACCTAGAGCAGGAATAACAGAAATGAATCACAGCACAATCAAAAACATATAGGTATATAAGTAATTAGATTTTTCAGATTAATGTTTTTAAATCCCACTATTCCCAAAGATACAAAAGGCTGTTATGAAATAGAGTGCAGGTTACTTCTTCTTGCCATCAGCCTGTTTCTTTTGTCTTTCACCCTCTTGCCATCTCTTCTGCTCTTGTCTCTCAAAGTAGCTGAAGGGCTTGGGAAAGTACTTTTCAGGTTTAGGAGGAGCTGCAGCATTGTTAAAACCATACTTAGACTCATGCAGCCTCCTCTGAATGCAGTTCTTGTCATACTTTCTCCATTCCTCATGGCTGTAGAATTCTTGTTGTCTTTCACTGAATTGAGTTACCAGCTTCAGAGTTTCAAGGATTAAAGTCCTGGAGGTGGGGCTCCAGACTTCAGAGTGTACTGGATACTGCCTTGGTTCATCCTGATGTCTTCTGTAGCCTTGATCATGTTCAGGTGCAGATCTCCTTGCAGAGGGCCCTTCCCCATATTTCCTTTTCTTTGTTTGGATATTAGGTGGCTGGTTAGGTAGATCTTCCCACACCTCTCCAGTTGGCATGAAAGTTTCTTGAAGTTCAATGTATGGAGAGAAGGCCTTCTGAGCAAAGGCAGCAGCAGCAGCATCTTCTTCAGCTTGGACAGCAGCCATTGCATCAGCAGCAGATTGGGCAGCAGAGGCTTGAGTGCTTTCAGCAAGAGCTGCTCTGACTGCAACTGGGTTCAGATGATGGGGAATTGAGTTGAGGTCAATCTGATGGTCAGGGAATATATTGTTGTGCATCCAGACAGAGGTATCAAAGGCATGAAACTTGACAGAGTCAATATGTTTCAGCACATTTTCTTTCAGGGAGGTATGGAATGCATTCTGAGCCTTGATGACTTTGGCTTCTATGTCAGCTTGGGTTTCAATGCTGGCATTGGTAATTCTGGTCATGATGGATTCAGAATGTTTAGCTGAGACAGTCTTGAAAATCTCCTCCCCCTTTCTGACTTCTGTAGTAAGGGTTGCAATAGCATCTTCCTTAAAGGTGCCAACCTCACCTGTCAGGTTAAAGAACTTGTCATCTGTCCTTTTATCCAACTGAATTTGATTATTTGCCAACACAACTGATTGTTCCATGAGGTGGCCAATACTTGTTATAGTATGATCCAAGGCCAATCCTCCCTTGTGAAATGCTTCTTTCAGGGTATCTGTGTTCACCTGGATTTCAGCAAAGCCTTTGTGCATGCCCTTTTCAAGGGCAGTCACCTGGTCTTGAACCTTCTTGACAGCTGTGTCTATGTAGGTTTTCTGTTCAGCAAACAACTGTGTTAACAGTGTTATGATGGAATCAGTAGCAGCAGGAGCACTTGCAGGAGCAAGACTGGATGGATGTGGTTGAGCAGCAGCAGGTGGAGAAGGTGCATTGGAGGGGCTGGGGTTGATCTCTTCAATTACAACAGTAGAAGTGGATGGCTGTCTTCTCAGAGGGATGTTGTCATCGTCTTCATTTCCTGAAGGAAGTAAAGTTGGGATGGAGAAGTGTGGCCTTAGAGGAATCCTGGACTCTGCCTCCTGAACATCCTCATCAGTTTCTGGGATGTCAGTCATTGGCTCAAAAGAAGAGGGAGTGGTTGTGGAGGAAGTAGCAGCTTGCTGTCCTTGGGTATTAGCTGAGTGAGAAGGTGATGGGGGAAGTGAACTGGAGGGCTGAACTGGTTCTGGAGAAGTATGTTTCTTAGGCAATTCTGGAACTGGTTCAAGTAGAGCTGGGTCCTGAGCAGTGGCTGGAGCAGAATCTGGAACTGAGTCTGGAACTGAGTCTGGAGCAGAATTTGGAACTGAGTCTAGAACTGTTGATGCTAAACTGGGGTGCTCAGAAGTGAGTTCAGTGATCATTGCATCAATTTCTTCTGAAGTGGCAGTCAGATCTATATCCATGGAGGCAGGCTCCCCCTCAAGAGAAGCATCCTGGATGACAATCTCTGGGTTTGGAGGGGGGATGGAATCCTGTAATCTGGAACATCCTTTACCACAACTGTTGTAGCAGGAGCTGGGGAAGGGTGTGCAGGCTCCCCCTCAATTGCTGGATGAGGAGAGGGAGGTGGAGTCCTGACAACCTCTTCCTGAACTTGTTCTTGAGCCCTGGTGGCCTGGGTGGTATTCTGCAATTTCAACTCCCATCTGTTAATGGAGTCCACTGTGAGCCTCTTCATGTAGTGCAGAACACTGCCTTTGGACATTGAGAACACTGCTGGGTCAAGTTCACTGAGAAGAAGGGTTATAATTCTGGCAAATCCAGGCTTCTTGAGACTGGACCTGATGTGATCAAGAATCAGTCTGCCAAAGGGATATTGCTTCCTGCAAATTATGGAGGTCATCACATCAAACATCTCTCCTGTAGCATGTTTGATTGATCCAGTAGCACAGAGAAGGCATTTGCCGACGATGTCCAAGAGGAACTTGCTCTCTGGGTTCAGCTGGGGGCGTCGAATACCAGAGGGTATGCCGGCGATTCCACAGAAGGAATAGGCTCGGTCATAGTCTGTATGGGTTAGGTCTTCTGGTTCTGTGACTGGAGGTAGATGAAGCAACTGATTGATGATGGAAGCGGTGAGTTTGACCTTGATGCCAGAAACGATAGATCGGAGAACATGACCACTGGTGCTGACTGTCAAATTCTGGTAGAATTCATGAACCTGAGGAAGAAGGAGACGACACTTCTGTTCTAGGACAAAAGTGAGGCCGGCTATATCCAGGAGGCTCAAGAGGTTCTGAAAGTCTGGGGATATGTCTGCAATGCCATCTCGAAGGAGTTCACTGCCGATTCCGAGCTTGGCGATGGAAGAAGACGAAGCCATTGAAGAAAAATGGAGAGAAACTGTGGGGTTTTCCTGGTTTTCACGGCACCGGCGGAAGGCGAAGGGTCTCAAGATATTTGGGGATTTTGGGATTAGTGGATTTAACGATTTTAATCTGACTATTTATATACATATTGTAAATGAGCGGCAGAAATGATCTGGACTGCTACTGGGCATTTCGAAAAATAATAAAAGCTAACAAAAACTGTACTCGGGAAATTAGGGTTAAGAATTTTCGCAAGTATCAAGTAGGCTCGAGTACTTTATTAAGTTCTCGAGAGGTAGACTCGAGTACTTTATTAAGTTCTCGAGAGGTAGACTCGAGTACTTTATTAAGTTCTCGAGAAGTAGTCTGAGTGCTCGAGCACCGCCACTTAGTCAATTTGACACTTGGCAAAGTACTCGAGTACCGCTCTCGAGAATGAAATACAGTTCTCGAGTACCCCGAGTAAAGTTCCCGAGAAAGAATTACTTAGCTTTAATTTTTTCTGAACCTCTGAAAAGTTGAAAGAGAACTTTTTCCAATTGATGACTTTTTCCTTAGTCCCCTTTGTTGAGCATCCCAAGTTCTGTCTTGAAGAAAGAGAACTTGGCCTCATCCAGTGGCTTTGTGAAAATGTCTGCAACTTGTCTATCTGTTGGAACATATTGAAGGTTGATATCTCCTCGCTCCACATGCTCCCGTATAAAATGATATCTCAACTCTATATGTTTTGTTCTGCTGTGTGACACTGGATTGTTGGCAATGGCAATTGCACTTGATGAATCACACATCAGAGGAATGTCTTCAAACTTCAGGTTGTAATCTTCAAGCTGATTTTTGATCCAAAGCAGTTGTGCACAACAACTGCCTGCAGAGATGTACTCTGACTCGGCTGTTGAGATTGCGACACAATTCTGCTTCTTACTACTCCAGGAAATAAGTCTTCTTCCTAGGAATTGACATGTTCCTGAGGTGCTCTTCCTATCATCCTTGCTACCTGCAAAATCTGCATCTGAATAGCCAATCAGTTCATTGTCATTACTTCTTGGGTACCATAAGCCAAGATTTGGTGTACCTTTAAGGTATCTCAAAATTCGCTTTGCAGCAACGTAATGAGATTCCTTACTGTTCACCTGAAATCTAGCACATACACAAGTTGAGAACATTATGTCTGGCCTACTAGCAGTAAGGTAGAGTAGTGACCCAATTATGCTTCTGTATTTGGTTTCATCAAAAGGTTTCCCTTTCTCATCCTTATCCAGAGACATAGCTGAGGCCATTGGAGTTTTCATTGTAGATGCGTTCTCCAATCCAAATTTCTTAATCAACTCCTTTGTGAACTTCGTCTGAGATATGAAAATTCCATCCTCAGATTGTTTCACTTGGAGTCCCAAGAAATACTTCAACTCACCCATACTGCTCATTTCAAACTTCCCTTGCATTAGTTTAGAAAACTTTTTGCAAAGGTTGTCGTCAGTTGAGCCAAAAATAATGTCATCGACATAGATTTGCACTAGCAAAATCTTGCCTTTTATTTCCCTAAGAAATAATGTCTTGTCTATCTTTCCTCTTGTGAACTTGTTCTCAAGAAGAAAAGTAGACAATGTCTCATACCAAGCTCGGGGAGCTTGCTTGAGACCATACAGTGCTTTAAATAGAAAGTAGACATGGTTAGGAGAGTTTGGATCAACAAAACCTGGAGGTTGTTCTACATATACTTCTTCCTTTATGTTTCCATTAAGGAAGGCAGACTTCACGTCCATTTGATAGACGGTGAAACCTTTTAATGCAGCATATGCTAGAAATAACCTTATTGCCTCCAATCTTGCCACTGGAGCATATGTTTGATCGAAGTCTATTCCTTCTTCTTGTCGGTATCCTTTGGCGACGAGACGCGCCTTGTTCTTTATTATTGTACCATCTTCATCTAGCTTGTTCCGATACACCCACTTGGTTCCTATAACGTTCTTATCTTTGGGTCTTGGTACAAGCTTCCAAACTTCACACCGTTTGAATTGGTTAAGCTCCTCTTCCATGGCTAGTATCCATGATGCGTCGCAGTTTGCTTCCTCAAACTTCTTTGGTTCCACCTGAGATAGAAAACTTAAATATAAATTTTCATTAGTGGTACCTCTACGAGTTCTGACACCGTCTCGAGGATTTCCAATGATCTGTTCTATTGGATGATCCTTCAAGTGTCTGAGCTCTAATGTCCTAGCATCTGGAACATCTTCAGCATCTGGTGTGACTTCATTTCTTTGAACTGCTTCAATATCCTGATCTTCATTCTCAATTGTAGTTGGAGAAGTGATCTCGATGAAAGTATCACCCTTCTCTTCACTTGGTTGCTCCAACTTTATTTCATTTATCTTGAAACCTGCAGCTTCAAGTAACACACTAGACGAGTTGCTTTGCAACAAACTCGTCTCATCAAAAATAACATGAATTGATTCTTCTACCACCAAGGATTTCTTGTTAAAGATCCTATATGCCTTACTTTGGCTACTATAGCCTACGAAGATGCCTTCAAAACTTTTTTCGCTAAACTTAGTGGTATGATACTTGCCGTTGTTAAGTACAAAGCACTTACAACCAAAGATTCTAAAGTAAGATATTGTTGGCTTCCTGCCTTTTAAAAGTTCATAAGGAGTCTTATCATGGTTCTTGTTTATGAGTGCTCGATTTTGCACGTGACATGCAGTGTTGACGGCTTCAGCCCAGAAATATTCCGGTAGTGAAGCATCACTCAACATAGTCCTGCAAGCCTCTATGAGTGTTCTGTTTCTTCTCTCAGCTACTCCATTTTGTTGTGGAGTCCGAGGAGAGGAAAACTCATGAAGGATACCAAGGCTTTCACAAAATTCCGTCATGGCCCCAGATTTGAATTCCGTTCCATTGTCACTTCTGATTTTGACAATGGAGCAGTTGTACTCATTCTGTATTTGCCTGACAAAATTAGTGAAAATATCAAAGGTATCCGACTTGTGTTTCAAAAAGAACACCCACGCAAAGCGCGAGTAATCATCAACAATAACCAACGTATAATCCTTACCTCCTAAACTTCTAACTTGCAGTGGACCAAACAAGTCCATATGAAGAAGGTGTAAACACCTGTCCGAATCTTTGCCAATAATGCTTTTAAAGGTAGCCCTTGTTTGCTTGCCTTTAATGCATGCGTGACAAGGTCTTTCCTTTTCGCACTTAACATTTGGAGCATCACGCACCAAATTCTTCGAAAACAATTTATGAATGGTTTTGAAATTAATATGAGCTAATCTCTTGTGCCATTGGTCACCAAGAGATGCACTATCTTTAGCAAGAAGACATACTGGGGTAGAGGAATCCAAACAAATAAAATTAAGACAAAATATGTTTCTGCTACGAGTGCCGGATAAAATGGTTTCTTGTTTATCAACCGTTTTTATCAAACACTTGTTGGCATGAAACTCAACAACGTATCCTTTGTCGCATAATTGACTTATGCTTATGAGATTATGTTCTAATCCCTCAACATAAGCAACATCCGAGAAGGATACGCTACCGTTAGAAATTGTACCATATCCTTTTGTAACTCCCCGGTCGGAGCCTCCAAAGATGACCTTTGATCCGTTCTCGGTTGGAGAGTAATTTTGAAGTAAACTTTTTGTTCCGGTCATGTGCCGAGAACATCCACTGTCCAAGTACCATATTGGCGTTCTATTGGCCTTTGGACATATCTGCAAACACAAAATCATTTTGCCTTAGGAACCCAAATTTGTTTGGGTCCTTGGTCTCTTGTTAGATTGCTCCCCCTACCGATGTTAGCATCGTGAGCGGTCTTTCTCACATTGATAACTCTTGGGGCAGCATAAACACTTTTGTTGAACCAACAATCGATGGCGAAGTGACCAATCTTGCCACAACACCAACAATGAAATCTATTGTATCTTTGTCCATTCTTCTCTTGCTTGACCATCTTGACATGAGGTCTAGCAGGAGGAGCTGCACTGGAGGTGGATGCTTCATGTTGATGACATGAACATGCTTTCCTCTCTTTGGTGGACAAGACTTCAACTTCTTTCACTTCCGGTGCTCTCTTAAAGTTATGACCATGATTATATGGACCATAGCTCTGAAGACTGATTTCTTCATAAGGTGCTTTAAAAACACTTTCGCCAAAGTTTCTAGGACGTGCCCATCCTCGGTATCTAGACTTTGGCTCTACATAAGTAGGCCTAGACCAGTGTCCATAGGAAGACTCAAGATCAAACTTGTTTGTCGGGTAGATTACCTTATTAAAGATAGTCTGTTCTTGAGGGGCTTTCCCTTTTTCTTTGGCTAAGGCTTTCTTGGCTGCCTTATTCTTTCGTTGAGTCTTATTCCTTCTAGAAGTCTTACTAGAAGAGGCTATATGACCTAGTCCAGCACCATCAGTCTGTGCTGAAAATACAGCAATCAGTGGAAGAACTGTCTTAGGCTTGGAGAAGCTCTCAACAAGCTTCTTCTCAGCCTCAAACTGCTCTTCCAGTTTCTCAATGACTTTTTCTTTCAGACTGACGAGACTAAGTGTCTCATTCTATTCTTCTATGGCAGAGTTAAGCTTACCTTTGAGTGATTCCATCTCAAGAACTTCTTCTCTCAAAGAGCTTTCACTTGCCTTAAGAGACTTAATCTCTTTGGCTTGAGCTTTCACGACCTTTCGACATTTGTCGTAGGCCTTGATCAGCTCTCTGTACTGAACCATGAGTTCAGACTCATCGTCATAAGAGCTGTCCTCATTCTCATGTTCAGAACTCTCAGATTCAGAAAGAGGTGTGTGAGAGTTTACCTTCCCAGTGTACTGGGGTTCTGTCTCCTCATCAGTTTGAGCCATCAGCCCAAAATATGCTTCTTCTTCCTCACTTGACTCCGAGGAGTCTGAATCGCTGAGGGTCTTTGTTTTCTTAGCCACGAAGCTCCTTTCATTCTTCTTTTGGTGAAAGGGTTTCTTGCTTTCCTTCTTTCCTCCTTCTCTTTTCTTATGAGGGCATTCAGCAATCATATGACCTGGCTTGTTGCAACAATAGCAAACTATGTCAGATGAAACATGTTTGTTCTGTTTAGGAACATACCTGTCATGGCTGCTTGAGCCTTTCTTTCTTCGATCACTTTCATAATGTGATCGTCTATGTGAGGCATCCTTGCCTCTCCAATTCTTCTTTTTGTTCAGAAACTTCTTGAACTGTCTTGATAAGAGAGAGAACTCTCCTTCAGACAACTCTGAGCCTGATGAACTGGGCTCTGAACTTTCTTCACTCTCAATTGTTTCCTGAGCAGGAGTAGATGATTGAGCTTTGACCTTTTTTGTGCTTTCTGCCTTTAAGGCAACAGTCTTATCCTTTGAAGAGGATCTGCTCTTCTCTTCTTCGGCTTTTCTTGTATTTATTTGCATCTCATAAGACATCAGCTTTCCGAAGAGATTCTGTGGGTCAGTCTCTGCTAGTCTGCCAAACTCCCGAATGGCACATACTTTGGTATCCCACTCTTTCGTCAGAGATCTGAGGAATTTGTCATTCAGCTCACCATTAGTGAACTTCCTGCCATACCCCTTCAGACCATTAACAATTTTGCTGAAGTTCTCAAAAGTATCTGTGATTGAATCCTTTGGTCCTTGTCTGAAGGCTTCATATTTTTGATTCAGAAGGGATCTTCTGTCATCCCTTACTTCTTCAGTGCCTTCCATCAGGACTATCAGACACTGCCACATTTCCTTAGCACTTTGGCAATGTATCAGATTCAGTAGCATAGAGTCATCAACTGCACTTGCTATGATGTTTTTAGCTTTCTTGTCCAACGAGACAAGTGCAATCTCATCTTTGTCAAGATCCATTAGTTTCTTTGGTACCTTTAGAGTAGGATCTATTGTGGAGGTTGTCATGGGAACATAGGGACCTTCTTCAACTATCATAAAGATCCTTGGATCCACAGCTTCCATAAAGAATTTAATTCTTTCTTTCCACATGGGAAAGTTTGTCTTGGTGCACAGTGGAAGCTTTGCAAAATCTTTTGCCTTATCCATGCTTGGCTAACTTCTTAGACAACTTAGGGCAGATCTGATCAAGGTGTTAACCTTTATATGATCAACCTCCCTCTGATACCAATTGAAAGTTGACTAGTTGTCTAAATTATCACCTAGAGGGGGGTGAATAGGTGATTGCGACGTCTTTTGCGGAATAAAATAAAACTAATCGCAGCACACACAAAAAGAACACAAGCACAGACGACACAAGATTTATAGTGGTTCCCCGATCTTGGGTACTCCACTTTCCCTCTCACCGATCTAGTAACGCACTAGACTCGGCTACTCCACTTATCTCAGATTTAAGAAATCTTACAACTCGATCCAACCCGGATCTACACTCGGAAGCACAATCTTCCTACAACAAATACTCGGAGTGAAAACTCCTACAACTCGGAGAAAAATCTCCTACAGAATAAAGATTTACAGAAAATGATAAAACTGTGACAGATCTAGAAAATCTTGACGTTTCTTCTTCCTTCAACAATGGCGGCTCTGTCAGGAATCAGTCGGAGAAGATACTGTCGTCGATCTACAGATCTGGTTCTTCGGAACACACGGAATCAAGAGATTCGAGAGAAGTCGAGGTCGATCTCGATTCTATGTGTCACTTCGTCGATCGTTCTTCGTCGGCGGCCTTCCAGACGAAAACAGTGAGCGGCGGCGACCGGGAAGACGAATCGGGAACTTAAGGTTTGTCGGCCCTTTTTCGTTTTACGTTCTTGAAGAGAGAGAAAAGATAAACGATAATAATAATTCTTCTTTTTGAAAACAGAGACTGATTAGACCTTTTATAGGGAGCCTAATCGGTCAGAAATCAAATCGTATTGAAAGTAATGCCACGTGGGCCAATTAGATGATGACAGATTAAAGATTGAAAAATAGAATGAATAGAAGGTCAACGATTTTGACAAATTCAGAATTAGAAAAAGATTCAAGTCAGAAGTACTCGAGAACTGAAGGTTGTTCTCGAGCACTGAAACAAGGAGTTCTCGAGAATAGAAATGATTGTCTCGAGATCTGAGACTGGGAAAAATATACTGTCCAAAATAACTTTCTCGAGCACTAATTGTACTACTCGAGCACTTATACTTAGAAGAAAAAGTATATCTGGATTACTCGAGCATACAGTAAACTTGCTCGAGTACTGGAAAGAAAATATTCGAGAACTTGAAACTTCTCGAGCACAAAGACTTAGAATAAAACTGGAAAACGAGCACAAGCAGAATTTGCTCGAGAGCCTGAAGAAATGTACTCGAGAATTATTAAGATTTCTCGAGCACTAAACACTTAAAAACAAACTTGAGAACTGGAGTACTCGAGAAACAAGTCTCTTTCTCGATCACAAAGACTTAATCAAAATCCTGAAAACTAGAGTACTCGAGCAAATGGATTATTTCTCGAGCACTTGAACATAGAGGAAAATCTGGAGGAAAGTACTCGAGAAGCTAAAGCTGTTCTCGAGCACAGGAACTTAGAATAACAACAGAGAAATAGTTCTCGAGAAAGGTAGACTTAGAAGAAGAGTTATATTTCTCGAGTACCTTTCCTTAGAAATATTTTTGCACAGCATTCTAATTCTCGAGCAGCAAAGTCAATTTCTCGAGAAAGGAAAACTTTCTCTCGAGCATTAATGACAGTCAGATTTGAAAGAGAAAGTTCTCGAGCAAGCTGAGCTTTTTCTCGAGCACTTTAAAAACTTCTCGAGACCTAGAGATGTAATTTACTCGAGCACTAATGTATTTCTCGAGCAAAAATGACTTGGCAAAAATTCTAAGTTACAGAAAAATGTTTTCAAATAGAACTTCTTCAGCTTCAGCTTTTGTCCTTTTCTCCAAGTGATTTGAGGTTAAGTATATTCCAATAGAGAGGCTACACATGAGTCAACACCTTGGATTACACAGTGAGGGATTACACTGTGAAGTCCTGTGTTTGATGACCCATTGCAGACTGACATTGGTCTATACTTAAAGTGTACACCTGCAAGCATATGGCTAAAGAGAAATATCAAATACAACTGGATTCAACTTAGTTCATGGGTGACTTCATGCAAATCTAGGTGAGTGTGGATACAATACCCAACACCCAGGTAGACCTGCTGCACAGGATCTCACTAGCTAGTAGGTCCGAAGGCTCGCCTGTGGGGGTAAGGGACCCCGAGTGCTGCTCGGCCCCGGGTAGACTCGCTGCTCAGGCTCTCATTAGCTGGGCAGGGCGGTAGGCACACCTGGAGGGAAAGGACTTGGTCTTGGATGTGTTCTTTGAGATACTTCGACTCAGATGATTGCACTAACCCGAGCCTGGCTCGGCCCCAGGTAGACCCACTACGCAGGCTCTCACTAGCTGGCAGGTCCGAAGGCTCACCTGTGGGGGTAAAGGATCCCGAGTGCTGCTCGGCCCCGGGTAGACTCGCTGCTCAGGCTCTCATTAGGTGAGCAGGGCGGTAGGCATACCTGGGGAGAAAGAACTTGATCTTGGATATGTTCTTTGAGATACTTTGGCTCGAATGTTTGCACTACCCCGAGCCTGGCTCAGCCCCAGGTAGACCCGCTGTGCAGGATCTCATTAGCTGGCAGGTCCGAAGGCTCTCCTGTTGGGGTAAGGGACCCTGAGTGCTGCTCGGCCTCGGGTAGACTCGCTTCTCAGGCTCTCATTAGCTGGGCAGGGCGGTAGGCACACCTGGGGGTAAGGACTTGGTCTTGGATGTGTTCTTTAAGATACTTTGGCACAGATGATTGCACTATCCCGAGCCTGGCTTGGCCCCAGGTAGACCCGCTGCGCAGGCTCTCACTAGCTGGCAGGTCAGAAGGCTCGCCTGTGGGGGTAAGGGACCCTGAGTGATGCTCGACCCTTGTTAGACGCACTGCTAAGGCTCTCATTAGCTGGGTAGGGCGGTAGGCACACCTAGGGGGAAAGGACTTGGTCTTGGATGTGTTATTTGAGATACTTTGACTCAGATTATTGCACTACCCCGAGCTTGGCTCGGCCCTAGGTAGACCCGCTACGCAGGCTCTCATTAGCTGGCAGGTCTGAAGGCTCGCCTGTGGGGGTAAGGAACCCCGAGTACTGCTCGGCCCTGGGTTGACTCGCTTCTCAAGCTTTCATTAGCTGGGCAGGGCGGTAGGCACACCTGGGGGGAAAGGACTTGGTCTTGGATATGTTCATGGAAGTACTTCGGCTTGAAAGCTTCTGCGCCACCTCGAGCGAGGCTCAGCTCCGGACGGACTCGCTGTCCGGGCCTTTGTTCAAACAGACAGGACAGAAGGCACACCCGGGAGGCAGAGGAAAGAATTTGAGAACCTTTTTGAGCAGGAGGGCCTCAGCCAAGAGGTTCTCGGCAAAGAGAGTTCTCGGCAGGAGGGCCTTCAGTGGGAGCTCTTGGCCGGACAGAAGGAAGTCCTCGGCAAGGCTCCACTTGATTCGCGCTCTACGAAGGGGCGGCGACTCTCTTAAGAACCTACGATCAGCGTTTTCGGCAAAAGGTTCTCGGCGGAAGGCACTCAGCAAAAACACGCTGGGCCTTGAGCTCTCGGCAGGGTACCACCAATTAACCTATCACTAAAGGATGCAACTCTCCTGAGGGGGCCAAAGGCCCCGGCGAAAACGCACTTGAGAAGCATTAGACAATATAAGCTGCTTTTATAAGGTTGCTTTTATAAGAAGACAAGAATTGAACCGGTCATATATATATACATATACCAATGTGTTCACAAAAATTGACTACAAGCGAGAACATCTCGCGCATCCAAAAAGAGCAAAAAAGAAAGGGGCGGCGAAAATCCTCAGCAGGTTTAGCCGGATTCCCCGCTCGAGCTCTCGCCAGAGCTCCCGCTGGAACTCTTGCCAGAGCTCTCGCCGGATGTCCCGCCAGCCACGACGGGAGATTTTGGGACATCCGAGGGAGGGGAGTCGGGTTCTCCTGGAGGCTTGGGGATAGGCTCAAAAATCCAAGGGAGAAGCCGGCGGGCAACGATGGTCTCGTCACCCTCGTTCAAGCAGCCCACCTCCCGCAACGTCTCTATCGTCAGCCTGGTCGTTGCCTTGGCGTTGACCTGCAACAGCTTGTTGATATCATACTCCGAGTAATGACGGCTTCTCAGCCTCTCATCTAGCGAGGGAGGGGGGATCGCAGCTACAGCCTCTTTCGCATGCCGGACCTGGTCCTTCAACAAGACGTTCTCACACTCCAAGACGACCAGCTTTGCACGAAGCAACATGCTTTGGGCAGAGTCCTGTGCACAGAGGAGAAGCCCGTCATCACAAAGAAGGGAAAGCGGATTATGAACTAAGGGGAGGGGGAGCGAGAGGCCATGGAAGATCTCGCTTACCTCATCCGCCGGGCGCAGAGATAAAAGTCGTTGGGCACCTGCCAGCTCAACCTTCAGGGCGGCCGCCTTGGCCGCCGCCTCGTCCCTCGACCTGTGCATGTCGGCAAAGTTGCGATCGATGGTAATGCTCCGGCGCGCACACATATGCGTGAGCTCGATCCCACGCATCAAGGGCCTGATGGAGTCGAAGGCCAGGAGCCGGGTGGACGATCGGTCGAACGTGTCGGCATCTTCTCGGCTATAAAGGCCATAGCCCAGCGCGAAGGCGTCGCCGGTGACCTCATCCTGCTCCGAACAGCTAGGGAGAAGGGTAGAAATGGAGGCTCGGTTGGCCTCAGGATCCCACTGGAACAGGGGTTTCCCTTCTATATCTAATAACTTCTCGCCAAGGCCGAACTTCTGATGCCCTTTTGGCATCTGCTTCGGCGGGGACTGGGCGGAAGCCTCTGCGGCCGCCCTCTCATCACCAACTCCTCCTGTGACTGTCAAGCTCTCGGCAGGAACCCTGGCGGCAGTCTCGACAGTGTCAGCCACCTCGCCCACTATCAATAGGCTCTCGGCGAAGGAGCAGCCCTCTATAGGAGCTCGTGCGGGAGAGGCCTCCACGGATTTCCCCTTTTTCACGGCGGTTGGCTTTGGTCTTTTAAGAGCAGAGAGGGGGAAGGCACTTGGCTTTCGCTTCCCAACACTGGACTTGGAGGGAGGAGCAGGCTCGTCTCGGCAAGTGAGAGCTGCAGACTTCGCAAGGTCCAGGGGGTCGGTCGCAGCCCTAGGTACATCGAACGGCTGATTAAGAGGGATTTCTTGCTCACATGCGAGATCAACAGTAATTAGTTATCTGCATCATAAAGCGTAGAAGCCCATGGTAAAGGCGAGGTCATACCTTCGCCGGGAAGTATGGGTTGAAGGGAGTCGATGTCTCGCCTGAGGAACTGGACGTCGAAGTCCTTAGTTCCAAAAAATTCGAGGATGGCGGTCTCGCACGACCCAAGAGCTGGAGGCTTGTAGGCAGCGTCTTCGTACTGGATGGGTGCGAGAGGAACGTTGCCGAAGTCGCTAGATAAATAAACGAACTTCTCTCTCCAGTGGTGATTTTTTTGGCTAGGTCGCAGGTCTTGAGCAACTGTCCTGAGAAAAAGACCACCCCACCGCTCTTGGCCCGGAAGATGAAGAGCTTCCGGAAGATGGCTAGGTTGAACTCTATCCGCTCGGCTCGCATGTAGCAGATGAATGCTACCAGGATGGATACCGAGTTAGGATTGAGTTGTGCGGGAACCACCCCATAGTATCGGAGGGCTTGCCGCATCTCAGGCCAGAGGGGTAGGCGGAAGCCCACCTCAAAATGCTCTAGGGGGATGGCGAGCTCCCCCTCTCGTGCGAGATTAACCCTGTCATTGCTGCTCGGGTTTCTCGCGGTGAAGCCGGCTGGGAAGTAGTTGGAAGTTATCAGCTGGAACTCATTTAGGTTCAAGAGGCAGGGGGAAAACTTTTGCTTAAGAAAAGCTTGCGCGTAGTTGGAGCGGCCTTCGCTCTCTCCCGACATCGTGACTAAAGGGAAAAGGCGAGAGTTGTTGGAAACGAAGCGAGAGAGAGCAAAGCGAGAGCGAGAGAAAGAGGCAAAGATAAGTGAGGTTGAAGAGAGGTGCGAGAACGGTTAGGAAGGAGACAGAGGTTTCGGATCAGAGAAATAAATGCGGTAGGTGGATCGATCTATTTATAGAATATCGTGGTAATGATGTTTTTCCAAAACGACGACGGGGGTATAATTGCAAAATCCCGAGGCGTCGGCGCCTCGCTTTCCGTTCTGACATGCTTCGGTGGCCTAAGCCAGCGGTGAGTAAGTCCCCGTCCAAGGGATAAACGGTAACTAGTAGACAGAGTTGATGTTCGCGCAAGAACCACCAAAAATAAAGCATAAAACAAAAGCAGATGGCAGAGCAAAAATGAAACAGAGACTCTCGCCGAGCAAGAGCCTCATAATAAAAAATAATAATAATGATAACAGAGGTTTATTAATTATTGTCCAAATTCTTGAGGTACATCAAGGAAGGGTAGGTCGAGAGATGGAAGAGGCGAGACGTCTTTGATTCAATATTTTTCACAGCGCCATCGCCCCCGGTCCCGCCTTCCTATCCTTGGAGGAACCCGCGGGTTAAAGTAGGACGTCGGGTCAGTGCATCCAAGGTTGATCAGGCGCGTTTGGTCCCGAATTCGCGCAACATACCGCCCTGGGGAGGTCTCGGCAGTAAGAGTATCTTGCCGCTCCGTCTCGCCCACGAGGTGGCTTTAGTCCCGCTCGAAGACCTCCATGCGCCGCTCCACCATCCTGTGAAGGCTCCTCGTAGCCGAGGAGTTGGCCCACTCCCGCCGCGCAAGCTTTGAGAACAGCGTCGCCACCCTCTTTCGTTGTTTCCTGCCATTCCCGGCGGTATCTAGGAACTCTTCCATCTCGTCAGAAGAAGGGAAGGGGGAGATCTCGGCGTCTTCCTCTTCCTCTTCATCCTTGCCTCCGTCTTCATCTTCCTCCTCATCGGTTTCCACCCGGGGCTCCGCATCTCCTGGTGAGATAGAGAGTTCCAGTCACAACAAGGGCAAAGTAAAGGAAGTGATGATTTCTCGCATAACTACAGAATGGCGAGAGCCATCGACCGGCGGCGGGAGAGAAGGCCCCGACTCCCCCTAGTTTCCATCCCAAAGAGGAGGTGGAGCGGCTTTCCTCGCCCCGGGCGGAATGTCTTGTGCGTGGCGATCCCGACCTGGCCGGGAGCAGGGGCGGAGTCGTCTTCCCTCGCGGGGTGGCGAGCCACCTTTGGAGATGCGAGGGTTTCAGTGGTCACCCCTCCCGTCGGTGGTGCGGGATCAGATCCCTAGGTGCCCGGATTGGCGAGTATGATTTCGTTCCCCCGGGTGGCGAGACCCGGGCTGGCGGGAGCTTGCACTGTTGGAAGTCTATTCAACAGTTCGAGACACAGTGATTGGAATGATAAAATTGGACGAAATAGGGGTAAAAGGTTACTTGGAGTTCTCGGAGGATCAGCCAGAGGAGTGGCCTCCGGGACCTGGAGTGGATCCCTGGGGAGGAGAGACGCCGATTCTGGGGGCGCTAGTAGGGACCCGGCGCCGCCATCTTGAACCGCCTCCTGCGAGAAGTACTGAATATCAATCGTCGATCTTTCTTCCATATCAATTCACAGTTCTCGATAGTCAGCAAATCGCAGGGACATACCTTCTGCGGAGGTGAAGGATTATCCGCGCGGCTTGGGGAAGGGGTAGGCAAACCCCGGTTCTCATTCAAGAGGTCTCTCTTGACCGATCGCCCTCTTCTTGTTCTTCTTCTTCAGCTGTGGGGGCTCAGCGGCTGGCGCCTTTCTCGCCAGCCAGGGGCCACCAAGGAACTGTTGGCGCGAGCTCGCGCCTATGCCGCATCGATGCGGGCTTGCATGCCTTGCGAGAGCGGCTTCTCAGCGCGTTCAGGGCGCATGGAGAGATCGCACGAGGATTCAACATGGAGATAATAGCGGCAGGAATGAAATTTTGACTATCAATCGATTTACATATATATAGCCGTAGGATGGCCCACCAAAAGATTCAATTTTTTCAGGACAGCATGTGCTCAGCGAATATAAAGGGTTGGACGTGTTTTTTCAAGCGCAGGGCTAGCTCGAAAAGAGCGGGGATTGTGTACAACCCCATATTCGCTGAGTGGGACCCAGAAACAACCAGAGCCAGGTTTGGGCTAGCTTTGGGCTAGCCCCAGGTGAAGAGAATTGCTCTCGCCCAATCAGGGTTGAGCTCGACACTCGTCAAAGACAGATCTCGACACTCATCAAAGATAGATTTGGCTTCAGCCGAGACTTGCTCCCGCCCAGGGGAGGGCGAGAAGGCTCGCACCTCGTGAAGGCGGGAGCAGGCATACCCAATGGAATTCGTTAATACCCTTTTGAGCACCCGCCAGGTGAAGGCGAGAGAGTTCTCGGCAAGGCATAAGCGCCTTCAGTTCTCGGCAGGAATGCTCCCGCTAGGTGGGGCCCAAGGTGAAATTACCTGGATGCCCTCAGGTAAGATTACCTATATACCCCCAGGGTTTGCTTTTAGCTCCTCAGAACAGCGGAGTTTGGATGTTGGCAAACCAGCCATGGGTAATTTAGTAATTTCAGGTCAGCAAAAGCTATAAATAGACCCATAGGGGCTCCACAGAAAGCAAGCTTTCATATTTCTCTAAGATCTTCTAGTGCTTTATGAGGAGCTCCAAGCCCAGCTTTTGGCTTTGGAGGGGAAGCTCTCAGAGATCTTCCGGGTAAGAGGTGAGACCTCCCTACTGAGGCTTTGGGTCGGTTCTTGATCCTTTATAACCAGTCAGAGGTCGGAGCTTCGGAGGAGTAGGTGTTGGTTGCGCCCTTATTTTCGAACTTTCATTGAGATCAAGTTTTGGCTTCAACAGCGAATTCTGCGGTTACCTCCTAACCGCACCACCAGAGCAAGGGCACATGCCAAAGTTGATCTCCCGATCTCCAAAAGCAGTCCGCGAACTCGATCAGAATGAGTCTGCCCCTCCCGCGGATACACCACCTATCCGCACGGTTTCTTCAGGGAACTAGCCAACTGCTGAACAACTAGCTGAACTGGCTTGTCGCCATCACAAGGCCGCAACATCAGACCGCATCAGGCGGGCTTCGCCTGCCTGCGCACGGGCTTCACCCGCGCTTGATGCTCCGGGCGGCCTTCGGCCGCATAGTCACCCGCTTCGATGCAATGCACCAGCTCGGCGTTGCCCCCGTCACTCGCGGCCCCCGGAGCACTTTGGTGCTGGTGCGGCGCCTGAGTGCTCCGGGGGCCGCGAGTGGAGGGTGCGACGCCGAGCTGATGCAATGCATCAAAGCGGGCGACTATGCGGCCGAAGGCCGCCCAGAACATCAAGCGCGGGTGAAGCCCGTGCGCAGGCGGGCGAAGCCCGCCTGATGCGTCGGAAGGCCGCCCGAGAGCATCGAGCACGGGCATAGCCCGTGCGAAGATGCTCGTATTATTAATATATAATACAAATATAAATTAAAAAATAATATTATTTATTATAAATAATAAATAATAAATATATATATAAACGTAACTGACAGCAGTTAGTAGAATTCAAGAATTGTGGGTTATATTAGTATAAGATAACAAGGAACATTATGAAGGCAAGAAAATTTGTTGACAATACCATTCTCGTAGATCGTATACTTCTTTTGGTCAATTCTCTGCTTCAGGTTCAAGCTTTTTTTTTTGGCTCCAACTCATGGTTACAACAGAACTACTAGCGATTTTCGATTACCGCCCCGACCATGACCCCGTGTTTTTTTTATCAAGCTTCAAATCAAGATCCTTCTTCAGCTCAACACCAATCTACCGATAATCGCCGCTCTCAAGATCATCCGATTACTCTCTCATAGTTCTCGCAGTTTTTTGTTTAAAATTGCGATAATATGTTTAACATATTTTGTAAACTTACATTTGGTTATGTGTAACATTTTTTCTATGTATCCAAATATGGTTACATATTTACATTTTTGCATGTCAAAGATAGGTTATGTATGATCTTTGATGATCATATTTATAGTATTGAAAATTTCTTAGATGCCTCCATGAATGCAGCATTATTGTTATTAATTAACTGTTCAAATAATAATAAAAATATTAATTTAAGTCATTGTTAAAAATACTGTGTAAATATTAAAAACTAAATTAATTTAATATAAATTTATTATTATTGAACCCAAATAATAAAAATTATCATTATTTTAGTCATAAATAAAATTTGCATTAAATATTTCTAATTTTAATGATTGGCATTTATTAGCATCAAAATGTGTAACAATTTTATTGCAGCTAATTTTAGGATCAACATTTTTTTATACTTGAGGGTCGATCGAGGCTCTCGATAGACCGGATTAAACTTGTCTGTCTTAGCCCGCGGAATGGTCGAGCACCCAATCAGTCACATTGAAAGTAGAGAAATGGACAGACGGATTTTCAATGTGGAAAACCCGTGAATAGGATAAAAAAATCATGTGACTGGTTCGGTGCCGGTAAAACTTCACTATTTGTTGTTGCTTACAGGTTTAGGAGAAATCGAGGGCGATAGGTCGCTCCTTGTTACAGCTTGGGGGGTGAGAGAGAATATATTTTGCTCGGAAGGTGAGAGCTCACCACTCGCGAAGCTCAATTTTTGTCTCTTGATAGCAGTGTAGAACGCTTGTGGTCGTTGTTCGGACGCTGAGTGTTGGGAGATGGCATGTAGGTGGATTACTGTGAAAGCCGGTTGAACACCTTGCACGTAGGAGCGTCATGCACTTTAACAAATTCTCGGGGTGCTCGAAGGGAGACGACTTATAGGAGGATTTTGGCAGAGCTTTGGCCTGTAGGAGTAGAAGACTGGGAGGAGAAAAGATAGAGTGAGAATTGGTCTGGGATCGTATTAATGAGCCCCAAGGGTGGTTACGGTAGTTATGTGACTATCCGCAAACTGTAACCACTCAAATCACTAAATGCACGTCATTTCTAATATAATTGAAGACACATTATTTTATAATTTGGCTATTCGCAGGCCGTCATAATTTCATATATTTGCACCCACCATTATAGGTGGTTACACTGGTGGTTATCCATGTAACAGATGACGACGATCGCAGGAGTACGATCAGACGGTGGTGATCGATGGGAGACCGATCGGGGGAGACCGACGTGGGAGGATCGGTCGCCCGGGCGGCTGCCAGTCTTGAGGAGGCCAGCCGGGGAGGCCGCTCGGGCGGCACCAGTCCTGACATCACTAGGGACGACCGGGCGAAGGCCGCCTGAGCGCTGGCCTCATGGAGTCCAGTTGGGTGGCTGCCGCCCGATGTCAACCTCGCGGAGGCCGACCAGGCGCAGCGGCTGGCCGGGTGGAGGTCTCTCGAGCGCCCTCCTCATGGAGGCAGGTCAGGGGAAAGCCGCCTTGCGTCAGTTACAAGGAGGCCGGCAGACGGAGGCTGCCCTAGCACCGACCTTATGAAACTGTTGAGTCTGTTCCGCGAAGCTTCGAATGGTTCCTTATTGAAGGGAATGGAACCATTTCTTGGCTTGGCCCTTTAGAGTAGTTTGGAATACTTGGCAGAACAACTGGTCGGGAGCATTGTAGTTTTGGATGATAGTGGAGTAGTGGCTTATGTGCTCCAAGGGGTATTTAGTTCCGTCATAAGAATCTATGTTTGGAAGCTTGAATTCAACCAGGATTGGGTGCACCCGGACTTTGGGTGCTAGTGGGGAGTCGGTCCTGATGGGATGTTGCAAGTATGTGTCACGCTGGCCGACCTGACCGTACTCTTCAGCGATCAGCTCTCTGATCTCTTCTCTAGTCATTCTTACCGTGGGGTTGTCAGGGGCATCTGTCCGTTGTTGCTACTATGCGTCTTCAGTGGCCCTATCCAAGTGGGTGGGGTGCGCAGCGCTTTCTACTTCTGTGGATTCCTCATAGTATTCTTCCCGATGGTTCTCGAAGACATGATCTGAATGTGGAGGAGGCTGATTGACTTGTTTGGGAGGCGTCTCGGGAACTTGAGATATTCCTAGATTTCTTAGTAGAGTAAACATCTCGGCCTGTTGCTCCTCTATCCACAAGATATGACCTGCTAGTGCGGTCACGGGCGCGATATTTTCCTCCTCTTTTTGAGGTGCATTAATGAGAGAGTGGGAAGGACCGGGGTTAACACATCCTTGTCAGGAAGATCTTTGGATTGCGTGAGTGCTCCTTCTCGCCATGTTTTCAAGCTGCGAGTTCCGTTTTGTAGAGGATACTGTCTTCTGAAATCTCTTTGAACTTTGGGGAACTTTATTCCCACAGATAACGTCAAACTATTGCGGGTCGCTCAAGACTCTTGGTAGACCGGACTAAAATTGGTTGTCTTAGCCCGTGGAGCGCACAATCAGTCACAGAGAAAGTAAAGAAATGAACAGACAGATTTTTAATGTTGAAAACCCGTGAATAGGGTAAGAAACCACGTGATTAGTTCGGTGTCGATCAAACTTCATTATTTGCTTTTGTTTACATGATTTTGGAGAAATTGAGGGCGACAGACTGCTCCTCATTAAAGCTTGAAGGGTGAGAGAGAATATAGCTTGCTCGGAGGGTGATATGACACCACTCGCAAAGCTCAATCTTTATCTCTTGTTGGTGGTGTAGAACACTCATGGTCGTTGTCCGGACGCTGAGTGTTGGTAGATGATATGTAGGAGGATTAGTGATGAGGAAGACATAATACCTTGCATGTAGGAGCGTCATGGACTTTGTCAAGTCCTTAGTGCGCTCAAAGGGAGGCAGCTTGATTTCAGCAGAGTTCTGGCCTGTAGGAGGAGAAGTCTGGGAGGAGAAAAAATAAAATGAGAAGGGGTCTTGGGTCCTATTTATAGGCCCCAAGGGTGATTACCGTAGTTATGTGGCTATCCACAGATCGTAACCACCCAAAATATTATCTGCAACCCGTTTTTAATATAGTTCAAGACACGTATTATTTTTTATAATTTCGCTATTCACAGGCCTTCATAATTTCAGATATTTGCACCCACCATTATTGGTAGTTACACTGATGGTTACGTGGGCGGTTACCTACGTAACGGACGATGACGATCGCGGGAGGGAGATCAGACAGTGGTGGTCGAAGGGAGGCCGACCGGGGGAGACCCAACCGAAGAGGACCTACCGGTCGGCCTGCCAGGAAGGGTTGACCAAGTGACTGCCGGTCTTGAGGAGGCCGCCTGGACGCCGGCCTCACAGAGGCCGACAGGGAGGCACCCGTGCCAGCCTCATGAGGGCTGGTAGGGCAAAGCCTGCCCAGGTGCCAACTTCATGGAGGTCGGTCGGGCGGAGGGCGCCGAGCGTCAGCCTCGTGAAGGCCGGTCGGGCGGAGGACGCCAGAGCGATGGCCTCATGGAGGCCGACTGACCGAAGCCGCCCAGCGTCGACCCCGCAGAGGCCCCGTGGAGGTCGTCCGGGAAGAGGATGCCCGAGTGCCGGCCTTAGGGAGGCCGGTCGGGCAGAGGCCGCCCGTACGGTTGCCTTGCGGAGGCTGGCATGGGGAGGCCGTCTGACGTCGGTCTCGCGGAGGCCGTCCGGGCGGAGGCTGCCTAAGCAACGGCTTCGCGGAGGCCAGCCGGGCGGAGGCTTACCATGCGTCGGCCTCACCGAGGCCGCCCATGCATCGTCCTCGTTGAGGGAGGATGGGAGGAGGCGGCGGCTGGCTCGGACGGTAGACCTTGAGCAGTTGGTTGCGTGCATTGTGGGATCACGCACGCGAGTCGCACATGGATCCGACATGCTGATCACGCACGCGGTAGTTACTCTCATAGCCCCACATTAAGTTAGTTGGGTTATGGCTAATGGCAGTTTGAATTTTCTACAAATTTTGAGAGACCCCGTCAATGCTAATTAACTATAAACGTATATGCCCAAAATATTTTTTTGTTAAATTAAAAAAATAATTTCATTTTTGAGAATCTCGTACAAATTAGCAAGGACAAAATACCATGACTAAATTTATCTAGGCCTTATTTAACTACTGATGGGGATGAAATCTATTTTATAGCATTATGTGGGTGAGACTAGCACACTCTTCCATAATCCCATTATTTTAGTGAGGATCATGGAGGAATCCCCGCGCAAGCAATCGGCGTGCGCAATCACGCGCGCGCGGGATCCCACTTCGGACAGCCGGTCGGGGCCAGCCGGGAGGGTCGTTCCCTCTCCCTCTCCCACATCAAGTCGACCGGCTCAAGCTGCCCCGGCTTCTGGCCGGTCGAGAGGGCGCGCCCTGCGCCTGCGCATCCGCAATCGCCTGAAGCGTCGGGCGAGGCCGGCCGGAGGTCCGTCCCCCTCCCTCTCCCTCTCCGCCCGCCGGCCAGGAAGTCGGCCCGGCTCACGGACGGCTCGGAGGCTGCACCCCGCGGCCGCGTCTCCGCGGCCGCATGGCGCGGCGGCCTTGTCGGTCACCCTGACCGGCCGGAGTGCCTCCTCCCGCGGTCGTCGTTACGGTTGTAGGAGATCGCAAGTCACGGTCGGGCTTAACCGGCCGGCCACGCCCGACTCCCTCTGGTAGCTCCCAGGGACCGGTCGGTTCCGCGTCGGCGGTCGACAACCAGGGATGGGGTCGGGCGCCCGTAGGGGTGGGTGTCAAGTGCCTCTCTCGCCCGCCGGGGCACTGCTCCCGTTGGCCGCATCACCAACGCCATCTCTCTTTGTCGTCTAATCGACCCGCCACGATCGCAACCGTCCATTGCGAGGGTAACCATCCGCATAACCACCATTTTTGGTGGGGGACCATGATCTTAGTGGTGGCTTGCATTTAGTAAATATTAAGCTAATTATTTGCGCTCGAAATTATGCTTAAAATAATATATTGGCGGTTACAGTGTGCGGATAACCGCATAACCACCGTAACCACCTTCTGGAGGCTATAAAAGGAGTCTTAGGTTTCCTCACTTATCATATTTTTCTTATGTGCTTTCTTCCTCCTCATGCTAGAGCTCTGCTGGATTTCTTCTATGACCCACCGCCTCTCCATCAGAATTCTCCTACGAGACACCGCATCTCCACCGGAATTCTCCTACGAGCACCGTCTCTCCACCGAAATTCTCCTAGGAGCCTCCGCCTCTCCACCAGAATTCTCATACGAGCCACCGTCTCTCCACCAGACCGCTAAGAGAAGCCTCTTTGCACACTTCGTCAGCATCATTCCGCCCACTCCATCAACGTGTTCTGCATTCGTGTGGCACCTAGGAGAGCTCATCATCGTCAAAAGCTGTTAAATTCAAGCTCTACGTGAGGAGGTTTGTCGCCCACCAAGCACGTGTATACTCTCTCTATCTCTCATCCCAAATTGTAATGAGGAGCGACATATCGCCCTCGAATATGCAACAAAGTTATAACCCAGAGCATATAGTGAAGTTTGACCGACATAGATCTGGTCACGTGATTTTTTACCCGGTTGAGGGATTTTTCCACGTAAAAATCTCCTTGTGCACTACTTGTCTTATTCTATAACTATGTGCGCACTCAACCGCTCTGCGAGCTAAGACAACCAAAATTAGCAACCTGCCTAGAGCATTGAGTAGACTGTAATAGTTTGGCGTCGTCTATGAAAACCCGTTCCCCCAACCTCGACAAAGATCTAGAAGACAGTACCTCTCGCACAGTAGTACTCGTGACTCGCCACAATGACAAGGAGGAGCGCTCGTACCACCAAAGGTGTAACGGCCTCCCCAGCCCATGGCTCGAAAGTACGGCCGCCGACACCCCCGCACTGCGCTCAAAAGGGTTCAGCCTAACCAGGTATGCAGATCATGCACCCCAAAGCCACTTCATGCTTGTTTCTCGGTCGCGGCGCATCGTTGAAGCCGGGTCTCGAACCCACAACCTCCTTGATAAATAGTCTTCAAACCACTCCTCATCACCAACTGAGCTGCAGCTCAATTGGTGATGAGAAGTTGGAAAACTCCATAGTTAAGTATGCTCGGGCTGGAGTAGTACTGGGATGGGTGACCTCCTGGGAAGTCCCCGTGGTGCGGGCTTGACTATCGTGTTTGACTCATCAAAAGGAGGTTGTGGCCACCAACAACCCTGCCAGTGGGCTGGAGAGGGGTTGGGATGCTTAGGCTACAGCCTGGTAACGTCGCCTAGAGCGGAGCCATGCCATTGTCACATTGGATCGGCTAGGGTCGTTACAAAAAAAAGTGCACTTTTTTGTAACGGCCTCCCAAGCCCACGACTTGAAAGGACGACTGCCAGCACCCCAAGTACCATGCTCGTTGGGGTTCAGCCTAACCAGGCCTGCAGACCATGCACCCCAACCCCTCTCCATCCACAGGCAGGTTGTGGAGGACGGGGATCGAACCCGAGACCTCCTTGATAAGGAATTTTCAAACCACTCCTCATCACCAACTGAGCTGCAGCTCAGTTGGTGATGAGGAGTGGTTTGAAAACTCCTTATCAAGGAGGTCTCGGGTTCGATCCCCGGTGTAACGACCCGATACGGCTAGGCCAAGCACCAAGCGTCGCCGGTCTACCAGCAGCCCGAGTTTAGGCCCTTTAGACCACCCCACGGCACCACTGGTAGTAAGCCTAAACATCAAGGCATGTAGGCCCATTGCACCCCAACCAAATCTCCACGCCTATTTATCAGCAGCAGTAGGTTGTTGCCACGGGCTCAAAAATATGACCATATTTCTCAAATACTATCGCATTGAAAAGTGATCGCAGTACAGACCAAACGTGGTAGGTAGTTATGTTGTGATTCGTCGTCATACTGTGGAAAAAAATTGGTGCGTGTCCACACCCATTTTCACTCTTGCGTTAGCAAATACAGATGCATGAACTGTGATTTTAACGTCGTAGATTATTGGTTCAAAAATATGACCGTATTTGAGGATCATATTTCTCAAGTTGGTGATGAGGAGTGGTAATAAGACTCTCTTATCAAGGTTGCGGGTTCGAAACCCCGTGGCAACAACCTACTGCTGCTGATAAACAGGCGCGGAGATTTGGTTGGTGTGCAATGGGCCTGCAAGCCTTGGTGTTTAGGCTTACTACCAGTGGTGTCGTGGGGCGGTCTAAAGGGCCTAAACCTGGGCTGCTGGTGGGCCGACGACGCTTGGTGCATGGCCTAGCCGGACCGGGTAATTACACCCGGCCTTAACAACCCGCCTGTGGATGGAGAGGGGTTGGGATGCATGGTCTGCAGACCTGGTTAGGCTGAACCCTTGCGAGTATGGTGCTGGGGGTACCGACGGTCATCCTTTCAAGTCGTTGTCTGGGGAGGCCATTACAAAAGGATCCATCCCAGGGGGACGCATTGAGCTTGCACCCCCTCACTCACTCATCAGCATGCCTCTTGAGGAACAGGTTATACTCGTGCCCATAACATCTTTGGAAGGGCACATGCGATAAATAGGGGAGCAATATAACGAGATGCTAGCTCTATTCAGGAACTTAGGATCACCTCCAGCTCCTCTTCAGCCTCCTGCACCAGTCAACTTCCCGCCACCAACACAAAATCATGCTCCGGCACATGAACCTCCCCATAAAAAGGATATATCTTAAGAATTCTCTAACGCAGCTAGTTTCACTCATCATGTTCATAGGGGATCTGGAGACGGCTTTTGTCTTTATTATCCAGAAGAGGAAGCCCAAGCGCCACCATGCGGAAGGATCACCCGCAAGGAGGTACGTGAGGTGATCTGATAGAATTGATTTCAAGATAACTCAAACAACTAGAGGGGGGGTGAATAGGTTCTTTTCTTTTTTATTACTTAAGGCAGAATAATTATTCAGATCTTATATAGAATCTAACTATCCTATAGCAATCACAACACAGAATCCACAATCACACATACATCACAGATTGCACACAGGTTTATAGTGGTTACCCAAGATTTGGGTACATCCACTTTCCCCCTTCACCTATCTAGCAGTGTGCTAGATTCAGCCTAACTTCTTCCTTCTTCTCAGATCCACAGATCTTACAGCTCAAAATCCTGAAAGGTTCCTACAACTCAGAGTGTAATCACACTCCTACAACTCAGGCAACAGCCCTACCTCAGCCTTGCCACAAAGCCTACAACTCAGAGAAAAATTTCTCCTACACTCAGGCTCAAAAGCCCTACCACTCAGAGATCTATATCTCCTACACTCAGCCTTTATAATATAGGCTTACAACTCAGATCTATGAAAAGATCCTACAAAATTTGATAAGTGTTTAGATGGACTCTTACCCTTGTTGAGAGAGAAGGGATAAGAGGTTTCTTGATCAGCTTCTTGATAAAACTGATTGCTGAAATCAACCTGTTCTTAGCTTTCTTCAAAGCTTCTTGAATCTGAACTCAGTAGGGTTGATCTCTTTTGAAGTTGACTAGCTGCCAGCTTCCTTCTTAGAATCCAGAAATAGGTCTGAATCCTCCTTAGCGGATTAGTTCAAGATCTGCTTCTTAAGATACTTGTAAATGTCTCCTTCTTTACTTCAATAGCTGAAGATCTCTCTCACTCTTAAGAACTTCTGAAGTTTCTTAAGAATTCTTGCTTGAATTCTCATTAGATCTTCAAACGAAAATCTTCTTCAGTGTGACGTGCACTTTCTTATTGTTGTATATGTTGTTCACACACTTCTAGTTGATTTGACAGAATCCATCTATATATAGACTTCATTCATGGTAACCGGCTGATCCAGTTTCTAACCAACTTCTGACAAGTCTGACAGCTTCAGCAAACTTATTGGAATACACAGCTGTCAAGTATCCAGTCAGTTCTTGAACCTTTGTCTTTGTCAGCAAAGCGTCGAGACTGATTGTCATTATGTGTCGACACAAGTAGATTAAGTGTCGACACAAGCTTTGGTGATGTCTACATAACTCTTTTGGTGTCGACACTACTTCTTGACACTGAATCTGTAGAATGTGTCGACACTGCTTCTTTGTGTCGACACAGACACTTCTTTACTTCACAACAATCAGCATTGTTGAAACTCTGCTGTGTGTCGACACAAGTCCTGTGTGTCGACATAGTTGATATAGTCTCAGAATTTGTGTGCCGACAATGCCTCCAGGTGTCGACACAGTTAATATCGACTAATACTTCTGTGTGTCGACACTGCCTCCCAGTGTCGACACAGTCGATGTCGACTAATACTTCTGTGTGTCGACACTGTCTCCTGGTGTCGACACAGTCGATGTCGACTAATACTTCTGTGTATCGACACTGTCTCCCGGTGTCGACACAGTTGATGTCAACTAATAAATTCTGTGTGTCGACACAGTTGCTTCAGGTGTCGACACAGCTTTTCCAAGTGTTGACACAGACTTCCTTAAGTGTCGACACATGGACTTAGAAACTTTTTCTGCATTTTGGCAAATACTTAACCTGCACATATAAACTCAAAATAACATCAAATACACCTTGATGTATATCATTGAGTTAAGTGAGGGTTCTTCAAATCAGGTACACATTTTCCCATGTACTCAACAATCTCCCCCTATTTGGAGAAGTCATAACCCTTTAGTCAATAATATACGCCACTTATAATAAACAAATATGATGATGTATATAAATGATAAATGACAGGGAAACTTATAAACAAAACATATAACCAAATCACATCACAAAATAAGAATGCAACTTGAATGAACATGAAACATTGTTTTGTTTATTAACAAAAAGTTTCTTAACAACTGTTTACATAGATTTCTTTTAAAACTAAAAATTACACTATTCTTGCAAAATCTAGTAAATCTATCCTAAGGCTGATCAGGCTCCTTGATGACTATGCCTTTTCCTGGCTTAATCTGAGCTTGTATAGGAGGTTCTGCATCATCAATAGGCTTCTTTCCTTTCAACTCTGCCTTCTTCTTAACTTCAGCCTTAATCCTTTGCCTTTCAAAATAATGAAAAGGCTTAGTGAAGTACTTGCTAGGCTCCTGAGCATTAGGAGGTAGCTTCCCAATCTTAGCCTTCTTCTATGTTGCACAATGGCTTCCTGCCTTGCCTCATACTTTTGCCATTCTTTTTCATTATATCACTTGCCCCTTTCATGAACTTAATATTTCACAGCTTTCCAGGCAGTCAAAATTATATTTCTTGAAGTGAGGCTCCACTGCTCAAAATCAGGCTTTAACTCAGCATGTTCTCTGAATCTTTTCTTTGAAAGTTGAGCTTCCTGCTGAGCTTTCAAGGCAGCTTCTGACATTTCAACTTTCTCTATAATGACATTTTCAATATCCTATGGAGGACTGTACATTGTCTGCACCTGTTGTTGAATCATATCAAAATCTGTTGGAGGGTAGATGATCTGAGCAACTTCAGGTTGATCACCTCCAACATAAGCAGGTTGCACACCAGATTCAGTAACATTGTCATCATCACAAAGGGGTGGATATCCCAGAGTGGCTCTGATGCTATTAGATATCCATTTTGCATGATCTGAGCCTGCATTGACTAACACTCTCTCGCCCTTTATGGCTTCTCTTACAATGTGATCTCTTAAGTCATCTTCTTGAAATCTTATTTGGTCATCAAGAAAATTGACACCATCTTTAAAAAATGATTTTAACTTAAGAAGTTAGTCAGATATTATTTTATGAGAAGAAGTAAGGGCTGACTTAAATGAATCCAAGGCCTCATGTAGCTTCTGATCAAATTCCTCTTTCTCCTTAGCCCTTGTTTCAGTAATTGCAGTAACTGTTTTCTTTACTTCAGTGACTATCTCATTGTGAGATTCAGTCAGATTGTCATTCATCTTAATCTGATTTTCAAGAACATAGCCTTGTTTGACAGCAATTTCATCCACTTGTTTCTTTAGCTCTACCTGCTGCTTAGCTAGAAATACCACAACATTGCCCCCTTTGTGGAAGCAATCTGTCATCTCTTTCTTATTGAGATTCACCTCAAACCTGATGGATTTGATATCTTGAGCCAGTTAAAATTGAAGTGACTTATGGCTTTCATCCACATACTTTTCTAGAGCCATTCTCTGCTCATCCAATTTAACTTGCAAAGCCACCATTAATGAGCTGTAATCAGCCTCTAGGGCAGGTTGTGAAGTAGTAGTTTACAAAACCTTCTTATAGCTCTGTGTTAGAAGTGAACTAAAACAAGCCAGAAATGGTATAACTGAAATTTTATTATCAGAAAAAGGTGTCTATTACAAAGGTATGACCTCCCTTATATAGAATGGAGGAGAGAAGAGAGAATATAAATAAGAGATGTGGGACTAAAAACACGCGGACTGTACAAACACAAACCGCACAAGTCGCGCGGTTAGACAGAAGGGCTAACCTCCCGGCCATAGCCAGAGAGAGATAATCCGCCATGTTAGACCGTTAGACCGCCCGGTCTCCAAGTCGCCAGTGACAAACCGCTAGACCGCTTGGACCTCAGACCGCAACACAGCAACCAAACCGCTGAAGGCAAATAGCCAGACCGTCCGGTCAATAACCCGCAAAGCCAGACCGACAGACCGCCCGGTCTCCATCTTCAACACTCCCCCTCAAGCTGGAGCATATATGTCGATCATGCCCAGCTTGTCACATATATGAAGAAACGAGGCGGATACTGGCTTGGTGAAGATGTCAGCCAGCTCTTTTTCAGACGTGACGAAGGAGGTGCAAATTTATTCCTTCAGAATCTCTTCACGAATGAAATGACAGTCGACCTCAATGTGCTTGGTTCTCTCATGGAAGATTGGATTTTTGGAGATGTATATAGCAGCCTTGTTGTCACAGAACATAGGTAGAGGATGGTTGTAGACCTCTCCTAAATCCAACATGAGAGCCCGTAGCCATTTTAACTCACAAGTGGTCGATGCCATACTCTGATACTCTGCTTCAGCACTGGAACTGGAGACAACAGACTGCTTCTTGCTCTTCCAGCTTACCAGATTGCCCCCAACAAAAGTACAGAAACCGGAGGTAGACTTGCGGTCCCCTTTGTCATCAGCGTAACTCGCATATGAGTATGCTTCAACCCTCAGATGATCATTCTTCTGAAAGAGCAATCCTTTCTCTAGGGCTGCTTTGACGTACTCCAAGATCCGCAAGGCGGACTGTAGATGGCACTCCCTGGGAGCTTGCATGAATTGACTCACCTTGCCCACAGCATAGGAGATGTCGGGCCTAGTCACGGTGAGGTATATGAGCTTACCAACTAGACGCCTGTACCGCGAAGCATCTGAAAGAAGAGGCGAATCATCTGTCCAGGTTTTGTCTTCTCCAACAGCCATGGGACATCGGGCAGGTTTGGCCCCAGTCAATCCTGCTTCTTTTAAAATATCAAGAGCATACTTACGCTGAGAGAGGACTAAAGAGTTGGGCTTCCGAGAGATTTCGATCCCCAAAAAGTACTTCGGAGAACCCATATCTTTCGTGACCAGATGTTGGCGAAGATACCGCTTTGTCAAGGCTACCCCTTCCTAGTTATCGCCAATGAGAAGAATATCATCAACATATACTGCAAGAACCACCAGTCCCGAAGAGGTTTTGCGAATAAATAGAGAGTGATCAGCAGAGCTGCGAGCAAAACCAACGGCCGCCACGATGCCGCTGAACTTGTCAAACCAAGCTCGAGGGCTCTGCTTGAGGCCATAGATTGCCTTCTATAGCCGGCATACTCGTGTCTCCCCCTGAGCAACATACCCAGGAGTTTGCTCCATGTAGACGGCCTCCTGAAGATCACCATAAAGGAAGGCATTCTTGATATCCAGCTGGGAAAGTGGCCAGTCTTTGTTGACCGCCACGGAGAGAAGGACCCGTATAGTGCTGAGATGAGCCACGGGAGAGAAGGTGTCAAAGTAATCAACCCCATAAGTCTGAGTAAAGCCCTTAGCCACCAGGAGAGCTTTATAACGGTCCACAGTGCCATCTGGGCCAAATTTGACCACAAAGACCCAGCGACAGCCAACAACATCTGTATCAAAGGGAGGAGGGACAAGAGTCCAAGTATCCCGCTCTGTTAGGGTCGCCATTTCCTCATCCATGACCATCTTCAAGTTAGGAATAGCAAGGGACTCCTGGTAGGAACGAGGTGTGGTAGTGGAAGAGATAGCCAGCGCAAAGGCCCTGCGAGAAGAGGTAAGACGATCATATGAAACAACAGCAGCAAGGGGGTGTAGGGTACACGTCCGCACCCCTTTGCGAAGAGCGACAGGAAGATCCAGGTCGGCGGGCTCTTCGGTATCCAGAGCATCCGTGGCAGAGAGAGCTTGCCCGGGAGGAGAGAGCGACGGCAGCAAAGATGAGGGAGATGGAGGCGGAGAGAGAAGCGGAGGGAGAGGAGTGGGCGGAGACGGAGGATGGGCGGATATCGCAGTAGGAGACGAGGGAACGAACGGAATAACAGGAGAATCAGAGGTGGGGGGAAGAGACGAGGAGTCATCCGAGAAGTAGGAGGCATTTTCGAAGAAGGTAACGTCAGCGGAGACGAACTGCTTACGAAAAACAGGGTCAAAGCAGCAGTAGCCTTTCTGAGTGGCGGAGTACCCCAGAAAGACACATTTGGTGGAGCGAGGGGAGAGCTTATCACGGGTGGCAGATGGGGCATGCACAAAAGCAGTGCACCCAAAGATTCGGAGAGGGAGAGGAAAAGGCTCCTTGCCTGGATAAAGGATGGAAAAAGGGGTTTTTCCATTGAGAACGGAGGAGGGAATGCGATTGATGAGATAGCAGGCAAGAAGAACAGCATAGCCCCAATATGAGCAAGGGACATGCATTTGAGTCATCAATGTGCGAGCGACATCGAGGAGGTGACGGTTTTTGCGTTCCGCCACCCCATTTTGTTGGGATGTATAGACACAGCTTGTCTGATGAATAACGCCATGTTGCACACAGAAGGAGGTAAAAGCATGACTTAAGTACTCTTTTGCATTATCAGAGCGAAAAGTTTTAATACCAACACCAAACTGATTTTTGATTAAATGATAAAAGGAGGTCCATACATTAAAAAGTTCAGAGCGATCTCGTAAGAGATACACCCAAGTACATCTAGAAAAGTCATCGATAAAGGTTACAAAATAAGAACTACCCCGACCAACAGTAAGGGTAGGACCAGGCCCCCAGATATCGGAGTGGACAAGATCAAACGGACGAGTAGAGCCCCGACCTTGCTTCGGCGGGAAGGAGGAACGATGATGCTTGCCAAGTTGACATGCTTCGCAGTTGAGAGGAGTATTGGAGGGAGGGAGGTGGGGTAGAAGCTGATGTAGAAGCGGTGGTGGAGGATGACCGAGACGGAGATGCCACTGGAGAAGATCCGTACAAGAAGAAGAGAAGACGGACAAAGCGGAAACATTATCGAGGAAGTAGAGGCCGCCGCTCTCAGTCCCAGTAGCAATCGTCCGCTGGGAGCACGGATCCTGAAAAGAACAAGAAGATGGAGTAAACGTTACAGAACATTGAAGCTGCTTACACAAAGAAGTAACCGACAATAGATTGCACGGAAACTTGGGCACATAGAGAGTGTCCTCTAGCCGAAGGAACGGAGTAACATGAACTACTCCCGACCCATGAACCGGGGAGGGAGAACCGTCTGCAATGAGGACCGGGGGCAACCAATCATGCTGTTCGAGGAGAGAGAAGCATTGAGGATTGCCCGTCATATGATTAGTTGCTCCGGAGTTAATAAGCCATTTACCTTGAGTGACCACATGGGCACTACCTGATGATGTGACCACGGAAGCAGACGGCTTGGAAGAGGAGGTGGAAGAGTCACCCGAGGGGCGAAGATGGGGATGCTTCATCCAGCAGCGGTCAGAAGTATGTCCGGTGCGGCCGCAGTGAGAGCAGAGGTAGCGGGAAGAAGGACGTCCGCCAGACTGATGACTGCGGCTACCAGAGCCACTTTGCTGAGTTTGATGAGCATAGTTATCCGGTGGAGAAGGAGCGGGCAGAAGCAGGCGCTGAAGGAGAGAGGTGACATCGGCAATGCGAGCAGCGGTGGCATCTAAAGTCGGAGATTCCGCCTCACCCAGAATTTGTTGGCGGATCATGTCATATATGTCAGGAAGACGTAGCAGATAACACACAACCAGAAGCTCCTGGAAGTGCTTGTGTTGTTGAGCCAGATCTGTAGAAAAGGGGCGATTCTGAAGAATCTCAGCCCCAAGAGCTTGAACTTGTTGGTAGGCAGCAGCAGGAGACAAGGTAGGCCGGGCAAAGAGGTCCGCATACAACGTATAGATGCGGGACGTCTGAGCCCCTTTGGAGTATAGAGCAGCAAGATGAAGCCAAGCGGCCTTCACCGTCTCATCATGACGGATGACGGGATGACACTCATCAGATAGACTGTTAGCGAGTCAAGTACGCACAAGTGCGTCACTCGCATCCCAGTCATCAAAGAGAGGTGAAGTGGTAGGAGGAGGGTCATCAATGAGATGGTGGCGTTTGCGTTGGGAGCGAAGGAGAAAGGTGAAAGAGACGCTCCAATCCGGGTAGTTGGAGCCGACAAGCTTGGAAACGGTGTCAAGGTTCCCGGAAGGAGTAGGAGGAAGATGCGGAACCGAATTGGGAACAGGGGTGGCAGCAAGAGTTGTGGCAGTGGAAGCATCAGAAAGAGCCATAAGAGCAAACAACAGGAAGCCGCGCGGTTAGGAAACAAGCCGCGCGGATAGGCAGAAAAACTGCAGCGGTCAGGATATCAAACACCAGCGGCCAGAAAGACCACGGCCAAGCCACAGTATCAAGCCGAGGGGTAGAAGTCGAGCGGCAAGCAGACAGTCCGCTCGAACAGAAGCACAAGAGAAGGCAAGGCACACGGCGATAGGTCGCGGCGAACAAGGCGACAGATCGCAGCGAACAAGGCAACAGGTCGCACACACAGAGAGCAACGACAAAGAGAGAAGGAGACCGCGCGGACAGGGCGCAAACCGGAGAAGCAAGTCGCGCAGACAGAGAGGTCTCACAGAATCAGGAGGAGAGGATCGATACCTCTGATACCATGTTAGAAACGAACTAAAACAAGGCGGAAATGGTATAACTGAAATTTTATTATCAGAAAAAGGTGTCTATTACAAAGGTATGACCTCCCTTATATAGAATAGAGGAGAGAAGAGAGAATACAAATAAGAGATGTGGGACTAAAAACATGCGAACTGTACAAACACAAACCGCACAAGCCACGCGGTTAGACAGAAGGGCTAACCGCCTGGCCACAGCCAGAGAGAGACAAGCCGCCATGTTAGACCGTTAGACCGCCCGGTCTCCAAGTCGTCAGTGACAAACCGCTAGACCGCTTGGACCTCAGACCGCAATACAGCAACCAAACCGCTGAAGGCAAATAGCCAGACCGCCCGGTCAATAACCCGCAAAGCTAGACCGACAGACCGCCCGGTCTCCATCTTCAACACTCTGGCTTCTTCTCTTGAAAACCATCAATTTTCTTTTCTTAGCACTTGCAATTTCTTTATCCTCTGAAGCAGAGGTACTGGCAATATCTACTCTTTCCTTAGGACTAGGAGGCAGCTCCTTCTCAGTCCTATGCTGCTCTCCCTCAATGTCAGCCTGCTCCCCCTCAAACCTTACTTGCTCCTCCTTATCTGCTGCTCCCTCTATGTCAGGAAACAATTCTTCCAGAGTGAACTCATGTTGAGTGTGAACTGGTGATACAGCTTTCTCAGGAGCAACAACAGCTCCAGATGTATCTTCTATGATAGCATCTTGGGCTGGGCTGATGACATGAGATGTCTTATGGACTGTTTGTGAATCTATTTCCTTTGCCAAGTGAATTGGCTCTTCCCCCTGCACCTGTGCAGTAACTGTCTCCCCCTGCACTTGTGCAGTCACAGTCAGGTCCTGAGCTTGTACACTAACTAGCTCCCCCTGCACTTGTGCAGTAACTGTTTCCTTCTGCACTTGTGCAGTCTCAGTAAGGTCTTGTATAGGAGATTTCTCAGTAGCCTCTTGTTTCTCTATCTCAGGTATGTCCTTTGATAGGAACCTATCCCATCTAGAAGTAATTCTGATGTCCATTCTTCACATATGATTGATTTTAGACCTAGGAATCTTGTTCATTACTTCTGGAATTTCTCCAGCCAAGTATAGACTCATTATTCTAGCCAAATTAGGCTTCTTGATGCTTTCCTTAATCTTTTCAAACAGTACTGCAGACCAATCTGTGTTGATTGTAAAGATTATCCTTGTCATGAGGCTGAACATATAGGCTGAAATCCTATCATGTCCCCCTGGCTTACACAGAATCACCTTTCCAACCACTTATGATAGAAATTTACCTTGCTGATTCATCCTTTTCCTTGTTATAGCTGTTCCAATCTTCATGGTGGGATCCAATCCACACCATTGTAGTGCCTCCCTTGTTCTTGATATTGGTACTTCTTCTTCATCCTGAGTTCTTGGAAGATGAAGAATTTTTCTTAAACTTTTCAAGGTCACTTTGACTCTTGCTCCATGAACTGTTGATCTAATATTCAGTCCTGTTGAGTCTATTGCAGCCGCGCCATAAAACTCAAGAATCTCCTTCTTCCATATCTTAGTTGGTTTGGATACCAGAAACTCCAAACCACAGTCAGTAATTAGGGTAATTACTCATTTAATCTCTGAGTCAGCATCATTAAAGGCATGGCGAACCAATTCATATCCTTCGTTAATGTTATCTTCAATCTTTGGCGCCATTGGGATGGTGAAAAAACTTGGATTGAGAGAAGAGAGTTTGTCGACACAAGGGTTTAGTCTCGAAAATCTGGAGAGCGTGTCGACAGAATATGTTCTTGACCTATTTATACCCTTCTAAACAAAGAAGGTCAAAAGGCGGGCAAAAATTGTCTAAAAGTGTTGGCACTGTTGAAATGTGTCGACACATACTTCTATTGTCTCGACAACGGCGTTGACTACTATGTGTTGACACCAATTGATGATATGTCGACACTAGACATACTTAGTAGTTCATCAGAAATTCTGTGTCGACTCTTACTGCAAGTGTCGACACAATTTCTGGAAGTGTCGACACCATTACTCTGGTTGTGTCGACACCACTAACTGAAGTGTCGACACCACTTCTCTGGATGTGTCGACACAGATATACTGAAGTGTCGACAACAATTCTCTGAATGTGTCGACACAGATTTACTTAGCCAAATTTGTTAGACTAATCTATGTTCAACATTCCTAATTCAATTTTAAATTTATTGAATTTAGTTTCATCTAAAGGCTTAGTAAATACATCTGCAATTTGATAATCTGTTTTGACAAATTCTAGTGAGATGTCCTATTTCTCTACATGTTCTCTAAGAAAATGGTATCTTATTTCTATATGCTTAGTCTTACTATGTGAAACAAGATTATTAAAAATAGAGATAGCACTAGTAGAATCACAAAACAAAGGTGTTCTACTTACCTGAATATCATAGTCTTCTAGCTGGTGCTGAATCCATAACAGTTGTGCACAACAACTTCCTGCTGCCACATATTCAGACTCATCTGTGGAAATTTCCACACTAGTCTTTTTCTTACTGCTCCAAGACACCAATCTTCCTCCTAGAAATTGACAGGTGTCTGTTGTGCTTTTTTTATCTTCTTTGCAACCTGCAAAGTCTGCATCTGAATAGCCTGTCAGTAGAAAATCTCCATTCCTAGGGTACCAAAGGCCTAGATTAGGTGTGCCCTTTAGATATATCAAAATCCTTTTTACTGCAGTGTAATGAGATTCTTTAGGGCATGATTGGTACCTAGCACAGACACATATTGCATACATAATGTCTGGTCTACTAGCAGTTAGATATAGAAGAGAGCCAATTATTCCTCTATAGAAAGACTCATCTACAGGTTTACCTGCATCATCTTTGCATATAGGCATACTTGTTCTCATAGGAGTTCTCATGGTGGAGGATGATTCCATACCATACTTCTTAATTAACTCCTTGGTGAACTTAGCACTACTAGAAAACAGACTTTTAGCCACGGCAGATTTCTGTGGCTAAAAGTCCAAAATCGTGGCTAATAACTATTAGCCACGGCCTACCCACGGTAAATGGGTGTGGGCAATGCGAGCGTGGCTAATAGAATTAACCACGCTAAATCCGTGGCTAATAAGTTATTAGCCACGGTTCAATTATCGTGGCTAAAAGTTCCTAATTTGTCACGGTTCAATTTTCGTGGCTAAAGGGTCTGTAATAAACCTAACATAAAAAATATTCGGCCGCCGCCGCCCGGCCGCCGCCGCCGCTGCCCTGCCGGTCGCCGCTGCTGCCCGGCCGGCCGCCGCCCGGCCGCCGCCCGGCCACCGCCGCTGCCCGGCCGCCGCCGCCCGCCCGCCCGCCCGCCCGCCCGCCGCCGCCCGCCCGACTGCCGCCGCCCGCCCGACCGCCGCCGCGCCGATTTTATTTCAAACAATAATTTTGAATGGGCTATATAAACCCCAAATCAAGCTTTTTATTGGCGGTATGGGACTAAAAAACCCGACTTTTTGCCACGAATTAGGCTTTTGTGGCTAATACTAGATTATTAGCCACGAAACAAGCAAACCGTGACAAAAAGTCGAGTTATTTGCCACGGATTAGTCATCCGTGGCTAATACTAGCTTATTAGTCACATAATAGGAACCGTGGCTAATACTTCAATATTAGCCACGGTTTTCCCCCGTGACAAAAAAAATCGTGGCTAAAAGCCATTTTTCTAGTAGTGTAGACTGGGATATGGACAAACCATCATCAGTCTGTCTTACTTGAAGGCCCAAGAAGAACTTAAGTTCTCCCATGCTGCTCATCTAAAACTTCTCTTGCATAAGTTTTGCAAACTTCTTACAAAGGTTGCTTTCTGTAGACCCAAATATTATGGCATCTAAATAAATCTGGACTAAGATTATCTTACCTTTGGATTCCCTTAGGAATAGAGTTTTGTCTATTTTCCCCCTTGAGAATTTGTTCTCAATAAGGAAAGTAGACAGGGTTTCATACCAAGCCCTTGGGGCTTGCTTTAACTCATCCAAAGCTTTCCTAAGTCTATAAACATAATCAGGTTTGAGAGAATCAACAAAACCTGAGGGCTACTCTACATAGACTTCTTCTTTTAGATTTCCATTTAGGAATGCTGATTTTACATCCATTTGGAATACCTTGAAGCCTTGATATGTTGCATAGGCAAGGAACATCCTAATTACTTCCAGTCTTGCTACTGGGGCAAAGGTTTTATCAAAGTCAATACACTCTTCCTGTCTGTATCCTTTTGCAACAAGTCTTGCTTTGTTCTTCACAATGATCTCATTCTCATCCAGTTTGTTCATAAAGATCCACTTTGTTCCAATGATATATGTTGTGGTCTTTTAGTTTAGGAACTAACTTCCAGACCTTGCACCTTCTGAACTGATTCAGCTCCTCTTGCATGGCATCAATCCAATGTGGGTCTAGAATAGCTTCTTCAAATTTCTTTGGCTCCAGTTGAGATAGGAAGCTTGAGCAAAGCAATGTGTTCAAGTTCCTTCTTCTGATTTGCACTCCATGTCTTAGATCACCAATTATCTAATTTGCTGGATGATCCTTTAAGTGTCTAACAGCTGTAGGTAGACTATCTTCTGGTTGAACACCTCCAGTCTCTTCAATATGCTGCACCTCTTGGTGTTCATCTGCATCTAGAGAGTCTTGTACTCCCCCTGGACAGTAGCCACCATTTTCCACTTCCTGCTCTTCAGTTGATTATTCTGTAATAGTAAGCTTGTCTATTTTCTCATTAATACATGTAGAACTACATGAGCTACAAGGCAACTCACTGTTAATCAGTCTTGTTTCATCAAAGACAACATGTACAGACTCTTTTATAACTTGAGTAATCAAGTTGTAGACTCTATAAGCCTTACTATTGTTGATGTGCCCAACAAATATCCCATCTTGGGATTTGGTAGCAAACTTAGTTAGAAAAGACTTGTCATTGTTAAGAACATAGCACTTGTAACCAAAGATCCTAAAATAGGATAAGTTTGGTTTTCTACCCTTCATGATCTCATAGGGAGTCTTTTTGTGGCTTTTGGTGATAGATGCTCTATTGATCACATGACAAGCAGTGTTTACTGCCTCAGCCCAGAAATATTTTGGGAGAGAAGTGTCACTCAATAAAGTTCTACCAGCCTCAATCAATGTTCTATTCTTCCTTTCAGCAATACCATTTTGCTGTGGTGTTCTAGGTGAGGAGAATTCTTGAAAAATCCCAAATTCTTCACACAGTTTTGTCATACTCTCAGATTGAAATTTAGTGTCATGGTCACTTCCTATTTTGACCACTGTACTGTCTTCTGAATTTGCTTAACAAAGCTGTATAAAAAACTTGGGATTTCTGATTTTTGTCTCAGAAAGAACACCAAAGAATATCTAGAATAGTCATCTACCACCACAAAAGTGTAGACCTTCCTACCTAGACTATGAACTGGCATAGGACCAAAAAGATCCATATATAAGAGGTATAGACACCTCACTGAATCCTTGTTTTCAAGGCTATGAAAGGAGGATTTTGTCTGCTTGCCTTTTTGACAAGCTGAGCATATCCCATCATTTATACACTTAACTTTTGGACCATTCCTTACTAAATCTTTGCTAAAGAGTTGGCCAATTGTTTTGTAGTTAAGATGGGCCAGCCTCTTGTGCCATTTGACACAATGAGAGGCTCTCTCATCAGCTACAAGACAAATAGGAGAAACATTGTTCTCACACTCAAAATTAAGACAGTACACATTTCTTTTTCTATATCCTGTCAATATGACCTTTTGATCACTTGATCTTTTAATATGACATTCATTCTTAACAAATGAAATGTCATATCCTAAATCACTCAGCTGGCTTATGCTTATAAGGTTGTGTTTCAAACCCTTCACATAGGCCACTTGAGTGATAGTAATCTGGTTACTAGAAATGTTACTAAATCCTTTAATGATTCCTTTTTCAGAACCACCAAAGATTACTTTAGACCCATTTATGATAAGTAAATACTCCTTCAGTAACCCCTTTGTTCCAATCATGTGCCTGGAACATCCACTGTCCAAGTACCATATAGGACATGGTAACTTGGACTCACCTGCAATAAAGAATTACCTCTCCTTAGAACCCAAGTAAGTCTTGGGTCCTTGATTCAAGTTAGCTTCAAACTTAACAAATCTACCTGCAGCTCTTCTAGCAGGTAGATTATTGTTCTTCCTGACACTAGTGTTGTGCCAGCAATCTATGATATAATGACCTGTCTTGCCACAGCACCAGCATTCATACTTATTGTATCAATTTTTAGATACATTCTTGACAGTCTGGTTGACAGCAAATATTTTGTATTGTGCTGGTACTGCTGCAGCTACACCCACTGTTTTCTTAAGAACATGGGATTTATGGACATGGGCTGCCTTATTGACATAAACACCCTTGTCATTCAGAACTTCAGTTTTATTATGACCATGAGTATTCTCAAGGTCATACTTATTAGAAGGCACTTGTACCTTCTTAAAAACTACAGGAACTTTAAAATTCAGTGGCTGGACTGAGGCTTTGCCCTTTCTCTTGAATTGGATAGCCCTGGTGTTACCTTTAACACCTATTCCAGCCTTACCCTTTTGAGCCACAAACTCATTTATTAAGGGTAAAACTGATTTTGGCATGAAATAACTAGCCACCAAATCTTTTTCCTTTTGAAGTCTTACTTCCAGAATTTTAATCAGATCATTTTTATATGTGATTGTGCCAATCTGAATAACAGTTATAGTTTTCAGTTTGGCAATCTCATTCAATTTTTGATCCAACTGTTTCTCAAAGTCAGATGCAGTCATCTTAAGATCTGCAATTTCATTAGCCTTAGTTTTGGCCAGGTTCTTGCTTTTCTTTAGTGCCTGCAACAAGTCCCCATATTCATCTATCAGCTGATGAATATCACCTTCAGACTCAGACTCATCCACATCACTTGATGCAGATGTAGCTGACTCTGTGTTAGTACTACAATCTGAATTATTAGAAAAACATTGTACCTTACTAGGACCAGGCTGATCCTGGCACTTGTCTTCTTCTAATACAACCATCAGTCCCATGTACTGATGGTCTTCTTGTTCATAGATAGAGTTCAGCAATTGCATAAACTCATCTTCTTCATTTGTTGCATATAGACCAATGTATGCCTCAGCTTCAGATTCAGACTCTGAAGATGATTGGTCTGTCAAGCTCTTCTCCTTCTTAGCAACAAAGAATTTCTCCTTCTTGCTCTTTTGTTGAGTCTTCCTTTTATCAGCAGACTCCTTTCTTTTGTCTGGACACTCAGCCACAACATGTTCAGGCCTATTACAGCAGTAGCAAACTATCTTTGATGTTGTAGATTTGATAGGCTTAGGCCTGCTCCTGTCCTTCCTTGATGACTTCCTCTTTTGATAATAGTCATCCACAGGCTAAGATGTGGAGGGCCTTGACTTCCACTGCTTCTTCTTCAGGAATCTCTAAAACTGCCTTGTGAAGGCAGCAAAGTCTTTATCTGAGTCACTACTGTCTGAACTTTGGTTATCTGAATTATCTGAAGTAATTTCAGCAGCTATCTCAGGAGGTGAAGGAGACATCCTCCTATTCTTCCTAGTGGCTTCCACCTTGAGTGTCACAGACTTTTCTCTATGCTCCCGTTTTTCACTTTTCTCTTCCTCTTTCCTAGCCATCAGTTGCATCTCATATGACAGCAGTTCTCCAAACAAAGTTGGAGGAGAGATATCTGCAAGTTTGGCCACTTCCCTAATGACACAGATCTTAGTGTCCTAATCCTTTGTCAAGGATCTTAGAAATTTATCATTCAGTTCATATGTACTGAAGATCCTTCCATAGGACATCAGCTCATTTACTATTCTATAAAACTTCTAATAACACTTAGTTATACCATCTGACTTTCCTTGTCTGAAACTCTCATATTCCTGGTTCAGCATAGATTTTCTATCTTGTCTGACTTCTTCAGAACCCTCCATGTAGACTATCAAAGTGTCCCACATTTCCTTGGAGGTCTTGCAGTGAATCAAAATTTGAAAGGTTGAATCATCTATGGCACTTACTATGATATTCTGGGCTCTTTTATCCATAGTTGTCAGGATGATCTCATCCTTAGTCATCTCAGAAAAATCTTTGGGAGTTCTTTGATTTGCATCTAGAACTGACACCTTCATTGGAACATAAGGACCTTCCATTACTGTAATGTAGATCCTTGGATCAGAAGCCTCCATGAAAAGCCTGGCCCTTTCTTTCAATATTCCAAATATCTCTTTCCTGCATATGGGTAATTTCATAGAACCTAGTTCCTTATGATTTTCTCCTGAACCCATTTTCTTGATCTTAAATCTGTCTTATGGATCTTACTCAGACTGTTAAGTCCTTCTTTGAGCAACCTCCCTCTGATACCACTTGATAGAATTGATTTCAAGATAACCCAAACACCTAGAGGGGGGTGAATAGGTTTTTTTCTTTTTTATTACTTAAGGTAAAATAATTATTCAGATATTATATAGAATCTAACTATCCTATAACAATCACAGCACAGAATCCACAATCACACATACATCACAAATTGCACACAGGTTTATAGTGGTTCCCCAAGGTCTGGGTACATCCACTTTCCCCCTTCACCTATCTAGTAGTGTGCTAGATTTGGCCTAACTTATTCCTTCTTCTTAGATCCACAGATCTTATAGCTCAGAACCCTGAAAGGTTCCTACAACTCAGAGTGTAACCACACTCCTACAACTCAGGCAACATCCCTACCTCAGCCTTGCCACAAGGCCTACAACTCAGAGAAAAATTTCTCCTACACTCAAGCTCAAAAGCCCTACCACTCAGAGATCTATATCTCCTACACTCAGCCTTTATAATATAGGATTATAACTCAGATCTATGAAAAGATCCAACAAAATTTGATAAGTGTTTAGATGGACTCTTACCCTTGCTGAGAGAGAAGGGATAAGTGGTTTCTTGATCAGCTTCTTGATAAAACTGATGGCTGAAATCAACCTGTTCTTAGCTTTCTTCAAAGCTTCTTGAATCTGAACTCAGTAGGGTTGATCTCCTTTGAAGTTGACTAGCTGCCAGCTTCCTTCTTAGAATCCAGAAATAGGTCTGAATCCTCCTTAGCAGATTAGTTCAAGATCTACTTCTTAAGAGACTTGTAAATGTCTCCTTCTTTACTTCAATAGCTGAAGATCTCTCTCACTCTTCAGAACTTCTAAAGTTTCTTCAGAATTCTTACTTGAATTCTCCTTAGATCTTTTCACGAAAATCTTCTTCAGTATGACGTGCACTTTCTTGTTGTTGTATATGTTGTTCACACACTTCTAGTTGATTTGACAGAATCCATCTATATATAGACTTCATTCATGGTAACCGGCTGATCCGGTTTCTAACCAACTTCTGACAAGTCTGACAGCTTCAGCAAACTTGTTGGAATATACAGCTGTCAAGTCTCCAGTTAGTTCTTGAACCTTTATCTTTATCAGCAAAGCGTCGAGACTGATTGTCATTATGTGTCGACACAAGTAGATTAAGTGTCGACACAAGCTTTGGTGATGTCGACATAACTCCTTTGGTGTCGACACTGCTTCTTGACACTACATCTGTAGAATGTGTCGACACTGCTTCTTTGTGTCGACACAGACACTTCTTTACTTCACAGCAATCAGTATTGTTGAAACTCTGCTGTGTGTCGACACAAGTCCTGTGTGTCGACACAAGTCCTGTGTGTCGACACAGTTGATATAGTCTCAAAATTTGTGTGTCGACACTGCCTTCAGGTGTCGACACAGTTGATGTCGACTAATACTTCTGTGTGTCGACACTGCCTCCCAGTGTCGACACAGTCGATGTCGACTAATACTTCTGTGTGTTGACACTGTCTCCCGGTGTCGACACGGTCGATGTCGACTAATACTTCTGTGTGTCGACACTGTCTCCCGGTGTCGACACAGTTGATGTCGACTAATAAATTCTGTGTGTCGACACAGTTGCTTCAGGTGTCGACACAGCTTTTCCAAGTGTCGACACAGACTTCCTTAAGTGTCGACACATGGACTTAGAAACTTTTTCTGCATTTTGGCAAATACTTAACCTGCACATATAAACTCAAAATAACATCAAATACACCTTGATGTATATCATTGAGCTAAGTGAGGCTTCTTCAAATCAGGTACACATTTTCCCATGTACCCAACATGATCGCTCAGGAGTGCAGACATATCGGACAGCGGGCTGCTTTTGCTCACCATCCTCTTCACTGAGGCTCCCCGCGAGCACCCCAAGTTCTGGCTCATCCAATCTCGCATAGCTTTAAGCTAACGAACATCGAGACATTTGATGGGACGAATGATCCACTGGAATATATCAACCATTTTACTACCATCATAAGAGTCTACAATGCTCCATATCAGCTGCTCTGCCAAGTATTTTCGACAGAAAGGACAAGCCCGTTCTAGCTTGGTTCAATTTATTGAGTGAATGGGTCATAGATAATTTCGTGGAATTGGCACGACAATTTGCCGACCAATTTGTCACCAACCGCAAAATCGTTTGAGATCCCTCGCATTTGTTAGGGATTCACCAGATGAAGGGGAGTTCCTGAATGAATTTTTTCGCCAATTCACTACTGAAGCGTGGTAAATTTCGGGTGTTGACCCTGAGCTTTTGAGGGGTGTTTTTCTTGGAGGTCTCTGTCCAAGTGGCTTCTATTCAGAATTGATGAGGGAAACTGTGCCTAGTTATCCGGATCTCGTGCATCAGGTTGAGGCACAGATTACTACTGACGAAGATATCGAGACAAACTACCAGCGGTTTGAAGGTAGGCAAAAGAGAAGAAGGGGCAGGAGCAGATCCCTAAGATGCAAGAAGAAAGACACAGTGAAGAGCATCACAATGACAAGCGTCAGCGCGGCTCCCAGTGGGATCTGGGTCAGCGGACGCCTTGAGTCTACACTCCGTTGAACACCACGCAAACTACTGTGCTTTATGTGATTCAGGATAATCCAGCGCTCCGCCGACCAAAAATGCCATTATAAAATCCTATGAACGACCAGTCAAAATACTGTGACTTTCACCATGGAATAGGGCACACCACCAAGGAGTAGACCTGGTTGAAGAATGAAATTGAGTGCCTTGTCTGACAAGGGCTCCTTATAAGATTTTTACAAGGACATGTGCAAGATTAGCAGGCACCCCATAGACAAGCAAGAGAGCAGCAACCCGCTTCACAGGGAGTGGCTGGAGGAAGGAAAATGGTGGGCAACATTGAGATAATCGTTGGGTCCCCAATTCTTTCTATCCAGATATTCTCAGTTGATGTGCTAGAAAGAAGGCATGAAGATAAGAGATTCAAGAAAGAATCCACCATCACATTTGGAGATGAAGACCTCGAGAGGCTACGATCACCTCCCCAAGACCCTCTCGTGATCAGTGCGGGAATTGGTGATCCCTGCTATAACGTCAAGAGAATCATTATGGACAACGAGAGCTCAGTATACATCTTGTTTTTATCAACCCTCAAGAGTACGAAGCTCACCCGTCAACATCTCAGTCCTACGATAGGGCCTGTTTATGGTTTCGAAAACCACCCAAGTCCAATACAAGGAATGATCATCTTACCAGTCACCATGTGTGAGTTTCCAAGGCAAGCCACACACAATATTCAATTCGTTGTCGTAGATTCATGGTCAGCCTACAATGCCATTTTCAGAAGACTAATCCAGTCAATCTTCTGAGCAATCTCGTCAATCCCGCACCTCTCAATGAAGTACTCGACAGCCAGAGGGGTAGGGGTCGTTCGTGGAAACCAGGAAGCAGCCTACACTTGCTACTTAAGGCAAGCTCAACCGGCAGTGGCAACTGCCCTCAATATCGATGACTTTGATTTACGAGATGAAACAATTATGCAGTGTGGAATGCCCATAGAAGGAGTGGTCGAAGTGCCTCTTTCCGAGCAAAACCTAACCCGTATAGTTTAGCTCGGATCCCTTCTTACCCAGCAAGAAAAGGAGGAGCTTGCCACCTTTCTCCAGGCAAACAAAGATATTTTTGCTTGGAGACCTGAAGACATGCCTGGAAATTACTCGCAGGTCATTCAACATTCCTTGAACATCTATCCAGCGTACAAGCCAATCTTCCAAAAGAAGAGAAATTTTGCTCCCGAATGACTCCAGGCAATTGAAGAAGAAGTGAAGAAGGTCGTGGAGGCGCAATTTATTCGGGAGGTGGAATACCCCACCTGGTGAGCCAACATGGTCATGATCAAGAAGGGCTCAGACAATTAAAGGATGTGTGTTGATTACAACAACCTCAATCAAGTTTGCCCGAATGATAGCTTTCCTCTTCTAAGAATCGACCATCTTGTTGACTCAACAGTTGGCCATCGACTCCTCAGTTTCATGGATGCATATTTCGGCTACAACCAGATTAGGATGAACCCTGCAGATGAAGAGCACACCGCGTTCAGGACCGATAAGGGAGTTTATTGCTACAAGGTGATGTCCTTTGGCCTTAAAAATGTCGGGGCTACCTATCAGCGAATAATGAATAAGGTGTTCAAGAATCTCATCGGAAAGACAATGGTTATATATATATATGACATGTTAGTCAAAAATATCCACCAAAGTGATCATTTGAAGACTTGGAGAAGTGTTTTGAGCTCCTTTGTCGATTCGGAATGAGGCTCAATCCGAGCAAGTGTGCATTTTGTGTAATAGCTGGGAAGTTTTGGGGGTTTATGGTGACCAAAAGGGGGATTGAGACAAACCATAAAAAGATCAAAGTGCTAGAGGACATGTCGCCCCCACGTTCTATAAAAAAGTTTAACGTTTGAGCGGGAGAATTACTACACGCTCACGATTTTTGGCTCATACCGGCGACAAGTATTTCCCAATTTTCAAGATTCTTTGGGGAGCCCGTAATGGGGGGTTTCAGTGGACAAACAAATGTCAGGCAGCCATCGAGTCCCTTAAGCAGCATCTAGCCTCGCCTCCGCTTCTATAAAATTCAATTCCTGGAGAAGTATTATACCTATACCTGGTGATATCTCTAACTGCGCTAAGTTCAGTATTAGTCAAAGATGAAGGAAAAATTCAGCGACCGGCCTACTATCTTTGGAAAGCCCTCAAAAATACCAAGGCTCAGTACCCAACAACAGATAAGATAGCCTTAGCTCTCGTATTTTCAGCGAGAAAGCTCTGACCCTATTTCCAGGCTCACATAATAAAAGTACCGACTGAACTTCCACTCAGTACAATCCTCTAGAAACTAGAGGCATCTGGTAGATTGGTGAAGTGGGAGGTCGAGCTCGGTGAATTCGACATTCATTTCCTGCCCCGACCAGACATCAAATCTCAGGTGTTGGTTGATTTTGTTGTGGAGAATACTATTTCCCAAGAAGTTATTTTTGTGCAGGATACTCTCGCCCCTCGATGGACTTTTTACGTTGATGACACATCAGGAATCGAAGGAGCTTGGCCTTTTGCACAATGAGGCATCGACCTCCTCGGTCCCCTCCCCTGAGCATCAGGCCAAAGGAAATTCATCATTTTAGCAATTGACTACTTCATCAAGTGGGTAGAAGCTGAACCCTTGACCAAAATCACAGAAGAAAATGCCAAGCAAATTGTCTGGAAAAATATCATATGCTGCTTCGGTATTATCACAACCATCATTGCTGACAATGGTACTCAGTTCACTAGGAAGTCCTTCACTAAGATGTGCAAAGACTTAAAAATCAACTTGCGCCACACCGTTGTAGCACACCCGCAGACAAGCAGGCAGGTTGAGGTGAAGAATCGTACCATCCTCAAGGGATTGAAGACCCGACTGCAAGAGGCAGAGGGGCAGTGGGTTGATGCACTCCCAAAAGTATTATGGGCCTACCGAACCACGGAAAGGACTCATACAGGAAAAACCTTGTACAATCTCTGTTACGGGACTGAAGCTGTCATCCCTGTCGATATTGGTGTCCTGAGTGCCCGTATTTAAACTTCAACCCAGAGAAGAACGACGAGTTACTTTGGGAAAACCTCGACTTGATCTCAGAAGTTAGGGATGCAACATCCCTCCGCGCCGCCGCCTATCAAGGATGTGTGGTGCGACTCTACAATCAAAGAGTAAAACTTAAACTAATCAATGTAGGAGATTTGGTCCCGCAAAGCATTGAAGCAGCTGGCAGAGGACCACAAGGGGACAAACTCTTGCCTTCATGGGAGGGACCATTTGTCGTCTCTATAGTTGTCAACCCATGAACTTTCAAGATTAGAAATGCAAAAGAGAAACCCTTTCCCACATATAGAACATGCAGAACCTGCGTCGATTCTACCAATGAATTCCTGTTTTTCATTTTTCGTGTTTCCAGTTTTTAATTTTTTGTTTCAATATTGTAAAAATCCGTGAGCTACAACTCGTGCAATCAAATTTTTAAGTAATGAATATTGCACTGTGTTTCTTTCAGTCTTGTTCAAAGAGATCTCAATCAGGTAAGATTGTGCATGCGGTTTGAATGAGCAAGCTCTTCACCGACCTTGCCTTTCTATGCCCCGTCATCGCCCGAGCATACCCCCCTCACGATTGACACAAACCAAAACTCGATCGGGTAAGACTGATCATGCGGTTTGAATGAGCAAGCTCTTCACCGACCATGCCTTTCTACGGCACATCAATGCTCGAGCCTACCCCCATCGCAATCGACACCAACAAAAACTTGATCGGGTAAGATTGCGCATGTGGTTTGAATGAGCAAGCTCTTCACCAACCTTGCCTTTCTACACTATGTCATCGCCTAGGAATGCCCCCTCGCGATTGACACCAACAAAAACTCAATTGCGTAAGGCTGCGTATGCAATTTGAACGAGCAAGATTTTTATCAACCCTGCCATTCTAAACCCTGTCATTGCCCGGCCTGCCCCCTCACAATTGACACAAATAAAAATCTAATTAGGGAAGGCCGTGCAACCAGATTGAACTGTTTAGTTCTCCGTCACCACTGCAAGCCTACATTTCACCAACAACCAGCATTCGTACAAATAAGAAAAAGGAAAGGAAACGACAATCTTATAGAAGTACATTTATAAAACATGCCGCCAGCAGCCGTCAAAGGGCGGGAAAAAACGCCCATCGGTTTGGGAAAACAAAAAATAAACATACACCATCATACCAGACACAACTAAATAAGGTAAGTGTCAACATACAAGAGTAAGAAGCTAAAACTACTACTCGTCGGCTTCATCTGCATCAGAATTAGGGATCGAGTTCTCATCATCAGAGATACCATCAAAGCTGAGGCCAAACACACCACACTTCAGGATCGTGAATACCAGACAAAAAGTCTTCGATACTCCACATCTAAGTGCGAGCTTGCGAACATCTTCCATATAGGGCTCCACCTCTCTGGTACAGAACTCCTAACAGATCTTCTCGCCAATCAAGCATGGACTACACATATAGTCCAGAGAGTCCATATACTCGGCAAGCCCAGGGGCCTTCAGCTCGGACACCCGATCATTGGAAGAAAGTAGCTTCACTTGAGCCTTTGAAACCCCAAGCTCTATCTCCAAACGAGAAGTCTCCTCCTGAGAAGTCTTTAACAACTGTGTTGTCTTCTCCACCAGAGATTTCTATGTCTGCAATGCTGCTCGAAACTCCTCTAGCTCTACCTTCAACTCAGACTCGACCCGCCAGAATCGAGATACATCTCGGTCGTGTTCCTCTCTCGAGGCAGCAAGTGAATCCTCCACCACTCAGAGCTTCTCCTGGAGAGAAAAGTTTCTATCCTTCAAGCTCACGTAATGATCGTCCCCACGTGAATGCAATATGAGACTGAGCTTCGATCTACAATTAAAAAAAAAGGAAAGAAGTCAATATTGCGCAAAATAACAAAACTAAAAGCCAAAAACAAGCAAGCTCACTTACCATGTCGCTCATCATCATCAAATAAGAGGACACTCGGGGGGGGGGGGGGGGGCAAAAGCCTTTTAATGAGGGGCTCGAGGGTGGGGTAGAGGATCCCAACACCTCCACATCAGGATCAACAGGAACAACCTCATCTCGGGAACCAAGAGGAACCACCTCAATCTGAGAAACTTTCTGCTTTGAGGAAAGTGGAGGCTCCGCACCAGCATCACTAAAACTGGCCATAGTAAGCTTTCTTTTCCGATCATGAGCCGAAGGCGCCTCTACTACACGCACAGGGTCGACAGATACTCCATATTGCAACAGACGTTTCTTCTCCACAAATAAAGAAATGCTGAATAAAGGATTGACCAGCTCCCGAGGTTCAGTGAATTCAAGCAACGGGGAGAACTCCCACTCTTTCCCATTCTGGAGACGGCAACGGTCAGGTAGTGCGTTCCAAAGTTCCAATAGACCCCAGAAGTTTCTGACATATCCAAACAAGGTGTTCCCATGACGGCAATCCGTACGATTCTCAAAATCAAGCCAACTTTTGTTGTTGTGGATCTCAATGCAACCAGCACTATCAATGTGAACATCGTACTAATCTCTGAACCAGTTCAAGGAAACTTTTGAGCAATGCTCTCTAAAGAATATGACAAATCCCATAAGGCGTGTCATCCCAAGAGGCTTAAACTGGGACTTCGAACACCACAGAACTTCAAAATATCAATCACCACCTTGCATGGTGGAAAACGGAAGCCAAATCTCAAAATGGTCTTGCAAACCGTCAACCAACCTCTCGGTGGATTCTGGACCCTCTCCTCAATATGGGGTATTCTCACTTCAAGATCGACAAGTAACTCGTATCTCTTCCTCCAAATCGCAATTTGGTCAGCAGAAAGTGACAAACGAAAACGCATATGTTTAGCAGTACGATTTGAAGCCTAAAATGGAAAACAAGCAAAAGTTGAGAACAACGATCAAAACCAGGACATTCAATTGAGCATCCAATGCACACATCACACTCTCTCATCGCAACAAGACTAAGCTGTGCAAGGACGCGCGAGCAGAAGGACCTGCCTTGCATTAAAGCAGCGCGCATCTACGGGTGCGCGCGTGCGCATGGCCGCGGGCACCTTCAAGTGCGCGCACACAAAGCCGCGCGCATCTTCGGGTGCGCGCGCGTAAAGCCGCCACATCTTCTGGTGCGTAAAGCCGCCACATCTTCAGGTGCGCGAGCACGCGCAAAGTCGCACACACCTTTTGGTGCGCGCGCATACTCAAAGCCGCGCACACCTTTGGGTGTGCGCGCGCAGGGCCACGCACACCTTCAGGTGCGCGTACATCTTCAAGTGCGCGCACGCGCATAGGGCCTCACGCACTTGTAGGTGCGTGCGTGCCCGCGTGTGCGCAGGGCCGGGCACACATTTAAATGTGTGCGCGCATAGGGCCGCGTGCACCTTCAGGTGCGATCGCCTATAAACGCAATTGTGCGCGCACACCGTAGGTTGCACGCGTACGCGGCCCTGCCGGCGGGGCCATTCGCGTTCGTTCGCATGTGTGGCCGGGCTGACTCGCCGGCGTGATGCGTGGGACGTGGGGGGTTGTCCTCCTCCGTGCACGCTCCCAGCTTTATTGCCATCTCCTCCCTGTTTAGCGGTATACTAGGGCTCACAAAGCATTGTGATCTGCCTTCTCCAGCACTTCTCAGTCCGCCATCATCGTTGCCTCCACCAGAAAAAATCTCTTGAGGAGGAGGAGAAATCTTCGCTCTTCTCTCGTATCGGTTTATAACAACGAAGATTTTAGGAGGCAATTGATGGGGATGAAATCTATTTAATAGCATTATTGGGGTGCGAATAGCCCACTCCCCCATAATCCCACTACTTTAGTGGCGATTATGGAGGAATCCTCTCGCACGCGATCGGCAAGCGCAAACACGAGCAATCCCGCGCACGCAGGATCCTACTTCTGTCAGCCAGCCGGGGTCCACCGGTGCCGGTCGTGAGGGTCGGTCCCTCTCCCTCTGCTACATCCGGTCGGTCGGCTCAAGCCGCCCCGACTTCTGGCCGGCCAAGAGGTCGCGCCCTGTGACCGCGCGTCTGCGTGGGCACGAAGCGCCAACCGAGGCCGGACAGATGGTCGGCCCCCTCCATCTCCCTCTCCGTCTGTTGGCCGCGGGATGTCGGCCCGGCTCCCGGCCGGCTCGGAGGCTGTGCCCCGCGGCCGCATCTTCGCGTCCACTTGGAACGGCAGCCCTTCCGGTCACCCCAACTGGCGGGAGTGCCTCCTCCCGCGGCTCCGTGGTGTTTGAAATGAGGAGGAAGATAGACAGATGTGGGAGAGGGACCTGGAGGATGTTGGTGTCAAAACATACAGCAGATGAAGGGTTCACGATGCTTTCGACGGCGGGGTTCTTGAGGGAGAGAGCCGATAGATAGCTAGGTTGTGGCGGATGAGAAGGAAAAGTGTGGATGAGAGGGATGCGGTGAAATGAGCATAAACCCTAGCTTTTACATATTAATTGAAATTTAGTGGCATTTTAAAATAAAAAACAGACCAAATCCTAATTCTACAGTTTTGGCGGCGCTTTTTTAAGATAAATGACGCCATTACAAAAAACTTATAGCGGTGCTTTATTAAACGCCGCAAAAAAGCACCGCGATAAGTTTATTTTGTTGTAGTGCGTTGTGGTTGTAGGAGGTCGCAAGTCACGGTCGGGCGCAATCGGTCAGCCATGCGTACGCCCGGCTCCGACCGGTCGCTCCCCACAGCAGCCAGGGCCGGGGTCGGCCGCCCATAGGTTGGGCGCCAGCCGCTTCCCTTGCCCGTCGCTGGGCGGTGCTCCCGTTGGCTGCATCACCGACGCCATCTCTCTTTACCGTCCGATCGATTTGCCACGATCGCGACCGTCCGTTGCGGGTGTACCCATCCGTGTAACCACCATCGTTAGTGGGGGGGCACGATCTTTGTGTTGACATGCATTTAGTAAATATTACGCGATTTATATGCGCTCGAAACTATGCTTAAAATAAGACGATTGTTAATCGAATTTGTGGTTACGGTGTGCGGATAGCCGCATAACCACCGTAACCACCTCCTGGATGCTATAAAAGGAGCCCTAGGCCTCCTCATTTATCATCTTTTTTTCCTTCGTGTTTTCTTCCTCCTCAGTCCAGAGCTATGTCAAAATTCTCCTACGAGCCACCGCCTCTCCACCGGAATTCTCCTACGAGCCACCACCTCTCCACCTGAATTCTTCTACGATTCATCGTCTCTCCACCGGAATTCTCCTAGGAGCCACCTCCTCTCCACCGGAATTCTCCTACCAGTTACCATCTCTCCGCCAGACCGCTCAGAGAAGCCTCTTTGCACACTCCGTCAGCATCATTCCGCCCACTCCACCGCCATATTAAGCATTTGTGTGGTGCCCAGGAGAGCTCGTCACTGCCAAAAGCTGTTAAATTCAAGCTCTGCGTGAGGCGGTCAGTCGCCCACCAAGCACGTGTATACTCTCTCTCTCTCATCCCAAATTGTATCGAAGAGCGACTTGTCGCCCTTGACACTGCAACAGAGTTGTAACCCAGAGCATATAGTGAAGTTTGACCGGCACAGATCCGATCACGTGGTTTTTACCCGTTTGAGGGGTTTTTCCACAAAAAATCGCCTTGTGCGCTACTTGTCTTGTTCTGTAATTGTGTGTGCACATAACCACTCTTCGGGCTAAGATGACCAAGATTAGTCCAACCTGCCTGAAGCATTGAGTAGACTATAACAACTAGTAATTGATTTTATTCCTAAATCTTGGTGATCAAGATTCTGTTTGGGGGGACTTTTTTCAGCGGTCAAGCGGTTACGATCGCATGTATCGGACCTTAATTAGTCCGATACATGCTGTCGTAACCGCTTGACCGCTAAAAATAAGTCCCCCCAAACGGAGCCCAAATCAACAAGAAATTTTGTTATTTAGCAAAATATTATATTTATCACTATTTAGTGTTTTTGTTGTAGTGAACCCAATCTAACAAAAAAAATTAAAATAAAAGGTTTTACATTAGCCATCTTTATGAAGGCATATACCCTTCACATACATATTCCCTAACCTTGCATAATTAGGAGTTTGTGCTCCATTAATTTTTTGTAAGGGAATATTTATCACCATTTGCCCTACTTTTGTTTTAATGGTTATTCTTGCATCACTCTGACAATCAATTAGTGGTGGATGTAGGAAAATCAATAACACATCTTAATTTTACCGGTGCTGTATTTCCATCATCCAGACATTTTTTTTGACGTATAAGTAGTCAAAATTTATTTGCTCAACGAGAGGAATCCAAATCCAATAATAATTATGCAAAATTCTTGAGAGGGCCCGAGCCTCCACAGACCCCCCCCAGATCCGCCTTTGCCGACAACGACAACGACTATTTTGTTTTGTTTTTCTTAAATGTTGGTGTGCTCCCATCTTGCAAATATTCAAATTGCTTTATTTTTTTCACTACAATAAAATATAGCGGTTATGTAGGACGATAAGCTCTAACAACATAAAAGGGCTCAGTTTAAGTATACCCACATTTTTTTTCATAATGAGTCCGATTGATGAACCATGGGAGCATCTTAAACTGTGGCTATGTGAACTATCTATTCTATATAATATAAGTGAATAAGAGAGGACTAAGGCTCCGTTTTGCATGACAGTGACAGTCGTGAATGCAGTGGTTATGACCCGTCATTCGTGAACGCAAAATCTCACCTAACTACATCCACTTTTATGTTCAAAACTAGTTTTCTTTCTTGGTGGTGATCATAACCTTGTCTTGCCAAGCATGCATTTTATTGTGGTGGCATTTTTGTCCAAACTCACAGGAGCAAAAAAAGTCATGCCAAACAGAGTCTAAACGAACTACCCACGTCCATTTCCCAGAGTTTAAACTAGTTTTCATTCAAAGCTCTATTTTATTTCTAAACAACACATTTCTCAAACTCCATTTCCCATCAACAGCTTTTCATCAACAAAAACCCAGCCAAACAAAGATTTAATCCCCGTGCGTAGGCACACAATAGGGTAAGTTGAGAGTTTTCCACGTGAACGGGTGTGTCCATCGGTTTTCTCCCATATTGAGAATCTGGAATTATATATTGTGCTCTATTCTGGCATAATGTCTTGTGCTAGCTGTTTATGTCGCGCTACGGTCGCTCCACCTACGTCTAATTGATTTGAGGTCGGATGCTTTTATGGTGAGCTGCTAACTCTAAATATGCTTTCCCATTAAAAAAAACTACCGCTCTGCATGATTTTGCTCAGCCATTCTTTCCAGATAACTTGCTGCTCATCAGGTGATAATAAATGATCGCTTCATTAAGGCTGCAACATAAGAAGCCATCAGAATCTGAGACTTGTGCACTCAGTTTAGCAGAACAGATGCTAATATTTCTGTCTCATTCTATTGCACATGCTCGAAGCAGATCAAAAGTCAGCCGTTTGATCTCAATCGAAAGGTACTTTTATATGGGCCCTCTTATATATGGCAGCCAATGTGGCCTTCTCACAGCCGTGGAAACCAGCGTGGACGCCGACGAGTCCAGGGCGGCCAGTGGCCGGCGAGCCCGCAGTCGCCGGCCACCCCGCTGCAAAACTGTGTTGCACATTAATTTCTAGGGTTTGTGCGGCACAGCGGAAATAGAGTCGGGGTGGCTCGGCGCATCGTCGGACAGATGCCGGGAAATGCCCTTACAACACCGTGGGTCGGGGCGGCGGAGGAGCGGAAGGGACGGGACGGGAGCAGGGCGGAATGGGGGCAGAAGCGGGCTTGGGGGTAGCGAGGCGGGATTGGGACGAAAGCGGGACCGGGGGAATTTTTTTTAATATTGATGATCCTGGACGTCCGATCAGATCGGACGGACAGGATACTGGTTTTCTCCCTTAGTTCTCCCCGTAAAATTCCTCTATATATCTACTATATATAAAGAAATACTTTCATGTGATACCGTGTAATCCTGTCATACCATCCAATTAATCCCGACCGTCCGTCCTCTATAAATCTCAGTCGTTCGATTACAAGAATGCATCGTGACCGTCCGTCTAGATTTTCATAGGGCTCCTAAACCTAAAATGGTAATGTGTCCTAAATCTATATTTTTTATAGGTCCCCTGCCCTACAATGTAAAATTACAACTTAACCCTTCGCTTAAATTTTTTTCATATATATATGTACTTGTTGGGGATGAGACCCATTTTATAAGATTAGGTGTGCACATAATCATACACCCATAATCTTCACCTCAAAAGAAGTGGGATCATGAGATTGACCGCACACGCGATCACCGTGCACGATCCCTTGCGCACCGATCTCATCATGCGTAGTGGGTAAACCGTCGTGAGCCCCACCTTGCAGGCGGCGGGCGCCCGACCTCCTCCCCAGACGCCGACCGCCCGCCCTCTCTCGCCGCACCGGCCCCGACCGCGGCCGAGGAAGCGGCCGCCCGGTCCGTGCCTCCTTCGGCCGTCAGCCGCAACCAAGGAGGCGGCAGCCCGGGCCGCCCCCTCCCTCGGTCGTCGATGCTGCCGAGCCAGGTCGCCCCCTCCCTCGGCCGTCGGTGCGGCCGCCCGGGCCGTCCCCTCGCTCGGCCGTCGGCGCGACCAAGGTGGTGGCCGACCCTGGCCGCCCCCTCCCCAACCGCCGGCGCGGCCAAGGGGAGTCCTCCCGGGCCGCCCCCTCCCTCGGCCGCCGGCGTGGCCTAAGGGGCAGCCGCCCGGGCCGCCCCCTCCCTCGGCCGTCGGTGCGGCCCACGGGGCGGCCGCCCCAGCCGCCCCTTCCTCGGTCGCTGGCGCGGCCCAGGGAGCAGCCGCCCGGATCGCTCCTCTCCGGCCGCCGTCGGTAATTCTCCCCTCGCCGGCGAACTTGGCGACGAGTTCGCCGGCCGCCCTTGGAGTTCCGCTCTCGTCGTCCGATCGATAAGGGCGTTTCCGGACATCTGATTCGCATGTAACCACCCACTAACCACCAAGATAGTGGGGGAAATTTAATTAGCAATTTAATTATTAATTTAGGGGTGCAAACAGCGGTATTAATGCGCACCCCTAAATAGGGGAAAATATTCATTTTGGGTGGTTACGGTGTGCGGATAGCCGCATAACCACCGTAACCACCCCCTGAAGCCTATAAAAGGAGTCTCAGGCCTCCTCATTTCTCATCTTTTTTCCTTCGAGTCTTCTTCTTCCTCAGGTTGAAGCTCTGCCGAATTCCTCCTACGAGCAGCACTCAAGCCGCACCCGAGCCACGAACGAGCCAAGTTAAAGCCACTAAACGCAACCAAATCTCTCAAGTCCCAAGTGGCCCCCGCAGCCGCGAATTCAGGCGCTCCGCTCCGCGTTCAGAATCAGCAAGGCGCTAAGCAGAGACCACCAATGCAAAGTGTAATTTTTAATAACTCCCGGTGCGACGGTCTGTCATCCGCCGTGTGTCAAGTGTTCTCTCACCCCAAAATTGTAATAAGAGACGGCCTGTCACCCTCGACTTCCCAAATAAGTTGTAATAACCAAGAAATAGTGGATTTTGACCGGCACAGACCCGGTCATGTGATTTTTTACCCAGTTGAGGTGTTTTTCCACGTTAAAACTGCATGTGTACAACTGACCTACTTTATTGATTGTGTGCGCGCTCGACCGTCCCGAGAGCTAAGACGGTCCAGGTTATTCTGGTCCAACCGGAACGTCGAGTTAGACCACAATAGTTTGGCGCAGTCTGTGGGAAGCGAGTTCCCAGCATCCTCTGAAGACTGAACCCCCGGCACAGCGGTACTCAAGATAAAACTTCCAACCCAACAGCTTTTCAAGGAGTAGCTTCAATGACAAAGAGAAGCGCCCGCATAGCTGAAGCATCTGTCCCGACGGGGGGCACTGAACCAGCCCACTTCCATTCACTTGTAGATGTGCCTCGCGAAGTAGATATTGTTCTCTCCCCAGTAACAGCATTAGAGGGACAAGTTCGACACATGGAGGAGCAACAAACCGAGATGCTCGCTCTGCTCAGAAATATGGGAGCGCCTCCTGCTCCGTCGCCTGAACCGGCCAATCCCCCGCTTCCACCAAGCCATGGCCTTAGCAAGAGAAGCCCCGTGAAGAGAGGCATTAGAAGAACTCTCTGATGCCGCTAGTTCCACTCACCTGATCCTCAGAGCAGCCAGAGCCGGTCGACGCGACCAAATCCTAGAAGAAGAACCCCGCTTACCGTCGCGCGAAAGATTCACTTGAGAAGAGATACGTGAGGTGATCGCCGAGGAATGCAGACAGGCTGGCCGACGAGATGTTCTCCCCCATCGACCACTTCACCAAGTTTCACCACTTGCATCCCTGATCTTGGCTCATCCAATCCCACATGGATTCAAACTACCGAATATCGAAACTTTTGACGGGTCAGCAAACCCGTTAGAACACATCAAACAATTTACTATGATTATGAGGATCTTTAATGCGCCTGACCAGCTACTCTGCCAAGTCTTCCCATCCACTCTTAAAGGCCAAGACCGGAGCTGGTTCCACTCTCTGAGGGAGGGAACTATCATAAACTTTACAAAAATGATAAGACAATTCCCTGACCAGTTTATCGTCAACCGAAGAATCGTTTGAGACCATTCACATTTGTTAGGGATTCAACAAAACGAAGGAGAATCCTTGAAGGAGTTCTTCCATAGGTTAACCGCAGAAGCTCGCTAGATTCCGGGAGTTGACCCAGAACTCTTGAGGGGAGTATTTCTTGGAGGGCTTCGCCCCAGTGGTTTTAATCAGCTCTAATGAGAGAAACTGTCCCCAGTTACCCAGACCTTATACATCGCGTCGAAGCGCAGATAATAGAATATGATTCCATCAAAACACATCATCAACAGTTCGATTGAGACCAGAAACGCAAAAGGGACCGAGAAGAGCCTTCAAAAGTCCAGGAAGGAAGATTCCAGGAAGAGCGTCGGAATGGCCAGCAATGACGCGACTTTCAGAGGGACCATCCACCCCGAGGATACACTCCGTTAAATACCACCCGCACAAATGTACTCTACGCCATCCAAAATGATCCAACTCTTCATCATCCCAAGAAGCCTGCTCCCAACCCCAAGAACGATCAGTCAAAGTATTGCGAATTCCATCAAACGATCGGACACACCACTGAGGAATCGACACGACTAAAGGATGAGATTGAACGCTTAATCCGCCAAGGACTTCTCGGCAGGTTCTTACAAGGACATGTGCAGGATCAACAAGCTCCCCCCTAGGCAGGCAAGAGATCAGCAGAATGCCCAGCAAGGAGGAGCCGGTGGCAGACAGATAGTTGGAAACATCGAAACTATCACTGGGTCACTGATTCTCTCTACCTAGATACTTTTAGTAAGCGCCCAGGGAGGCATCCACGAATATAAAAGGTGCAAGCAAGACTCCACTATAGCCTTTGGGGATGAAGATCTTGAGCGGATCCAGACGCTCAACCAAGACCCTCTCATGATCAATGCAGGGATCAACGATCCCTGCTACAAGGTCGAGCGGATACTCGTCGACAATGGAAGTTCGGTCGATGTCTTATTCTTCTCCGCTCTTCAGAACATGAAGCTTACCAGACAACATCTCACGCTAGCAACAGGACCCGTGTACGGCTTCGGCAACCATCCAGTCCAAGTGCAAGGGATGATAACTCTACCAGTCACCATGGGAGAGTTTCCAAGGCAAGCCATGCACAAAATCTAGTTTGTCATGGTGGATTCAAGCTCAGCCTACAATGTGATCTTCGGGAGACCCATTAAGTCTATCTTTGAAGCCGTCCCTTTAGTCCCCCACCGTGCCATGAAATTACCCACCACTGGAGGGACAGGAGTCGTACGTGGAAACCAAGAAGCAACAAGGATTTGTTATTTTAAGCAAGCCCAGCCAGTAAAAATCACATCCCTGAATATCAGTGACTCTTTATTTTAAACTTCCTAAAATGTATTTTTATCACATTCGAACTCTATGGCGCGTAAGAACCGCGATGCCAGATGTATGTAGACAATCAGTTATTTGAGTATTGTGTTTCCTTTCCAACAACGTCCGACAAGCTTTAAGTAAGTTAAGCCGCAAGCGATCCTCGTGCAAAAGGTAAGACTGCGCATGCGGTTTGAATAAATAAGTTATTCATCAAACCTGCCTTTCTACGCCAGGATGTCGTCAGGGTTTGCCCCCCTCACGACCAAGCCATGAGCGATCCTCGTGCAAAAGTTAAGACTGTGCATGCGGTTTGAATACAAAAGCTATTCACCAAACTTGCCTTTCTACGTCAGGACGTCATCAGGTTTTTCCCCCCTCACGACCAAGCCACGAGCAATCCTCGTGCAAAAGGTAAGACTGTGCATGTGGTTTGAATACAAAAACTATTCACCAAACCTGCCTTTCTACGCCAGGACGTCGTCAGGGCCTTCCCCCCTCACGACCAAGCCACGAGTGATCCTCGTGCAAATTAAACCGCGAGCGATCCTCGTGCAACTTAAGCCGCGAGCGATCCTCATGCAAACTAGGTTCCTAACCAGCTACATGCATTATAACAGCCCCCACAAAGCAACATCACGAGTCAGACAATGCTCTGACAAAAAGAAGAAAAAGAGAACAATCACCACAACAACACACAATTACATGCGTAAACGCACCAATCAAGAACCGTCAAATAATAATGACGACATACAAGACACCAGACTAGAAAAGCAAAAAATGCAAACAAATTAATACAAGGAGATAGCGCCGCTACATATCAGCCGCGCCAACATCAGAACTCTTGTCGCCAGAGATATCATAAAAGCTAAGGTCGGATACGTCGCATCCCAAGCTCCTGCCAACAAGACGAAAAGACTTCGAGACTCCACGCCTGAGGGCCAGTTCTAGAACGTATTCCATCTGAGCCTCCACCTCCTTGTCTTAGATCTCATCACGAACTTCCTTTATAATCAAGCAATGATCTGGCATATAATCAAGAGACTCCATGTACTACGCAAGACCAGCATCCTTCAACTCTGACATACGGGGCGCGGCTATCAGAAGACAGCGCCTCCTCCTGTGCCTTCGCCGCACAAAGCTCTGTCTCTAAACAAGAAGTCTCCTCTTGAGCGCGCTTCAGCATCTGTGTAGTTCTTTCCACAAGAGATTTCTCCACCTCCAAAGATGCTCAAGTCTCCTCCAATTCCGCCTTCAGCTCCGATCCAATCCGACAAAATCCAGAAACGCTGCGGTCATGATCATCCCTTAGAGCAACAAGAGAACCCGTCGCCGCTCTAAACTTCTCCTGGAGGGCCAGATAGCCATCCTTCAAACTCACGTAATGATCATTCCAAGTAACAATAATTTGAACCTGGGCCTCAATCTGCAAAAGAAAGGACAAAGAAAAGTCAGCACAACACAAAAATTAAGAAGAGCCAAGAATAATCAAGCTCGCTTACCACTTCATTTATCGTCTTCAAAGAACAAGATAGCCTCAGAGCCGCCGCCTCCGCAGGGGAAGCCCGGGGGGCAGATGATCCAAACACCTATACCTCGGGAGGAGAAACGCCACGGCCACCAGAAGGAGAGTTGCCACCCTGAGAAGATGAACAAGGCGCCACACTATCTCCACCTCGAGAAACTACAGTGGCCTTCCGTTTCCGACCACAATCCAAAGGTGGTTCAGCAGTCCGTCCAGAGTCTGAAGAAATTCCACACCGCAACAAACGCTTCTCTTCCACAAACGAAGAAATACTGAACAAATGGTTCGCCAACTCCTGAGGCTCTGAAAAATCCAAGCATTGGATAAAAATCCCGCACTCTCCCCTTTTGACGACAACAACAATTGGGCAATGCATTCCGCAGCTCTGACAAGCCCCAAGAGTTTCTGACATAACCAAAAAAAGTATTTCCATGGCGGAGGTCCGTCCGAATATCAAAAAGTCAGCTCTTGTTACTATGAATCTCCACACGCTCATCGGCATCAGAGCGAACATCGCACCAATCTCGGAAGTAGTCCAAAGAGAGTTTCCTGCTATATTCGCGAAAGAAGATAACCAACACCATGAGGCGTACTACCCCCAAGGGAGTAAACTAGGAAATTGGCACACCGCAGAATATAAGAATCTCAATCACTTCCGCGCATGGGAGAATCTTAATCTCGATCTCAAAGTGGTCTCACAGATCGTAAACCAGCTACGAGGAGGATTTTGGACCCTCTTCTCAACACGCGGTATCTTCACTTCAAGGTCAGCAGGCAGACTGAACCTTCTCCTCCAAATTGTAACTTGATCGTAGGTAAGGGAGGAGCCAAGACGCATCGGCCTTGCAGTACGCTTCAAGCCCTGTCACAAAAAATTAAAAATAAATTTAGACAAAAAGTCTGCAAATCAAAAGTCATCCGCACCCATCGAGCACATAAAGGCACGTCGCCTAGTAAAATTTAAAACTATACGACGCACCCGAGCACGCACGGGCACCAGACACACAGTCATGCAAGGGCCCGCGTGTGGTCAGAAGCGCATGCAATAAAACGTGCACGCTCCCTGGCACGCATGTGCCCATGCAGCAAGCCCCCGCTCACGCGCCCGCACATGGCCACGCACACGCGGTCGTGCACGCAAGCCCTCACGCGGCCGCGCGCTTGCGGCTAGGCGCGCGCCCGTGCGATCAAACCCCATGCGCGCCCGCGCGATCAAACCCCCCGCGCGCGCACCCGCGCTCGCCCATACGAGCGCACCCTCGCTTGCCCATGCGGGTGCGCCTACGCGATGTCATGCGCGCATCCGCGCGCGCGCATGCTCGTGCACGGCCACGACCGTGCACGCAGATGCACGACCCCGCGGACGCATCCGCACACACCTTCGCGACTGCGGGTACGCCAACTTCCATTCCAGGGCACATTCATCTCCTCTCCTCCACCATAATATATTCTAACATTCTTACCCAAGTTTGCAGGCCACTACTACTTGCCATCTCCTTTCCATCGTCGTGCGCAATCGTCGCCACCGTAAAAAATGAGCAGAGAAAGATCCTTGTTTTTCTTTGTCCGAGCTGGTCTCGTGCAATAAGGATCTGGGGGGAAATTGTCAGGGATGAGACCCATTTTATAAGATTAGGTGTGCACATAACCCCACACCCATGATCTCCACCGCAAAAAAAAGTGGGATCATGGGATTGACCGCATGCGCGATCACCGCGCCCGATCCCCCGCGCATCGATCCCATCACGCGTAGTTGGCAAACCGTCGCGAGCCCCACCTTGTCGGTGGAGGGCGGCCGACCTCCTCCCCGGACGCCGGACGCCCGCCCTCTCTCGCCGCGTCGGCCCCAGCCGCGAACGAGGAAACGGCCGCCCAAGCCGCGCCTCCCTCGGCCATCAGCCGCAGCCAAGGGTGCGGCCGCCCGGGCCGCCCCCTCCCTTGACCGCTGGCGCGGTTGAGGGTGCGGCCGACCCGGGCTGCCCCCTCCCTGGGTCGCCTGCGCGGCCCAGGGGGCGGCCGCTAGGGCCGCCCCCTCCCTCGGCCGTCAGTGCGGCCTTGGGAGCGGTCGCCCGAGACGCTCCTTCTCAGCTGCCATCGGCAGTCCTCGCCTCGCCGATGAACTTGGCAGCGAGTTTGCCGGCCGGCCGTGGAGTTTCGCTCCCATCGTCCGATCGATATGGGGCATTACCGACAGTCGTATTCGCATGTAACCACCCACTAACCACTGAGTTAGCCGGGGAATTTAATTTACAATTTAATTATTAATTTAGGGGTGCAAACAACGGTATTAATGCGCACCCCTAAACTAGCGAAAAATATTCAGTTTGGGTGGTTACGGTGTGCGGATAGCCGCATAACCACCATAATCACCCCCCTGAGCATATAAAAGGTGTAACATCTCATTTCCAACTAGACCCCTAGGAGTGGTTTTGCCATGACTAGGCCATGACAAAACCCTAAGAAGCTCAAAAGGCCAAGTGCACAAGGCTCAAGGTGAAAATCACCTTGGTCTGCCTATAACACAGCCCCACTACCAGACCTAGGGTTTGACCTTAGGGCTCCAACCTCACTTCATGACCCCACCACAACACCCCTAACCCCTTGGGTGGTCCATTGGGTCACTAAGGACCAATTGGGGGCAATCAAAGTGGTCAAGTTGACCTAAGACCACCCTAACCCTAAATGGGTCAAACTGACCTACATAGAGTCAATTGACCTTCCCTTAGCTAAGTGGACCCCATACAAGTCTTCCTAACCCTAAAGTGAGGTCAATGGGTCACCAAGGACCCATTGGGGTCAACCCAAGAGGCTAGGTTGACCCAAGTCAACCCTAGCCCTAAAATGGCCAAAATGCCCTAACTAAGGGGCAGGCGACCTCCAAAGTGCCAAGTCAACCCTACCCAACCCTACCTAGACCCTAGGGGAGGCCAATGGGTCACCAAGGACCCATTGAGGGTAACCTAAAGGGCAAATTGACCAAGGTCAACCCTAGTCTAGGTTTAGGTCAAACTAGCCTAAATGGGCTAACCCAAGCTCAAGCCCTATCCACTTGGGCTAAACTCATGTTAATTATCTAATATTATGAGTTAGTGGGTTGCCAATAGGATAGAGTAGTCATCAAATTCAGCCTTAATGATCAGGAGAGAGAAAGCTCCATTTTTCCCCTTTAATGGAGGAGAGAGAAAAAGAGGGAGAAGACCATCCATGGCATAGGGAGGCAAAGGGCCACCCTTTATTGCTGGATTCAACTCCTCTGAGGAAGAGGAGGAGTTTCCAGCCATTTCCCGGCCAAATTGAGTCAAGGTTCACCCCCCACCACCTTGGCTGAAATTCTTCATTAAGGCCATTAATGGTCATTTCAGCTTACACCCTTCCCCTCCCCCAATTGAGTGTTTTAAAAGCTTCACCAGGAAGAGGGGAGGAGTTTCCACATTTTTCTGAAGGAATCGAGCCCTCCCACTGTGCGGTTGCAACATACCTGATGACACCACCACCGGCCATGACGCACCACCACCACACTCGCTGGCAAGCCCGGTTACAGGTCCTCCCCTACTCCTTCTATAGGTAGATCTTAGGATTCAATAGGGATAAGAATCGGGCTCAATTGAGCCCGATCAGGTGGAGATTTCCATGGATTTTCTGTGAAAAAATAGGCTTGCGGGTTCGCCAGAATCGGCCCATCCGGCAGCCGTGCCGCCGCCTAGCGATAGCCACCACCTCAACAGAGGTGGTGGTGGCGGTGGTCGGCCAGGGAGGTGGTCGGGTGGCCGGGAAAAAGGGCTGGAATAGGCTCCAAGTCGGATGAATCCTGGCCTTTGGCTAGAGGAAGAAGATGATGTCAGGGCCCTTCGATTGTGCTTTAAGATTCGTGCAGGGATGAATTATTAATTCCTGATTTATTAATTTCTGTCCCATTACTAGACTATTTTTAAATTAAATATTAAAAATACCTAGGGTCCCCTACAGAAAAAGTTGTTAACATGAAATTTGTAGATCTATGCGTCTAGTTTATTTTAAAATTAATTTGAGTCAATTTCAAGTTCTGGTTAAACCTCAACACTCATTTTGGTGAGGTCTATACATAGGGTTGAGCAGAGGTTTATTTGAGTTCCTCCATCAATCCAGCCATCCAAATGACCTAAATTTAGAATGTAGGTCACTCTTATATATACCAACAACCTATTTAAAAATGAAAATTTTTAGATATACTTTTTCAATAGTTTTTGTAATTATTTAATAAACCTAGAATAATTTAATTATAGGGTCTAATGACCTCCAAATTCTCCCAAATTTTGGTAAGAGGTTTTTGGGGTCAATATAGGTCTCTGTAAAAAATTTCATCTCATTTGGAGATGATTTTATTTGGATTTTAGTAAACCCTAGCCTTGACTCAAAAAGGGGTAATTAGTTCAAAGTGTCCCTTGTGGGCTTAAGGGGCCAAATCACCTCAACCGAGATTGATACTTGGTCCACTGGTGTGTTATGTCAGTAAACACCCACCTATGGATTATGGGGTGGATTAGGATGGGTTTGCCCTAGGACCCCAGTTCAAACCCTAAGGTTGAACTTTGGGGGTTTGTGAAGAACATAGGGTGATATGCCCTTATATGGACTTGGTGTTTAGTTCATGTGATTCTAGGGTGGTGAAATGCCTTAGAAAGGAATTTGGGTGACATAAACTATATCGACACCGGGAGATAGTGTCGACACACAGAAGTATTAGTCGACATCAACTGTGTCGACACCGGGAGACAGTGTCGACACACAGAAGTATTAGTCGACATCGACTGTGTCGATACCGGGAGGCAGTGTCGACACACAGAAGTATTAGTCGACATCGACTGTGTTGACACCGAGAGGCAGTGTCGACACACAAATTATGAGACTATATCAACTGTGTCGACACACAGGACTTGTGTCGACACACAGCAGAGTTTCAACAATGCTGATTGCTGTGAAGTAAAGAAGTGTCTGTGTCGACACAAAGAAATAGTGTCGACACATTCTACAGATGCAGTGTCAAGAAGAAGTGTCAACACCAAAGGAGTTATGTCGACATCACCAAAGCTTGTGTCGACACTTAATCTACTTGTGTCGACACATGACAATCAGTCTCGACGCTTTGCTTTCAAGAACTAACTAGAGACTTGACAGCTGTGTATTTCAACAAGTTTACTGAAGCTGTCAGACTTGTTAGAAGTTAGTTAGAAACCGGATAGGCCGGTTACCATGGATGAAGTATATATATATATATGGATTCTGTCAAATCAAAAAAACAGATACAACAACAAGAAAGTGCACGTCACACAGAAGAATATTTTCGTGAGAAGATCTAAGAAGAATTCAAGCAAGAATTCTGAAGAAACTTTAGAAGTTCTGAAGAGTGAGAGAGATCTTCAGCTATTGAAGTAAAGAAGGAGACATTTATAAGTCTCTTAAGAAGCAGATCTTGAACTAATCTGCTAAGAAGGATTCAGACCTATTTCTGGATTCTAAGAAGGAAGCTGGCAGCTAGTCAACTTCAAAGGAGATCAACCCTACTGAGTTCAGATTCAAGAAGCTTTAAAGAAAGCTAAGAACAGGTTGATTTTAGCCATCAGTTTTATCAAGAAGCTGATCAAGAAACCTCTTATCCCTTCTCTCTCAACAAGGGTAAGAGTCCATCTAAACACTTATCAAATTTTGAATGATCTTTTCATAGATCTGAGTTGTAAGCCTATATTATAAAGGCTGAGTGTAGGAGATATAGATCTCTGAGTGGTAGGGCTTTTGAGCCTGAGTGTAGGAGAATTTTTTCTCTGAGTTGTAAGCCTTGTGTGAAGGTTGAGGTAGGGCTGTTAGCCTGAGCTGTAAGAGTGTGGTTACACTCTGAGTTGTAGGAACCTTATAGGGTTCTTAGATTGTAGGAACCTTTCAGAGTTCTGAGCTGTAAGATCTGTGAATCTGAGAAGAAGGAAGAAGTTAGGCCGAATCTAGCACACTGCTAGATAGGTGAAGGGGGGAAAGTTGATGTACCCAGACCTTGGGGAACCACTATAAACCTGTGTGCAATCTGTGATGTATGTGTGATTGTGGATTCTGTGCTGTGATTGCTATAGAATAGTTAGATTCTATATAAGATCTGAATAATTATTCTGACTTAAGTAATAAAAAAGAAAAAGAACCTATCCCCCCCCTTTAGGTGTTTGGGTTATCTTGAAATCAATTCTATCAAGTGGTATCAGAGGGAGGTTGCTCAAAGAAGGACTTAACAGTCTGAGTAAGATCCTTAAGGCAGATTCAAGATCAAGAAAATGGGTTCAGGAGAAAATCATAAGGAACTAGGTTCTATGAAATTACCCATATGCAGGAAAGAGATATTTGGAATATGGAAAGAAAGGGTCAGGCTTTTCATGGAGGCTTCTGATCCAAGGATTTACATTATAGTAATGGAAGGTCCTTATGTTCCAATGAAGGTGTCAGTTCTAGATGTAAATCAAAGAACTCCCAAAGATTTTTCTGAGATGACTAAGGATGAGATCATCCTAGCAACTATGGATAAAAGAGCCCAGAATATCATAGTAAGTGTCATAGATGATTCAACCTTTCAAAATTTGATTCACTGCAAGACCTCCAAGGAAATGTGGGACACTTTGATAGTCTACATAGTGGGTTCTGAAGAAGTCAGACAAGATAGAAAATTTATGCTTAACCAGGAATATGAGAGTTTCAGACAAGGAAAGTCAGATGGTATAACTGAGTGTTATAAGAAGTTTTATAGAATAGTAAATGAGCTGATGTCCTATGGAAGGATCTTCAGTACATATGAACTGAATGATAAATTTCTAAGATCCTTGACAAAGGATTGTGACACTAAGATCTGTGCCATTAGGGAAGTGGCCAAACTTGCAGATATCTCTCCTCCAACTTTGTTTGGAAAACAGCTGTCATATAAGATGCAGCTGATGGCTAGGAAAGAGGAAGAGAAAAGTGCAAAATGGGAGCAGAGAGAAAAGTCTGTGGCACTCAAGGTGGAAGCAACTAGGAAGAATAGGAGGATGTCTCCATCACCTACTGAGATAGTTGCTAAAATTACTTCAGATAATTCAGACAACCAAAGTTCAGACAGCAGTGACTCAGATAAAGACTTTGCTGCCTTCACAAGGTAGTTTTAGAGATTCCTGAAGAAGAAGCAGTGGAAGTCAAGGCCCTCCACATCTCAGCCTGTGGATGACTATTATCAAAAGAGGAAGTCATCAAGGAAGGACAGGAGCAGGTCTAAGCCTAGCAAACTTACAACATCAAAGATAGTTTGCTACTGTTGTAATAGGCCTGGACATGTTGTGGCTGAGTGTCAAGACAAAAGAAAGGAGTCTGCTGATAAAAGGAAGACTCAACAAAAGAGCAAGAAGGAGAAATCATTTGTTGCTAAGAAGGAGAAGAGCTTGACAGACCAATCATCTTCAGAGTCTGAATCTGAAGCTGAGGCATACATTGGTCTATATGCTGCAGATGAAGAAGATGAGTTTATGCAATTGCTGAACTCTATCTATGAACAAGAAGACCATCAGTGCATGGGACTGATGGCTGTATCAGAAGAAGACAAGTGCTAGGATTAGCCAGGTCCTAGTAAGGTACAGTATTTTTCTAGTAATTCAGATTGTAGTACTGGCACAGAGTCAGCTACATCTGCATCAAGTGATGTGGATGGGTCTGAGTCTGAAGGTGATATTCATCAACTGATAGATGAATATGGGGACTTGTTGCAGGCACTAAAGAAAAGCAAGAACCTGGTCAAAACTCAGGCTAAGGAAATTACAGATCTTAAGATGGCTACATCTGACTTTGAGAAAAATGTTGAATCAAAAATTGAATGAGATTACCAAACTGAAAACTATAACTGTTATTCAGATGTGCACAATCACATACAAAATGATCTGATTAAAAGTCTAGAAGCCAGACTTCAAAAGGAAAAAGATTTGGTGGCTAGTTATTCCAAGCCAAAATCAGTTTTACCCTCACTAGATGAGTTTGTGGCTCAAAAGGGTAATGCTGGAATAGGCTTTAAAGGTAACACCAGGGCTGTTCAATTCAAGAGAAAGGACAAATCCTCAGTCCAGTCACTGAATTTTAAAGTCCTTGTAGTTTTTAGAAAGGTACAAGTGCCTTCTAACAAGTATGACTTTGAGAATACTCAATGTCATAGTAAGACTGAAGTTCTGAATGACAAGGGTTGTTATGTCAATAAGGCAGTCCATGTCCATAAACCCCATATTCCTAAGAAAACAGTGGGTGTAGCTGCAACAGTACAAGCATAATACAAAAGGTTTGCTGTCAACCAGACTCTTAAGAATGTATCTAAAAATAGATACAATAAGTATGAATGCTGGTGCTGTAGCAAGACAGGTTATTATGCCATAGATTGTTGGCACAACACTAGTGTCAGGAAGAACAACAGTCTACCTGTTAGAAGAGCTGCAGGTAGATTTGTTAAGTTTGAAGCTAACTTGAACCAAGGACCCAAGACTTACTTGGGTTCTAAGGGAAGGTAATTCTTTATTGCAGGTGAGTCCAAGTTACTATGCCCCTATATGATACTTGGACAGTGGATGTTCCAGGCACATAACTGGAACAAAGGGATTGCTGAAGGAGTATTTACCAATCATAAATGGGCCTAAAGTAATCTTTGGTGGTTCTAAAAAAGGAATCATCAAAGGATTTGGTAACATTTCTAGTAACTAGATTACTATCACTCAAGTGGCCTATGTGAAGGGTTTGAAACACAACCTTATAAGCATAAGCCAGCTGAGTGATTTATGATATGACATTTCATTTGTTAAGAATGGATGTCATATCAAAAGATCAAGTGATCAAAAGGTCATATTGACAGGATATAGAAAAAGAAATGTGTACTGTCTTAACTTTGAGTGTGAGAACAATGTTTCTCCTATTTGTCTTGTAGCTGATGAGAGAGCCTCTCATTGTGTCAAATGGCACAAGAGGCTGGCTCATCTTAACTACAAAATAATTGGCCAACTCTTTAGCAAAAAGTTAGTAAGAAATGGTCCAAAAGTTAAGTATATAAAGGATGAGATATGCTCAACTTGTCAAAAAGGCAAGCAGACAAAATCCTCCTTTCATAGCCTTGAAAACAAGGATTCAGTGAGGTGTCTATACCACTTATATATGGATCTTTTTGATCCTATGCCAGTTCATAGTCTAGGTATGAAGGTCTACACTTTTGTTGTGGTAGATGACTATTCTAGATATTCCTGGGTATTCTTTCTGAGATAAAAATCAGAAACCCCAAGTGTTTTAAATAGTTTTGTCAAGCAAACTCAGAATGAATTTAACAGTACAGTGGTCAAAATCAGAAGTGACCATGACACTTAATTTCAATCTGAAAGTATGACAAGACTGTGTGAAGAATTTGGGATTTTTCAAGAATTCTCCTCACCTAGAACACCACAGCAAAATGGTATTGCTGAAAGGAAGAATAGAACATTGATTGAGGCTGGTAGAACTCTATTGAGTGACACTTCTGATGCGTGGAAAATACGGCAAGCGCACCGGTCGCACAAGTAATAAAGTTTGGGAATAAATCCCCGAGTGTCGGTCTCTTGAGGAACACAGTAAGGGATGATTTAATGTCGAGGAGGACTTGAGATTGAAGTCCTTGGGTCGGAGGAAATGAAATGGGGGTTTTGATGGTTGCGGAAACAGGAAGTAAAATCTACAAGCTACTCCTATGCAACGCCGCTATGCGATGCTTCGCCAGGCGGGATGGAAACTACACGGGCCGCTATGCACCGAATCGCTTGGCGGATGGACGAGTAGGCTAGCGGATGAGGTGGTTAGAATGGCGGAATGAGGGTCGTGAGCACCTCTTCGCAACGCACGCTACTAGTAATTGCTAGTGCGGCAAGGGTGGATGGTGGAGGATGGAATATGACGCACCTCAAGTAAATATAACAAAAACACTAACTCACATAGACATGAATAAGAGTAAATGTTAACTAAAAATAAGCATTCTTCATCAATACATGGAAAATAACAAAGCTAACAACAACAAGAGGAAGAGGTGTGCGAATCGACTGAATCCGAAGCCTTATTGAGGGTTCACGGTTGGAATCCCGGGTTGTCAATCCGAGTCCAAGCTCGGTCCTCAACTGCGTCCGGGGTAGAGGAGGCTATCACTCACTCCCAATGGACCCGTCTTCTTTGTTGAAATGACCCGGTAGATTGCGGCTCCAGCTCCTCCTAACTTGATGGAGAAAGCTCGGTCAAAACTCCGCTTGAAGCTTGGGGATGAAGGAGGAGGCCGAGGGGATGCTCCGGCTTTGATTTGGCGTTGAAGGCTTGCCCGGAGCAACTCCCTATGGTGGAGGATGATGGAGGGCGGCGAAATCCCTCTTCGGAGCAGAAAACAGCGGAAAATCGCGGAAAGGGGCGATCTCTCGAAATTAGGGCAGAACCTGCGTATTTATAGAAAGCAGAATAAACAGCGCGCACGATCACTGGCGCACGACCAGTGGTCGTGCGCCCTGTGGTCAGTGATAGTGCGCGAAGGCCAGGCAGAACTCCAGGAAAAAGTGGAATCAACGCGCACGATCAGTGGCGCACGACCAGTGGTCGTGCGCACTGAAGTCAGTGGTTGTGCGATTGCCCCGACAGAACTTTGGAAAGTGGGGAATATGTACGCACGATCAGCGGCGCACGACCAGCGGCGCACGACCAGTGGTCGTGCGCAACAAAGCCGATGATCGTGCGCAGTAAACCTATTTCCAAATAATCTCGGGACACGCACACGACCCCTAAACCCAGCACTGATATGCGCAGACATTCCAAACAAGCACAGAATGGAGTACAATAATAGAAGAACACAAAATAAACACAATTACGGGCCAAAAGTGCACTTCCTAAAGGAATAAGGATAAAATGAAATATGAGCGATAACGAACTCAAAGTGAAGTGCAAGCGTACAAAAACAAGCCCAGATGAGTACGAAAATCATTATATAAATAGGACTCATCACACCCCCAGACTTAACTGTTTGCGCGTCCTGAGCAAACAAAACCTAAGCAGACGGGGAAAATGAACTAGCTAACAAAGAAATTGCAAAACGGAGTACCATGCGAAGTTGCATGCTCGCGTGCATAAAAATAAAGTAGAGGAAATTTTTAAGCATACAAAATATTTTATATTTTTCACAATGCGTAGCAAAAAATTATTATTACTCAAAAGTGGAATCACGGTGAATCATCCGGTCCTACGCAGGGAGAAAGTAGACAGGCCATTAAGGTGAGCATTGCCAGGAATCCACCAATGTCGGAAACCATACGCTTGCCCGTTCGCACTCTCTCCACGGCACTAGTCAACTCAAGCGCAAGTCCGTAGGACTTCAGGTAATAATGGGGCTTGGGTTACGGTGAGGAAAATAAGGATAAACATGAAGGGTATGCACCTAACCCAAATGAGCTAACGTACAAAACTAGTACCCGCTGCCCACAAAATAAACACGGGTGCACCACACCCCCAGACTTAACTTTTACTGAATGGGTGTGTGCACCGCCTACTCCAAATCCAAATCATCTCAAATAAAGATTTTCAATCAAACTTTTTCTTTTTCTTTTCTCTTTTTCTCTTTTTCAAATAGTTCAGCAGATATAACTTGAAAGCACTTCCACATTTTCACAAATAATAACACCACATCACAACCCAACATGAAAATATAAAACACTAAGCTCGACTTGGGTGTGCGACTAGGATCGGCTATGGGGCTTTGGCGAATATAGTGGAGCTGAATCAAAAGGAAGGGTAGGCACAAAGGGGCTAGCAAGGGCGATGTTAGGAATGGGTACAAAGCTCAACCGGGCCAAAAGGTGGCCTACATCACTCTCACGCTAGACTAACCGTATACCAATGCTTCAAGAATAGCTTGGGGCAAGTTCTTAGCAACCGAGAAAGATAATCCTTCCTCCCGACTCAAGCAATACGAGTCTAGTGGCGGCTACACACATTCCTACGCTACCGTTTGATTCACGCCGGATTCACCAACTTTTGAGTAGAATAAGAAATATGTACGCAAATAGAAAAATATAGAACTATAAGCATACGAAAAAAATTAAATCTATACAAATTTCTATACAAAACGAGAGCAGTTGACTAGAAACACAGCAAGGCCAACATTTTACTCCGTCGCACAATCCTAAACTAGCACAATAATTTTTCCAAATCAAACAAAAGAAATGAGTTTAACTCACGGCACGCTAACAGCTAAGCACGCACTCATGTGGGTGCAGTGGTGTGCAAGAAATGAACTAAACAAAATAATAACTATAAAAGCTTCTATTATGCGCATGAAATGTGTGCGTGCGAAAGGTAAACTGACTCTCCCCCAGACTTAAACTAAACAACACATCAATTGATATAGAAATTTAAATCAAAAAGAGCTAAGGGAAGAGGTTACCCAATGCTCAGCTAGTGAGCATACCAGAAGATGCATGAAAAGTAGAAGCAGGCCCGCCAAACGAAGAATCACAACCCAGCCAGAATGAATTCGCAATGGAAACCTGCAGGGGGTGAGCTCCGCAAAAACAAAAGAAAAATATACAAAAAGAAATGCTAAAACTAAAATAGACATGAAAATAAAAATGCAGAAAATAAGATAACTACTGGGGTTACTGTCATCCCAGCACCACTTATTAAATTTTATACAGTTCTAGCTAATGGGCCTATGAAATAGAAAATGCACAGGTAACTGTTCCATTATCCGTTGCGGTAGCGGGTACCGATACGGAGATAAAACAGTTACTCCTCTGCCAAAATAATCATACCTGCTCTTTGCAGGCAGAGGAAATAGGAAGTAAGATGAGGAGGAGCACTGGTCCTCACTCAACTTACCACAAAAAATATCCTTGCCTAGCAAGGTATCATCCACGACAAGTTCGTTAGGGGCGAAGGTGAAGGTAGAGGCTTCAACTGCAAAAGGAGTAGGAAACTTCTCACACAAGCTGAAACACCCGTCGTCAACCTGAGCACAAGGCTCATCGTCACCCAAACTAACCCACGGAGATTCAACCCGCACAGGCTCAGATAGAGAAAGGGGATCAAGAAATAAAGGAGACGAAGAACATAAGGAACTAATCGGGGGAGTGGTCCCGGTCTCACTCCCAGCAGGCTCCGAACAATGATCATCGTTGGCGTCATATGAGTCATGACGATGGGGATCTGAGAATAGGAGGTCCTCGGTGGTGGTTTGGATCCCCTCATCCAACAAGGAAGTGGAAACTTCCGCATCAGAAAGGATCTCCTCATCAGCACACCTCGGTGCGGCATTATGTTCCAAGACGTAATACTCTCCATTGAAGAGAATAATGTCCTCGTCACACCATGGCGCATCCTCATATTACCAATCTCCAAAGGGCACAACATCATCAACCAACTCACTAAAAAGAGGGGTAGATGATTCTTGCAAAGAAAGCGGAGGAACAACAACATCAGAGAAAGTAGGTGCAGGTTCCTCTAGGGGTGAATCAAGAAGAGGGGAAGAAGGTATAGAGGGCGACGGTACCGCAATGTCGTCACATCGATCAGTAGAAAGTCTGATGGGTGTATCCACAGCAGTCCCCCATAGACAAGGTGGTACTGCGTATAGTACCTTGCCTGTCGACTCTGAGCCTCCAGCATGCGGTCTTGTATCAATCTAACCATAACATCAGTATCATCTATATATTCCACTCCCAAAGTCTTTGGATCTTCGTCTTGCACCCATGATAATAGATTTCTACACCTCCTCCCATATAGTGCTTAGTAGGGCGCCATTCCAATGCTAGCTTGATGACTATTATTGTATGAATACTCCACTAGCGGCAAGAGCCTTTCCCACGGCTCTCCTATATCCAACACGCATAACCTCAAAAGATCTTCCATGATTCTAATAGTCCTCTCAAACTGGTCATCCGTCTGAGGATGAAAAGTTATACTAAAGGTAAGGCGAGAACCCGTATATGCTTGAACTGCCCTCCATTCCTTGGAAGTGAAACGACCATCGCGATCAGAGACAATTGTCTTGGGAACCCCATGGTACCACACAAACTGCTCCACGAAGGGACACACCAAGACTTCAACATGCGACTCTTTCCTCATTGGAATGAACCAGGCAACCTTCGTTAGGCGATCCACGATTACCCAAACTGAATCGTTCCCAGAGCACGAGCGAGGTAGCCTGTGAACACAATCCATGAAGATATCTTCGAACTTCCACTCGGGGATGGGTAATGACTATAACAATCCTCCAGGGCTCTTACATTCAACCTTCACCCTTTGACAAGACTCGCAGTGAGTAATGAAATACTTAACGGCTTTCTTCATTCCTGGCCAAAACATAGTCTTTCGCAGGTCATTATACATTTTGGCAATCCCGAGATGTACTAAGTACATGCTACAATGTGCCCCTCTCAGGATGTCTTCCCGGATTCCACCTCCCTTGGGAATATAGTGTCTGCCATGGAAATGAACGAGGCCTTCCCTCAAATCATACTCTCTGGCAAAACCACTCTCGATTGCCTTAATCATAGAGGCCAGAACAACATCCTTCCCTTGCTCTGCCTAAATTCAATCTCGAATGTCGCAAACCATGCTCATGGAAGCTAGGTATTTAGTTACGTCTAAGAATGATCCTTACATACCAACGTGATCTCCATCTCCTCGAGCACCCGAGCCAATTCCATACGCATCATCTGAGACTCGGGGATTGACCCGGGTACCTTTCTTCTCAATGCATCGGCTACAAAGTTTGCTTTCCCGGGGTGGTAGTTTAATGTAAATTCATAATCACACAAAAATTCTAACCACCGTTATTGCCTCAGATTTAACTCCTTCTGAGTATGAACGTATTTCAAATTCTTGTGGTCCAAAAAGATCTCGCAGTGAACGTCATAAAAATAGTGTCTCCAAACCTTTGAGGCGAACACCACTGCTCCCAACTCCAAATCATGCACTGGATAATTTACCTCATGCTTCTTCAACTGTCTTGAAGTGTAAGCAATCACGTGCTTGTGCTGCATCAATACTGCTCTCATCCCTTGATAGGACGCATCAGTGTAAACCTGAAATCCTTCCTTCCAGGATGGAAGGGCTAGGATTGGTGCGGTGGTAAGCCGGTCCTTTAGCTCTTGGAATGCAGCTTCACACTGAGAAGTCCACTTATATTGCACACCCTTCTTTGTTAGGGTATTGAGGGGAAGGGAGGTCTTTGAAAATCCTTTCACAAACTTGCATTAGTACCCCACAAGTCCAAGAAAACTTCGCACATCAGCCGCTGACTTCAAAAGCGACCATTCCTTCAGGGCACACACCTTGGCTGGATCTACTGCTAATCTGACACCACTAATAACATGGCCTAAGAAGGCAACTTCTCGGAGCCAAAACTCGCACTTGCTGAACTTAGCAAATAGGGAATGCTCCTTTAGTGTCTTCAAGACTAAGGCCAAGTGTTCATCATGATCCTCTTCCATTTTCGAGTAGACCAAAATATCATCAATGAAGATGATGATAAAAACATCCAAATACAGCTCAAACACCCTATTCATCAAGCTCATGAATGCAAAAGGGGCGTTTGTGAGCCCAAATGGCATCACCATTGTTGGATACATTGGAAACTGTGTACCTGATTTGGAAGAAGCCTCACTTAACTCAGTGATATACATCAATGTGTATTTGATGAGATGTTGAGTTTAAATGTGCAGGTTAAAGAAATATAGGAAAAATATTATATGTACAAGTGTCAACACTTGAGAAAGAGATGTGTCGACACCAGAAACCAGATTGTGTCGACACACAAAAATTTTGTCGGCATCAATTGTGTCGACACCATCAGCAATTGTGTTGACACACAGGACTTGTGTCGATACACTCAAAAATTCTGTCAACACCAACTATGTCGAGACTAGAAGCTATTGTGTCGACACACAGAACTTGTGTCAACACATTCTATAGAAGTTTTGTCGTGAAGATAGAGAAGGGCAGTGTCGACATTGTGTGAGTTGTGTCGATATCATCAAGAATTGTGTCGACACATGGACTATTTATGTTGATACATTTGAAGTATTATCCCAACGCTTTTCTGCTGAGATAGAGTACAATGAGGTATCATATGTCAAGACTAAAGACTTGACAGCTGTCATAACTAATAAAGTTGTTGTATCTATCAGAGCTGTCAGAAGGTCGTTATGAACCAGATCAATCGTTAACCTCAGATGGGTCTATATAAAGGATTGTTCTATCATCAAACCAGAGAGATCTAAGAAGAAAGGACTTGACATTTTTCTAACAGTTGAAATCTACAAGTCATCAAGAGAAGGCAGATCCTGAACAAGTCTGCAAGAAGAATTCAGATCAAATTCTGAATAGAAGAAGGAAGCTGGATTAAGGATCATATCCAACTTCACAAGAAGATCAACCTAACTTTGTTCAGATTCAAGAAGCTTTGAAGAGGCTAAGACAGGTTGGATCTTAAGCAGTCAGATCAATCAAGAACTGATCAAGAAGCCTTTACCCCTTTTTCTCTCTACCTGAGTGAAGGATTTATCACTTTTATAATCAATTTTTCTGTAAGATCTTTTATAGATCTGAGTGTAAGAGAGTTATCTCTCTGAGTTGTAAGCCTAAGTTTATAAAAGCTGAGGTAGGGTTGAGTGCCTGAGGTAGGATCTTTGTGATCTGAGTTATAGGCCTGGTGATAAGGGCTGAGGTAGGGCTGTTTGCCTGAGGTAGGATTCTTGGGAAGAATCTGAGTTATAGTACTTGAAGAAGTCTGAGCTGTAGGAACCAGTTGGGTTCTGAGTTGTAAGATCTGAGGATCTGAGTTAGTGAAAGGAAGTTTGGCTGAATCCAACACTCAGCTGGATAGGTGAAGGGGGAGAGTGGATGTACCCACGAATTGGGGAACCACTATAAAAACTGTGTGTTGTGCTGTGTTTTCCTGTGCTTATTTTATCCTGTGCTGTGATAGTTGTAGCCTAATTTGCTATGCTGTGTTTAACATTTTAATTGCCTAAGTTAAAATTGAATTTGAACCTATTCACCCCCCCCCCCTCTAGGTGTTTAGGATCTATAAACCAAATCTTTCAAGTGGTATCAGGGGGAAGTTAACTCAAATATAGACCTAACAGTCTGAGTTGATCTCCAAGGCAGTTATCTGTTAGACAGAATGGGATCAAGTGAAAATTAGAAGGAACTTAGATCCATGAAACTTCCTATCTGTAGGAAAGAAAATTTTGGCATATGGAAAGAGAGGGTCAGATTGTTCATGGAAGCATCTGATCCAAGAATTTATATCACAGTATTAGAAGGGCCATTTATTCCTATGAACATTTCAGTTCTTGATGCCAACCTCAAGACTCCAAAAGGTTATTCTGAAATGACTAAGGAAGAGATCATCCTAGCAACCTTAGACAAGAGGGCACAGAACATTATTGTGAGTGTTATAGATGATTCTACATTCAAGAATTTGGTCCATTGCAAAACCTACAAGGAGATGTGAGACACTTTGATTGTCTACATGGAGGGAACAGAAGAAGTAAGAGAGGATAGAAAGTCTATGCTAAATCAAGAATATAAGAGTTTTAGACAAGCCAAGACAGATAGCATAGCTGAATGCTATAAGAAATTCTTTAGAATTGTAAATGAGCTAATGACCTATGGAAGAGTCTTTAGCACATATGAACTAAATGACAAGTTTCTCAGATCACTAACAAAGGACTGAGATACTAAAATATGTGTCATCAGAGAGGTGGTCAGGCTTGCTGATACACCTCCACCAATCTTATTTAGAAAATTGTTATCATATGAGATGCGGCTCACTGCCAAAAAGAAGGAGGAGAAAAGCAATAGGTCTGAATACAAAAAGAAGTCAGTAGCCTTCAAGGTTGAAGTCACAAGAAAGGGTAGGAGAAAGTCTCCTTCTCCTCCCAGGAGAATTACTGAAGTTGAATCAGAAAATACTGACATCAACACTTCAGACAGCCACAACTCTGATGAAGACTTTGCTGCCTTCACAAGGCAGTTTCAAAGGTTCTTGAAGAAGAAGAAATGGATAACAAATCCATCTTCATCTTCCTCCAAGGATGACTATTACAAGAAGAAGAAAACATCTAAGGATGACACGTATGACTATAATCCCAGTAAACAAACTTTTTCTAAAATTGTTTATTATTATTGCAACAGGTCAGGATATGTCATAGCTGATTGTCCTGATAAAATAAAAGAATCTAAGGACAAGAAGAAGCTTCAAAATAAGGGAAAGAAGGAGAGATCCAATATTTCCCAGAAGCAGAAGAGTTGGATTGACTCCTCATTATCAGAATCTAGAGAAGAGGCTGAAGCCTATATTGGATTGTTCACTACTGAAGAGGATTCAGTAGAATCTTAATTCTTGCAAATGTTGGACTCTATAAATGGGAGTGAAGATCATCATTGCAGAGGGCTGATGGCTTTGTCTGAGGAAGATCAATGTCAGGATCAGCCTGTTCCCAGTAAGGTAAACAATCTATCTTCAGTTTCTAACTATTATACTGGATCAGAAGCAGAAGCATCTGCATCAAGAGATGAGGATGGTTCTGAATTTGAAGGGGATGTTCATCAACTAATTGATGAGTATGGTGGTCCATTGCAAGCTCTTAAGAGAAGCAGAATCCTTATCAAAAAGCAGGCTAAGGAAATTGCATCTCTTAAATTGGCTGCATCAGATTCAGCAAAAATGCTGGATTTGAAGTTGAATGAAGTTACCAAACTGAAAAACATAATTGCTATTCAGATGGGTACAATTACCTTCAAACATGATCATATCAAGAGTCTGGAAGTCAGACTTCAAAGAGAGAAGGATCTTGTGGCTAAATTCTCAAAGCCAAAGTCAGTCTTACCCTTAATTGATAACTTCATCTCCCAAAAGGGTAAGACAGGATTAGGCTTCAAGGGAAGAACAAGGGCAGCTAATTTTAAAAGAAAAGACAAAGCCTCAGTTCAGCCACTAGCCTCTAAACCCCTATTTCTTTTAGGAAAGTGATGCAGCCTACTAACAGGTATAATCATAACATTACATATGGTCACTATAAGCATGGTGATCAGGATGGCAAGGGTACAATTGCTAATTGGGCAGCCCATAAGCAAACACACCATGTCCTTCATGAATCATCTATGTTTGATGTACTAGCCCCAGCACTTAAAAAGACTGCTGACAGCAATGTTGTTAAGCCTGTACTTAAAAGAAGGTATAACAGATATAAGTGCTGGTTTTGTGGAAAAGTGGGCCACTATTCCATTGATTGTTGACATAATGCCAGTGTTTAGAAAAATGCCAACATACCTGTCAGAAAGGCTGCAGGCAAGCATGATAAATTTCAAGCTAACCTGAACCTAGGACCCAATAATAATTGGGGTTCTAAGGATAGGTAATTTTATTTGATGTAGGTGAGTCAATGTGACCATACCCCAATATGGTACTTGGACAGTGGATGTTCCAGGCACATTACTGGAATAAGAAGGATGCTGAAGGATTACTCTCCCATAGAAAATGGACCCAAAGTGATCTTTGGTGGATCTAAAAAGGGGGTCATCAAAGGGTTTGGTAACATTTCCAATAGCTCTATCACTATCACCCAAGTGGATTATGTGAAAGGTCTGAAACATAACCTAATAAGAATAAGCCAACTAAGTGATCTTGGTTATGACACTTCTTTCCTCAAGGGTGTGTGCCAAATAAGAAGGTCAAATGATCAAGAGATCATTCTGATAGGCACTAGGAAAGGAAATGTCTACTGTCTTATTTTGATTATGAGAATAAGAACTCTGATATTTGTCTAATTACAGATGAGAAAGCATCTCATTGTGTCTAATGGCATAAGAGGCTAGCTCACTTGAACTACAAGTCAATAGATAAACTCTTCAGTATGGAGTTCGTGAGGAATGGTCCTCAGATCAAGTGCATTAAAGAGGGTGTATGTTCAACTTGCCAAAAGGGCAAATAGACCAAGACCACTTTCCATGGCCATGATACCAAAGATTCTGTGAGATATTTATACCTCCTACATATGGATCTATTTGGTCCTATATCAGTTCATAGTCTAGGTAGGAAATGTGGATGAATATTCTAGATTTACATGGGTTTTCTTCTTGAGGCAGAAATCTGAAACCCCTACTGTATTCCAGAATTTTGTTAGGCAAATTCAGAATGAACTTAACAATTCAGTGGTCAAAATCAGAAGTGACCATGAGATAGAATTTCAGTCTGAATGCATGATAAAGTTCTGTGAAGAACTTGGGATTCATCAAGAGTTCTCCTCACCTTGAACTCCCCAGCAAAATGGGATTACTGAAAGAAAGAATAGGACTCTTATTGAGGCTAGTAGGACACTACTAAGTGACACTTATCTCCCAGAATATTTCTGGGCTGAGGCAGTAAACACTGCTTGTCATGTTCTCAACAAAGCTTCCATCACCAAAAGCCACAAGAAGACACCCTATGAGATTATGAAAGGCAGAAAACCAAATTTAGCCTACTTTAAATCTTTGGTAGCAAGTGTTATGTTCTTAATAATGGCAAGCACTATTTAACTAAGTTTGCTGCTAAATCCCAAGAAGGGATATTTGTTGGGTACAACAATATTAGTAAGGTATACAAGGTCTACAACTTGACTACTCAAGTTGTAGAAGAATCAGTTCATGTAGTCTTTGATGAATCTAAGTTAATTAACTATGAGATGTCAAACACTTCTTCTAGCTCTACATGGTTGTAAGATAAGATGGACAAGCTAATCATCAGTGAAGACCAACCTATGAAACAAGATGGGGAAAATGATGGATGCTGTCCAGGGGGAGTACAAGACCCACAAGTTGAAAATGAAGACAATGAAGTACAGTTTGGTGAAGACAATGAAGAAAATCAAGAGGTGGAAAGATTTCCTCCAGCAATAAGACATCTGAGGGATCATCCTGCACACCAAATCATTGGTGATGCAAGACATGGAGTTTTGACAAGAAGCAAGAGCATGAACACAATTCTATGTTTAAGCTTCTTGTCCTAGATGGAACCTAAGAAATTTAAAGAGGCTATACAAGACCCAAATTGGATTGATGCCATGCAAGAAGAGCTGAATCAATTCAGAAGATGTAAAGTCTGGAAGTTGGTTCCTAAACCAAAGAATCACAATGTCATAGGGACTAAGTGGATCTACAAGAACAAGTTAGATGAAAATGGCATTGTAGTCAAGAACAAAGTCAGATTGGTAGCAAAAGGCTATAGGCAGGAAAAAGAAATAGACTTTGACCATACATTTGCCCCAGTGGCAAGGTTGGAAGCAATAAGGTTGTTCCTTGCTTATGCAGCTTACCAAGGGTTCAAGGTATTTCAGATGGATGTAAAGTTAGCATTTTGAATGATGACTTTAAAGAGGAAGTTTATGTTGAACAACATTCAAGTTTTGTAGATCCTCTTTATTTTAACTATGTTTATAGGCTTAAGAAGCTCTATATGGATTGAAACAAGCCCCTAAGACTTGGTATGAAATGCTGTCTACCTTCCTCATTGAGAATAAATTCTCAAGGGGGAAAATTGACAAGACTCTGTTCTTTAGGGAATATAAAGGCAAGATCATCCTAGTATAGATATATGTTGATGACATTATCTTTGGATCTACTGAAAACAACCTTTGTAGAAAGTTTGCCAAACTTATGCAAGGGAAGTTTGAGATGAGCAGCATGGATGAGCTGAAATTCTTCTTAGAACTCCAAGTTAGACAGACTGATGATGACTTGTCCATATCTCAGTTTAAGTTCACCAAATAGTTAATTAAGAAATATGACATGGAGTCAGCCTCCACCATGAGAACTCCAATGGGGTCAAGTATGCCTATAGGCAAAGATGAGGCAGGAAAACCTGTTGATGAGTCTTTGTATAGAGGGATAATTGGTTCCCTTCTTTACTTGACTGCTAATAGACCTAACATCATGTATGCCACATGTGTCTATGCTAGGTACCAAGCTTGCCCAAAGCAATCTCATTATTCTGCTGTCAAGAGAATATTAAGATATCTTAAGGGCACACCAAATCTTGGTCTTTGGTACCCTAAGAATAGAGATTTTCTACTAATAGGTTATTCAAATGCAGACTTTGCAGGCTGGAAAGAAGACAGGAAAAGCACCACAGGCACATGTCAGTTTCTAGGTGGAAGATTGGTGTCATGGAGCAGCAAAAAATAGACATGTGTGGCTATATCCACTGCTGAGTCAGAATATGTAGCTGCAGGCAGTTGCTGTGCTCAGCTGTTGTGGATACAACATCAACTTAAAGATTATGACATCAAGGTAAGTAGAACTCCATTATATTGTGATTCTACTATTGTCATATCTACTGCTAGAAATCCTATTTCACATAGCAGAACTAAACATATAGAAATCAGATTTCATTTCATTAAAAAACATGTTGAAAAAGAAGACATAAGTCTAGAATTTGTCAACACTAACAATCAAATTGCTGACATATTTACAAAACCTCTGGATGAAAGTAAATTCAATTATTTTAAGATTGAATTAGGTATGTTAAACCTAGAGTAAAATGTTAGGTCAGCACAAAATTTCTCAAAAATTGGCTAAGTTAGAAAGTTGGTGTCGACACAAGCTCACTGTATTGACACTATCAGCGAGTTGTGTCGACAAAGGAATAAACTGTGTCGACACAGAAATAAAATCTGTGTCGACAGAAAAAGTTTGTGTCGACACAACTCTGTCAAGACCTTGTATTAGAAGATTTCTGTGTTGACACACAAACAACTATGTCGACACATAGACATGATGACACTACAATTCTCTGTCGAGACCTAAGTAGTCTATGTCGACACATGCAAAATTATGTCGACTCATAAAATTCTTATTTAGGCGCGTCTCTTGACCTACCCTTTACAAGAATTTTATAAATAGGAGAAACAAAATCTAGTCGACTGTGCTATCCAGAACTCTCGACTCTAAACCCTGTGTTGACAAGAAATTCTACAGTCTACTCTCTTCTCTCTCTTTCATCCATGGTGTCACAGATGGAAGACAAAGTAAATGAGGGATATGAACTGGTTCTCAATGCATTTGAGACTGCCTCACAAGAAATCAAAGCCGTGATTACCCTAATTACCGACAATGGATTGGAATACCTAGTCTCAGAACCTACCAGGATATGGAAGAAGGAGGTTCTTGAATTCTACTCATCGGCATCAATGGATTCGAAGGGCATGCAGATTAAATCATCTGTCCAAGGTACTAAGGTGAAACTCACACAGAAGAGTTTAAGTAAAACACTTCAGCTTCCCAGGATTAAGGAGGAAGATGACATAGCATCTTCCATGACAAAAGATGCTCTCCAATGGTGTGGACTGGATCCCACTACCAAGATTGGATCATCAATGAACAGAAAGGGAATGAATTCCCAGGGCAAATTCCTGTCTGAGATTATCGGCAAGGTAATTTTGTGCAAATTAGGAGGACATGATAAGATTTCAGCCTATATGTTCAATCTCATGACCAGAGTCATATTCAAGGTGAAAACTGACTTGTCTGCTGTTGTGTTTGAAAAGATCAAAGAAAGTCTCAAGAAACCTAATCTGTGTAGAATACTAAGCATGTATCTGGCTATCAATATTCTAAAAGTGATGAATCAGACTACTGGTTCTAAGATTAATCACATGAGGAAGATGGACGTTCCAGATGAGAAAGAGTATTGACTAAAGATGTTCTTACACCTAAAAAATAACAGAAGAAGAGTAAGGAAAAGAACATATCAGTCAAGCTCCCTGAATCCTCTAGTGATTCAGAAGAGCAAGTTGACTTCAGCATAGATGAAGAACAACCAAGGAAAAGGAAATCACCTACACCATCACCAGACAAAGAGGTTCAGGCTCAAGGGGAGACCATCCAAGTTCCAGACAATCAGGTGGTATCATCTCCAGGGGGAGACAACACTGAAACTACAATTGTCCATGAACCAGAAAATCCACAGATATCAGATCTAGGGGGAGGTATAAATGAAGTTGAACTGGATAGTGAAAATGCAACTGACACAGTCATGACCATAGTTTCAGAAATCAACAATGTTGCAGCCACTTCCACTGAGAAAGAAGCACAGAATGTGCATATGTCTGATCCAAATAAATCTGAACAACAAAACTCTCCTAATATAGAGAAAACCCAGGAAGAGGACTTTGATGTCCAGGGGCATCCATCTGTTGAGAAGGAGAAAGTTATTCCTCTAGTTCAGATGCAACAAAAGGTAACTCTAGAGGAGTTATTTCCTGACTTATAAGGAGCAAGAACTGAGGAGGAGACGCTAAGAACTAAGGGGGAGATGCCAAACATTGCCTCTAGTCCAAAAGACACAGTGGACATAGCTAGTTCCTCTGATTCTTCTGAATATGAAGAACCCTCCAGGGCAAAGAAAAGGAAACTTGTGGAGCTCAGGAAGAGGAGCTCAGGATATAAAAAGGCCTTGAAGACTGCCCCACAAACACCAGCTCCTATAGTAAACTATAGTTCACTTTTGGTGCAACTGCAAGTGAAGATGGATGAGCAAAGAACTACTCTTGAAAAATATGTGGATGAGACCCACAAGGACCTGCAATTTCAGCTGGCTCAGGATATCAAATCCATCAGATTTGAAGTCAATCAGAATAAAAAAGAGATGACAGATTGCTTCCATAAAGGAGGTAATGATGTAGTTTACTTGGCCAAGCAACAACAGGAGATCAAAACTGAAATAACATACATTAATTGCAGTCAAACAAGGTGATGTCCTGGAAAATCATCTCAGAATGAATGAAAATCTCAAAGACTCACATCATGCTATTCTAACAAAGCTTGGGAGTGTAACGACTCCACCCATTAAACAACATATAATAGAAGGTCCGGCCGGGGCCCCACACTATATGCCACAAACAGACGATGATGTCACAGGTTAATACCACCAATGTATCCTAACTCAGAGCATGCTAGCGAAAACATAAGCAATAGGCTGAACTCATACCATGAATATCCACTATATATATAATACCAAGGTTATATATACAACCACTCAAACGAAGGGGTAGCAAATGACATAGTTTGGCCTTAAGGTCTTACATTTCCTCTTTAAACAGTATGGATTACAGACATCGGCGCAAAGGCCGGTCATACATGAACAAAAGAAAATACATTAGCTAGCCTTTAAGGGCTAGCAATAACAAAAACAACAAAAGAGGTAATAGCAGCAGCAGGGGCATCTGCCCTTCATTTTCCACTTGGCTCTCCAGCACCTACATAGGGGCCATCCACCCAGAAGGTAGCAAGCAAGGCAACGGTCAGCATTCAGCTGACCAATTTATAACAATCCTACCCCTTTCCCGGGGCAGTGACATTCCTTCCCTGTAGAGCAATATAGCAATTGACAGATATCATAAATATTGTGTCCTCACGCATAAGCAATCCATCACAACCGTCGGCCACCCGTCCCAACGATCTGTGCTCTCAAGCACACTTTGGGTGCACCGGCGAACCGGGATCAACACCATTGAGCATATAGTATTAATGGCGCGCATGCCTAAGACTCTCATTATGCTGCTGACGAAAGCCCAATGCCTTGTCACTTCCTTGTACAGCCAACATAATGCAGGTACAGATCCACCACCCCCATTGCTCAAACCGCCTTGTCATCACCAAGCACATCATACTTGCGGCTAGAATAAAAGACGCGGCTCGGCTTCACCTTTCCTGTTCGGCGCGAGACCTTTTAGAGCCCGCAGCTCACAATCGCCAAAACGTCCGCCAAGGACTGGCGTCATATTAGCCACACTGCCCAAATAGGACTGGCTTCATTGTCCATCAAGGACTGGCTACATCGTAGCCACAGCACAAACAACACAAGGGCATTTTCCTGGAATTCCACATTCCAGTACTTCCTGCTACAACCCTTCACATGCACAACCCAACGACCCCACTAACTATACGAGTATACGCGGAGTCTTCTCTTGTGCGTAAATGCAACATCACCAATCAAGACCAATATGTCCAGATGGTCTTCACACAACATGCCTATCCCGTACTACACACTTCTGGGTCTAGATGTAGACTCAACAGGGGATAGTAACTATCAACCCACTGGAATCACTCACTCTTTCCACTTTTTGGTGGAGAGGATTCCTTACTCATGCATAAAGAAGGACTTCAAATGTCCAAGAAGGAAGATTGTTACCCTTGACGATCTCTTGGGAGCCATCGAAAATCTGGCCGGATGGAAAGCACCGCAGCAGCTTTGCCTCCACAGAACTAGCCTCGGATCTCGAATCGGACTGCGGGAGCACCACCAAATCCTTGCTCTTCTCCTCCTTCTCCTTCCTCCAAGCTCTATCTTTTTCTCTCTTAATAAGAATGAGAGAAGAAGCCAACCCTCAGCCTTATCACTGTAGGAAAGCACCGTGGTCATTGGATCCAAATAGAAATAATTGGATGGCCAAGATCTGCCCAAAAGTCTAAATTTGACTTGGCACAGCCTGTGACACGCCCGTGTACCAGGCCGTGTACCCCAAGCGGTATACAAACCGACTCAAACTGAGCTAGAACATGGGCTCCAACACACCCGTGTCATATGGCAGACACGCCCGTGTTAACTTTGACACAGCCGTGTGACTGGCCGTATCACCCTTTCAACACAGGACCAAATCACCCGAGAAGCACACGGCTAAGGCACACGCCCGTATCCCTGGTCGTGTGCCCAACATGCCCCTGTGACACGCCCGTTTCACAGGCCATGTTCCACACTCAACGCCTCTCAATGCTATTCCACTCAGTGCCACTCAACACTGCCCGGTATTCACCCGAGTAGGACATGCCCTGGGACACGCCCGTGTCCCTGGCCGTGTCGCCTCTCGACGATCGTCGACCGTGCTATCTCGAGAACTCGATTCGACGCCTACAGTAAAGGACACGCCCTAGGACACGCCCGTGTCCCAGGCCATGTGCACTGGATATGCCCTGGGACACGCCCGTGTCCCAGGCCGTGTCACCCAGCCTGACTCCATTTTGGGACAAGGTTTTTGGGGTGTTACAATCCTCCCCCTTAAGATAAATTTCGTCCCGAAATTTGTCCTCAGCAAGGAAACAAGAATCACAAAGCTATAACGTTAAAAGATCTGTTATAACAAAATGTACACGGTCTACAGTTTATACAAAAAGTTCGAGAAACTCAGCTCACATGGTCTGCTCTTGCTCCCATGTTAGCTCCTCACTACCACAATTGTCCCACCGGATTTTGACCATCCCGATTATCTTATTCCACAACTGTTTCTCGGCTTGATCCTCGATCCGAATGGGTCTGACCTTCGTCGTTAGCCCATACTTGACTGGTACACGATCATTCTCAACTACTTGAGCTGGATCCTTGACGGTTTTGCGAAGTACTGAGATGCGGAATACATCATGCAATCCACTCAACTCTGCTGAAAGCGCTAGCGGATAAGCAGCTTCCCCGACTCGCTCCACCACTTCAAATGGACCAAGGTATCTGGGACAGCTTTTTCAACTGCCGAATCCGAGATACGCCTTTGAAGGGTTTAATCTTCAAATAGACCCAATCGCCCACTGCGAACTCCACGTTCCGATGTTTGGCATCGTAGTACTTTTCTTGTCGATCCTGGGCTATCAATAGCCTCTCCCGAATAGAGCGTATTATCGAGGTAGCTTCTTCGACTTGCTTTAGCCCATTCAGGTTGGATTCGCCTACCTCTGCCCAAGCTAATGGTGTACGACATTTACGACCATAAAGAGCCTCAAATGGTGTCATACCGATGCTTGTTTGGTAGTTGTTATTATAGGTAAATTCCACCAAATAAATGTACTCTTCCCATTTCTTACCGAAATCCAGGGCGCACATACGAAGCATATCTTCCATCGTCCTGTTGGTTCGCTCAGTCTGGCCATCCGTTTGGGGATGAAAGGCCGTACTGAATGCTAGTTTTGTGCCTAACCTGTGATGAATTAGCCTCCAATCAGTTGAGGTGAATCTCCCATCACGATCACTGACAATGCTCTGAGGAACACCGTGCATTCGAACAATCTGTTCCACATAGAGCTTAGCCAAGGTTTCCACTGAATTATCTCTTTTGTTTGGAAGGAAGTGAGGCACTTTTGTCAACCGGTCTACAATCACCCAGATAGAATCATGACCGCATTGAGATCTCGGCAACCCGTGCATGAAATCCATTGAAATATCATCAAACTTCCAATCCGGAATCGGTAACGACTTCAGGAAACCACCAGGCTTCTGGCATTACTCTTTCACCAAAGCACAAGTGTGGCATTCCGCCACATAACGTGTTATGTCTTTCTTTAGTCTTGGCCACCAGAATAAATTTTTCATATCTCTGTACATTTTTGTGCTCCTAGGGTGAATTGAGTACTTGGCAAAGTGCGCTTCGTACATCAACTCTTCTCTAAACTTCCCCGTACTTGGGACGCACAACTGACCATATTTTTGCAATAAGCCATCGTCCCAGGAGAATTGGTCACTAGGACCATCCTTTGCATAACATTGGAGACTTTCATCAAGCTCTGTTGCTCGCCGAACCTTGTCTGCAAGGTCATATTGTACCTCCGTCCAGTTCAAGCATGCATCAGCCGTAGCATCCTTGTCAACACAAGATATCTCTAACGCTTCCATCTCCTGGATTAGCCGCTTATCATGTCTCTGCAACCAGTATGCCCGTACTGGCATCTTACGACTCAAAGCATCAGCGACCACATTTCCCTTTCCGGGAGTATAGTGAATATCGAAAGTATAGTCTCCAAGGAACTCCATCCACCTCCGTTGTCACATATTTAGATCCTTCAGATCTAACAAATACTTTAAGCTCTTGTGATCTGTATAGATATCCACTTTAACATCATAAAGATAGTGCCGCCACAACTTTAGCACAAATATTACCGCCGTCAACTCCAAATCGTGGACGGGGTAGTTCCGTTCATGCACCTTTAACTAGCATGAGCCATAAGCAATCACTTTACCAAATTGCAGAAAGACGCAGCCTAAGCCGCTCCCTGAAGCATCATTGTAGATCTCATAGCCGTCTGTACCACATGGCGATATCAATACAGGCGCCGTGGTCAAACGAATCTTCAACTCTTCAAAAGCTTGCGTGCACTCCGGTGTCCAAACAAACTTCTGATCTTTTCTCGTCAATGTGGTCAGAGGTAAAGCAATCCGTGAGAAGTTTTCCACAAACTGTCTATAGTAGCCTGCCAGTCCAAGAAAGCTCTTAACTTCGGCCACTGAAGACATCACTGGCCAATCCCGTATGTCACTTATCTTTGCCGGATCGATTGTTATACCCTCTCCACTTACCATATGGCCTATAAAAGCCACTGACGATAGCTAGAACTCACACTTTGAGAACTTGGCATACAGCTTATTCCTTCGCAGGGTATGCAATACTAACCGCAAATGGTTTGCATGATCATCTCCCGACTGAGAGTACACAAGAATATCATCAATAAACATAATTACGAATAAATCCAAGTACTCTCGGAACGTCCGGTGCATTAAATCCATGAATACCGAAGGCGCATTACATAAGCCAAATGGCATCACCGTGAATTCATAATGACCATAGCGTATCCCATACGTTGTCTTAGGAATGTCACCTTCCCGAATCCGTAATTGATAATATCCCGATTTCGATTCCATCTTTGAATAGACGGTTGACCCCGCTAGCTGATCAAATAGGTCATCGATCCGTGGATTCAGATATTTGTTCTTTTCCATCAGCTTATTCAATTCGCGGTAGTCAATATACAAACGCAAACTACCGTCTTTCTTTTTCACAAATAGAACAGGCGCGCTACAAGGTGATATACTTGGGCGTATGTATCCCTGCTCCAACAACTCTAGCAATTGGACTTTCAGTTCAGCCATTTCTTTTGGCGCGACGCGATATGGTGAGCGGGCCATAGGTTTTGCACCTAGTACCAACTCAATCACGAAGTCAATCTTCCGCTGGGGCGGTAACCCAGGAAGATCCTTAGGAAATACATCTGCAAACTTCGACGCAATCGGAACATCACTTACACTGGCCTTTGGCTTAACATCCTAAATAAGTGTGAAGAATAACTCTGCGCTCTTCCGAACAGCACTGACGACTTGGAGTGCAAACAACAAGGTCCCGCCAACTCCTCGCATACCAGCGAACTTCGTCTCAAGTTCGGTATTCTAGCCCAGTGTGATCTCCTTTGAGTTACAATCAATAAAGGCACGCTGCTCTGAGATCCAGTCCATGCCAAAGATAACATCAAACTCCGATAGCGGCAACACCGATGCTCTCAATCCGAAATCCTGATTTCCTATATGCACTTCCACATCGCAAGTCCTATCCGCAAGCATGATACAACCATCCGGTAATAACACCTTTACACCATCTGTCGTCACGTGACTCGGTACTCCAACTCAAGTTACAAATTCCTTAGACAGAAAAGAATGCGAAGCACCCGTATCAAACAGGACTTTCGCCGGATTATTCCAAATCAGGATAAAGCCTATAGCACACACATCATGCACAAGCTACATACATAATATGCAATAAATACAACAAACATTTTCTTAACTCGTACCTGTGATGACATCACTTTGCTTGATAGCCTCCTGTTGGCCAAGATTGTAGACTCTGGGCTGCGCCTGGGATGCAGAGGAATCAATCACTGCTTTGCCCTTCTCAGCATAATACACACCCGTCTTATTTTCTCCTTTGGGTTGAGCAACCCGACAATCACGGGCTATATGCCCCACTTTGCCACAGGTAAAGCATGTACAAGACTCCGGTCTCAACGTTGCTCCCGACGTAACCGTCAAAGAAGTTTGCCCCGAAGGCTTGGACCTCTTGCCCCACTTCTTCTGGTAGTACGATTTGCTAGAGCGGGATGCTTTGAACTCGGGCTTTGTCACAGCCAAGTACTTCCTGCCTCGCACCCACTTCATGTCCTTCTCCAGCGCACCCGCCGTATCAACTAAAGCCTGAAATCCCTGGTTCACTGAACTAGAAAGCAGGAACCTCAACTCGTCCCGCAATCCTTCATAGAACCGATTTGTTTTTCTTTGTTCATCGGCGAAGATTGTTCCTGCATACCGTCCCAATCTTGTAAATTCATGTAGGTACTCATCAACGCTATTTTCTCCTTGCGTTAGCCACTGAAACTCGTTATCTATAGCAATGCGTTGTGCCGCTGGTAGATGTTTTGCCAAAAACATGTGAGATAACTCCTCAATCAATACTTGAGTCAATTTCCTGCCCGCCAAATGGTGTAACTCAACCTCATCCCACCATAACCTCGCCTCTCCTTCTAACAAGAAGGTGGCCAAAGTGACCTTTTGAGTTTCCTCCGACCCGATCGCCGTCAAAATACGTTTGACTCGCGATAACCAGTCCTCTGCCTGTGTTGGGGATCCCAGTCCCGTGAACGTAAGCAGATTGAAGCTCATGAATTTCTTCAATTGTCGTTCAGCTGCTCGCGGATCCACAGCCTCAACCGGTTCGGGTCGGACACCAACACGATCTGGCACCACTGCCGGCGGCGCCTGCCTGGTTGGCCGAATCATCGCAAATAGAGCCTCAGCAACTAAGCTAACAATTTCCGTAGATGGAGGAAGTGTTGGCACCTCAGCTGGTGCCGCACTCTCATCAGAGCGCTGGGGCTCAGATTGCCCAGCACCGCTATGAGTCACCTATGGGTGGACAAGACACACATTAGCGACAATACGCAAGCAATAACAACAAAGTAGGAACACGCAGATTCCTCAACCAAGTGTATTTACATTTCTTAGTGGATATTCCAGAGTTCACTAGCGCTACAGCAGTTCGCACAGACACGTGCTCGCCACACCATAAAAGAATTCGACCACGAATTCGAAAGAGGAAGACCGAGACAAGCTGATACCAAAATGTAACGACTCCACCCTTTAAATAACATATAATAGAAGGTCCGGCCGGGGCCCCACACAATATGCCACAAACAGACGGTGATGTCACAGATTAATACCACCAATGTATCCTAACTCAGAGCATGCTAGCGGAAACATAAGCAGTAGACTGAACTCATACTAGGAATATCCATTATATATATAATACCAAGGTTATATATACAACCACTCAAACGAGGGGGTAGCAAATGACATAGTTTGGCCTTAAGGCCTTACATTTTCTCTTTAAACAGTATGAATTACAGACATCGGCACGCATACCGGCCATATATGAACAAAAGAAAATACATTAGCTAGCCTTCAAGGGCTAACAGCAACAGCAAGAGCATCAACAGCAGCAGCAGGGGAATCAACCCTTCATTTTCCGCTCGGCTCTCCAGCACCTGCACAGGGGCCATCCACCCAGAAGGTGGCAAACAAGGCAACGGTCAGCATTCGGCTGACCAATTTATAATAATCCTACCCCTTTCCCGGGACAGTGGCATTCCTTCCCTGCAGAGCAATATAACAATTGACAGATATCATAAATATTGTGCTCTCATGCACAAGCAATCCATCACAATCGTCGGCCACCCGGCCCGATGATCTGTGCTCTCAGGCACACTTTGGGTACACCGGCGAACCGGTATCAACACAATTGAGCATTTAGTCTTAATGGCGCGCAGGCCTAAGACTCTCATTATGCTACTGACGAAAGCCTAATGTCTTGGCACTTCCTTGTACAGCCAACATAACGCAGGTACAGATCCACCACCCCCCGTTGCTCAAATCGCCTTGCCATCACCAAGCACATCCTACTTGCGGCTAGAATAAAAGACGCGGGTAGGCTTCACCTTTCCTGTTCCGCACGAGGCCTTTAAGAGCTCGCAGCTCACAATCGCCATAATATCCGCCAAGGACTGGCGTCACATTAGCCACACTGTCCAAATAGGACTGCCTCCATTGTCCATCAAGGACTGGCTATATTGTAGCCACAACACAAACAGCACAAGGGCATTTTCCTAGAATTCCATATTCCAGTACTTCCTGCTACTCCCCTTCACAGGCACAACCCAACGACCCCACTAACTATACGAGTATACGCGGAGTCTTCTCCGGTGTGTAAATGCAACATCACCAATCCATACCAACATGTCTAGATGAGCTTCACACAGCATGCCTATCCCGTACTACACATGTCACAACCCGCATTTTCTCCGAATTTAGAAATTATCAGAGTATGAGAAAACACGCGTCATGATGCCACGTCGAGCAGGGGATAACTGCTGACGCTCATGCAAAACCATCTACTTACTTAATGGAAAAAATTCATGAGTTTAATGATTAGAAAATCAATTATATTTTAGAGGCCGTATCCCTCGGCTCGGTGGATCATCTAGTCCACAGTTTAAAACTATACTTATACGCTGCGGAAAAATACTTTATTCAGGTTTATCATCCTAAGGAGCGTTTAAGGGTCCCAAGAGAACCACTTATGCTATGCAAGACCCTATATTTAATTTATATAATGTATAAGAAAATGGTCTTGTACGTGATTGGAAAATAGTGATTTAGTTTTATAAAACATGCTGATCATGAGCTTTTTTATAATAATAGTTGTAGTTTAAAAATAACTAGCAACCTAACATAAAACCTCCCCAGAACAAGTAGACTATCTCCAGAAAAAGGTAGCAGTAGAAGTAATATATCTAGTACAAAGGTAAAATCTACCAGTGGGCGCCAACAACCTGACACGAACCCACTGGCACATATGTATGTCTGTAAGGAAAGTACAGGAAAACTACCTCACTAACAAAGCAACCGGATCTCCAAAGTCCCAGAGACCACCAGCAACACCACCGCAACCTAGCCACCAAACTGGCTACAGCTCAGAACCTGAGGCATTCCAAAAGAAAACAGAATACCTCAGCAAGCAAAACAAGGTAAAAACTGTATGAAAGAGTCAACCAATGGGGAAAAAGTGAAAGAAAGAAGAACAACATATAGAAGAAAAAGTCACAATTGTCCAAAGTAGGACAACAAGAAAAGCACTACGTGCAAGGAAACAGCAACCACCCTGTCCAGGAACTACATCCCGCAGGGCCTACTAGGCTACCAAGAGCCCAAAGTGCTGCAATCTACCAAGGAAGAAACTTCTAACATCCTAAGCTGTGGGAAATGGTAGTAGTAAAAACAAACAGCATGGATCCGGGTTGGAGGCAAACTCAGTCCCTCAACCACCATTTCCACACCAACAAGCACAAGGGTCTACATGCGAAAGCACAAGGGACCTTCCACCCCCTTGCCCAGCCCGTACCTGGAGCAAGATAGAAGAATAAGGGTGGCCTTGGCTAAATTGCACAACACCTCCCCCATGAATAGCTTCAACCCACCACTACTAACCACGACCCACAATTCGGCCATTAGGAAAGAGAAACATGGCCGACAAGGAAATTACAAACAGAAATCAAATCAAGGAATTCACTCAGGAACGAGAATCAAGATAAGGGAAAGTGTTGAAATAACTCAATACGGCTTGGCGTTGAGTGGGACCCACTCAACGCCTAACCAGACCTTGGCGTTGAGTGAGCTAGCCTCACTCAGCGCCAAAACAAGCATGGCGTTGAGTGAAGCTCACTCACTCAACGCCTCCTGCAAGAACAACTCTGGCGTTGAGTGAGCCAATCTCACTCAACGCCAAAACAGCCATGGCATTGAGTGAGGTACACTCACTCAATGCCCTGGTACTTAGCCAAAAACAGAGAAAGTGGCGTTGAGTTAGCTGGCCTCACTCAACGCCAAAACAGCAATGGCGTTGAGTGAAGCTCACTCACTCAACGCCCTTACACTTAGCCGCAAAAGAGAACTACGGCGTTGAGTGAGTCCACCTCACTCAACGCCAAAACAGCAATGGCGTTGAGTGAGGTTCACTCACTCAACGCCCTGGCACTTAGCCGCCACGAGGAAAACCTGCGCCGTTGAGTGAGCTGACCTCACTCAATGCCAAACAAGAAATGGCGTTGAGTGAGGTCAACTCACTCAACGCCAAAGTACTTAGCCTCCGAAAAGGCTATGGCGTTGAGTGAGGACACCTCACTCAATGCCAAAGTACTTGGCTGCACAGAGGCGATGGCGTTGAGTGAGGTCGACTCACTCAACGCCGAAACTGAAATGGCGTTGAGTGAGGTCGACTCACTCAACGCCAAAACACTTGGCTTCATAGGAAAACCGCAGCGTTGAGTGAGCTTGCCTCACTCAACGCCAAAATGGAAATGGCGTTGAGTGAGGTCGACTCACTCAACGCCAAAGTACTTAGCCGCTAGCAGGGGCTACGGCGTTGAGTGAGTTCACCTCACTCAACGCCCCAGTACTTGGCCAAAAAAAACTAACAACTGACCAGCTGTGGCGTTGAGTGTGTGCACCACACTCAACGCCAAACCCGCAAAGGCTTTGAGTGTGTGCACCACACTCAATGCCAATCCCGAGAAGGCTTTGAGTGTGTGCACCACACTCAACGCCAACCCGAGAGCCCAAACTTGGCTCTTCCAAAAACAACACAGCAGGCACCCCCTTCTCTCTCTCTCTCTCGACTTCACCCGCAAGCCACCAACCAGATAGCAATCTGGAATTAAATCTGCGGCATTACGCCGGCGGGTTGGGCCCCAACAACACAAAGAAGGGGGCTCAATAGGAGAAACTAAGCCCTAAAAATTCAGCAAGATACAAGATCAACATGACCTCTACCCTAGGGCTAACCAAGATTTTCAATAATAACGAGAGAACAAGAGAATGGCAAGGGCAAGAACACCCTTGCCTCGATTTCCGGCGAAGCTTGGACGGCTTTCCCTCTCCTTTGCTTGGCACTAACAGCAGCAGCACCTAAAACATTCTCCCTAACATTAATGGCGGAAAATCCTCAAAACCGAAACCCCAATCTCACCAAAATTCCACGAAAAACGGATATCTTACCGTCGAAACGAAGATCTAAGAGAGAGCAAGACAACGCCGCTTTCGGAATCGAAATCTGTCCACGAATGAGCCCGGAATCACCGTCCGAAGGGGAGCAGGAACGGCGGTTTTCTTCTCTCTGATTTCCCGAACAAAGCAGGCGGCGGTTTCGCACAGGAAGAAGAAGAAGGAAAAGAAGTGGGCCGCCACTTCTAAACAAAGCTTTTATAAAGGCTTGACATGTCGGTTCAGCAAAACCGAACAGGAGCCGCCTATTCTCTTAATAACAAGAGAATTCTAAAAAGACAAGCCAATACAAAGCTGCCACCTAAGCAGGAATTAATTGCTGAATATTTCAGCCGCAAGAAACAATGCTTCAGCCCTTAACCGCTAGTTCAAGACAAACTTATACAAATTAATAAAATACATATACTATTAACACACCAAAACGACGCGAAAACCGAATCACCTCGGAATTCGACGAAATTCGCACCGTAGCTAAATAGCCACGCTACAAACACAATGGCGAAGTCGAAATTAACTTTCGACGAGCAGAACTCGAGTTATACCCAAATAAAGCCAAACACAAACATCCCCCTGAGAGGCCACACCGGGTCACCCAAAACGACTCGGCTTGCTAGGGAGATCTAGCCAACAGGCTACAGAATAGGGCACTCAGTTCTAAGGAGCTAAACCACACTCCACAAATGGCACAAGCCACGGAAACACGTCATCGTAACGCCAAACGAGAATAAAAATAATCGCAGAAAAATCGGGGGCGTTACAGTCACTCCCCCTAAAAGAAAGTTTCTTCCCGAAACTTTACGCACAACACTCCTACTAAAGAAGGAAAAGTAACGAATAGGAGTTACAAGAAGGGAAACATGCCGATCAAATCAGCTAAACAGGTGAGGGTAAGCCCTCCTCATGGCCGACTCTAGCTCCCAAGTCGCGCTCTCCAAATCCTGATTTTTCCAAAGAACTTTCACCATCGGTATGGACTTCTTTCGTAGCACTCGCTCCTGAGTATCCAAAATACGAACCGGCACCTCAACAAAAGAGAGGTTGGGCTCCAACTGGGGCACAACGTCCAAGAGCTGCCCATTGCTGTGCACACACTTCCGCAATTGGCTAACATGAAAAACATTATGAACACCTGGGAAGTTCGCTGGCAAATCCAATCTATAAGCTGACACGTCAATCCGTTCCAAAATCACAAACGGGCCCACATACCTCGGGTCCAATTTCCGATTCTTACCAAACCTCTTTACACCCACCATTGGGGAAACCTTGATAAATACAAGGTCCCCTACAGAAAACTCCAAGGCAGACCTACGCCGATTGGCGTTCTTCTCGTACCTCTCCTGAGCTATACGAAGCTTCTCTCGAATAAGCTTCACGGCGACCTCCATTTCCTCCAGCGCATCAGGACCCAACAAAGGCCTCTCACCAGCCTCAGCCCAAAACAACGGAGTCCTACAGCGCCTCCCATACAAGGCTTCGAACGGAGCCATCTGCAAACTTTCCTGATAACTATTGTTGTAAGCAAATTCCATAAGTCGCAGCCGCTCATCCCACGCTCCGCCGTGGTCTAAAATGTAGCATCAGATCATATCCTCTACAATCTGGTTCACCCACTCCGTCTGCCCATTGGTCTGTGGGTGGTACGCAGTAGAATACCTCAGATCCGTACCCAATCCCTCCTGCAAACTCTGCCAAAAACGAGAAGTAAACCGGGAGTCTCGATCGGAAATGATGCTAACCGGCACACCGTGGAGTCGGATGACTTCATTCAAGTACAACTCCGCTATCTTCTTCATCGGGTAATCAATCTTATAAGGCATGAAGTGAGCACACTTCGTCAATCTATCTACTATAACCCAAACAGAATCAAATCCCCTTGGGGATTTCGGTAAGCCCGCAACGAAGTCCATAGATATACTTTCCCACTTCCAAGTCGGGATCTCTAGCAGAGTCAACTTACCACCAGGCCTTCCATGATCGGCCTTCACACACTTACAGGTGTGGCACTCAGCAACAAATCGGGCTATATCTCCTTTTATGCCATACCACCAGGCAATTTGCCTTAAGTCACGGTACATCTTCGTAGATCCTGGATGATAGGCAACGCTGGATCCATGAGCCTCTCTGCAAATCATACTCCTAATGTTCCCAACAGCGGGGATGCAAAACCTGCCGCGGTACTTCAAAGTACCCGCATCATCGATAGCAAAATCTGGCAACTCTCCCTTCTCTGTCCTGATGAATAAGTGTAGAAGATCTGGATCGTCCTTCTGGTGCAGTCTGGTCAAAGAAATCCAAGACGGCTCTGCCACTGATAAACTACTCTGCAAACCGCAGCATCCCACTGATATATCCATAAGGAGGAACTCCTCCACTAAACGATCGGCGGAGAGGTTAAAGATCTTTCCCGTCTTTCGGCTCAGGGCGTCGGCCACCACATTGGCCTTGCCTGGATGATACTGGATCTTTACATCATAATCAGCCACATACTCTAGCCACCGCCGCTGACGCAGGTTCAACTCCTTCTGCGTGAACACGTACTTCAGGCTCTTATGGTCAGTGAAGATCTTGCACTGAGTCCCCTAAAGCAGGTGCCTCCACAACTTCAACGCATAAATTACCGCTGCAAACTCAAGGTCATGCGTATGATAATTCTTCTCATGAGTCTTCAGTTGCCTTGACCCATAGGCAATCACCTTTCCAACCTGCATTAATACGCATCCCAGACCTACAAGCGAAGCATCCACGTATACATCATAATCCACACCCTCAGTAGGCAGGGCCAGAACGGGAGCAGTGCACAATCTCTTCTTTAGCTCCAGAAAGGCTTCTTCGCACTTCTCATCCCAAACAAAAGCCGCATTCTTCTGAGTCAGCTTGGTCAAAGGTGCAGCTAGGGAAGAGAAACCCTCCACAAACCTCCTATAGTAGCCTGCCAACCCTAGGAAACTCTTGATCTCCTTAGGGGTATTCGGCCTACTCCAATCCATCACTGCTGCGATCTTTTCTGGGTCAACCGAGATCCCATCCTTGTTCACCACGTGGCCTAGAAATGAGACCTGAGGCAACCAAAATTCGCACTTGCTCAACTTGGCGAATAACTTGTGGTTCCTCAACTCCGATAGAACCAAGCGCAGATGCTGCTCGTGCTCCTCAGCACTGCGAGAATAAACCAACACGTCATCAATGAAGACCACCACGAACTTGTCTAAGAAATCCTTGAACACCTGGTTCATCATATCCATGAAGGCTGATGGTGCGTTGGTCAGACCAAACGACATCACCAAAAACTCACAGTGTCCATGCCTCGATCTAAACGCAGTCCGTGGAATATCCGCCTCACGGATCCTGTGCTGATGATAACCAGAACAAAGATTGATCTTGGAGAACACCGTGCTACCGTGCAACTGGTCAAATAAATCATCGATCCTCGGCAGAGGGTACCTGTTCTTGATAGTGACCTTGTTCAACTCCCTATAGTCGATGCAAAGCCGCATTGACCCGTCTTTCTTCTTTACAAACAGCACAGGAGCACCCCAAGGAGACGAACTCTGCCTGATAAAACCTTTAGCCAACAGCTCATCCAACTGAACTCGCAACTCCTCTAACTCACGAGGGGCCATCCGGTACGGCGCCTTAGCAATAGGACGCGTACCCGGCTCTAAATCAATCACAAACTCAACATCCCGATCAGGAGGAAGACCAGGAAGATCATCAGGAAAAACATCGACGAAACCACGAACAATAGGAATCTCCTCCAAGCGTGGTACGCTAACAGCGGTTCCAACCGCCGAGACTAAACAAGCACAACAGCCAGAAAAAAACAACCTCTGAGCACATACCGCAGAGATGACAGGAGAATCCTGACACGGATCAGCATACACGCTGCCGGTGTAACACCCCTATCCGTCACATAGCATATAGCAGTAGGTCCGGCCGAGGCCCGACGCCATATACCACGGACAGACCGGTTGGTTACTTATTGAGACCAATCAACCAATCATAACGTCCTATACAACACCTAGCGGAAGCAATTATTAAGTTGCAAGAAAAGAAAGAACTCAGCCACACGCATGAATGTCCACTACACAAACCAAATAGGAATGTACAATACACGAGTACGGGCCTTAAGGCCTTACAACAGTTTGCTTTAAATAAAGTGTTTTCCAAACCTCGGCACGCAGGCCGGCCATACATGATAAACGGGAAAAACATAAACATTTAGGCCTTCGAGGGCCAGCACAGCTTCAAGGGCTTTAGCCCGCTATTTCCCGCTCGGCTCTGCAGCACCTGCAAGCCACAAACCACCGCCCAGTGGTAAACAAAATAACGGTCAGCTATGCTGACCAAATTATAACGATCCCGCCCCCAAAATCGGGGCGGCGATGCTCTTTCCCTGCACGTTATTAGTAGGCAACAACAATAGTGTAAACACACTTCATCACAGGCGTAGGCTCGCACGGCCACACACCCCATGCACTCAGGGCACATTCACAGCGAACCGGCCAACGTCACGTCAATTCAAGCCATAGACATTCCCGTTCCACCACCGCCTCTTGGACGGCCAACCATATGAGCATTTTGCCTTCCTGGCCTTGGTCACGACAATTTAAGCCATAGACCGCTGAAGACCCTCATCCATGCCAACGGTCCTACTGAACGACATAGACCGGGTACGGTTCCGCCTGACCCGTGCTCATACCGCAACGACAATTAAAGCCATATGCGCAGGTCAAGACTCACCGAGTCCCGTTTCCACCACAATAATCACATAACCCGGTTATGTTCACGTTGGCTCCTCGGCCACCGTGTTGGCAAAACTCGCTTTTGCCCAGTTTTCCGGGTGCACCTTAGAGTGAATCTCTAAGACTCCCTGTTGCAATCTATCACGTAGAAAACCCGAAAACACCCAAACATCCGGAGTCTTGCCTGATTCAAATGCAATGCAACATCACCGATCCGGACCAACATGTCCGAATAGGTTTCACACACAATTCCTATGCCCGTTTACGTATACGGACTCTACACAAGGGGGACTTCACATATCTACCCCAAGGAACGCTCCAACTCTTCGCTCACTCGCGAGAGAGGGCTTCCTATGCAAAGGGAAAAAGGGCTTCACATGCCCAAGTATGAGAAATCGTTACCCTTGCGTTCTTCCGCGGCGCCATGAAAATCTATGCTGATGAAAAGCATCGCAATCTCCTTGCCTCCGCGGATCCGAAGACGGTTCGCGATTTGGAGCTCCGAATCTCCTCCGGCGACCGGATCTAGCCCTTCTTCCTCCTCCTTGCTCTCTCCTCTCTCTAGCTTTTAAAAAGAGAACCACTCAAGAGAAATGAGGGTTTCTAAACCCTATTCCCGGGTATAACCCTGGGGAAACAACCCCTAGCCGTCGGATCTCAAATCAAAGAAACGAACGGCCTTGATCGGGCCTGAAAATACCAAATCTACGCCGAACACGGGTTGCAACACGGCCGTGTGCCTGGCCATGTAGTTCATTCACCGTCTCGACCGATTCAGAAACCAGCACACGGCCTTTGTCACGGCCTCCGACACGCCCATGTCACTTTTGACACGCCCGTATTGGGACCCGTGTCACGCCCCCCGTGTGCGATCGACCAACACTTCGCAGTCAGAGAGGTATACGGCCTTGTGATACGGCATCAGACACACCCGTGTCAAATTTGACACGCCCGTGTTCGTGCCCATGTCACGGCCCGTGTACCACACTTGCAGATTCCCTAGAGTGACACGGCCTGGGACACGCCCGTGTCCTAGGCCGTGTTCTACAACTCGACGATCGTCGACCGCCAAAGCGTCGACCGCACGACCCGTGGTCGAACACGCCCTGACACGGCCTCCGACACGCCCGTGTCGAGACCCGTGTCACCTGCTCCAAACTTCAGACTGGGCTTAAAACATCACCCGTCCCTCTTTTGAGTTTCGGGGTGTTACAACTCTCTCCCCCTTAAAAGAATTTTGCCCACGAAATTTACTAAAGGGAAACCATAGGAATTTAAAACTTTTAACGGTACCTGGGCGGAATAACTCCGGGTACTCCTCCAGCATGGTTTACTCCCTTTCCCAAGAGAGCTCCTCCCGACCGCAATTATCCCACCGGACCTTAACCATCCGGATCTCCTTGTTACGGAGCCTCTTGACCTCTGCGTCTTCAATACAAACAGGCTTGACCTTAGTTGTCAACCCTTCGCCCACCGGTACTTGATCCACTGCGATCACTAGCGAAGGCTCTTGCACCGCCTTCCGCAACACAGAGATGTGGAACACATCGTGTAGCCCATTCAACTCCACCGATAGCTTCAAACGGTATGCGGCTTCGCCGACTCGTTCCAGGACCTCAAAAGGTCCAAGGTATCTTGGGCTCAGCTTCTTCAAGCGTCTCACCCGCAAAACCCCCTTGCACGGCTTCACTTTCAAGTATACCCAATCGCCCACCGCGAACTCCACGTTCCGGTGCTTGGCATTGTAATACTTCGCCTGCCTGTCCTGAGCGATCAACAAGCGCTCCCGAATGATCCGCACCAATGAGGTAGCACTCTCCACCTCCTGCTTCTTGTATAACCTTGCCTCACCCGTTTCTAACCAAGACAACGGCGTGCGACATTTTCTACCATAAAGGGCCTCAAAGGGCGCCATTTGGATACTCGCCTGGTAGCTATTGTTGTACGCGAACTCCACCAAATACAGGTGGTCCTCCCAATGCTTCCCGAAGTCTAGAACACACATGCGGAGCATGTCCTCCATTGTTCTATTGACTCTCTCGGTCTGCCCATCTGTCTGCGGATGGAAGGCTGTGCTGAACTTCAACTTTGTCCCCAGCATCTGCTGCACCAACCTCCAATCATTGGACGTGAAACGCCCATCGCGATCACTCACAATGCTGCGAGGCACACCATGCAGTCTAACTATATTGTCAACATACAACTTTGCCAATTTCTCCACTGGATCATCCTTCCTATGCGGAATGAAGTGTGACACCTTTGTTAATCGGTCTACGATCACCCAGATGGCGTCGTTCCCTTTCTGCGACCTTGGCAAGCCATGCACAAAGTCCATCGATATATCGTCGAACTTCCACTCCGGAATTGGCAAGGATTTCAAGAATCCTCCAGGCTTTTGGCACTCTGCCTTTACCAAGGCACAGGTTTGACACTTAGCTACAAACAGTGCCACATCCTTCTTGAGCCCTAGCCACCAAAATAGATTCTTTAGGTCCCGGTACATCTTCGTGCTCCCAGGGTGGATTGAGTACTTGGTATTATAAGCCTCGTACATCAACTCCGCCCGTAGGTTACTCCCGCTTGGGACGCACAACCGATGATCCTTCCTTAGCAACCCATCTTCCACTAAAAACTGGGAATTTGACCCATCCAACGCTGCCTCCATAAGCTCCTTCATGGAGTCATCTAACTCCAATGCCTGCCGAACTCGATCAGCCAGGTCACACTGAACTTCTGTCCAGTTCAACATTGCTTTGGCGCTCGTCTGCTTGTCAACACAACAGATCTCAAGCTTCTCCAACTCCCGTATCAGCCGCTCATCATGCACCGACAACCAGTTGGCTTGGGCGGGAGCCCTGCGACTCAACGCATCAGCAACCGCATTGCCCTTCCCGGGTACATAATGAATCTTGAAGGTGTAGTCCCCCAGGAACTCCATCCACCTTCTCTGCCTCATGTTAAGATCCTTCTGATCCTATAGGTACTTCAGGCTCTTGTGATCGGTATATATATCGACCCTTACGCCGTATAGGTAGTGCCTCCACAGCTTAAGTGCAAATATCACGGCCGCCAACTCCAAGTCGTGGACCGGATAGTTCCTTTCATGCACTTTCAGCTGACGCGATCCATAAGCTATCACGCTCCCATGCTGCAACAACACGCAGCCCAAACCACTACCCGAGGCGTCACTATACACCTCGAAGCCCTCGGCCCCACTCGGCGAACTAAGCACGGGCTCCGTGGTCAACCGTCTATTCAGCTCCTCAAACGCTTGCACGCACTCCTGCGTCCACAAGAATCTCTGATCTTTCCTTGTCAACTTCGTGAGAGGTAGCGCTATCCGCGAGAAGTTCTCTATGAAACGCCTGTAATATCCGGCAAGCCCGAGGAAACTACGGACTTCCACGATAGAAGACAACGCAGGCCACTCCCGTATCGCAACGATCTTCACCGGATCCACCGCTATACCTTCCCCACTAACAATGTGACCAAGAAACGCTACTGAGGGTAGCCAGAACTCGCACTTGGAGAATTTTGCATAAAGCTCATTGCTCCTCAAAGTCTCCAACACCAGATGCAAGTGCTTGAAGTGATCTTCTTCGCACTGCGAGTACACCAATATATCGTCAATAAAGACGATCACAAAGCGGTCCAGGAAATCTCGGAACGTCCTGTTCATCAAGTCCATAAACACTGATGGCGCATTCGTCAGTCCAAACGGCATGACCGTGAACTCGAAATGCCCATACCTTGTGCTGAACGCCATCTTCGGGATATCACATTCCCTTATCCTCAACTGATAGTACCCCGACTTCAAGTCCAACTTAGAATATACCGACGATCCGACCAACTGATCGAACAGATCATCAATCCTCGGGATCGGGTACTTGTTCTTCTCCATCAGCTTGTTCAACTCTCTGTAGTCGATACACAACCGCATACTCCCGTCCTTCTTCTTAACGAAGAGGACCGGTGCGCTCCAAGGGGAAGAGCTTGGACGCACATAACCTTGCTCCATCAGCTCCTCTAGTTGAACTTTCAACTCTGCCATCTCCTTAAGCGCCAACCTATACGGAGCACGTGACACCGGTTTGGCCCCCGGTACGAGCTCGATGGTGAAATCAATCTCCCGCTGCGGTGGGGCTCCGGGAAGACTATCTGGGAACACATCGGGGTATTCACAAACCATGGGGATGCTATCCAACGCGGACTTTGGCTCCACAGCCCCCATCATTGCGAAGAACAGCTCTGCACCAGCACGAACTGCCTTTACCACTTGAAGAGCAGACATCAGCATCTTGCTCGACCCCTTGAGTCCCTCGAATGTTGTCCCCAGCCCAACACCCAGCTTGACCTCCTTCTGGTCATAGTCAATCCAAGCTTTCTGCTCCGAAAGCCAATCCATCCCAAAGATAACGTCGAACTCTACTAGCGGCAGCAATAACGCTAGCAAGTCGAACTCTTGGCTTCCAATGCAAACCTTTACGGTGCACAACCTATCCGCACGCATCGAGCACCCATTCGGTAGCAGCATATCCAACTTGTCCTTCGCCATCGAAGAAGGGACTCCGATGCGCGATATAAAATTTTCAGACACGAAGGAGTGTGAAGCTCCCGTATCGAACAGTGCCCGTGCCGGACTATCGCTAATCAAAACAAAGCCTATGCAAACCATATTAGGCTAACAAGCAATAAACAATAGTATCTAAGTTAACTTGCTATAAATTAACTCGTACCTGTCACCACATCCGCTTGTTTAATAGCCTCCTGCTGCCCCAAGTTATAGACTCTAGGCTGAGTCGGAGTATAGTGGGACGCGGTTGACTCCACCGCCTTGCCCTTCTCTTCGTAAGTAGATCCTTGCTTTCTCTCGGACTTTGGGCGTCCGCTCCAGCAATCGCGGGCAAAGTGCCCCGTCTTGCCACAAGTAAAACAAGCGCCCGGGGTTCGATTTGTAGTTGCCCCCGAGGCACCTGAAGAAGGAGCTGGACCCGACGTCCTAGCCTTCTTGAAGAATTTTCGATAGCCCGACTTCGACGTAGTCGGCGCTTTGAACTCCGGTTTCTTACCACCGGATTCCTTCTTCGCTTGAACATTCTTCATGTCCTTCTCCAAGGACCGGGCCGAGTTGACCAAGGTTAGGAAACCTTGCGCCATGGGCCCTGACAGTAGCAACCTCAGCTCATCTCTTAACCCTTCATAGAAGCGGTTAGTCTTTCGCTCCTCGTCGGCAAAGGTAGCGCTAGCATATCTCCCCAACCGAGTAAACTCGTGGAGGTACTCGTCTACAGTGCTATCTCCTTGCACCAACTTTTGGAACTCGTTCTCCAATGCGATCCTCTGCGCTGAGGGGAGGTATCGAGCCATGAACAATCTTGCAAACTCCGCCATAGGAACTTCGGCCAACGGCCTTCCCCTCAACTGGTGTAGCTCTAGGCCTTCTCACTATAACCTTGCATCCCCATCCAAAAGGAACGTCGCTATTATGGTCTTCTGCCACTCTTCCATTTCTGTCGCTGTCATCACCCTATTGACTCTTGAGAGCCAATCTTCAGCCTGGGTCGAGGTTCCCGTTCCCGAGAACACCGGTGGGTGGAAGTCCATCACATGCTTCAACTGTCTTTCAGTTGCTCTCCTAGGCAACTCCAGCTCCACCGCCACCTGCTCAACCCTTCTAGGCTCCACCGCTTGGAGCGGCACTTGCTCCTCCGCAGGAGCAGGCTGCTGCACCTGTCTTGCAGGTTGCGCATTAATCATAGCAAAGACAGCTTCTGCCACCAATCTAATGGTCTTGGCAGACGGAGGTGTTGCAGGCGCCTCACTTGGTGCACTGCTTGCCTCAGAACCTGGCCGTCCCGACGGTCCAGCACCACTTCTGGTCACCTATAATCGTGCAAAAACACCGATAAGCGACCAAACACTATTGCAAATAGCAATTATAGGAACACGCAGGTTCCTCAAACATGTGTATTTTCATTCCTAAGTGGACATTCATGAGTTCTTTTCATGTTATAACGATGACGCACACATGTGCTCACCACCCCTTAAAGTGAATTCGCCCACGAATTCATTTAAGTTTGACCGAAACCAGTAGTCTGATACCAATTTGTAACACCCATATCCGTCACATAGCATATAGCAGTAGGTCCGGCCGGGGCCCGACGCCATATACCACGGACAGACCGGTTGGTTACTTATTGAGACCAATCAACCAATCATAGCGTCCTACACAACACCTAGCGGAAGCAATTATTAAGTTGCAAGAAAGGAAAGAATCCAGCCACACGCATGAATGTCCACTACACAAACCAAATAGGAATGTACAATACACGAGTACAGGCCTTAAGGCCTTACAACAGTTTGCTTTAAATAAAGTGTTTTCCAAACCTCGGCACGCAGGCCGGCCATACATAATAAACGGGAAAAACATAAACATTTAGGCCTTCGAGGGCCGGCACAGCTTCAAGGGCTTTAGCCCGCTATTTGTCGCTCGGCTCCGCAGCACCTGCAAGCCACAAACCACCGTCCAGTGGTAAACAAAATAACGGTCAGCTATGCTGACCAAATTATAATGATCCCGCCCCCAAAATCGGGGCGGCGATGCTCTTTCCCTGCACGTTATTAGTAGGCAACAACAATAATGTAAACACACTTCATCACAGGCGTAGGCTCGCACGGCCACACACCCCATGCACTCAGGGCACATTCACGGCGAACCGGCCAATGTCACGTCAATTCAAGCCATAGACGTTCCCGTTCCACCACTGCCTCTTGGACGGCCAACCATATGAGCATTTTGCCTTCCTGGCCTTGGTCACGACAATTTAAGCCATAGACCGCCAAAGACCCTCATCCATGCCAACGGTCCTAACGAACGACATAGACCGGGTACGATTCCTCCTGACCCGTGCTCATACCACAACGACAATTTAAGCCATATGCGCAGGTCAAGACTCACCGAGTCCCGTTTCCACCGCAATAATCACATAACCCGGTTATGTTCACGTTGGCTCCCCGGCCACCGTGTTGGCAAAACTCGCTTTTGCCCAGTTTTCCGGGTGCACCTTAGAGTGAATCTCTAAGACTCCCTGTTGCAATCTACCACGTAGAAAACCCGAAAACACCCAAACATCCGGAGTCTTGACCGGTTCAAATGCAATGCAACATCACCGATCCAGACCAACATGTCTGAATAGGTTTCACACACAATTCCTATGCCCGTTTACGTATACAGACTCTACACAAGGGGGACTTCACATATCTACCCCAAGGAACGCTCCAACTCTTCGCTCACTCGCGAGAGAGGACTTCCTATGCAAAGGGAAAAAGGGTTTCACATGCCCAAGGATGAGAAATCGTTACCCTTGCGTTCTTCCGCGGCACCATGAAAATCTATGCGGATGAAAAGCACCGCAATCTCCTTGCCTCTGCGGATCCGAAGACGGTTCGCGATTTGGAGCTCCGAATCTCCTCCGGCGACCGGATCTAGCCCTTCTTCCTCCTCCTTGCTCTCTCCTCTCTCTAGCTTTTAGAAAGAGAACCACTCAAGAGAAATGAGGGTTTCTAAACTCTATTCCCGGGTATAACCCTGGGGAAACAACCCCCAGCCATCGAATCTCAAATCAAAGAAACGAACGGCCTTGATCGGGCCTGAAAATACCAAATCTGCGCCGAACACGGGTTGCAACACGGCCGTGTAGTTCATTCGCCGTCTTGACCGATTCGGAAACCAGCACACGGCCTTTGACACGGCCTCCGACACGCCCGTGTCACTTTTGACACGCCCGTGTCGGTACCCGTGTCACGCCCCCCGTGTGCGATCGACCAACACTTCGCAGTCAGAGAGGTACACGGCCTTGTGACACGGCATCAGACACGCCCGTGTCAAATTTGACACGCCCGTGTTCGTGCCCGTGTCACAGCCCGTGTACCACACTTGCAGATTCCCTAGAGTGACACGGCCTGGGACACGCCCGTGTCCTAGGCCGTGTTCTACAACTCGACGATCGTCGAACGCCAAAGCGTCGACCGCACGACCCGTGGTCGAACACGCCTTGACACGACCTCCGACACGCCCGTGTCGAGACCCGTGTCACCTGCTCCAAACTTCATACTGGGCTTAAAACATCACCCGTCCCTCTTTTGAGTTTCGGGGTGTTACAGCCGGGCTGACCGTCGTCCCTGATGAAGTCCAAGCGCTTTCCTTTGCACTGAATGACTGCATCATACCTAGACAGTCAGTCCATGCCCAAAATGACATCATAGTCCTCCAGATCAATCATCTTCAGGTCCGCCTTCGCAAGAAAGTCCCCCAACAAAACAGGGCAATCCAATACGCCCAAATCTGACAACACAGATTCACCAGAGGGAAACTTGACACGGAAGGACTCCCGAACACGATCTAAGGTCAACCGATGTCACTCCACAAAGGCTCTAGTCACGAACGAGTGGGTAGCGCCGGAGTCAAACAGAACACGCGCCCAGCGGTTCTTCACCTTAAATTTCCCTATAGGAGCACACAAAACTAAGGAACCAGCACAATAATACCGCAAATATTCTAGCAAATAAAACTACCAGGCTAGAAAAACAACAAACAACTAACCTGAAATGACCTGAGTCGAGGCTTGAGCCTCCTCGGAAGAGATCACGTTCAGCTTCCCCTTTCCTTTGTCCACACGCTGAGGTGGGGGTAATGCCTGCAATGGAACTGCAGGAAGAGCTGGCTGAACCTGAGGACACCTAGTCTTGATGTGACCCTTCTGCCCACACTGAAAGCAGACTCTATCCTTGGACCAACACTGGGCCGTATCATGCCCGGGTCGCTTGCAAACAGAACAAGAGACATCTTTCCTGGGAGCACTCTGAATCGCATGAACCTGCTCCTTCCTCTGAGCTGCTTCCTTCTTGAAACATCTCTCGACAGAGTGGCCTGACTAGCCACAGAAGCTGCACACCACTTTACTCTTCTTCCCCGGAGCCGCACCGGGTACCTGGGGTTTCTTCTCCTCCACTGACTTCCTCTTGTCCTTCCTCATTTGCTGGCCTCTGCTCTTCGCGGTCTCAATAGCCTCCACCTTCAGAGCGGCCTCTACTACACCTGCATAAGTCATTGACCCATAAGCACTGGTCAACTGCTGCACCTTGCTCCTCAAACCACCGAGAAATCGCTTAACTCGATCAGCCTCAACGCTGACCAATCTAGGGGCAAAATGGCTCAACTTGCTGAACTCTATCTCATACTCACCCACCGTGAGTTGCCTTTGCTTCAGATGGAGGAAGTCGTTCATGAGGAGGTCACGCTCGACCGAGGGTAAGAACTTCCTCAACAGCATCTCCTTGAACACTTCCCAAGAGCATCCAGCTACTAAACTCTCCTTCTCTCTCAGCCACCAACTCTTAGCCAAACCTTTAAGCTGATAGGCGGCTATCATCACCCTCTGATCATCTGCAATCCCTGAGTACGAGAACATCTCCTCCATGGAGATCAGCCAATCATCTATGACCATGAAATCCGCCTTCCCGTCGTAAGTGGGAGGGCTCAGCCTCAGAAACTGCGAGATGAAGGCCATCTCTGCTGGCACCACCACTGGAGGTCTCAAGGGTGCAGGAGGAGGAGGAACAGCTAACCCCCCCGCAGGGACTTGCACTCCTTGAGCCTGTCCTGCCACAACTGCCACCAAAGACTAAATCTGGGCTCGCACCTCCTCCAACTGCCTGCCCATGGAGTCGCTACTCTGACGCAGGCTCTCGATCACCGCATCATTCTGAGCTCCAGATGACTCACCCTCAGACAGGGGAGTCGATCGAGTCGCAGGACGCCTAGCCATCCTAAAATCATAACAACATAAATCAGATCCTAATACAATGACTAGAACCAATAACAAGTATAGACAATACATATATAGATATAGACTTAAAGCTGCTAAACTTGCTCTGAGAGTTTATCTTTTTAACAAAAATTTGATGTTATGCCCTAACCTAGGATGGTTAACCACCACCTTACTAACTCTTGTGCCTAGATCGGGAATGCATGACTTTTATATTAATTTGAAAACTTATGTGTGTACATATGTCACCCTGCCAGTCTTTAGCTTGGCACGTTGTGCTTATGCAATGTTATGATATGCATGTTTGTGCTATGCATTCTAAAAAGGCCCTAATGCATGTTATGAGCGGCGTACACATGAAAATGTTATGCATCCCATACTACATAATATTCTCATGCAACGAAAAAGAAAACGTGCTAGTCACAGCCATGTGGTGAGGTTATGCATCCCATACTACATAACCCTCACATGCTGCCCCTATGGTGGATCCAAATACGAACACATATTATGCATCCCATACTACATAATATGCCCCGTATACTTCATGGTATGCTATGAGTGTAGTGTTCGTGCTTTTGCCAAGATGTGCTGATGACATATCGGTGTGTGAATGACATGATGATGAACTACCAAAAGCAAACAAAGAAAGGTTGCCCGACTAACTTGTCAAGCAACCTCCCTCTGATACCAACTGTCACAACCCGCATTTTCTTCGAATTTAGAAATTATCAGAGTATGAGAAAACACGCGTCATGATGCCACGTCGAGCAGGGGATAACTGCTGACGCTCAGGCAAAACCATCTACTTACTTAATGGAAGAAATTCATGAGTTTAATGATTAGAAAATCAGTTATATTTTAGAGGCCGTATCCCTCGGCTCGGTGGATCATCTAGTCCACAGTTTAAAACTATACTTATACGCTGCGGAAAAATACTTTATTCAGGTTTATCATCCTAAGGAGCGCTTAAGGGTCCCAAGAGAACCACTTATGCTATGCAAGACCCTATATTTAATTTATATAATGTATAAGAAAACGATCTTGTACGTGATTGGAAAATAGTGATTTAGTTTTATAAAACATGTTGATCATGAGCCTTTTTTTATAATAATAGTTGTAGTTTAAAAATAACTAGCAACCTAACATAAAACCTCCCCAGAGCAAGTAGACTATCTCCAAAAAAAGGTAGCAGCAGAAGTAATATATCTAGTACAAAGGTAAAATCTACCAGTGGGCACCAACAACCTGACACGAACCCACTGGCACATATGTATGTCTGTAAGGAAAGTACAGGAAAACTACCTCACTAACAAAGCAACCGGATCTCCAAAGTCCCAGAGACCACCAGTAACACCACCGGAACCTAGCCACCAAACTGGCTATAGCTCAGAACCTGAGGCATTCCAAAAGAAAACAGAATACCTCAGCAAGCAAAATAAGGTAAAAACTGCATGAAAGAGCCAACCAAGGGGGAAAAAGTGAAAGAAAGAAGAACAACATGTAGAAGAAAAAGTCACAACTGTCCAAAGTAGGACAACAAGAAAAGCACTACGTGCAAGGAAACAGCAACCACCCTGTCCAGGAACTATATCCTGCAGGGCCTACTAGGCTACCAAGAGCCCAAAGTGCTGCAATCTACCAAGGAAGAAACTTCTAACATCCTAAGCTGTGGAAAATGGTTGTAGTAAAAACAAACAGCATGGATCCGGGTTGGGGGCAAACTCAGTCCCTCAACCACCATTTCCACGCTAACAAGCTCAAGGGTCTACATGCGAAAGCACAAGGGACCTTCCACCCCCTTGCCCAGCCCGTACCTGGAGCAAGATAGAAGAATAAGGGTGGCCTTGGCTAAATTGCACAACACCTCCCCCATGAAGAGTTTCAACCCACCACTACTAACCACGACCCACGATTCAGCCATTAGGAAAGAGAAACATGGTCGACAAGGAAATTACAAAAAAGAAATCAAATCAAGGAATTCACTCAGGAACGAGAATTAAGGTGAGGGAAAGTGTTGAAATAACTCAACACGGCTTGGCGTTGAGTGGGACCCACTCAACGCCTAACCAGACCTTGGCGTTGAGTGAGCTAGCCTCACTCAGCGCCAAAACAAGCATGGCGTTGAGTGAAGCTCACTCACTCAACGCCTCCTGCAAGAACAACTCTAGCTTTGAGTGAGCCAACCTCACTCAACGCCAAAACAGCCATGGCGTTGAGTGAGGTACACTCACTCAACGCCCTGGTACTTAGCCAAAAAAAGAGAAACTGGCGTTGAGTGAGCTGGCCTCACTCAACGCCAAAACAACAATGGTGTTGAGTGAAGCTCACTCACTCAACGCCCTTACACTTAGCCGCAAAAGAGAACTACGGCGTTGAGTGAGTCCACCTCACTCAATGCCAAAACAGCAATGGCGTTGAGTGAGGTTCACTCACTCAACGCCCTGGCACTTAGCCGCCATGAGGAAAACCAGCGGCGTTGAGTGAGCTGACCTCGCTCAACTCCAAACCAGAAATGGCATTGAGTGAGGTCAACTCACTCAACGCCAAAGTACGTAGCCTCAGAAAAGGCTATGGCGTTGAGTGAGGACACCTCACTCAACGCCAAAGTACTTGGCTGCACAGAGGCGATGGCGTTGAGTGAGGTCGACTCACTCAACGTCGAAACCGAAATGGCGTTGAGTGAGGTCGACTCACTCAATGCCAAAACAGTTGGCTTCACAGGAAAACCGCAGCGTTGAGTGAGCTTGCCACACTCAATGCCAAAACGGAAATGGCGTTGAGTGAGGTCGACTCGCTCAACGCCAAAGTACTTAGCCGCTAGCAGGGGCTACGGCGTTGAGTGAGTTCACCTCACTCAACGCCCAAGTACTTAGCCAAAAAAAACTAACAACTGACCAGCTGTGGCGTTGAGTGTGTGCACCACACTCAACGCCAAACTCGCAAAGGCTTTGAGTGTGTGCACCACACTCAACGCCAATCCCGGGAAGGCTTTGAGTATGTGCACCACACTCAACGCCAACCCGAGAGCCCAAACTTGGCTCTTCCAAAAACAACACAGCAGGCACCCCCTTCTCTCTCTCTCTCGGCTTCACCCGCAAGCCACCAACCAGACAAAAATCTGGAATTAAATCGGCGGCATTACGCCGGCGGGTTGGGCCCCAACAACACAAATAAGGGGGCTAAATAGGAGAAACTAAGCCCTAAAAATTCAGCAAGATACAAGATCAACATGGCCTATACCCTAGGGCTAACCGGGATTTTCAATAATAACGAGAGAACAAGATAATGGCAAGGGCAAGAACACCACTTGCCTCGATTTCCGGCGAAGCTTGGACGGCTTTCCCTCTCCTTTGCTTGGCACTAACAGCAGCAACACCTAAAACATTCTCCCTAACATTAATGGCGGAAAATTCTCAAAACCGAAACCCCAATCTCACCAAAATTCCACGAAAAATGGATATCTTACCGTCGAAACGAAGATCTAAGAGAGAGCAAGACAACGCCGCTTTCAGAATCGAAATCCGTCGACGAACGAGCCCGGAATCACCGTCCGAAGGGGAGCAGGAACGACGGTTTTCTTCTCTCTGATTTCCCAAACAAAGCAGGCGGCGGTTTCGCACAGGAAGAAGAAGAAGGAAAAGAAGTGGGCCGCCACTTCTAAACAAAGCTTTTATAAAGGCTTGACATGTCGGTTCAGCAAAACCGAACAGGAGCCGCCTATTCTCTTAATAATAAGAGAATTCTAAAAAGACAAGCCAATACAAAGCTGCCACCTAAATAGGAATTAATTGCTGAATATTTCAGCCGCAAGAAACAACGCTTCAGCCCTTAACCGCTGGTTCAAGACAAACTTATACAAATTAATAAAATACATATACTATTAACACACCAAAACGACGCGAAAACCGAATCACCTCGGAATTCGACGAAATTCGCACCGTAGCTAAATACCCACGCTACGAACACAACGGTGAAGTCGAAATTAACTTTTGACGAACAGAACTCGAGTTATACCCAAATAAAGCCAAACACAAACATCCCCCCGAGAGGCCACACCGGGTCACCCAAAACGACTCGGCTTGCTAGGGAGATCTTGCCAACAGACTATAGAATAGGGCACTCAGTTCTAAGGAGCTAAACCACACTCCATAAATGGCACAAGCCACGGAAACGCTTCATCGTAATGCCAAACGAGAATAAAAATAATCGCAGAAAAATCGGGGCGGCGATGCTCTTTCCCTGCACGTTATTAGTAGGCAACAACAATAGTGTAAACACACTTCATCACAGGCGTAGGCTCGCACGGCCACACACCCCATGCACTCAGGGCACATTCACAGCGAACCGGCCAACGTCACGTCAATTCAAGCCATAGACATTCCCGTTCCACCACCGCCTCTTGGACGGCCAACCATATGAGCATTTTGCCTTCCTGGCCTTGGTCACGACAATTTAAGCCATAGACCGCCGAAGACCCTCATCCATGCCAACGGTCCTACTGAACGACATAGACCGGGTACGGTTCCGCCTGACCCGTGCTCATACCGCAACGACAATTAAAGCCATATGCGCAGGTCAAGACTCACCGAGTCCCGTTTCCACCACAATAATCACATAACCCGGTTATGTTCACGTTGGCTCCTCGGCCACCGTGTTGGCAAAACTCGCTTTTGCCCAGTTTTCCGGGTGCACCTTAGAGTGAATCTCTAAGACTCCCTGTTGCAATCTATCACGTAGAAAACCCGAAAACACCCAAACATCCGGAGTCTTGCCTGATTCAAATGCAATGCAACATCACCGATCCGGACCAACATGTCCGAATAGGTTTCACACACAATTCCTATGCCCGTTTACGTATACGGACTCTACACAAGGGGGACTTCACATATCTACCCCAAGGAACGCTCCAACTCTTCGCTCACTCGCGAGAGAGGGCTTCCTATGCAAAGGGAAAAAGGGCTTCACATGCCCAAGTATGAGAAATCGTTACCCTTGCGTTCTTCCGCGGCGCCATGAAAATCTATGCTGATGAAAAGCATCGCAATCTCCTTGCCTCCGCGGATCCGAAGACGGTTCGCGATTTGGAGCTCCGAATCTCCTCCGGCGACCGGATCTAGCCCTTCTTCCTCCTCCTTGCTCTCTCCTCTCTCTAGCTTTTAGAAAGAGAACCACTCAAGAGAAATGAGGGTTTCTAAACCCTATTCCCGGGTATAACCCTGGGGAAACAACCCCTAGCCATCGGATCTCAAATCAAAGAAACGAACGGCCTTGATCGGGCCTGAAAATACCAAATCTACGCCGAACACGGGTTGCAACACGGCCGTGTGCCTGGCCATGTAGTTCATTCACCGTCTCGACCGATTCGGAAACCAGCACACGGCCTTTGTCACGGCCTCCGACACGCCCATGTCACTTTTGACACGCCCGTGTTGGGACCCGTGTCACGCCCCCCGTGTGCGATCGACCAACACTTCGCAGTCAGAGAGGTATACGGCCTTGTGATACGGCATCAGACACACCCGTGTCAAATTTGACACGCCCGTGTTCGTGCCCATGTCACGGCCCGTGTACCACACTTGCAGATTCCCTAGAGTGACACGGCCTGGGACACGCCCGTGTCCTAGGCCGTGTTCTACAACTCGACGATCGTCGACCGCCAAAGCGTCGACCGCACGACCCGTGGTCGAACACGCCCTGACACGGCCTCCGACACGCCCGTGTCGAGACCCGTGTCACCTGCTCCAAACTTCAGACTGGGCTTAAAACATCACCCGTCCCTCTTTTGAGTTTCGGGGTGTTACAACTCTCTCCCCCTTAAAAGAAATTTGCCCACGAAATTTACTAAAGGGAAACCATAGGAATTTAAAACTTTTAACGGTACCTGGGCGGAATAACTCCGGGTACTCCTCCAGCATGGTTTACTCCCTTTCCCAAGAGAGCTCCTCCCGACCGCAATTATCCCACCGGACCTTAACCATCCGGATCTCCTTGTTACGGAGCCTCTTGACCTCTGCGTCTTCAATACAAACGGGCTTGACCTTAGTTGTCAACCCTTCGCCCACCGGTACTTGATCCACTGCGATCACTAGCGAAGGCTCTTGCACCGCCTTCCGCAACACAGAGATGTGGAACACATCGTGTAGCCCATTCAACTCCACCGATAGCTTCAAACGGTATGCGGCTTCGCCGACTCGTTCCAGGACCTCAAAAGGTCCAAGGTATCTTGGGCTCAGCTTCTTCAAGCGTCTCACCCGCAAAACCCCCTTGCACGGCTTCACTTTCAAGTATACCCAATCGCCCACCGCGAACTCCACGTTCCGGTGCTTGGCATTGTAATACTTCGCCTGCCTGTCCTGAGCGATCAACAAGCGCTCCCGAATGATCCGCACCAATGAGGTAGCACTCTCCACCTCCTGCTTCTTGTATAACCTTGCCTCACCCATTTCTAACCAAGACAACGACGTGCGACATTTTCTACCATAAAGGGCCTCAAAGGGCGCCATTTGGATACTCGCCTGGTAGCTATTGTTGTACGCGAACTCCACCAAATACAGGTGGTCCTCCCAATGCTTCCCGAAGTCTAGAACACACATGCGGAGCATGTCCTCCATTGTTCTATTGACTCTCTCGGTCTGCCCATCCGTCTGCGGATGGAAGGCTGTGCTGAACTTCAACTTTGTCCCCAGCATATGCTGCACCAACCTCCAATCATTGGACGTGAAACGCCCATCGCGATCACTCACAATGCTGCGAGGCACACCATGCAGTCTAACTATATTGTCAACATACAACTTTGCCAATTTCTCCACTGGATCATCCTTCCTATGCGGAATGAAGTGTGACACCTTTGTTAATCGGTCTACGATCACCCAGATGGCGTCGTTCCCTTTCTGCGACCTTGGCAAGCCATGCACAAAGTCCATCGATATATCGTCGAACTTCCACTCCGGAATAGGCAAGGATTTCAAGAATCCTCCAGGCTTTTGGCACTCTGCCTTTACCAAGGCACAGGTTTGACACTTAGCTACAAACAGTGCCACATCCTTCTTGAGCCCTAGCCACCAAAATAGATTCTTTAGGTCCCGGTACATCTTCGTGCTCCCAGGGTGGATTGAGTACTTGGTATTATAAGCCTCGTACATCAACTCCGCCCGTAGGTTACTCCCGCTTGGGACGCACAACCGATGATCCTTCCTTAGCAACCCATCTTCCACTAAAAACTGGGAATTTGACCCATCCAACGCTGCCTCCATAAGCTCCTTCATGGAGTCATCTAACTCCAATGCCTGCCGAACTCGATCAGCCAGGTCACACTGAACTTCTGTCCAGTTCAACATTGCTTTGGCGCTCGTCTGCTTGTCAACACAACAGATCTCAAGCTTCTCCAACTCCCGTATCAGCCGCTCATCATGCACCGACAACCAGTTGGCTTGGGCGGGAGCCCTGCGACTCAACGCATCAGCAACCGCATTGCCCTTCCCGGGTACATAATGAATCTTGAAGGTGTAGTCCCCCAGGAACTCCATCCACCTTCTCTGCCTCATGTTAAGATCCTTCTGATCCTATAGGTACTTCAGGCTCTTGTGATCGGTATATATATCGACCCTTACGCCGTATAGGTAGTGCCTCCACAGCTTAAGTGCAAATATCACGGCCGCCAACTCCAAGTCGTGGACCGGATAGTTCCTTTCATGCACTTTCAGCTGACGCGATCCATAAGCTATCACGCTCCCATGCTGCAACAACACGCAGCCCAAACCACTACCCGAGGCGTCACTATACACCTCGAAGCCCTCGGCCCCACTCGGCGAACTAAGCACGGGCTCCGTGGTCAACCGTCTATTCAGCTCCTCAAACGCTTGCACGCACTCCTGCGTCCACAAGAATCTCTGATCTTTCCTTGTCAACTTCGTGAGAGGTAGCGCTATCCGCGAGAAGTTCTCTATGAAACGCCTGTAATATCCGGCAAGCCCGAGGAAACTACGGACTTCCACGATAGAAGACAACGCAGGCCACTCCCGTATCGCAACGATCTTCACCGGATCCACCGCTATACCTTCCCCACTAACAATGTGACCAAGAAACGCTACTGAGGGTAGCCAGAACTCGCACTTGGAGAATTTCGCATAAAGCTCATTGCTCCTCAAAGTCTCCAACACCAGATGCAAGTGCTTGAAGTGATCTTCTTCGCACTGCGAGTACACCAATATATCGTCAATAAAGACGATCACAAAGCGGTCCAGGAAATCTCGGAACGTCCTGTTCATCAAGTCCATAAACACTGATGGCGCATTCGTCAGTCCAAACGGCATGACCGTGAACTCGAAATGCCCATACCTTGTGCTGAACGCCATCTTCGGGATATCACATTCCCTTATCCTCAACTGATAGTACCCCGACTTCAAGTCCAACTTAGAATATACCGACGATCCGACCAACTAATCGAACAGATCATCAATCCTCGGGATCGGGTACTTGTTCTTCTCCATCAGCTTGTTCAACTCTTTGTAGTCGATACACAACCGCATACTCCCGTCCTTCTTCTTAACGAAGAGGACCGGTGCGCTCCAAGGGGAAGAGCTTGGACGCACATAACCTTGCTCCATCAGCTCCTCTAGTTGAACTTTCAACTCTGCCATCTCCTTAAGCGCCAACCTATACGGAGCACGTGACACCGGTTTGGCCCCCGGTACGAGCTCGATGGTGAAATCAATCTCCCGCTGCGGTGGGGCTCCGGGAAGACTATCCGGGAACACATCGGGGTATTCACAAACCATGGGGATGCTATCCAACGCGGACTTTGGCTCCACAGCCCCCATCATTGCGAAGAACAGCTCTGCACCAGCACGAACTGCCTTTACCACTTGAAGAGCAGACATCAGCATCTTGCTCGACCCCTTGAGTCCCTCGAATGTTGTCCCCAGCCCAACACCCAGCTTGACCTCCTTCTGGTCATAGTCAATCCAAGCTTTCTGCTCCGAAAGCCAATCCATCCCAAAGATAACGTCGAACTCTACTAGCGGCAGCAATAACGCTAGCAAGTCGAACTCTTGGCTTCCAATGCAAACCTTTACGGTGCACAACCTATCCGCACGCATCGAGCACCCATTCGGTAGCAGCATATCCAACTTGTCCTTCGCCATCGAAGAAGGGACTCCGATGCGCGATATAAAATTTTCAGACACGAAGGAGTGTGAAGCTCCCGTATCGAACAGTGCCCGTGCCGGACTATCGCTAATCAAAACAAAGCCTATGCAAACCATATTAGGCTAACAAGCAATAAACAATAGTATCTAAGTTAACTTGCTATAAATTAACTCGTACCTGTCACCACATCCGCTTGTTTAATAGCCTCCTGCTGCCCCAAGTTATAGACTCTAGGCTGAGTCGGAGTATAGTGGGACGCGGTTGACTCCACCGCCTTGCCCTTCTCTTCGTAAGTAGATCCTTGCTTTCTCTCGGACTTTGGGCGTCCGCTCCAGCAATCGCGGGCAAAGTGCCCCGTCTTGCCACAAGTAAAACAAGCGCCCGGGGTTCGATTTGTAGTTGCCCCCGAGGCACCTGAAGAAGGAGCTGGACCCGACGTCCTAGCCTTCTTGAAGAATTTTCGATAGCCCGACTTCGACGTAGTCGGCGCTTTGAACTCCGGTTTCTTACCACCGGATTCCTTCTTCGCTTGAACATTCTTCATGTCCTTCTCCAAGGACCGGGCCGAGTTGACCAAGGTTAGGAAACCCTGCGCCATGGGCCCTGACAGTAGCAACCTCAGCTCATCTCTTAACCCTTCATAGAAGCGGTTAGTCTTTCGCTCCTCATCGGCAAAGGTAGCGCTAGCATATCTCCCCAACCGAGTAAACTCGTGGAGGTACTCGTCTACAGTGCTATCTCCTTGCACCAACTTTTGGAACTCGTTCTCCAATGCGATCCTCTGCGCTGAGGGGAGGTATCGAGCCATGAACAATCTTGCAAACTCCGCCATAGGAACTTCGGCCAACGGCCTTCCCCTCAACTGGTGTAGCTCTAGGCCTTCTCACTATAACCTTGCATCCCCATCCAAAAGGAACGTCGCTATTATGGTCTTCTTCCACTCTTCCATTTCTGTCGCTGTCATCACCCTATTGACTCTTGAGAGCCAATCTTCAGCCTGGGTCGAGGTTCCCGTTCCCGAGAACACCGGTGGGTGGAAGTCCATCACATGCTTCAACTGTCTTTCAGTTGCTCTCCTAGGCAACTCCAGCTCCACCGCCACCTGCTCAACCCTTCTAGGCTCCACCGCTTGGAGCGGCACTTGCTCCTCCGCATGAGCAGGCTGCTGCACCTGTCTTGCAGGTTGCGCATTAATCATAGCAAAGACAGCTTCTGCCACCAATCTAATGGTCTTGGCAGACGGAGGTGTTGCAGGCGCCTCACTTGGTGCACTGCTTGCCTCAGAACCTGGCCGTCCCGACGGTCCAGCACCACTTCTGGTCACCTATAATCGTGCAAAAACACCGATAAGCGACCAAACACTATTGCAAATAGCAATTATAGGAACACGCAGGTTCCTCAAACATGTGTATTTTCATTCCTAAGTGGACATTCATGAGTTCTTTTCATGTTATAACGATGACGCACACATGTGCTCACCACCCCTTAAAGTGAATTCGCCCACGAATTCATTTAAGTTTGACCGAAACCAGTAGTCTGATACCAATTTGTAACACCCATATCCGTCACATAGCATATAGCAGTAGGTCCGGCCGGGGCCCGACGCCATATACCACGGACAGACCGGTTGGTTACTTATTGAGACCAATCAACCAATCATAGCGTCCTACACAACACCTAGCGGAAGCAATTATTAAGTTGCAAGAAAGGAAAGAATCCAGCCACACGCATGAATGTCCACTACACAAACCAAATAGGAATGTACAATACACGAGTACAGGCCTTAAGGCCTTACAACAGTTTGCTTTAAATAAAGTGTTTTCCAAACCTCGGCACGCAGGCCGGCCATACATAATAAACGGGAAAAACATAAACATTTAGGCCTTCGAGGGCCGGCACAGCTTCAAGGGCTTTAGCCCGCTATTTGCCGCTCGGCTCCGCAGCACCTGCAAGCCACAAACCACCGTCCAGTGGTAAACAAAATAACGGTCAGCTATGCTGACCAAATTATAATGATCCCGCCCCCAAAATCGGGGCGGCGATGCTCTTTCCCTGCACGTTATTAGTAGGCAACAACAATAATGTAAACACACTTCATCACAGGCGTAGGCTCGCACGGCCACACACCCCATGCACTCAGGGCACATTCACGGCGAACCGGCCAATGTCACGTCAATTCAAGCCATAGACGTTCCCGTTCCACCACCGCCTCTTGGACGGCCAACCATATGAGCATTTTGCCTTCCTGGCCTTGGTCACGACAATTTAAGCCATAGACCGCCAAAGACCCTCATCCATGCCAACGGTCCTAACGAACGACATAGACCGGGTACGATTCCTCCTGACCCGTGCTCATACCACAACGACAATTTAAGCCATATGCGCAGGTCAAGACTCACCGAGTCCCGTTTCCACCGCAATAATCACATAACCCGGTTATGTTCACGTTGGCTCCCCGGCCACCGTGTTGGCAAAACTCGCTTTTGCCCAGTTTTCCGGGTGCACCTTAGAGTGAATCTCTAAGACTCCCTGTTGCAATCTACCACGTAGAAAACCCGAAAACACCCAAACATCCGGAGTCTTGACCGGTTCAAATGCAATGCAACATCACCGATCCAGACCAACATGTCTGAATAGGTTTCACACACAATTCCTATGCCCGTTTACGTATACAGACTCTACACAAGGGGGACTTCACATATCTACCCCAAGGAACGCTCCAACTCTTCGCTCACTCGCGAGAGAGGACTTCCTATGCAAAGGGAAAAAGGGTTTCACATGCCCAAGGATGAGAAATCGTTACCCTTGCGTTCTTCCGCGGCACCATGAAAATCTATGCGGATGAAAAGCACCGCAATCTCCTTGCCTCTGCGGATCCGAAGACGGTTCGCGATTTGGAGCTCCGAATCTCCTCCGGCGACCGGATCTAGCCCTTCTTCCTCCTCCTTGCTCTCTCCTCTCTCTAGCTTTTAGAAAGAGAACCACTCAAGAGAAATGAGGGTTTCTAAACCCTATTCCCGGGTATAACCCTGGGGAAACAACCCCCAGCCATCGAATCTCAAATCAAAGAAACGAACGGCCTTGATCGGGCCTGAAAATACCAAATCTGCGCCGAACACGGGTTGCAACACGGCCGTGTGCCTGGCCGTGTAGTTCATTCGCCGTCTTGACCGATTCGGAAACCAGCACACGGCCTTTGACACGGCCTCCGACACGCCCGTGTCACTTTTGACACGCCCGTGTCGGTACCCGTGTCACGCCCCCCGTGTGCGATCGACCAACACTTCGCAGTCAGAGAGGTACACGGCCTTGTGACACGGCATCAGACACGCCCGTGTCAAATTTGACACGCCCGTGTTCGTGCCCGTGTCACAGCCCGTGTACCACACTTGCAGATTCCCTAGAGTGACACGGCCTGGGACACGCCCGTGTCCTAGGCCGTGTTCTACAACTCGACGATCGTCGAACGCCAAAGCGTCGACCGCACGACCCGTGGTCGAACACGCCTTGACACGACCTCCGACACGCCCGTGTCGAGACCCGTGTCACCTGCTCCAAACTTCATACTGGGCTTAAAACATCACCCGTCCCTCTTTTGAGTTTCGGGGTGTTACAGCCGGGCTGACCGTCGTCCCTGATGAAGTCCAAGCGCTTTCCTTTGCACTGAATGACTGCATCATACCTAGACAGTCAGTCCATGCCCAAAATGACATCATAGTCCTCCAGATCAATCATCTTCAGGTCCGCCTTCGCAAGAAAGTCCCCCAACAAAACAGGGCAATCCAATACGCCCAAATCTGACAACACAGATTCACCAGAGGGAAACTTGACACGGAAGGACTCCCGAACACGATCTAAGGTCAACCGATGTCACTCCACAAAGGCTCTAGTCACGAACGAGTGGGTAGCGCCGGAGTCAAACAGAACACGCTCCCAGCAGTTCTTCACCTTAAATTTCCCTATAGGAGCACACAAAACTAAGGAACCAACACAATAATACCGCAAATATTCTAGCAAATAAAACTACCAGGCTAGAAAAACAACAAACAACTAACCTGAAATGACCTGAGTCGAGGCTTGAGCCTCCTCGGAAGAGATCACGTTCAGCTTCCCCTTTCCTTTGTCCACACGCTGAGGTGGGGTAATGCCTGCAATGGAACTGCAGGAAGAGCTGGCTGAACCTGAGGACACCTAGTTTTGATGTGACCCTTCTGCCCACACTGAAAGCAGACTCTATCCTTGGACCAACACTGGGCCGTATCATGCCCGGGTCGCTTGCAAACAGAACAAGAGACATCTTTCCTGGGAGCACTCTGAATCGCATGAACCTGCTCCTTCCTCTGAGCTGCTTCCTTCTTGAAACATCTCTCGACAGAGTGGCCTGACTAGCCACAGAAGCTGCACACCACTTTACTCTTCTTCCCCGGAGCCGCACCGGGTACCTGGGGTTTCTTCTCCTCCACTGACTTCCTCTTGTCCTTCCTCATTTGCTGGCCTCTGCTCTTCGCGGTCTCAATAGCCTCCACCTTCAGAGCGGCCTCTACTACACCTGCATAAGTCATTGACCCATAAGCACTGGTCAACTGCTGCACCTTGCTCCTCAAACCACCGAGAAATCGCTTAACTCGATCAGCCTCAACGCTGACCAATCTAGGGGCAAAATGGCTCAACTTGCTGAACTCTATCTCATACTCACCCACCGTGAGTTGCCTTTGCTTCAGATGGAGGAAGTCGTTCATGAGGAGGTCACGCTCGACCGAGGGTAAGAACTTCCTCAACAGCATCTCCTTGAACACTTCCCAAGAGCATCCAGCTACTAAACTCTCCTTCTCTCTCAGCCACCAACTCTTAGCCAAACCTTTAAGCTGATAGGCGGCTATCATCACCCTCTGATCATCTGCAATCCCTGAGTACGAGAACATCTCCTCCATGGAGATCAGCCAATCATCTATGACCATGAAATCCGCCTTCCCGTCGTAAGTGGGAGGGCTCAGCCTCAGAAACTGCGAGATGAAGGCCATCTCTGCTGGCACCACCACTGGAGGTCTCAAGGGTGCAGGAGGAGGAGGAACAGCTAACCCCCCCGCAGGGACTTGCACTCCTTGAGCCTGTCCTGCCACAACTGCCACCAAAGACTGAATCTGGGCTCGCACCTCCTCCAACTGCCTGCCCATGGAGTCACTACTCTGACGCAGGCTCTCGATCACCGCATCATTCTGAGCTCCAGATGACTCACCCTCAGACAGGGGAGTCGATCGAGTCGCAGGACGCCTAGCCATCCTAAAATCATAACAACATAAATCAGATCCTAATACAATGACTAGAACCAATAACAAGTATAGACAATACATATATAGATATAGACTTAAAGCTGCTAAACTTGCTCTGAGAGTTTATCTTTTTAACAAAAATTTGATGTTATGCCCTAACCTAGGATGGTTAACCACCACCTTACTAACTCTTGTGCCTAGATTGGGAATGCATGACTTTTATATTAATTTGAAAACTTATGTGTGTACATATGTCACCCTGCCAGTCTTTAGCTTGGCACGTTGTGCTTATGCAATGTTATGATATGCATGTTTGTGCTATGCATTCTAAAAAGGCCCTAATGCATGTTATGAGCGGCGTACACATGAAAATGTTATGCATCCCATACTACATAATATTCTCATGCAACGAAAAAGAAAACGTGCTAGTCACAGCCATGTGGTGAGGTTATGCATCCCATACTACATAACCCTCACATGCTGCCCCTATGGTGGATCCAAATACGAACACATATTATGCATCCCATACTACATAATATGCCCCGTATACTTCATGGTATGCTATGAGTGTAGTGTTCGTGCTTTTGCCAAGATGTGCTGATGACATATCGGTGTGTGAATGACATGATGATGAACTACCAAAAGCAAACAAAGAAAGGTTGCCCGACTAACTTGTCAAGCAACCTCCCTCTGATACCAACTGTCACAACCCGCATTTTCTTCGAATTTAGAAATTATCAGAGTATGAGAAAACACGCGTCATGATGCCACGTCGAGCAGGGGATAACTGCTGACGCTCAGGCAAAACCATCTACTTACTTAATGGAAGAAATTCATGAGTTTAATGATTAGAAAATCAGTTATATTTTAGAGGCCGTATCCCTCGGCTCGGTGGATCATCTAGTCCACAGTTTAAAACTATACTTATACGCTGCGGAAAAATACTTTATTCAGGTTTATCATCCTAAGGAGCGCTTAAGGGTCCCAAGAGAACCACTTATGCTATGCAAGACCCTATATTTAATTTATATAATGTATAAGAAAACGATCTTGTACGTGATTGGAAAATAGTGATTTAGTTTTATAAAACATGTTGATCATGAGCCTTTTTTTATAATAATAGTTGTAGTTTAAAAATAACTAGCAACCTAACATAAAACCTCCCCAGAGCAAGTAGACTATCTCCAAAAAAAGGTAGCAGCAGAAGTAATATATCTAGTACAAAGGTAAAATCTACCAGTGGGCACCAACAACCTGACACGAACCCACTGGCACATATGTATGTCTGTAAGGAAAGTACAGGAAAACTACCTCACTAACAAAGCAACCGGATCTCCAAAGTCCCAGAGACCACCAGTAACACCACCGGAACCTAGCCACCAAACTGGCTATAGCTCAGAACCTGAGGCATTCCAAAAGAAAACAGAATACCTCAGTAAGCAAAATAAGGTAAAAACTGCATGAAAGAGCCAACCAAGGGGAAAAAGTGAAAGAAAGAAGAACAACATGTAGAAGAAAAAGTCACAACTGTCCAAAGTAGGACAACAAGAAAAGCACTACGTGCAAGGAAACAGCAACCACCCTGTCCAGGAACTATATCCTGCAGGGCCTACTAGGCTACCAAGAGCCCAAAGTGCTGCAATCTACCAAGGAAGAAACTTCTAACATCCTAAGCTGTGGAAAATGGTTGTAGTAAAAACAAACAGCATGGATCCGGGTTGGGGGCAAACTCAGTCCCTCAACCACCATTTCCACGCCAACAAGCTCAAGGGTCTACATGCGAAAGCACAAGGGACCTTCCACCCCCTTGCCCAGCCCGTACCTGGAGCAAGATAGAAGAATAAGGGTGGCCTTGGCTAAATTGCACAACACCTCCCCCATGAAGAGTTTCAACCCACCACTACTAACCACGACCCACGATTCAGCCATTAGGAAAGAGAAACATGGTCGACAAGGAAATTACAAAAAAGAAATCAAATCAAGGAATTCACTCAGGAACGAGAATTAAGGTGAGGGAAAGTGTTGAAATAACTCAACACGGCTTGGCGTTGAGTGGGACCCACTCAACGCCTAACCAGACCTTGGCGTTGAGTGAGCTAGCCTCACTCAGCGCCAAAACAAGCATGGCGTTGAGTGAAGCTCACTCACTCAACGCCTCCTGCAAGAACAACTCTAGCTTTGAGTGAGCCAACCTCACTCAACGCCAAAACAACCATGGCGTTGAGTGAGGTACACTCACTCAACGCCCTGGTACTTAGCCAAAAAAAGAGAAACTGGCGTTGAGTGAGCTGGCCTCACTCAACGCCAAAACAACAATGGTGTTGAGTGAAGCTCACTCACTCAACGCCCTTACACTTAGCCGCAAAAGAGAACTACGGCGTTGAGTGAGTCCACCTCACTCAATGCCAAAACAGCAATGGCGTTGAGTGAGGTTCACTCACTCAACGCCCTGGCACTTAGCCGCCATGAGGAAAACCAGCGGCGTTGAGTGAGCTGACCTCGCTCAACTCCAAACCAGAAATGGCATTGAGTGAGGTCAACTCACTCAACGCCAAAGTACGTAGCCTCAGAAAAGGCTATGGCGTTGAGTGAGGACACCTCACTCAACGCCAAAGTACTTGGCTGCACAGAGGCGATGGCGTTGAGTGAGGTCGACTCACTCAACGTCGAAACCGAAATGGCGTTGAGTGAGGTCGACTCACTCAATGCCAAAACAGTTGGCTTCACAGGAAAACCACAGCGTTGAGTGAGCTTGCCACACTCAATGCCAAAACGGAAATGGCGTTGAGTGAGGTCGACTCGCTCAACGCCAAAGTACTTAGCCGCTAGCAGGGGCTACGGCGTTGAGTGAGTTCACCTCACTCAACGCCCCAGTACTTAGCCAAAAAAAACTAACAACTGACCAGCTGTGGCGTTGAGTGTGTGCACCACACTCAACGCCAAACTCGCAAAGGCTTTGAGTGTGTGCACCACACTCAATGCCAATCCCGGGAAGGCTTTGAGTATGTGCACCACACTCAACGCCAACCCGAGAGCCCAAACTTGGCTCTTCCAAAAACAACACAGCAGGCACCCCCTTCTCTCTCTCTCTCGGCTTTACCCGTAAGCCACCAACCAGACAACAATCTGGAATTAAATCGGCGGCATTACGCCGGCGGGTTGGGCCCCAACAACACAAATAAGGGGGCTAAATAGGAGAAACTAAGCCCTAAAAATTCAGCAAGATACAAGATCAACATGGCCTATACCCTAGGGCTAACCGGGATTTTCAATAATAACGAGAGAACAAGATAATGGCAAGGGCAAGAACACCACTTGCCTCGATTTCCGGCGAAGCTTGGACGGCTTTCCCTCTCCTTTGCTTGGCACTAACAGCAGCAACACCTAAAACATTCTCCCTAACATTAATGGCGGAAAATTCTCAAAACCGAAACCCCAATCTCACCAAAATTCCACGAAAAATGGATATCTTACCGTCGAAACGAAGATCTAAGAGAGAGCAAGACAACGCCGCTTTCGGAATCGAAATCCGTCGACGAACGAGCCCGGAATCACCGTCCGAAGGGGAGCAGGAACGACGGTTTTCTTCTCTCTGATTTCCCAAACAAAGCAGGCGGCGGTTTCGCACAGGAAGAAGAAGAAGGAAAAGAAGTGGGCCACCACTTCTAAACAAAGCTTTTATAAAGGCTTGACATGTCGGTTCAGCAAAACCGAACAGGAGCCGCCTATTCTCTTAATAATAAGAGAATTCTAAAAAGACAAGCCAATACAAAGCTGCCACCTAAATAGGAATTAATTGCTGAATATTTTAGCCGCAAGAAACAACGCTTCAGCCCTTAACCGCTGGTTCAAGACAAACTTATACGAATTAATAAAATACATATACTATTAACACACCAAAACGACGCGAAAACCGAATCACCTCGGAATTCGACGAAATTCGCACCGTAGCTAAATACCCACGCTACGAACACAACGGTGAAGTCGAAATTAACTTTCGACGAACAGAACTCGAGTTATACCCAAATAAAGCCAAACACAAACATCCCCCGAGAGGCCACACCGGGTCACCCAAAACGACTCGGCTTGCTAGGGAGATCTTGCCAACAGACTATAGAATAGGGCACTCAGTTCTAAGGAGCTAAACCACACTCCATAAATGGCACAAGCCACGGAAACGCATCATCGTAATGCCAAACGAGAATAAAAATAATCGCAGAAAAATCGGGGGCGTTACAACACACTTCCGGGTCTAGATGCATACACAATAGGGGATAGTAAACCCACTGGAATCACTCACTCTTTCCACCTTTTGGTGGAGAGGATTCCTTACTCATGCATAAAGAAGGACTTCACATGTCCAAGAAGGAAGATCATTACCCTTGACGATCTCTTGGGAGTCATCGAAAATCTGGCTGGTTGGAAAGCACCGCAGTAGCTTTGCCTCCACAGAACTAGCCTCAGATCTTTAATCGGACAGCGAGAGCACCACCAAATCCTTGCTCTTCTCCTCCTTCTCCTTCCTCCAAGATCTCTCATTTTCTCTCTTGATAAGAATGAGATAAGAATCTAACCCTCAGCCTTATCACTGCAGGAAAGCACCTAGGCCATTGGATACAAATAGAAATAATTGGATGGCCAAGATCTGGCCAAAAGTCCAAATTTTACTTGACACAACCTGTGACACGCCCGTGTCCCAGGCCGTGTACCCCAAGCGGTATACGAGCCGACTCAAACTGAACCAGAACACGGGCTCCAACACGCCCGTGTCAAAGGGCAGACACACACGTGTCAACTTTGACACGGCCGTGTGACTGGTCGTGTCACCCTTTCAACACAGTACTAAATCACCCGAGAAGCACACGGCTAAGGCACACGCCCGTGTCCCTGGCCGTGTGCCCAAAACGCCCCTGTGACACGCCCGTGTCACAGGCCGTGTTCCACACTCAACGCCATTCCACTCAACGCCACTCAACGCCGCCCGGTATTCACTCGAGCAGGACATGTCCGTATCCCAGGCCGTGTCGCCTCTCGACGATCGTCGACCGTGCTATCTCGAGAACTTGAGTCGATGCCTACAATAAAGGACATGCCCTGGGACACGCCTATGTCCCAGGCCGTGTGCACTGGACACGCCCTGGGACACACCCGTTTCCCAGGCCGTGTAACCCAGCCTGACTCCATTTTGGGACTTAAGGTTTTTTGGGTGTTATAGGGAGTATTGCCAATGATGTAAAGACTAAAGTGTCAAAGAAAATCAAAGAAGATTTAGCAGCTATCCAAACAGCAATCCAGGCATCTCAAAAAGTTATCTCAGATCAAATGAATAAGTTCAGGACCTATTACAAAGAAGGAACAGATTATCTGGCAGATCAAGTAAGGTTTCAAAAGGATGATCTGAGAGACCATGTGGCTAGAGAAGTCAAAAAGGGGGAGAGAGTATTAGTCAAAGCAAGCTCAGATCATGCTAAATGGATATCCAATAGTATCAGAGAACCTCTTGGTTATCCACCCCTTTGTGATGATGACAACACTGCTAAATCTAGAATTCAACCTTCTCACATTGAAGGGGTTTAGCAGGAAGTAGCCAAAGTCATTTATCCCCCTTCTGATTTTGAAGAAATCCAGCAGGCAGTACACCAAATGTATAGCCCTCCATAAGAGGCACATAATGTTATTCTTAAAAAAGTTGACATGTCTGCAGCTACATTACAAAGAGAAATAAAAGCACAAAGAGCAAGGGATGCTTTGAAAGAAGCTCAGTTGTCTAGGAAAAGGTTTAGAGAACATGCTGAATTAAAGCCTGATTTTGAACAATGGAGTCCAATCTTCAGGAATATTATTCTTATTACTTGGAATGTTGTTAACGAAAATATGCATGATAGAAGCAAGTGGTATTCTGAACAGGAATAGAGTAAATATCAGAAGCGCAAGATGACATATATGTGTTCAAAAGAGACCTTAGAGCTGGGAAGATACCTGCTAACTCTGTGGAGCCTAGCAAGTATTTCCCAAAGTCTTTTCATTACTTTGAAAGGCAAAAGATCAAGGCTGAAGAGCTCAAGAAGAAGGATCTAAAAGGAAAGAAGCTGGCTGATGACACAGAAGCTAATGTACAAGCTAGGATTCAATCTGGGAAAGGAATTGTCATCAAGGAGCCTGATCAATCCTAGGGATAGATTGACTAGGTTTAGAACTATGTAATCTTTTGTTCTAAAAACCTTGTAATTCAAAACTGATTCTTGGTTACTGTATTTTATCATATTTTGTGATGATATTACATGTTATTTCTGCTTATGAATTACCCTTTCTGAGTAATGATTTTATACACCATAATCTTTGTTTTATTATAAGTGGTGTATATAATTGACTAAGGGTTATGACTTCTCCAAATAGGGTGAGATTGTTGGGTACATTGGAAACTGTGTACCTGATTTGGAAGAAGCCTCACTTAACTCAATGATATACATCAATGTGTATTTGATGAGATGTTGAGTTTAAATGTGCAGGTTAAAGAAATGCAGGAAAAATATTCTAAGTACAAGTGTCGACACTTGAGAAGGAGATGTGTCAACACTAGAAGCCAGATTATGTCGACACACAGGACTTGTATCGACACACAGAAATTTTGTCGGCAACAATTGTGTCGACATCATCAGCAATTGTGTCGACACACAGGACTCGTGTCGACACACTCAAGAATTCTGTCAACACCAACTATGTCGAGACTAGAAGCTATTATGTCAACACACAGAACTTGTGTCGACACATTCTACAGAAGTTGTGTCGAGAAGATAGAGAAGGGCTGTGTCGACATTGTGTGAGCTTTGTCGGCATCATCAAGAATTATGTCGACATATGGTCTATTTGTGTTAACACATTTGAAGTATTGTCCCAACGCTTTTCTACCGAGATAGAGTACAATGAGGTATCAGGTGTCAAGACTGAAGACTTGACAGCTGTCATAACTAACAAAGTTGTTGTATCTGTCAGAGTTGTCAGAAGGCCGTTATGAACCGGATCAACCGGTAACCTCAGATGGGTCTATATAAAGACCTGTTCTATCATCAAACCAGAGAGATCTAAGAAGAGAGGACTTGACATTTTTCTAACAGTTGAAATCTACAAGTCATCAAGAGAAGGCAGATCCTGAACAAGTCTGCAAGAAGAATTCAGATCAAATTCTGAATAGAAGAAGGAAGCTAGATTGAGAATCATCTCCAACTTCACAAGAAGATCAACCTTACTTTGTTCAGATTCAAGAAGCTTTGAAGAAGCTAAGCCAGGTATGATCTTAAGCAGTCAAATTAATCAAGAAATGATCAAGAAGCCTTCACTCCTTTCTCTCTCTACCTCGGTGAAGGATTTATCACTTTGATAATCAATTTTTCTGTAAGATCTTTTATAAATTTGAGTGTAAGAGAGTTATCTCTCTGAGTTGTAAGCCTAAGTTTATAAAGGCTGAGGTAGGGCTGAGTACCTGAGGTAGGATCTTTATGATATGAGTTGTAGGCCTAGTGATAAGGGCTGAGGTAGGGTTTTTTGCCTGAGATAGAATTCTTGGGAAGAATCTGAGTTGTAGGACTTAAAGAAGTCTGAGCTGTAGGAACCAGTTGGGTTCTGAGTTGTAAGATTTGAGAATCTGAGTTAGTGAAAGGAAGTTTAGCCGAATCCAGCACTCAGCTGGATAGGTGAAGGGGGAGAGTGGACGTACCCATGAATTGGGGAACCACTATAAAACACTGTGTGTTGTGCTGTGTTTTCCTGTGCTTGTTTTATCCTGTGCTGCGATAATTATAGCCTAATTTGATATGCTGTGTTTAACATTTTAATTGCCTAAGTTAAAATTAGATTTGAACCTATTCCCCCCCCCCCCCTCTAGGTGTTTAGGATCTATAAACCAAATCTTTCAACCATGGACTCATATAAGCCGTATCTTGAGCTAAACGCCATCTTCTGAATATCTTCCTCTTGTATCCTCAACTAGTAGTATCCCGAACGCAAGTCCAATTTGGAAAACCAATGCGCTCCTAATAACTGATCGAACAAATCATCGATTTGGGGCTCAGGATAGGTGTTCTGCAATGTTAGTCGGTTGAGTTCCTGGTAGTCTATACACAACCATAATGTTTCATCCTTCTTCTTAAAAAACAAAATAGGGGCTCCCCAAGGTGATGAACTGGGACGAACAAACCCTGATTCTACTAACTCTTGTAACTGAACTCTAAACTCAGTGAGTTCCTTTGGATCCATTCTATAAGGGGTTTGAGTGATGGGCTTGGCACCCGGTACTAGTTTAATCTGAAAGTCCACCTCTCTATGCGGGGGTAATCCTGACAGCTTCTCGAAAAATACCTCAGGAAAGTCCAGCACCATTAGCACATCCTTCATGCTCTTCTCCATCTCTTTTAGTTCGAAACATAACATATATACCTCATCCCCATTCATATGGGCCTTAAGGGCCTTAATTAAAAACAACATTTGGGGTGCAAACCTGATACCTTGGAAAATGATTTCTGAGTCTTCATGCCTCAAGGTGATTTGCTTCGACGCACAATCAATCCTGGTATGGTACCAATCCAACCATGTCATGCCCAAAATAAGATCGAACTCTGGCATCCCCAACACCGTTGCAAGGGTTTCAAAAATCTTTCCTCCAATATAAACTTTCAAGTCACACTTAGCGGACGAAGTCATCTTGGAGCCGTCTGGGAGGCGTACCCTCCGAGAAATACCAGTGAAATATTGCACACCATTTAAATCTTTTATAAAGTCTGCTGAGATAAATTAATGAGTGGCACCGGTATCAAATAAGGTGTGGGCTAGTTTCCCACTAACCGTCACAGTGTCTAAGTATCAATTATAAAGACTCAAAGCTAGATTCCTAGCATAACTTAAACCATGTAAGGACGAATGCTTATAATGTATTACTCAAATAGCGACATACTAGCAATCACATCCTGTGGATTCTGCTCATGTGTCATGTCTAAAGGAAACATCTACTCTCGAGTAGGTCCAGGATTCCTTCCTCGTGGTCCTCGTCCTCGACCACACACTTGTCCTGGTCCTCACGAAGCTGTCGGAGGATAAACAGGGGGAGCACCTCCACCTAATTGTGGGCAGTGACGTCAGATATGGCCCGGCTGATGGCATTGGAAGAAAACTCGCTCGTACTGTCCTCTGGGATGTTGATAAGGGTGGAACTATGGAGGTGGTGGCAATGCTGGCTGCGGGGCCGGGCGCTCCGTCCAAAAGTTCTGGTTGAAACATCTGCCACCTCTTTGATTTCCTCTTCCTCTTCTAATATTTTGTCTCCTTCTAAAACTGGGGCCTGCTTCTATCATGCCCTTGATAGGTCTCTTACTATTGGCCTGGACTCCCAAGTGGTCCGCCTCCAACCTCTTTGTCATGTCTACTATCTCTGCCAAGCTCGAGTCCGCTATAAACAAAAGCGCTTGCCTTAGGGGGTCTCGCAAGCTTTTGTAAAACTGTTTCGCATAGCCTCGGTCATCCAATTCATAGGAGTCAACATGTAAGACCCCAACCTCAGAGATGATCGCGGGGCGATCAAACGACACTTTTGGAGGTCTGAACAGGGGCACACGGCCAGGCACACGGCCGTGTGCCTACCCGTGTTCAGTGATTTATGGTGTTTTTATGCTGTCTCGAGTCAGAGAAGTACACGGCCTGAGACACACGGCCGTGTCTCAAGCCGTGTGTGGGGCACACGGCCTCGAACACGGCCGTGTTCGAAGCCGTGTTCTGGAAGCCCGACGATCGTCCTGAAGCTCCAGGTAACACGGCCCGTGGCACACGGCCGTGTCAGGAGCCGTGTCGATCGGCGAATGAGCTACACGGCCAGACACACGGCCGTGTGTCAAGCCGTGTTCGGCCCAGTTTTTGGGATTTTGGATCTAATCTCGGCCGTCCGTTCCCTTGGATCTGGATCCGACGGTGGGGGCTGCTCCTGGGGGGTTATTAGCCGGGATTAGGGTTTTGAATCCTCATTTTCTTTGGTCCACTCTCTCTCTAAGTGTTTAGAGAGAAGGGAGAGCAAGAGGAAGGAGGAGCCCAAGATCCGGCCGCCGGAGGAGCTCCGGAGCCCCGATTCGCGATCCGAGTCCGGATCCTCGAAGGCAAGGGCGAGGCGAAGCTTTCCATCCGACTACATTTTCATGGCGCCGCGGAAATCTTCGAGGGTAACGATCCTCTTCTTAGGGCATGTGTAGTCGCCCTTCTTTCTATGCATGGGGAAATCCCCCTCTCGCGAGTGAGCGTTGAGGCGCGGAATCCCTTCGGGTAGATATGTAAAGTCCCCATTGTTAGAGCCCGGAATCGGAGTACGGGCGTAGGAATTGTGTGTGAAGCCTATTCGGGTTTAACCCGGATCGGTGATGTTTGCATTGCATGGTCGGAGAAGACTCCGCGCCGGTGAATTTAGTTTTCCGAAAATTCTACGCGGTAGATTGCATACAGGGATCCTTGGGGGTTAACCTCGAGGCGCACCCGGAAAGCTTGGGCGGAATCGCATTGCCGCCACGATGTTGCCTTGGAGGGCAAATCGGTACATAACGGGGTTATGTGCGTGTTTTGATCGATTGTGGGAATGAGGAGAAACTTGGCCCGCACCGATGGCTAAATGGCCGTGGTGAAGTGAGCAACGGGCGGGTGGAACTCTACCCATTCCAAGTGGTCTCGGTAGAAGCGACCTAAAGTACATGGGACTTCCCGGGAGGCTGGAAACGGGCCTAGGCTTCGGCTGAAAGGGCTAAATGCTCACGAGTGTTGCCATTTGAGGGATGGTGGTGGAATCGCGGTGTCGGACTGGGTCCGGACCGGGTTCACCGATTAGTGCCCTGAGAGCACGGAGTGTGCGGCCGTGCGTGCCGACACTTGTGGCGAATAGAATACCTTATAGAATTGCTATGGTAGTTTTATTGCAGGGAAGGAGCACCGCCGTCCCGAGAAAACGGGACGGGGTCGTTATAATTTGGTCAGCTTTGCTGACCGTTGCCCTTTTGTATTGCCACCTCTTGGGTGGATTGCTTTCTACAGGTGCTGCTGCGGAGCCAAGCGGCAAATAGCGGGCTAAAGCCCAAGTTGCAGCGCCAACCCTCGAAGGCTTAGTTATTAGCTTTTTCATATTCATGTATGGCCGGCCTGCGTGCCGATGTATGAAAGACGCTATCTTGTTAAGCGAACACTTTTGTAAGGCCTTAAGGCCGTGAACTCTTTTGTGTATGTACTCATTCCTGGGTTGTAGTGGACATTCATGCTCTGTGGCAGGGTTCTTATCTTTTTGCAACTTAATTAAATTACTTCCGCTAGGTGTTGTGTAGGACGCTCTGATTGGTTGTGTGGTTTCAACGCGTAACCAACCGGTCTATCCGTAGTATATGGCGTCGGGCCCCGGCCGGACCTACTGCTATATGCTATGTGACGGATAGGGGTGTTACAAATTGGTATCAGACTTCTGGTTTCGGTCAAGCTTAAATGAATTCGTGGACGAATTCACTTTAAGGGGTGGTGAGCACATTGTGTGCGTCATCGTTATAACATGAAAAGAACCCATGAATGTCCACTTAGGAATGAAAATACACATGATTGAGGAACCTGCGTGTTCCTATAATTGCTGTTTGCAGTAATTTTTGGTCGCTTATCGGTGTTTTGCACGATTTTAGGTGACCAGAAGTGGTGCTGGGCCGTCTGAACGGCCAGGTTCTGAGGCGAGCAGTGCGCCAAGCGATGCGCCTGCAACACCTTTGTCTGCTGAGACCATTAGGTTGGTGGCAGAAGCAGTCATGGCAATGATCAATGCGCAGCCTGCAAGGCAGGTGCAGCAGCCTGCTCCTGCTGTGGAACAGGTACCGCTTCAGACGGCAGAGCGAAGGAGGGTTGAGCAAGTTGTGGTGGAACCAGAGTTGCCGCGGAGAGCAACTAAAAGACAACTGAAGCACGTGATGGGCTTTCACCCACCGGTATTCACGGGGGCAGAAACCCCGACCCAAGCAGAGGATTGGCTCTCAAGGGTCAACAGGGTGATGACTGCGACGGAAACTGAAGAGTGGCAGAAGACCACTATAGCGACGTTCCTTTTGGATGGGGACGCAAGGCTGTGGTGGGAGGGCCTAGAGCTGCATCAGTTGAGGGGAAGGCCGTTGGCCGAAGTCCCGATGGAGGAGTTTGCGAGACTATTTATGGCTCGATACCTCCCCTCGGCGCAGAGGATTGCGCTAGAGAGCGAATTCCAGAAGTTGGTGCAGGGTGTTAGCACCGTTGATGAATACCTCCACGAGTTTACTCGGTTAGGGAGATATGCCGGCGCTACCTTCGCAGACGAGGAGCGCAAGACGAGCCGCTTTTATGAAGGGCTAAGGGATGATTTGAGGTTGCTGCTGTCGGGCCCCAAGATGCAGGGTTTCATGACCCTGGTCAGTTCGGCCCGGTCCTTGGAGAAGGATATGAGAAACGTGCAAGAGAAGAAGGAGAGGGAATCTGGTGGCAAGAGATCAGAGTTCAAGGCGCCGACTACGTCGAAGTCGGGCTACCGCAGATTCTCCAAGAAGTCTAGGACGTCGGGTCCAGCTCCTTCTACAGGTGCCTCGGGGGCAACTACCAATCGAACCCCGGGCGCTTGCTTCACGTGTAGAAAGCCGGGGCACTTTGCCCGTGACTGCTGGAGTGGACGCTCAAAGTCCGAAAGGAAACAAGGAGCTACCTACGAGGAAAAGGGCAAAGCAGTGGAGTCGACCGCATCCCACTATGCTCCGACTCAGCCTAGAGTCTACAACTTGCGCCAGCAGGAGGCCATCAAGCAAGCGGATGTGGTGACAGGTATGAGTTAATTTATGCAAGTTGACTTGAGAATACTATTACCTATTGCTTGTTAAGCTAATGTCTTTTGCTTAGGCTTTGTGTTGATTAGCGATAGTCCGGCACGAGCACTATTCGATACTGGTGCTTCGCATTCTTTCTTGTCCGAACAGTTTATATCGCGCATCGGAGTCCCTTCTTCGATGGCAAAGGACAAGCTAGATGTGTTGCTACCAAATAGGTGCTCGATGCGTGCGGACAGAGGGTGCGCCGTGAAGGTTCACATTGGGAGCCAAGAGTTCGACTTGCTAGCGTCATTGCTGCCGTTAGTAGAGTTCGATGTTATCTTTGGAATGGATTGGCTGTCAGAGCAGAAGGCTTGGATCGATTGCGACCGTAAGGAGGTCAAGCTGGGTGTAGGGCGGGAGACTACTTTCGAGGGGCTTAAGGGGTCGAGCAAGACACTAATGTCTGCTCTTCAGGTGGTGAAGGCGGTTCGTGCTGGTGCAGAGCTGTTCTTTGCGATAGTGGGGGCTGTGGAGCCAAAGTCCCCGTTGGATAGCATCCCCGTGGTTTGCGAATACCCCGATGTGTTCCCGGATAGCCTTCCCGGAGCCCCACCGCAGCGAGAGATTGATTTTACGATCGAGCTCGTGCCGGGTGCCAAACCCGTGTCACGTGCTCCTTATAGATTGGCGCCAAAGGAGATGGCGGAGTTGAAGGTTCAGTTGGAGGAACTGATGGAGCAAGGTTATGTGCGTCCAAGTTCGTTGCCTTGGAGCGCACCGGTCCTCTTCGTTAAAAAGAAGGACGGTAGTATGCGGCTGTGCATCGACTACAGAGAATTGAACAAGTTGACGGAAAAGAATAAGTACCCGATCCCGAGGATTGATGATCTCTTTGATCAGTTAGTCGGATCGTCGGTATACTCCAAGTTGGACTTGAAGTCGGGGTACTATCAGCTGAGGATCAGGGAATGTGATATCCCAAAGACGGCGTTCAGTACGAGGTACGGGCATTTCGAGTTCACGGTCATGCCGTTTGAACTGACGAATGCGCCGTCGGTGTTTATGGATCTGATGAACAGGACGTTCAGAGATTTCCTGGATCGCTTTGTGATCGTCTTTATTGACGATATTTTGGTATACTCGCAGTGCGAAGAAGATCACTTCAAGCATTTGCATTTGGTGTTGGAGACTCTGAGGAGGAATGAGCTTTACGCAAAGTTCTCCAAGTGCGAGTTCTGGCTACCTTCGGTAGCGTTCCTTGGTCATATAGTGAGTGGGGAAGGTATAGCGGTGGATCCGGCGAAGATTGTTGCGATACGGGAGTGGCCTGCGTTATCTTCTGTTGCGGAAGTCCGTAGTTTTCTCGGGCTTGCCGGATATTACAGGCGCTTTGTAGAGAACTTCTCGCGGGTAGCATTACCTCTCACGAAGTTGACAAGGAAGGATCAGAAATTCTTGTGGACGCAAGAGTGCGTGCAAGCTTTTGAGGAGCTGAAGAGGCGGTTGACCACGGCGCCAGTGCTTAGTTCGCCGAGTGGGACCGAGGGCTTTGAGGTGTATAGCGACGCTTCGGGTAGTGGCTTGGGCTGCGTGTTGTTGCAGCATGGAAGTGTGATCGCGTATGGATCGCGTCAGCTGAAAGTGCATGAAAGGAATTATCCGGTGCATGACTTGGAGTTGGCGGCCGTGATTTTTGCACTCAAGTTGTGGAGGCACTACCTATACGGCGTAAGAGTCGATATATACACCGATCACAAGAGCCTAAAATACTTGTTGGATCAAAAGGACCTTAATATGAGGCAGAGGAGGTGGATGGAGTTCCTGGGGGACTACACCTTCAAGATACATTATGTACCCGGGAAGGGCAACGCAGTTGCGGATGCGCTGAGCCACAGGGCTCCCGCCCGAGCCAACTGGTTGTCGGTGCATGATGAGCGGCTAGTGCGGGAGTTGGAGGAGCTTGAGATCTGTTGCGTGGACAAGCAGACGAGCGCCAAAGCAATGTTAAACTGGACAGAGGTGCAGTACGACCTGGCTGACCGGGTTCGGCAGGCATTGGAGTTGGATGATTCCATGAAGGAGCTTTTGGAGGCCGCTTTGGATGGGTCAAATTCCCAGTTCTCGGTAGAAGACGGGTTATTAAGGAAGGATCATCGTTTGTGCGTCCCAAGTGGGGGTAACCTTCGGGCGGAGTTGATGTACGAGGCTCATCATACCAAGTACTCAATCCACCCAGGGAGCATGAAGATGTATCGCGATCTCAAGAAGTTGTTTTGGTGGCCGGGGCTTAAGAAAGATGTGGCGTTGTACGTGGCTAAATGCCAAACGTGCGCCTTGGTGAAGGCGGAGTGCCAAAAGCCAGGAGCATTTCTAAAATCCTTGCCTATACCGGAGTGGAAATTCGACGACATATCCATGGACTTTGTGCACGGGTTGCCAAGGTCACAGAAGGGGAACGACGCCATCTGGGTGATCGTAGATCGGCTAACTAAGGTGTCGCATTTCATTCCGCATAGGAAGGATGATCCAGTCGAGAAATTGGCAAAGTTGTACGTTGACAATATTGTTAGGCTGCATGGAGTGCCCCGTAGCATTGTGAGTGATCGCGATGGGCGGTTCACGTCAAATGATTGGAGGTTGGTGCAGCAGATGTTGGGAACAAAGTTAAAGTTCAGCACAGCTTTCCATCCGCAGACGGATGGGCAGACTGAGAGGGTCAATAGAACGATGGAGGACATGCTCCGCATGTGTGTTCTAGACTTCGGGAAGCATTGGGAAGACCACCTTTATTTGGTGGAGTTCGCGTACAACAACAGCTACCAAGCGAGCATACAAATGGCGCCCTTCGAGGCCCTGTATGGTAGGAAGTGTCGCACGCCGTTATCATGGCTTGAAACGGGTGAGGCAAGGTTGTACAAGAAGCAGGAGGTGGAGAGTGCTACCTCGTTAGTGCGGATCATTCGGGAGCGCTTGTTGATCGCTCAGGACCGGCAAGCGAAGTATTACAATGTCAAGCACCGGAACGTGGAGTTCGCGGTAGGCGATTGGGTATACCTGAAAGTGAAGCCGTTCAAGGGGGTTTCGCGGGTGAGACGCTTGAAGAAGCTGAGCCCAAGGTACCTTGGACCTTTTGAGGTCCTGGAGCGAGTCGGCGAAGCTGCATACCGTTTGAAGCTATCAGTGGAGTTGAGTGGATTACATGATGTGTTCCACATTTCTGTGTTGCAGAAGGCGGTGCAAGAGCCTTCGCAGGTGATCGCGGCTGATCAAGTACCGGTTGAGGAAGGGTTGACAACGAAAGTCAAGCCCATATCTATTGAGGATTTCGAAGTCAAGCGGCTTCGGAACAAAGAAATCAGAATGGTGAAGGTCCGTTGGGATAACTGCGGGCGCGAGGAGCTCTCTTGGGAGCGAGAGCAGACAATGCGCGAGGAGTACCCCGAGTTGTTCCCCTCAGGTACTCGTTATGTTTTTGTTTTGTGTAGTCTCTGTTCTTAATTTCGGGACGAAATTCTCTTAAGGGGGAGGGAGTTGTAAGACCCCAACCTCGGAGATGATCGCGGGGCGATCAAACGGCACTTTTGGAGGTCTGAACAGGGGCACACGGCCAGGCACACGGCCGTGTGCCTACCCGTGTTCAGTGATTTATGGTGTTTTTATGCTGTCTCGAGTCAGAGAAGTACACGGCCTGAGACACACGGCCGTGTCTCAAGCCGTGTGTGGGGCACACGGCCTCGAATACGGCCGTGTTCGAAGCCGTGTTCTGGAAGCCCGACGATCGTCCTGAAGCTCCAGGTAACACGGCCCGTGGCACACGGCCGTGTCAGGAGCCGTGTCGATCGGCGAATGAGCTACACGGCCAGACACACGGCCGTGTGTCAAGCCGTGTTCGGCCCAGTTTTTGGGATTTTGGATCTAATCTCGGCCGTCCGTTCCCTTGGATCTGGATCCGACGGTGGGGGCTGCTCCTGGGGGGTTATTAGCCGGGATTAGGGTTTTGAATCCTCATTTTCTTTGGTCCACTCTCTCTCTAAGTGTTTAGAGAGAAGGGAGAGCAAGAGGAAGGAGGAGCCCAAGATCCGGCCGCCGGAGGAGCTCCGGAGCCCCGATTCGCGATCCGAGTCCGGATCCTCGAAGGCAAGGGCGAGGCGAAGCTTTCCATCCGACTACATTTTCATAGCGCCGCAGAAATCTTCGAGGGTAACGATCCTCTTCTTAGGGCATGTGTAGTCACCCTTCTTTCTATGCATGGGGAAATCCCCCTCTCGCGAGTGAGCGTTGAGGCGCGGAATCCCTTCGGGTAGATATGTAAAGTCCCCGTTGTTAGAGCACGGAATCGGAGTACGGGCGTAGGCATTGTGTGTGAAGCCTATTCGGGTTTAACCCGGATCGGTGATGTTTGCATTGCATGGCCGGAGAAGACTCCGCGCCGGTGAATTTAGTTTTCCGAAAATTCTACGCGGTAGATTGCATATAGGGATCCTTGGGGGTTAACCTCGAGGCACACCCGGAAAGCTTGGGCGGAATCGCATTGCCGCCATGATGTTGCCTTGGAGGGCAAATCGGTACATAACGGGGTTATGTGCGTGTTTTGATCGATTGTGGGAATGAGGAGAAACTTGGCCCGCACCGATGGCTAAATGGCCGTGGTGAAGTGAGCAACGGGCGGGTGGAACTCTACCCATTCCAAGTGGTCTCGATAGAAGCGACCTAAAGTACATGGGACTTCCCGGGAGGCTGGAAACGGGCCTAGGCTTCGGCTGAAAGGGCTAAATGCTCACGAGTGTTGCCATCCGAGGGATGGTGGTGGAATCGCGGTGTCGGACTGGGTCCGGACCGGGTTCACCGATTAGTGCCCTGAGAGCACGGAGTGTGCGGCCGTGCGTGCCGACACTTGTGGCGAATAGAATACCTTATAGAATTGCTATGGTAGTTTTATTGCAGGGAAGGAGCACCGCCGTCCCGAGAAAACGGGACGGGGTCGTTATAATTTGGTCAGCTTTGCTGACCGTTGCCCTTTTGTATTGCCACCTCTTGGGTGGATTGCTTTCTACAGGTGCTGCTGCGGAGCCAAGCGGCAAATAGCGGGCTAAAGCCCAAGTTGCAGCGCCAGCCCTCGAAGGCTTAGTTATTAGCTTTTTCATATTCATGTATGGCCGGCCTGCGTGCCGATGTATGAAAGACGCTATCTTGTTAAGCGAACACTTTTGTAAGGCCTTAAGGCCGTGAACTCTTTTGTGTATGTACTCATTCCTGGGTTGTAGTGGACATTCATGCTCTGTGGCAGGGTTCTTATCTTTTTGCAACTTAATTAAATTACTTCCGCTAGGTGTTGTGTAGGACGCTCTGATTGGTTGTGTGGTTTCAACGCGTAACCAACTGGTCTATCCGTAGTATATGGCGTCGGGCCCCGGCCGGACCTACTGCTATATGCTATGTGACGGATAGGGGTGTTACAAATTGGTATCAGACTTCTGGTTTCGGTCAAGCTTAAATGAATTCGTGGACGAATTCACTTTAAGGGGTGGTGAGCACATTGTGTGCGTCATCGTTATAACATGAAAAGAACCCATGAATGTCCACTTAGGAATGAAAATACACATGATTGAGGAACCTGCGTGTTCCTATAATTGCTGTTTGCAGTAATTTTTGGTCGCTTATCGGTGTTTTGCACGATTTTAGGTGACCAGAAGTGGTGCTGGGCCGTCTGAACGGCCAGGTTCTGAGGCGAGCAGTGCGCCAAGCGATGCGCGTGCAACACCTTTGTCTGCTGAGACCATTAGGTTGGTGGCAGAAGCAGTCATGACAATGATCAATGTGCAGCCTGCAAGGCAGGTGCAGCAGCCTGCTCCTGCTGTGGAACAGGTACCGCTTCAAACGGCAGAGCGAAGGAGGGTTGAGCAAGTTGTGGTGGAACCAGAGTTGCCGCGGAGAGCAACTGAAAGACAACTGAAGCACGTGATGGGCTTTCACCCACCGGTATTCACGGGGGCAGAAACCCCGACCCAAGCAGAGGATTGGCTCTCAAGGGTCAACAGGGTGATGACTGCGACGGAAACTGAAGAGTGGCAGAAGACCACTATAGCGACGTTCCTTTTGGATGGGGACGCAAGGCTGTGGTGGGAGGGACTAGAGCTGCATCAGTTGAGGGGAAGGCCGTTAGCCGAAGTCCCGATGGAGGAGTTTGCGAGACTATTTATGGCTCGATACCTCCCCTCGTCGCAGAGGATTGCGCTAGAGAGCGAATTCCAGAAGTTGGTGCAGGGTGTTAGCACCGTTGATGAATACCTCCACGAGTTTACTCGGTTAGGGAGATATGCCGGCGCTACCTTCGCAGACGAGGAGCGCAAGACGAGCCGCTTTTATGAAGGGCTAAGGGATGATTTGAGGTTGCTGCTGTCGGGCCCCAAGACGCAGGGTTTCATGACCCTGGTTAGTTCGGCCCGGTCCTTGGAGAAGGATATGAGAAACGTGCAAGCGAAGAAGGAGAGGGAATCTGGTGGCAAGAGATCAGAGTTCAAGGCGCCGACTACGTCGAAGTCGGGCTACCGCAGATTCTCCAAGAAGTCTAGGACGTCGGGTCCAGCTCCTTCTACAGGTGCCTCGGGGGCAACTACCAATCGAACCCCGGGCGCTTGCTTCATGTGTGGAAAGCCGGGGCACTTTGCCCGTGACTGCTGGAGTGGACGCTCAAAGTCCGAAAGGAAACAAGGAGCTACCTACGAGGAAAAGGGCAAAGCGTTGGAGTCGACCGCATCCCACTATGCTCCGACTCAGCCTAGAGTCTACAACTTGGGCCAGCAGGAGGCCGTCAAGCAAGCGGATGTGGTGACAGGTATGAGTTAATTTATGCAAGTTGACTTGAGAATACTATTACCTATTGCTTGTTAAGCTAATGTCTTTTGCTTAGGCTTTGTGTTGATTAGCGATAGTCCGGCACGAGCACTATTCGACACTGGTGCTTCGCATTCTTTCTTGTCCGAACAGTTTATATCGCGCATCGGAGTCCCTTCTTCGATGGCAAAGGACAAGCTAGATGTGTTGCTACCAAATGGGTGCTCGATGCGTGCGGACAGAGGGTGCGCTGTGAAGGTTCACATTGGGAGCCAAGAGTTCGACTTGCTAGCGTCATTGCTGCCGCTAGTAGAGTTCGATGTTATCTTTGGAATGGATTGGCTGTCAGAGCAGAAGGCTTGGATCGATTGCGACCGTAAGGAGGTCAAGCTGGGTGTAGGGCGGGAGACTACTTTCGAGGGGCTTAAGGGGTCGAGCAAGACACTAATGTCTGCTCTTCAGGTGGTGAAGGCGGTTCGTGCTGGTGCAGAGCTGTTCTTTGCGATAGTGGGGGCTGTGGAGCCAAAGTCCCCGTTGGATAACATCCCCGTGGTTTGCGAATACCCCGATGTGTTCCCGGATAGCCTTCCCGGAGCCCCACCGCAGCGAGAGATTGATTTTACGATCGAGCTCGTGCCGGGTGCCAAACCCGTGTCACGTGCTCCTTATAGATTGGCGCCAAAGGAGATGGCGGAGTTGAAGGTTCAGTTGGAGGAACTGATGGAGCAAGGTTATGTGCGTCCAAGTTCGTTGCCTTGGAGCGCACCGGTCCTCTTCGTTAAAAAGAAGGACGGTAGTATGCGGCTGTGCATCGACTACAGAGAATTGAACAAGTTGACGGAAAAGAATAAGTACCCGATCCCGAGGATTGATGATCTCTTTGATCAGTTAGTCGGATCGTCGGTATACTCCAAGTTGGACTTGAAGTCGGGGTACTATCAGCTGAGGATCAGGGAATGTGATATCCCAAAGACGGCGTTCAGTACGAGGTACGGGCATTTCGAGTTCACGGTCATGCCGTTTGGACTGACGAATGCGCCGTCGGTGTTTATGGATCTGATGAACAGGACGTTCAGAGATTTCCTGGATCGCTTTGTGATCGTCTTTATTGACGATATTTTGGTATACTCGCAGTGCGAAGAAGACCACTTCAATCATTTGCATTTGGTGTTGGAGACTCTGAGGAGGAATGAGCTTTACGCAAAGTTCTCCAAGTGCGAGTTCTGGCTACCTTCGGTAGCGTTCCTTGGTCATATAGTGAGTGGGGAAGGTATAGCGGTGGATCCGGCGAAGATTGTTGCGATACGGGAGTGGCCTGCGTTATCTTCTGTTGCGGAAGTCCGTAGTTTTCTCGGGCTTGCCGGATATTACAGGCGCTTTGTAGAGAACTTCTCGCGGGTAGCGTTACCTCTCACGAAGTTGACAAGGAAGGATCAGAAATTCTTGTGGACGCAAGAGTGCGTGCAAGCTTTTGAGGAGCTGAAGAGGCGGTTGACCACGGCGCCAGTGCTTAGTTCGCCGAGTGGGACCGAGGGCTTTGAGGTGTATAGCGACGCTTCGGGTAGTGGCTTGGGCTGCGTGTTGTTGCAGCATGGAAGTGTGATCGCGTATGGATCGCGTCAGCTGAAAGTGCATGAAAGGAATTATCCGGTGCACGACTTGGAGTTGGCGGCCGTGATTTTTGCACTCAAGTTGTGGAGGCACTACCTATACGGCGTAATAGTCGATATATACACCGATCACAAGAGCCTAAAATACTTGTTGGATCAAAAGGACCTTAATATGAGGCAGAGGAGGTGGATGGAGTTCCTGGGGGACTACACCTTCAAGATACATTATGTACCCGGGAAGGGCAACGCAGTTGCGGATACGCTGAGCCGCAGGGCTCCCGCCCGAGCCAACTGGTTGTCGGTGCATGATGAGCGGCTAGTGCGGGAGTTGGAGGAGCTTGAGATCTGTTGCGTGGACAAGCAGATGAGCGCCAAAGCAATGTTAAACTGGACAGAGGTGCAGTACGACTTGGCTGACCGGGTTCGGCAGGCATTGGAGTTGGATGATTCCATGAAGGAGCTTTTGGAGGCCGCTTTGGATGGGTCAAATTCCCAGTTCTCGGTAGAAGACGGGTTATTAAGGAAGGATCATCGTTTGTGCGTCCCAAGTGGGGGTAACCTCCGGGCGGAGTTGATGTACGAGGCTCATCATACCAAGTACTCAATCCACCCAGGGAGCATGAAGATGTATCGCGATCTCAAGAAGTTGTTTTGGTGGCCGGGGCTTAAGAAAGATGTGGCGTTGTACGTGGCTAAATGCCAAACGTGCGCCTTGGTGAAGGCGGAGTGCCAAAAGCCAGGAGGATTTCTAAAATCCTTGCCTATACCGGAGTGGAAATTCGACGACATATCCATGGACTTTGTGCACGGGTTGCCAAGGTCACAGAAGGGGAACGACGCCATCTGGGTGATCGTAGATCGGCTAACTAAGGTGTCGCATTTCATTCCGCATAGGAAGGATGATCCAGTCGAGAAATTGGCAAAGTTGTACGTTGACAATATTGTTAGGCTGCATGGAGTGCCCCGTAGCATTGTGAGTGATCGCGATGGGCGGTTCACGTCAAATGATTGGAGGTTGGTGCAGCAGATGTTGGGAACAAAGTTAAAGTTCAGCACAGCTTTCCATCCGCAGACGGATGGGCAGACCGAGAGGGTCAATAGAACGATGGAGGACATGCTCCGCATGTGTGTTCTAGACTTCGGGAAGCATTGGGAAGACCACCTTTATTTGGTGGAGTTCGCGTACAACAACAGCTACCAAGCGAGCATACAAATGGCGCCCTTCGAGGCCCTGTATGGTAGGAAGTGTCGCACGCCGTTATCATGGCTTGAAACGGGTGAGGCAAGGTTGTACAAGAAGCAGGAGGTGGAGAGTGCTACCTCGTTAGTGCGGATCATTCGGGAGCGCTTGTTGATCGCTCAGGACCGGCAAGCGAAGTATTACAATGTCAAGCACCGGAACGTGGAGTTCGCGGTAGGCGATTGGGTATACCTGAAAGTGAAGCCGTTCAAGGGGGTTTCGCGGGTGAGACGCTTGAAGAAGCTGAGCCCAAGGTACCTTGGACCTTTTGAGGTCCTGGAGCGAGTCGGCGAAGCTGCATACCGTTTGAAGCTATCAGTGGAGTTGAGTGGATTACATGATGTGTTCCACATTTCTGTGTTGCGGAAGGCGGTGCAAGAGCCTTCGCAGGTGATCGCGGCTGATCAAGTACCGGTTGAGGAAGGGTTGACAACGAAAGTCAAGCCCATATCTATTGAGGATTTCGAAGTCAAGCGGCTTCGGAACAAAGAAATCAGAATGGTGAAGGTCCGTTGGGATAACTGCGGGCGCGAGGAGCTCTCTTGGGAGCGAGAGCAGACAATGCGCGAGGAGTACCCCGAGTTGTTCCCCTCAGGTACTCGTTATGTTTTTGTTTTGTGTAGTCTCTGTTCTTAATTTCGGGACGAAATTCTCTTAAGGGGGAGGGAGTTGTAAGACCCCAACCTCGGAGATGATCGCGGGGCAATCAAACGGCACTTTTGGAGGTCTGAACAGGGGCACACGGCCAGGCACACGGCCGTGTGCCTACCCGTGTTCAGTGATTTATGGTGTTTTTATGCTGTCTCGAGTCAGAGAAGTACACGGCCTGAGACACACGGCCGTGTCTCAAGCCGTGTGTGGGGCACACGGCCTCGAACACGGCCGTGTTCGAAGCCGTGTTCTAGAAGCCCGACGATCGTCCTGAAGCTCTAGGTAACACGGCCCGTGGCACACGGCCGTGTCAGGAGCCGTGTCGATCGGCGAATGAGCTACACGGCCAGACACACGGCCGTGTGTCAAGCCGTGTTCGGCCCAGTTTTTGGGATTTTGGATCTAATCTCGGCCGTCCGTTCCCTTGGATCTGGATCCGACGGTGGGGGCTGCTCCTGGGGGGTTATTAGCCGGGATTAGGGTTTTGAATCCTCATTTTCTTTGGTCCACTCTCTCTCTAAGTGTTTAGAGAGAAGGGAGAGCAAGAGGAAGGAGGAGCCCAAGATCCGGCCACCGGAGGAGCTCCGGAGCCCCGATTCGCGATCCGAGTCCGGATCCTCGAAGGCAAGGGCGAGGCGAAGCTTTCCATCCGACTATATTTTCATGGCGCCGCGGAAATCTTCGAGGGTAACGATCCTCTTCTTAGGGCATGTGTAGTCGCCCTTCTTTCTATGCATGGGGAAATCCCCCTCTCGCGAGTGAGCGTTGAGGCGCGGAATCCCTTCGGGTAGATATGTAAAGTCCCCGTTGTTAGAGCCCGGAATCGGAGTACGGGCGTAGGCATTGTGTGTGAAGCCTATTCGGGTTTAACCCGGATCGGTGATGTTTGCATTGCATGGCCGGAGAAGACTCCACGCCGGTGAATTTAGTTTTCCGAAAATTCTACGCGGTAGATTGCATACAGGGATCCTTGGGGGTTAACCTCGAGGCGCACCCGAAAAGCTTGGGCGGAATCGCATTGCCGCCACGATGTTGCCTTGGAGGGCAAATCGGTACATAATGGGGTTATGTGCGTGTTTTGATCGATTGTGGGAATGAGGAGAAACTTGGCCCGCACCGATGGCTAAATGGCCGTGGTGAAGTGAGCAACGGGCGGGTGGAACTCTACCCATTCCAAGTGGTCTCGGTAGAAGTGACCTAAAGTACATGGGACTTCCCGGGAGGCTGGAAACGGGCCTAGTCTTCGGCTGAAAGGGCTAAATGCTCACGAGTGTTGCCATCCGAGGGATGGTGGTGGAATCGCGGTGTCGGACTGGGTCCGGACCGGGTTCACCGATTAGTGCCCTGAGAGCACGGAGTGTGCGGCCGTACGTGCCGACACTTGTGGCGAATAGAATACCTTATAGAATTGCTATGGTAGTTTTATTGCAGGGAAGGAGCACCGCCGTCCCGAGAAAACGGGACGGGGTCGTTATAATTTGGTCAGCTTTGCTGACCGTTGCCCTTTTGTATTGCCACCTCTTGGGTGGATTGCTTTCTACAGGTGCTGCTGCGGAGCCAAGCGGCAAATAGCGGGCTAAAGCCCAAGTTGCAGCGCCAGCCCTCGAAGGCTTAGTTATTAGCTTTTTCATATTCATGTATGGCCGGCCTGCGTGCCGATGTATGAAAGACGCTATCTTGTTAAGCGAACACTTTTGTAAGGCCTTAAGGCCGTGAACTCTTTTGTGTATGTACTCATTCCTGGGTTGTAGTGGACATTCATGCTCTGTGGCAGGGTTCTTATCTTTTTGCAACTTAATTAAATTACTTCCGCTAGGTGTTGTGTAGGACGCTCTGATTGGTTGTGTGGTTTCAACGCGTAACCAACCGGTCTGTCCGTAGTATATGGCGTCGGGCCCCGGCCGGACCTACTGCTATATGCTATGTGACAGATAGGGGTGTTACACAACAAACCCTGTAAGATGCTGAAACTCCCGTTGATATTCTGTAACTGACTTGGATCCCTGTTTCAGCGGTAGGAATCTCTCCTCAAGTTCATATCGAGCAGTAGAGGGGATGAAGTGTTCCAAGAAGGCATTAGAGAATTCACTTCAGCTGATGTCAGTGTACACTCGGCCTTAGAAAGTGGAACCTATGAGGGACTTCCACCATCTTTTGGCGTGTGACTCCAGGACTGACACAATTAAGGTCATAACCATACTAGCTGGACATTTGATTCCGACCATTATCTCTTGCACTGTGTACAGCCATTCTTCAGTACAAACAGCCGACTCTATACCCATGATAAACAGGTAGGGAGAGGGCTCAGAAGGCACTCAACCAGTTAGAGCCTAGATCTTGTTGTTGCACTGGGGCCCGTTGAGACCTGAAAGCATCTAGGATTATCGTAAGCATTTGTCCCAATTCCGACTGCTGAACCTGGGTACGGACAGAAGGAACGAGAGTGCCCCCTACCGGCTCTACACATTCCGGAGTCTACACATACAGGTACAAACCTAAGGTCAGGTTGGCTAATCATAGGGTAATGACTAGACATACTTAGTGTGAATTACATATAGGTACACCACTGCTTCCGCTATGTCAGTTTGTCCACAAACTGACCAATCGAGCGGGGGTGGCGACATTATTCAATGACTTCTTTAGTTCAGGATCATTGGAAGCTGATACCATTTGTAAGACCCCTCCCCCCTCTAGGAACACGGCCGAGGGAAGTCTTATGCCCAGAACAGTCGCCTTGCGGTAACGTCAACACACTGGTTGACCGGTACTACAAGACTCCTATTCTATCGGCTAAACCAATATCATCTATGTCAACCCAACATAAAGTGTACAGAAGTCAAAATTCACACAAGTATATAAGTCCAAATAGAATACAATAGAAATAAGAAGCTACAATGGCTTCTTTAATATCAGAGTGCATAAAACTTTGCTTGAAGGCTACAACGTATAATCTCTCACAAGAACTCACATCTATAACTAACAACAGCAAAGGTATCATCACATCAGGCCCTGTCACCCTGGCCTAGCTGCCCTCCTGCATAGCCTGCTGTTGGTGCGGCTCCGTTCGCTGGGTGTACTCATAAAATGGTAGTCATAACAATTGTTAGTCATAAAGACTAAGTGACTATCTCATCCTCTCACCCCGACGACTCTTAGGCACCGAGTGGGAGAAAGAAGAAGGTACTATATATATCTACTAATATACGAAAACTACTCTTTGGTGAAACATTGTCTGATGTCCCTATATTGCCCTTATAGTTGTATTCATAATTACACAATTATACCAAACTCTTTATATTAGTATATTATAAAGACAATATCCTTTTAGGTAATTACACAACTTTATAATATTAAAATACAAAAAATAAAAACACTAGATACCCTAAACCTATTGTGTCTAGCTAGGAATGACAGGAGAAAAATTAATGTTTTAACGTTAAAATATAATTTGTTTTGCAAAATAAAAATTGTATTCTTGATTTGTATTTTTTTACGGTCATTTTGAGTACTCATATGTATATGTTGCGGGTCGGGCGGAGCCCGCCGTGAGTGGGCGGAGCCCTCCGGGAGCGGGCAAAGCCCGCCATTGTCGGTCAGGTACTGTCGCACGAGGCCATAGGGGAGGGTACTGTCCACGACAAATGTTGTCGCCCATGACAAATGTCATCGCTCACGACAAATGTTGCCTCCCACGACAAATGTCGTCCCCACGACAAATGTCACATCACCGATGAATGTCGCATCCCGCCGAATGTCGCACCCCGCCGATTGTCGCACCCCCTCCGAATGCCCCCAGGGCCGAAGGCCCGTGCCTGTCACTTGTATATATATATGTGTATATATATTTATATAAACAGTAAGTACATCAGGTGGTGTATCACAATATATCATCGAAGTAGCAATAACAATGTAAACAAACATCGACATCCTTCTATGCTATCATTTCTACATGAGTAATATCGATCTACCACAGTATATAAATTCATAACAGAAATGTAACTTAACTTATAAAAATGCTCATAAAGATTTATAAGTTAAGGATCGGCTTAAGAGTAAAGTAAATAATCATATAAAAATGCTCATACAAACTTATATGATAAGGATCTTGTGTGATGTAATGCAATGCAATGTTATGAATGCAATATGATGGCTCACCCATACACACACACGCACACTGCTATATCGACACAGTCTTTTAGTTCTCACTTTTCGAGAAGGTAGCTAACCTCTCAGGCTTCATCCATCGTGGCCAGACGGTGATAGTAGAGTAGGCTTCTCCACTACTAGGCTGGTATCAACACTACCTGACCTAGGCCTCTGTACGCCTCAATGCTAAGAACACAACAGTAGAGCTCCCTACGTACTACGACTCAGAAGGGGTCTCGAGCAGATGTGCACCGAGAGCCCAGCCCAACTGGCCTATCATCGTGGCATGGAAGGAGCTTATGGGAGCATATCACCAAAGGACCAAGCCCAACCGTCTACTAGCATGGAGGATGCCCCAGGAAAAAGCGATGAGAACCAAGACCACCGTCCAAGTCTATCTGTCAATTCTCGTCGGTGTGACGACTGGCGAGCCCGTAGACCTGCCACACTATCCTTAACCCAGGATTATGACACCGTGTGTCAACTCACACCGCATGAAATTTCACGTAGTCATGCCAACAAACATACCAGGTCTCCAACCGAGTCCCTTCTCATCACATTGGTCCAGTGCGGTCAAGTTCTCACGCACTTCAACCCTTTCACATTTTCGTGCTCCCAAGCACTCAAGGGTTCAACATCATCACAGGTGGCAAGCCACCTTATATAACATACCAATTCCATACTGCTACCCGTAGGGAGACATAACTCTAAGTAGTGGACTACTAATTATCCTTCAATGACTTGAGATCACGATTCCATATATTCCATGGCCATGCGATATACCTCATATGAATCATTCCCTATAATCAAGCATTCACGAACAATTATGTTTCCATATGTTTATCAAAACATCATAATAATACTTCACATATTCTTCAAGCATGATAACATAGCTATAAGTTACACATTCAGTTATCAGGCACCACACTCCCTTTCACAACCAATATTAATCCTCGGATTATAATCACACACATCCTTATCGGGTTTCACAAATAACCATTTGCACAACTAAATTCCATCAAATCATTTGTTCATCATGGTTATGTATAACTTGTTTCGCCCAACCTTAATATCATCTTGCTGCGATCTTTCAACCTAGTCCAAAATCCGATTATACGCTAACCCGAAAACAACATGCACATATGTTGTCACTGTGTAATAACTTCGACTGGACATTTTCGGAGCCACGAATCTCCTATGAAAACGTGTAACTATGCACTGGAAAGGTCTTTTCGAGGACTACAACTTTAGTACTCAGCCCAAGACCTAGATATGGCTGAATCACACTCGAAAACGTCCTTGAAGTCCGCTGCGCACAGAAAATAGATTTCTACACGTATCTTAAAGCAAAACGAACGACATCGATTCGTCTTCTTCCTCTAGCCATTAGTTCAAAACTACATACAACTCTTCCTCCTCCCATATTCACCCTCAATAGACCATATTTCTTCACGAAACTAAGTACACCATCTTCACAATGAAGAGAGGAGACATTGAAGACAATAAATCCCTAGGACATGGTCCTGAGAACTTCATCACGCACCAGTCAAGCCCTCTTGAGCCTATATCTCTCCTATTTCATAACTAAGGATCTAGCACCAAGGGAGACGGTAGGAAGCTCACCTCGTTTCCGGCCATAGACCTTGTTATCCTCCTTGGCGACATGACAACGTCAACCTTGGCTCTGGCTCTTCTCCTCCGAGAGAAGTTCATCCCATTCCTTGCACTTCCAATAGAAGCTCAGCACCTTGTTTTCTCAGGAAAATCGGAGAAGGAGACCACCAGCCAAGCCTTTTGGCAAACCCATATAAAGGAGGAGGTAAAAATAGATCTAGGGTTTCCTGAATAGGGAGCTACCTCCGCACAGTAGTATGCTACCGCCGCGCGGTAGTTTCAAAATTGACTTCCTCTGCAAGCCACCGTCCAAATTGCCCACACAAGTTCCGCCACCTGCACCACTACCTCCGCACGGTATCCCACTTCCTCCGCGCGCTAGCTTGCCGAGCGGCAAACCAATTAATTCAGCGAGCCTATCGTCCGCGATAGCACTAACGCCAGGCGATAGCCCACAGAGCCACACACCGATAAATCAGTCGGCTACCGCCGCACGGTATCCTGCTATCGTTGTGCAATAGCACTCGACGATCGTCGAATCCACTCGATGTCCTCGACTCTTCCTAGTATTCGTCGTATATACTCGAAGATGGCTACCACCGCGCGTTACCTACTATCGCCGCACGGTAGTGTCCAGACACTCAATTGTCGAGCCAACATTTCCCCTGACTCAGGTGCAATCTTGCCCTCCAGCGCACCCCGAGCCCCAGTAAACTTTCCTGACTTGAAAATGCGCACGAGGGGTCTAGCGCGAATCAGGACGTTACATCGGGTTCCCACGTCAGTCCTGTCCACTCACCGGTACTCTTCCTCTACTCCTCCCATCACCTCCTCAATCCGCATTGGCGGATGTTGCTCTCTCGGGCCTCTCGCCCTCCTGACCTCTAGGAACTCAGGATAGGTGGTTGTTGCATTACCCTCCTCCTGATGGTAGTCATAGTAAGGCAACACCACCTCTTCCCTTCGCCCCTCCACGGGCTGATTTCTCCCTCTTCCTCCTACTACTCCTCTTCCTCCTCCTTCTCATCTTCCTCTACCTCTTGCACGCCCGATTGCCATTGCTTGTTGCGGCGGGGTAGGAGTGGCCTAAGGCCTTGTCTCCATCCTTGGGGGGGGGCATAAATCTCCCATGTTCTCTATAAAAATTTCACCTTCCCTGGGTGTTGGGTACATTGGAAAATGTGTACCTAATTTGAAGAAGCCCAACTTAGCTCAATGATATACATCAATGTATATTTGATGTTGTTTTAAGTTGACATGTGCAGGTGAAGAAGTGTTAAAGAATACAGAAAAATATTCTAAGTCCATGTGTCGACACCTGAAGAAACAGTGTTGACACTTCAGAATATTTGTGTCGACACTTGAAGGAAGCTGTGTCGACACAGAGAAAGATAATCGACCACATTTGTGTCGACACTAGGAAGCAGTGTCGACTCACAGAGAAAGATAGTCGACCGCATTTGTGTCGACACTAGGAAGCAGTGTCGACTCACAGGAAGATAGTCGACCACATTTGTGTCGACACTGGGAAGCAGTGTCGACTAACTAAAAGATAGTCGACCTCGATGCAGAAGGAGATAGTCGACACAATGAGACAGAGTCGACACATGATGGCAGAGTCGACAATTGATGTGTCGACACCTGAAGGCTGTGTCGACACATACTGAGTTCTGAATCTACAACAACTGTGTCGACACACAAGACTTGTGTCGACACACTGTAAAGTCAAGACCAAGTTATTTTCTGAAGAAGCTGTGTCGACTTAAAGGCAAACTTGTCGACATCATCAAAGGTTGTGTCGACACCAAAGTTACTTGTGTCGACACATATAGACAGTTGGTCTCGACACTTCCTGACAGTCTGTCTCAACACATTGCTGACCAAGACTAAGGCACAGGATCTGTTTGAAGACTTGACAGCTGTGGGTTGCAGCCAGTTAACTGATGTTGTCAGACTTGTCAGAAGACAGTTATAAACCGAATCAGTCGGTTACCATTAAGAAGGTCTATAAATAGACAGATTCAGAAAGAAGGATGATCATGAGAAAAAGATTGAACTTTGGCAATCAAATTGAGAAATCAAATCAAGAAGGAGTAATACTCTAAAAGTAGATCTTCATCAGAAGATCTAAGAAGACGATCTCAGGATCGATCTAAGAAGAGTTCTAACAAGAATTCAGAAGTATCATCAAAGGTGTTGGATAAAGAGGGATCCACCCATTTTGAAGAAGAAGAAGGAAGCCATCAGTGGTTTCTCAAGAAGCTGTTTGGAAATCAATTCAGCTAAGTTCAGATTCAAGAAGTTTTGAAGAAAGCTCAGATTCAGTTGATTTCATCAGCTGATCAAGAATTGTCTTGTCCTCTTCTCTCTCAACAAAGGCAAGACATTAAAACTTCTTTTCTAAATTTCTGTAGGATCTGTTTTAGATAGATCTGAGTTGTAAGCCTGTGATATAAAGGCTGAGTGTAGGAGAGTTGATCTCTGAGTGGTAGGGCTATTTGCCTGAGTGTAGGAGAAGGTTCTTCTCTGAGTTGTAAGCCTTGTGGCAAGGCTGAGGTAGGGTTGTTGTGCCTGAGTTGTAGGAATCTATCCAGGTTCTGAGCTGTAGGATCTGAGGATCTGAGAATAGTGGAAGTTTGGCCGAATCTAGCATACTGCTAGATAGGTGAAGGGGGAAAGTGGATGTACCCAAACCTTGGGGAACCACAATAAAACATTGTGCAATCTGTGATGTTTAGATTTCTGTGATTGCTGTGCTGAATGTTTTAATTCTGTGATTGAATTCTGCCTAAAAATATAAACAAGCAATTAGAACTTATTCACCCCCCCTCTAGGTGTTTAGGTAGTCTTGAAAGTAAAACTATCAAGTGGTATCAGAGGGAGGTTCCTCAAAAAGGACTTAACAGTCTGAGGTAGATCAGAAAGGCAGAATCAAGATTCAAGAGGATGGGTTCTGGAGAAAATCACAAGGAGTTAGGGTCAATGAAGTTACCCATCTACAGGAAGGAAATCTTTGGAATTTGGAAAGAAAAAGTCAGATTATTCATGGAAGCATCTGACCCAAGAATATACATCACAGTTCAGGAAGGACCCTTCATTCCAATGAAGGTATCAGTTCTTGATGCTAATATTCAAACTCCAAAGAGTTATTCTGAAATGACCAAGGATGAAGTCATTTTGGCAACCATGGACAAGAGAGTTCAGAATATTATTATGAGTGCCATAGATGATTCTACATTTCAGAATCTGATTCACTGCAAGACCTCCAAAGAAATGTGGGACACCTTGATTGTCTACATGGAGGGATCTGAAGAAGTAAGACAGGATAGGAAGTCTATGCTCAACCAGGAATATGAAAGTTTTAGACAAGGAAAAACTGATAGCATAACTGAATGCTATAAGAAATTCTATAGAATTGTGAATGAGTTAATGTCCTATGGAAGAGTCTTCAGTACCTATGAACTGAATGACAAATTCTTAAGATCCTTGACAAAGGATTGGGACACAAAGATCTGTGCCATAAGAGAAGTGGCTAAATTGGTAGAGATCTCTCCTCCCACCTTATTTGGAAAGCTGTTGTCCTATGAAATGCAACTTATGGTGAGGAAGGAGGAGGAAAAGAATTCAAGAGGAGAGCATAGATAAAAGACTGTGGCATTCAATGCAGAATCCATCAGAAAGAATAGGAGGATATCACCATCCCCTCCTAAGGAAATTGCAGAAGTTAGTTCAGAAAATTCAGATTATCAGGATTCAGAAAGTTGTGATTCAGATGCAGACTTTGCTGCATTCACAAGGCAATTCCAAAGGTTCTTGAAGAAGAAGCAGTGGAAGTCTAAGCCCTCCACTTCACAGCAAGTTGATGACTATTATCAGAAGAAAAAGTCATCAAGGAAAGATAAGAGCAGATCAAAGCCCAGCAAAGCCACTACTTCAAAGATTGTCTGCTATTATTGCAATAGGCCTGGACATGTAGTGGCTGACTGTCCTGATAAGAGAAAGGAGTATTCAGACAAGAAGAAGACTCATCAAAAGGGCAAGAAGGAGAAATCCTTTGTTGCAAAGAAGGATAAGAGCCTAACAGATCAGTCAACTTCAGAGTCAGAATCTGAAGTAGAAGCATATATTGGACTATATGCTGTATCTGAAGAAGAGGAGTTTCTGCAGTTGCTAGACTCCATCAATGAACAAAAGGATCATCAGTGCATAGGACTGATGGCAGGATCAGAAGAGGACATATGCCAGAATCAGTCTGGTCCTAATAAGGTACAATGTCCTTCTATGAAATCTGTTTGTAGTACAAGTACTGAATCAGCTACATCTGCATCAAGTGATGTAGATGCATCTGAATCTGAAGGAGATATCTATCAATTGATAGATAAGTATGGGGACTTATTGCAGGCCCTTAAGAAAAGCAAGAACCTGGTTAAACTTCAGGCTCATGAAATTGCTAAACTAAGGGTAGCTGCAACTGAGTTAGAGAAAGTAATTGATCAGAAGTTAAATGAAATTGCCAAGCTAAAGACTATAACTATTATTCAGATGGGCACAATTAATTATACCAATGATCAAGTGAAGAGTCTGGAGGCCAGACTAAGAATTGAAAAAGATTTAGTGGCTAGTTACTCTAAGCTAAAGTCTGTCTTACCCTTGATAGATGAATTTGTGAATCAAAAGGATAAGGCAGGATTAGGATTCAAAGGTAACTCCAGGGCTGGCCAATTCAAGAGGAAAGGCAAAGCTCCTGTCAAGCCACTGAACTTTTCAGTCCCTATTAAGTTTAGAAAGGTGGAAGTGCCTTCTAACCTATATGATCATGAAAATATTCATGGTCATATTAAGTCTAATGTTCTGAAAAACAAGGGTGTAACTGCCAACAGGCCTACCTATGTTCATAAACCCAATGGTTATAAAAAATCAGTGGGTGAAGGAGCTGCAGCACCAGCAATGGACAGAAATTCTTTTGTCAAGGATGTATCTAGAACTAGATACAATAGGTTTGAATGTTGGTACTGTGGCAAGAGAGGCCATTTTGCACTAGACTGCTGGTATAACACAAGTGTTAGAAAGAACAATAGTCTACCTGTTAGAAGAGATAATGGTAGCTTTGTTAATGCTAACTTGAACCAAGGACCCAAGACTTGCTTGGGTTCTAAGGGAAGGTAAATCTGTGTTGCAGGTGTATCCAAGTAGCCATGCCCCTATATGGTACTTGGATAGTGGTTGTTCCAGGCACATGACTGGAACAAATGGGCTGTTGAAGGAGTATTCATCTGTCAAAGATGGACCTAAAGTGATCTTTGGTGGATCTGAAAAAGGAGTCATCAAAGGGTTTGGTAACATTTCTTCTAACCTAATTACTATCACCCAAGTGGCTTATGTAAAAGGTTTGAAACATAATCTAATAAGCATAAGCCAGCTGAGTGATTTAGGATATGACATTTCATTTGTTAAGGATGGATGTCATATCAAAAGGTCAAGTGATCAAGAGATCATTTTGACTGGGTATAGGAAGAGAAATGTATATTGTCTTAATTTTGTATGTGAGAATAAGGCTTCTTCCATCTGTCTTGTAGCTGATGACAATGCTTCTCATTGTGTTAAGTGGCACAAGAGATTGGCTCATCTTAACTACAAGACAATTGGCCAACTCTTTATCAAAGAATTAGTGAGGAATGGTCCTCAAGTTAAGTGTATGAAGGAAGGGATATGCTCAGCTTGTCAAAAGGGCAAGCAGACAAAATCCTCCTTTCAAAGCCTTGAAAACAAGGATTCTGTGAGGTGCTTATACCTCTTGCATATGGATCTTTTTGGTCCTATGTCAGTTCATAGTCTAGATAGGAAGGTCTACACTTTTGTGGTTGTAGATGACTATTCTAGATTTACATGGGTGTTCTTTCTGAGATAGAAATCTGAAACCCCAAGTGTCTTACTTAATTTTGTAAAGCAAATTCAGAATGAACTGAATAGTACAGTGGTCAAAATCAGAAGTGACCATGGTACTGAGTTTCAATCTGAAAGCATGATAAAGTTATGTGAAGACTTTGGGATTTTCCAAGAGTTCTCCTCACCAAGAATACCTCAGCAAAATGGAATTGCTGAAAGAAAGAATAGAACATTAATTGAAGCTGGTAGAACTCTATTGAGTGACACCTCTCTACCAGAATATTTCTGGGCTGAGGCAGTAAACACTGCTTGTCATGTGATCAATAGGGCTTATATCACCAAGAGCCACAAAAAGACTCCCTATGAGATTATGAAAGGTAGAAAACCAAATCTATCCTACTTCAGAATCTTTAGTTGCAAATGCTATATACTTAACAATGGTAAGTCATATTTGACTAAGTTTGCTGCCAAATCCCAGGATGGGATATTTGCTGGGTACAGCACAAATAGTAAGACCTATAGAATCTTCAACTTGACTACTCAAGTTGTTGAAGAATCTGTCCATGTTGTGTTTGATGAAACAAGATTAATCAACTGTGAGTTGTCTTGTAGATCAAATGACTCAACAGGTATAAGCAAAAGAATGGACAAGCTCTCCATTGCTGAAGCTTCAAGGGAAGATGGAGTATTGGAAAATGAAGGCTATTGTCCAGGGGGAGTACAAGACACAATAGAAGATGAAGAAAACCAAGAGGTTCAGCATAATGAAGGAGCTGGAGATATTCAACCAGAAGGGAATCTTCCTCCAGCTATAAGACATTTAAGAGACCATCCATCTGATCAGATAATAGGTGATCCAAGATAGGGAGTGCAGACTAGAAACAGAAGTCAAAGCACAGTTCTGCATTCAAGTTTCCTGTCACAAATGGAGCCTAAGAAGTTTGAAGAAGCCATCCAAGACCAGCACTGGACTGATGCTATGCAAGAGGAGCTGAATCAATTTAGAAGGTGCAATGTCTGGGAGCCTGTTCCTAAACCAAGAGGCCATAATATAATTGGGACAAAATGGATCTACAGGAACAAGTTGGATGAGAATGGAGTAATAGTGAAAAATAAAGCAAGATTGGTTGTTAAAGGATACAGGCAGGAAGAAGGGATTGACTTTGATCAAACCTTTGCCCCAGTAGCAAGGCTGGAGGCAATCAGAATGTTCCTTGCCTATGCAGTCTATCAAGACTTCAAAGTATACCAGATGGATGTGAAGTCAGCATTTCTGAATGGTGATCTTAAAGAAGAAGTATATGTAGAGCAGCCATCAGGTTTTGTAGATCCTCTTAAACCTGATTATGTGTATAAGCTTAGAAAAGCTTTGTATGGGTTAAAGCAAGCCCCAAGGGCCTGGTATGAAACCCTGTCTACTTTCCTTATTGAGAATAAATTCTCAAGAGAAAAAATAGACAAAACTCTATTCCTTAGGGAATCCAAAGGCAAGATCATCTTAGTTCAGATCTATGTTGATGACATAATCTTTGGATCTACTGAAAACAACCTTTGTAAAAAGTTTGCCAAACTTATGCAAGGGAAGTTTGAGATGAGCAGTATGGGGGAACTGAAGTTCTTCTTGGGACTCCAAGTAAGACAGACTGATGATGGCTTGTCCATATCCCAGTCAAAGTTTACCAAAGAATTAATTAAGAAGTATGGTATGGAGTCATCCTCCATCATGAGAACTCCTATGGGAACAAGTGTGCCTATATGCAAAGATGATGCAGGTAAACCTATTGATGAGACTTTGTATAGAGGAATAGTTGGTTCTCTATTATATCTCACAGCTAGTAGACCAGATATTATGTATGCTACATATGTCTGTGCTAGGTACCAAGCCTGCCCTAAAGAGTCTCATTATACTGCAGTCAAAAGAATTCTGAGATATCTTAAGGGCACACCTAATCTAGGCCTTTGGTACCCCAGGAATAGAGATTTTCTACTAACAGGTTATTCAGATGCAGACTTTGCAGGCTGTAGAGAGGATAGGAAGAGTACAACAGGTACTTGTCAATTCTTGGGAGGAAGATTGATATCTTGGAGTAGTAAGAAGCAGATCAGTGTGGCTATTTCTACAGCTGAGTCAGAATATGTTGCTGCTGGCAGCTGCTGTGCACAACTATTGTGTATACAGCATCAGCTTAAAGATTATGGTATTCAAGTAAGTAGAACACCTCTTTTGTGTGATTCTAAGAGTGCAATTTCTATTGCTAATAATCATGTTTCTCATAGTAGAACTAAGCATATAGAAATTAAATACCATTTTCTTAGAGAACATGTAGAAAGAGAAGACATCACATTGGAATTTGTTAAAATAGATTATCAAATAGCAGATGTATTCACTAAGCCTCTAGATGAAACAAAATTCAATAAATTTAAAATTGAATTAGGCATGCTGACCATTGATTAGATTATCAACAAACTTACAAGTAATATATTAGATTATCAAATGGTCTCAAGTGGTGTTGACAAAAACAGAAATTGGCTAAGTGAAATAGTGTCGACACATTCAGTGATAATGTGTCGACTCAGTGTAGTAATGTCGACAAGTCAGAAATATTGTGTCGACACAGAGAATATGTGTCGACACTTAAGAATTAAATTGTCGACTTATCCAGGAATGTAGTGTCGACTTCATCAGAATAGTGATGTCGACACTTCCAAATTTTGTGTCGACACTTATCCTAAGAGTTGACACAGAATTTCTGATTCTCTACTATATCTCTCAGGTGTCGACATATCCACAATTGGTGTCGACATATAGTAGACAGATTTGTTGTCGAGACAATAGAAGTTTGTGTCGACACATTCCATCTGTGTCGACACATATAGACTGTTTTTGCCCGCCTTTTGATCTTCTTTCAATAGAAGGTATAAATAGGTCAAGAAATTATTCAGTCGACACGCTTACAAGGTTTTCGAGACTGAAATCCTGTGTCAACTTCCTCTCTCTCTCTGTCTTCTCTCAAGCTTTCTCATCTGAACAATGGCGCCGAAGATTGAAGACAACGTCAATGAAGGTTATGAGTTGGTAAGGAATGCCTTTGCCGAAGCCCCGACAGATGTTCAACGAGTTATCACTCTTATTTCCGAATCCGGATTAGAGTTTATAGTTTCTGAACCTTCCAAGATATGGAAGAAGGAGGTGCATGAATTCTTTAACTCTGCATCAATAGGTTCAGATACACTCAAGATAAAATCCACTGTGCATGGGTCGACAGTGAAGATTACCCCAAGAAGTCTAAGGAAGATTCTACACTTACCAATAATTGAGAATAAAGAAGAAGTCCCTGCTTCTAAGTTAAGGGAGACTATCCAATGGTGCGGATTGGATCTCACACTGAAGATTGGAGCTGCTTTCAACAGGAAAGGGATGAATCAGCAAGGGAAATTTCTGTCTGAAGTAGTTGGCAAGGTGATTCTGTGCAAACCAGGGGGACATGATAGGATTTCAGCCTATATGTTCAGCCTCATGACCAGAATTGTGTTTACAATTCCAACTGATTGGTCAGCTGTAATCTTTGACAAGATCAAGGAAGGAATCAAGAAGCCAAATCTGGCTAGAATTATGAGTTTATATCTGAATGGAGTAATCCCTGAGATAATGCAACACCTGCCAGGAACAAAAATCAATCACATGAGAAAAATGGACATGAGATTGTTCTCTAGGTGGGATAGGGTGCTGTCTAAGGATATGCCTGATGAGAGCAGGCAGGACACCCCAGTGAAATCCTCTTCTCATGCTCAAGATACTGAGCAGCTTCAAGAAGAACAAGAGAGGAAGCAGGATGAAGATCACCCTGCGTCTACTCCTGCCCAGCAAGACACTATACCTGCACAGATGCAGGGGGAGAAAGCTCATTCTCCTGCCCAGAATGAAACTACTCCTGACCAGGTACAGTAGCAGGGGGAGCTAGTGTATTTTCTTATAAAAAACATTTCTAATATTTCAATTTCTGCATAGGTGCAGGGGGAGCAAGTGTACTCACCTGCCCAGGACATTACCAATACTGAACAAGTACAGGGGGAGAAGATGTCAGACCCAGTGCAAGAGGCAGTACAAATTGATATCTCCAGAGATCTGAATATAGAAGATCTAATTGATACATCTTATGTTCAAGCTCAGAAGGAATATACTCTTGATGAGTTATTTCCAAATGTTGATATTGCTACTAATAGAGTAGAAGAGGGGCAAGATAATGAAAAGGCCCTTGACATGGAGATAGAACTTGAGAAGGAGCAAATGGTTGAGGGGGAGTCTGTGCATGTTGAAGCTGAACAACATGGCACTGAGACAGATATTCCTCCTCCTCCTCAAGAAAGAGTTCAAGTTGATAGTTCATCTGAATCTGAGACTGAAGAAGCCAGAATGGCTAAGAAGAGAAAACTTGTTGTCTTCAAGAGAAGGAGCAAAGGTTATAAGCAGGCTCTACAGACTACAACTCCACCATCTCATTCTGAATTTAATTATAACAAGTTTATGGTTGATTTGCAAGTTAAGTTAGATGACCATAAAGTGGCTGTTGAAAAATATGTTGATGAGAGCAATAAGTCCCTTCAATTTGACTTGGCTCAGTATATAAAGTCAATTCGATTTGAAGTCAATATGCATAAGAAGGAGATGACGGATTGCTTCCACAAGGGAGGTAATGCTGTGGTGTATTTGGATAAACAACAGCAGTCCATCATCCCTAAAGTGGATGATATTGTTTTAAAGCAAAGTTATGTTTTGGAGAATCAGCTGAGGATGAATGACAATTTAACTGAATCTCATCAAGAAATTATTAATGAATTGAAAAAGACTACTCCAAGGCTGACTGAAGCTAGAGCAAAGGAGATGGGAGAATTTGATAAGAAACTTCAAGATGCTATTGAATCAGTTAAAACTGCTATCACTACCTCTCAAAAGGACATATCTAACAAGCTTCAAAAGTTAAAACCATTTTTTAAAGAGGGTGTGAATTATCTGGATGGACAGATCAGGTTTCAGAAGGAAGATCTAAGAGATCATATTACCAGAGAAGCCATAAAGGGGGAGAGGTTGTTGGTTCATGCTGGCTCAGAGAACACCAAATGGGTGACAAATAGTATTCGAGCCACATTGGGATATCCACCTTTGTGTGATGATGCTATGGTGGCTGAGTCAGGAATACAAACAGGTCTACTTGACGGCAATCAACCTGAGGTTGCCCAAGTCATTTACCCTCCTCCAGATTTTGATATGATTGATCAGCAAGTTCAAGATATGTATAGCCCTCCAAAGGAGGTTCACAGGGTTGTTATTGAGAAAGTGTATAAGCCTGAGGCCAATTTGAAAGAACAGCAAGATGCTCTACTATCCAAGAAGAGATATAGAGAGCAGGCTGAACTTAAGCCAGATTTTGAGCAGTGGAGCCCTACTTCAAGAAATATTATACTCACTGCATGGAAGGCTGTGAAAGACCAAGTTCATGAAAAAGGAAAGTGGTATAATGAAATAGAATGGCAAAAGCATGAAGCTAGACAGGAGGCAATAGTACAGTTCAGAAGAAATGCCAAGCTGGGTAGGCTGCCACCAGATGCTCAGGAGCCGAGCAAGTACTTTCCAAAGCCCTTTCATTACTTTGAAAGGCAAAGGCTCAAGGAAGAAGCAAAGAAGAAGGCTGATCAAAAAGGCAAGAAGCCAGCTGAAGATGTTGAAGCTCCTGTGAAGGCTCAAATCCAATCTGGCAAAGGGATTGTCATAAGAGAGCCTGATCAGTCTTAGTTTTAAGTTCTTTCAAATGTGTTTTGTAATGTTTTGGTTAAATCATTCAATGTAAAACTCTGTAATCAAACATTATCAAGTTATAAACAAAATTTTGTTTGGAATCATATAATGTTCACTCTGTGATGGATTGTTCATATTTTGTTTATATTAAGTATTCCTGTTATGTCATATATCATCATATTATATTTTTTTAAATGGTGTATATCATTGGCTATAAGGGTTATGACTTCTCCAAATAGGGGGAGATTGTTGGGTACATTGGAAAATGTGTACCTAATTTGAAGAAGCTCAACTTAGCTCAATGATATACATCAAGGTGTATTTGATGTTGTTTTAAGTTGGCATGTGCAGGTGAAGAAGTGTTAAAGAATGCAGAAAAATATTCTAAGTCCATGTGTCGACACCTGAAGAAACAGTGTTGACACTTCAGAATATTTGTGTCGACACTTGAAGGAAGCTGTGTCGACACAGAGAAAGATAGTCGACCACATTTGTGTCGACACTGGGAAGCAGTGTCGACTCACAGAGAAAGATAGTCGACCACATTTGTGTCGACACTGGGAAGCAGTGTCGACTCACAGGAAGATAGTCGACCACATTTGTGTCGACACTGGGAAGCAGTGTCGACTAACTAAAAGATAGTCGACCTCGACGCAGAAGGAGATAGTCGACACAATGAGACAGAGTCGACACATGATGGCAGAGTCGACAATTGATGTGTCGACACCTGAAGGCTGTGTCGACACATACTGAGTTCTGAATCTATAACAACTGTGTCGACACACAGGACTTGTGTCGACACACTGCAAAGTCAAGACCAAGTTATTTTCTGAAGAAGCTGTGTCGACTTAAAGGCAAACTTGTCGACATCATCAAAGGTTGTGTCGACACCAAAGTTACTTATGTCGACACATATAGACAGTTGGCCTCGACACTTCCTGACAGTCTGTCTCAACACATTGCTGACCAAGACTAAGGCACATGATCTGTTTGAAGACTTGACAGCTGTGGGTTGCAGCCAGTTAACTGATGTTGTCAGACTTGTCAGAAGACAGTTATAAACCGAATCAGCCGGTTACCATTAAGAAGGTCTATAAATAGACAGATTCAGAAAGAAGGATGATCATGAGAAAAAGATTGAACTTTGGCAATCAAATTGAGAAATCAAATCAAGAAGGAGTAATACTCTAAAAGTAGATCTTCATCAGAAGATCTAAGAAGACGATCTCAGGATCGATCTAAGAAGAGTTCTAACAAGAATTCAGAAGTATCATCAAAGGTGTTGGATAGAGAGGGATCCACCCATTTTGAAGAAGAAGAAGGAAGCCATCAGTGGTTTCTCAAGAAGCTGTTTGGAATTCAACTCAGCTAAGTTCAGATTCAAGAAGCTTTGAAGAAAGCTCAGATTCAGTTGATTTCATCAGCTGATCAAGAATTGTCTTGTCCTCTTCTCTCTCAACAAAGGCAAGACATTAAAACTTCTTTTCTAAATTTCTGTAGGATCTGTTTTAGACAGATCTGAGTTGTAAGCCTGTGATATAAAGGCTGAGTGTAGGAGAGTTGATCTTTGAGTGGTAGGGCTGTTTGCCTGAGTGTAGGAGAAGGTTCTTCTCTGAGTTGTAGGCCTTGTGGCAAGGCTGAGGTAGGGCTGTTGTGCCTGAGTTGTAGGAACCTATCCAGGTTCTGAGCTGTAGGATCTGAGGATCTGAGAATAGTGGAAGTTTGGCCGAATCTAGCATACTGCTAGATAGGTGAAGGGGGAAAGTGGATGTACCCAAACCTTGGGGAACCACTATAAAACATTGTGCAATCTGTGATGTTTAGATTTCTGTGATTGCTGTGCTGAATGTTTTAATTCTGTGATTGAATTCTGCCTAAAAATATAAACAAGCAATTAGAACCTATTCACCCCCCCCCCCCTCTAGGTGTTTTAGGTAGTCTTGAAAGTAAAACTATCACTGGGCAAGCCCTCTACCCTGACCCTGAGCGGCTCCTCCTTGCTACCTCCAACCTGGTTCCTGACCAGTGTGAGGTCCCTGATATGCTTGTTCCCTTGTCTCCTCTCTCCTCCTTCCCTCCCACTGCCTTGAATTTCCCTACTCCCTTGACTCTGAGTCACTCGTCCTTACCAACTTTTTTGCGAATGCCGGGTTCGCCACCTCTCCTTCGATCTCCTTCGCTGCCCTTTCTATTAATTCTTTGAAGGACAAGGGGGCTTCTGGTTCAAGTTCATCTTGAAGAACCCCTGTCGTAACCCCACGGTGAATGCAAGCTGGAGGGTGAATAATGGCACCTCCTGAATGAGCAAGATCTCCTCTTGGAACATATCCACATAGTTGTCCAGTGACTCCTCCGCCCCCTTCTTGATCAAGAAAAGTGACTCTGCACTCTTCTTCCTCTTCTTGGATATAGAGAAACACATTTTGAAACTTCAGCGTAAATCTTCGAACCCGTAGATCTATCCCACCGGGAGCTTGTGAAACCAGACCCTTGCTTTCTCCTTTAATATAATAGCGAAAAGACGACATTTGAACTCGTTTGACATCTGCCTAATTGAGACCGCGTCCTCGAACCACTGCAAGTGTTGGACGAGTTCGTCTTTACCGGTGTAGTATGTCATATCCGGCTCCCTGAACCCCTCTGGAACCTTTGCTAAAACGATCAACTCGCAGAATGGACTTCCTCCACTCGCCGGTCTCGCCTGCTCCACCCGCTCGATCAGCTCGCCAGTCGGGCCAATACCCGCCGGGCTGGGGAAGAGCTCTTTCCCCGCGATATCCCTCTTGAACCCCACACCTGCCACTTCTTTTCTTGGCCTCTTTCCCGGGGCGTTCTCGCCTAGGGATGGTTCCTCAACCACTAGGTCAGTAGGGGTTGAGAACTCAACACGCACTACGAATGCATGATTAATGGTCTCCAGGATCTCCCTATTGAAATCTTCAAACATCTTGACTGTAGATGGTGTCACGGGTGGTGGCGAGTCACCGTGGTCGATACCTTGTCCTTCACCTCAAGCAATGAAACTTCCTTAGGATTTTCGCGTACAAGTTACGTTTTACGCTCACCGCACCAAAAGTGTTGGAACCGAGATTCGGCCCAATGCACTTTCTTCTCCCAAAGAAGAATGTTTGGTTGAAGATTTAGAATTGAACTCAGACCCTAGACCACAGTGCGGAGGTCCCTCCAAATACCCGAAATATTAAAGAGAACTTCCCCTCCCTAACCAATACTGAAGTTGGGCACCTTGGAGGGCACTTGAAGCTAACCTGAGCTAACATGAGGAGGAAAAAGTCAAAGAATTGGCCCCCTCCAAAATATGTCCTTCATGGTCTATTTATAGTTTTCCAAGTTTGGTCCGCACATAGCGGAATCCCGCATTTGTATTTTACTAAACACACCTCAAATTGATCTGCCAACAACCAGACTTCGCTTTTTGGAAAGACTATTGGCAGACACAAACAGACATAAAGTTATGTGGAAAATCCTCTGAAACAAGTCAATGATGAGGCCTCAGCCTCCGAGGGTAGCGGGTGTCCGCTGAAGCCGGCACTTGCCCACCCAACTCGCCTCCTGGGGCGAGTGAGGGTTTGGTCCCTGACTCTCCTATCCTTACCCGACAAGTTCTAGTAAAATGGTCACTCGCCAACCACCTGCTTCTTGCCTGGGACGAGCGCCGACCTCCTCTCCAAACTGCCCCACTCAAAATGGTGAGTGCCTGATGAAGTTAGCATCGCCAGCCCCATACTCGCGGCCTGGGGCAAGTGTGGCCCTACCACCTGACTCGCCCCTCCAACCGCACGCTTTCTACCCTATGCGAGTGTGAACCTACTCCTCACTCGTCCACTTGACTCATCTTGGCATGAGGACCCCTTTTTGCACCTTGGTCTTCCATCTCCCTAGGTTACCCACTCAGCGAACACTAAGTTGTACAAAATTAAGTTCATACAGATTGTAATTTCGTACTTACGATTTTCTTTGAGCCTACATACTCCAATTGTAATTGATACTAGGCTTCTTTCCTTCAAAGATGGGTAAATTAGATGCAACATAAGTAAATGTGGGATCGGTGGAAGTACTTGATGATGCAACATAAGTATATCTGATGGCTTAAAGTTGTTCCACACCCAGTCGTTTGCTTTGATACCACTGTAGTTAATTAAAGTCAATTTCTACGTATTTTATTTATCAGCAGTAACTATTACAAGAGAGCCTTGCTCTATTTATATAGCACTCTATTATTATTACAATATTCATTTACCAACTATTTGTTAATAAATATAGTGATACACGTTGCTACGATGAATTAATATTACCGAAAAAATTCTATTGAAAGCAGCGACGTATAAGTTTATAGGATCGTTTTAATCAAACTCTATCACTCTCTAATTGAAGTTTATACTGAATTTATTTTTCTGAATTTGAGAACACAAAATTAAGAGAGCTAGAATGAACGGTAAATGGAGTGCGGAAACTAATTTATACCATTCTTTGACTCTTGCTTGTTTTCCATCATTGCCGCGATTCCAAGTAATCTCGATGTGTTCTTCCTTATGAAGTCCGTGACGATGGAAGAATGCAATTGCATGCAATATTATCTTAATACTTGATCTCTACAATAAATAGGATTAACACAAGTAATAATTCAATATATATTAAAACATACATACACATATATGCGTTGTGTGAATCACTGTGCATGAATAAAAGAAAGGGATCCGGATCCTCTCCATTTGGGATGAAATGGAGGGGGTCCATTTCATCATTTAATGGAGAGGATAAGTTCGATCACATGATATCCAGTGGACATGATTTTTTTGATTTAAAAAAAATATAAAAGGAAGGAAAATAATGAACCCGTCAGATCAAAAAGCACTCAATCATGACCATGAAATGGATCCTGATTTAAAAGAAAGAGTCCTTATATTAATGTGCTTTGATATAAATGTGCTTTCAATATATATTAATGTGCTTTCAATATATACATGAATTACCTCAAATCTCTGTAGCAAAACAGAGAGTGAAGAGGACGGTCGGCAGTTTCAGATCTGCATGTATTCAATCCATGAATCGAAAACAAGGCCGATCTCTTGCATGCGAAAAGCCCTTGGAAAAAAATAAGATCCACTCAACGGCGGTGGCGTTCCAAACAAACGGCTTGCATTTTATAGTTTATATGAAAATTATGGTTGAGATGCTTGCAGATCAGACTGATTGCTTGAAGTTCTAATTTTGCATCCAATTTATTTAAACAGATGGCTGACGTTGGCGTTTGCTCCGTTTGCATCCGTAGCAAGGAGGAAACGATCCCGATCCGCTCCGTTTCGACCACCACCTCTCCCCCTCCGGCTTCAAAGTGGCGTTTCGAACCACCGGAAGCACCCGCCACCGCCGAACCGGTCCGGTTGGGACCGGCCCGGTTAGGACCGGCTAGGGACCGGTCTGTTGGAAACGTGATCGGGACAACTCCTTGCACTCAAGAACAGCTCAGGCGAGAGCTTCTCCAATTCGGCCGGCGAGCTCACTCTCCTATCCGGTGAGACCACAACAACCGGCGAGAACAAATGGCGAGGAGCTTCCTTCTCGCTGCTGCGAGCTTGGCGAGGGCACCGATGAGGCAGCGGCGAGGCTTTCGGCGAGTACCGTGAGCGGGCGCGAGGCTTCGAGCCTAGAGGTCTTGGCTGCAGGGAGGTTGGCGGGAAAGCCGGCGAGAACAGCCCCGGCGAGAACAACGGGCGAGAGCAAGGGCTTCGGCGAGACCTCCCGGCGAGATGTGCTGCATGAGCCTTCGGGCGACGGGAAGAAAACAGCAAAGAAAATTTCTCTTTAATAATACTCTCTCTCTCTCCCGCCAATATATCTCTCTCGCTCTCTATATCTCTCTCTCCCGCCAATATATCTCTCGCTCTCTATATCTATCTCTCCCGCCAATATATCTCTCTCTCGCTCTCTCTCTCTCTTTCTCTCTCGCCAATATATCTCTCTCGCTCTCTCTCTCTCTCACGCCAATATCTCTCTCTATTCTATACAGGAATTTTTAAAACAACAAGTCTTTTTTCATCTACTAAAACAAAAGCATGCAGCCTATTTATAGGCAAACAAAATAACCCTCTCTCTCCTCATTAAATGCTAAAAACAAAGCATAAAAAAACACAACACCCCATGCAGTGGGGCTCGGTCAACTGTCAACAAATTCCAGCAAACTCTCCCTCAGACTTGGCAGACCATGCCGAGTTTGCTCTTCAACTTCAAGAATGTCTCTATTTTCAACGCCTTAGTGAAGATGTCCGCAACCTGCTCTCCGGTTGGGCAATACACCACCTCCACTGTCTTCTGATCCACTTGTTCACGGAGGAAGTGATATCGGGTCTCGATATGCTTGCTCCTCCCATGCAACACTGGGTTCTTTGTGAGTTGGATAGCAGACATATTATCCACTAATACTGTCGTTGGCCCTTCCTGCGCATGATGCAACTCCTCCAGAAGGTTCCGTAGCCAGATGGCTTGGCAAGCACATGCCGCAGCTGCAATGTACTCTACCTCACATGATGATAAGGCTATAGTAGCCTGCTTCTTAGAACTCCATGAGAACGTCGCGGTTCCCATGTTGAACGCATACCCGGAAGTGCTCTTCCGGTCGTTCACATCTCCTCCATAGTCGCTATCCGAGTAGCCGACTAGCTTCAACTCTCCCGCAGATGAATACTTCAAGCCATGGTCTCGAGTCCCGTTCACATACCTCAGGATCCTCTTCGTAGCTGTGAAGTGGTCCTGCTTGGGTTCCTCCATGTGCCTGCTTACTACCCCAACCGCATACATGATGTCCGGTCTGGTGAAAGTCAAATACCTTAGACTCCCAACCAGACTCTTGAACATAGTTGGGTCCACTCCTTCTTCTTCAGAATCCTTCCTCAGCTTTGTTCTAGGGTCCGCAGGAGTGGAGATAGGCTTACTATTCTCCATCCTAAACTTCTTCAACATCTCCTCCGCATACTTCTTCTGCGCGATGAAGATCTCACCTTCTCTCTGTTGTACCTCAACTCCCAAGAAGTAGCTCAGCTCTCCCAAGTCCGTTATCTCGAACTCCTTCTTCATCAGCCTCTTGAACTTTTCGAACATCGCAGGGTTGCTCCCGGTGAATATCATGTCATCCACGTATAGACATAGGATCATGATATCCTCACTCTTCTCCACCTTCATGTAGAGAACATACTCATATGGGCACTTCACGTAGCCATGCTTTTGGAGGAATGTATATATCCTCCCATTCCAAGCTCTTGCCCCTTGCTTCAGCCCGTACAATGCTTTTCTCAACTTGCACACCTTCTTCTCCTGTCCCTTCACAACATACCCCGAAGGCTGCTCGATGTACACATCCTCCTCCAGGTAGCCATTTAAGTACGCCGCCACCGCATCCATTTGCATGATTGTCCACCCATAATGAGCTGCCAGTGCGATGATCAACCTGATCGTGTCAATCCTCGCCACTGGGGCATAGACCTCGTCGTAGTCCACTCCATGAACTTGCCTGTAGCCCTTCACAACGAGCCTAGCCTTGTGCTTCTCCACAGCTCCATCCTTGTTCTTCTTAATCTTGTAGACCCACTTCACCCCGAGGGGTTTGTGGCCTGCGGGTGGATCAACCAGCCTCCAAGTGTCATTCTTCTTTATGGAAGCTATCTCGGCATCCATCGCCGTCCTCCAAGATTTCTCCTGGGCAGCTTCCTCATAGGAGTACGGCTCGCAATCTGCTAACAAACAATATAAAGAAAAATTGTTAAGTGTCGGTGCCGTCTCCTCGTAAATCTCCTCCAACCTCCTCATCCTAGGTTGAGGACGGTCAGAGCTGCCCCGGCTAGTGCTCGCTCCACTAGGACTTCCTCCGTTTGTACTTGCTTCACTTGAGTAGGGGGTAGAAGCTCCCCCTGAACTCTAACTCGGTGGTGATGGTGGCTCAGCTCCACCAACCTCAGCTTCCGCTTCATGACCACCTTCTTCCTCATCTTCAAAGAACATCCCCTTCATGTTCCTTGTCTCCTCATCCCAGCTCCAGCAGCTGTCTTCTTCAAACACCACATCTCTCGAGACTATGGCATTCCCAGTCACCGGGTTGTAAAACTTGTACGCCTTGCTCTCCGGAGCATAGCCCACGAAGATGCACTTCTCGCTCCTATCATCGAGCTTCTTCCTCCTCTGGTCCGGGATGTGAGCATAAGCTACACACCCGAAGACCCTTAGGTGCTTCACACTCGGCTTCCAGCCACTCCATGCTTCAAACGGTGTCATGAACTTCACGCTCTTTGTGGGGCATCTGTTCAGTAGATACACCGCACATTGCACTCCTTTCGCCCAGAACATCTTCGGTAGCCCCTTCTCCTTCACCATGCTTCTCGCCATGTTCATGATGGTGAGATTCTTCCTCTCTGCCACTCCGTTCTGCTGCGGTGAGTACGCCACCGTCAGCTGGTGTGATATCCCATTCTCCTTGTAGAAACTATCGAACAGCCTCAAGGTGTACTCCCCACCTCGATCTGTCCTAAGCACCTTCAATGGTTGCCCACTCTCCTTCTCGGCCATCGCTTTGAACTCCCTGAACTTGTCAAGGGCCTCAGACTTCTCTTTCAGAAAATACACCCAACACTTCTGACTATAGTCATCCGTGAAGGTGATGTAGTACTTGCTTCCGCCTATTGAGGTGGTCTCAAACGGACCCGCAATGGCCGAGTGAACCAGTTCAAGTTGCCGCCTTGCTCTCCAGGACTTTCCTCCTTCGAATGTATGCCTCTTGAGCTTCCCTTTCGTGCACGCCTCACACACCTTCTGCGGAGGGGAGATCATAGGCAGATCCGCCACCATCTTGGAGTAGGATAGCAGCTTCAACCCTGTGAAGCCCAAATGGCCCATCCTATGATGTCATAGCCATGCTTCTTCCTCTTCTTTTGTTCTCGCGAGACAAGCCGTCTCTTGAGCATCCATCTTCAGCGTGAAGAGACGATTTGCCGTCATCTTCACCTTCACTACCTCCTTCCCTTGATCATTCTTCATTGCCAGAGACTCATCCTTCATCTGCACGCAGTAGCCTCTCTCCACTAACTGCCCAATGCTTAAGATGTTGGTCTTCAACCCTGGCACGTAGTACACATCATTCAAGTGTACTCTCTCCCCGTTTAGTTTCGCTACCACCAGGCCCTTTCCTTCCAAAGAAATCTTCGAAGCATCCCCAAATCTAACCTCACCCCCACTGGGTTCCAGGTTAGTGAACATCTCCCTATCTCCGCACATGTGGTTGCTCGCCCCTGTGTCCAGGTACCACACTTCATTCCTTCCTTCTTCTGCACCTCGATAGGTTAGAAACATCATTGGGTCTCCACCCCTTGCATCATTCCCCTTGTTCCTAGCCTTCGCATAATGGTTGGCTTCTTCTGTCTTCCTCGGAGCCCAACAATCATAACTCATGTGCCCAAACTTGTTGCAGTTGTAACACTGAACTTGGCTCTTCCTCCTCGGCCTCTTCCTTGGCCTCTTCCTCTTCCTCTTCCATCTAGCCATCTTCCTCCTTGAGGTTGCTCCGCTTCTGTCTGGTGATATTGGTTTCTTCCCTGATCTCTACCTCCTCTTCTATCTCGGCCTCTGCCTTGGTGACCTCGGCCACGCTGTCCGCCTCCTCTTCCTGAGCTTTCCCCAAAGTTCAACTGGGTCTGGAGTGCTTTTCCCAAGCCACTCGCTTCTTCATCATCCTGCTGCATTCTGTACTCATGCGCTTGCAATGATCCTACAAGCTCGTCTACGGTCATCAAGGTGAGGTCCTTCGATTCTTCGATCGCCACCACCACATGACGGAACTTCTGCGACATCGATCTCAGCAGCTTCTCCATGATGCTCACATCATCTATCGTCTCTCCGTTTCTCTTCATCTCGTTTGTGATCGTCCGCAGACGGGTCACAAAGTCTCCGACCTTCTACGTGGCCTGCATCCTCAACATTTCATATTCACCCCGGAGAGACTGCAGCTTCACTTTCTTCGCCTTGTCAACTCCTTGCATGGAACGTTGCAACACCTCCCATGCTTCTTTTGAGCTCACTGCCTCCGAGATCTTCTCAAAAGTGGCTTCATCCACTCCTTGGTATAACGTGAACAACGCCTTCTTATCCTTCTTTCTCGCTTCCCTCAACGTCGTCCTCTGCGCGTTGATCAATGCCGCCTCTGCTTCAGCATCAGGCTCTTCATAGCCGTCCTCTACTACTTCCCATAGATCCTTTGAGGCGAGCAACATCTTCATCTGGATACTCCAATTGCCGTAGATGGTCTTCGTCAACTTGGGAACTTGCCACGACATCGCTCCTCCTGTCTCCATCTCTTCTCACTTCAAACCCTCCGAGTCACCGCAAAGGTTTGCAACCTCCCTCTGATACTACTTGTTGGAAACATGATCGGGACAACTCCTTGCACTCAAGAACAGCTCAGGCGAGAGCTTCTCCAATTCGGCCGGCGAGCTCACTCTCCTATCCAGTGAGACCACAACAACCGGCGAGAACAAATGGCGAGGAGCTTCCTTCTTGTTGGGTACATTGGAAAATGTGTACCTGATTTGAAGAAGCCTAACTTAGCTTAATGATATACATCAAGGTGTATTTGATCTTGTTTTAAGTTGACATGTGCAGGTGAAGAAGTATTAAAGAATATAAGAAATTATTCTAAGTCAATGTGTCGCCATCTGAAGAAACTGGGTCGACACTTCAGAATAATTGTGTCGACACTTGAAGGAAGCTGTGTCGACACAGAGAAAGATAGTCGACCACATTTGTGTCGACACTGGGAAGCAGTGTCGACTCACAGAAAGATAGTCGACCACATTTATGTCGACACTGGGAAGCAGTGTCGACTCACAGAGAAAGATAGTTGACCACATTTGTGTCGACACTGGGAAGCAGTGTCGACTCACAGAAAGATAGTCGACCTCAACTATGTCGACACCTGAAGGCAGAGTCGACACATACTGAGTTCTGAATCAACAACAACTGTGTCGACACACAGGACTTGTGTCGACACACTGCAAAGTCAAGACCAAGTTATTTTCTGAAGAAAGATGAAGTGTTGAGTCGACAAAAATTCTCTGTGTCGACTCATTCTCAAGATGAAGTTCTGAAGAAGCAGTATCGACTTAAAGGCAAACTAGTCGACATCATCAAAGGCTGTGTCGACACCAAAGTCACTTATGTCGACACATATAGACAGTTGGTCTCGACACTTTCTGACAGTCTGTCTCAACATTTTGCTGTCCAAGACTAAGGCACAGGATCTATTTGAGGACTTGACAGCTGTGGGTTATGACAGGTTAACTGAAGCTGTCAGACTTGTCAGAAGTCAGTTAGAAACCGGATCAGCCGGTTACCATGAAGTAGATCTATAAATAGACAGATTCAGAAGAAGAAAAAAATATACAAGAGGAAATTAATTCTTAATCAACACATCAGTTAAGAGACAAGTCCTCTCTTCAAGAAAGTGCAAGGCATTAAAGAAGATCTTCATCAGAAGATCTAAGAAGACGATCTCAGGATCAGTCTAAGTAGAGTTCTTTCAAGAATTCAGAAGTATCATCAAAGGTGTTGGATAGAGAGGGATCCAGCCACTTGAAGAAGAAGAAGGAAGCCATCATTGGTTTCTCAATAAGCTGTTTGGAAATCAATTCAGCTAAGTTCAGATTCAAGAAGCTTTGAAGAAAGCTCAGATTCTGTTGATTTCATCAGCTGATCAAGAATTATGTTGTTCTTTTCTCTCTCAACAAAGGCAAGACATTAAAAACTTCTTTTCTAATTTCTGTAGGATCTGTCAATACAGATCTGAGTTGTAAGCCTGTGTTATAAAGGCTGAGTGTAGGAGAGTTGATCTCTGAGTGGTAGGGCTGTTTGCCTGAGTGTAGGAGAAGGTTCTTCTCTGAGTTGTAGGCTTTGTGATAAGGCTGAGGTAGGGCTGTTGAGCCTGAGTTGTAGGAACCTTTTCAGGTTCTGAGCTGTAGGATCTGTGGATCTGAGTAAAGAGGAAGTTTGGCCGAATCTAGCATATTGCTAGATAGGTGAAGGGGGAAAGTGGATGTACCCAGACCTTGGGGAACCACTATAAAACAGTGTGCAATCTGTGATGGTTAAATTTCTGTGACTGCTGTGTTGTGTGTTTTAATTCTGTAATTGAATTCTACCAAAAAGTGTTAACAAGCATTAGAACCTATTCACCCCCCCTCTAGGTGTTTAGGTTGTCTTGAAAGTAAAACTATCAAGTGGTATCAGAGGGAGGTTCCTCAAAAGGACTTAATAGTCTGAGGTAGATCTGAAAGGCAGAATCAAGATTCAAGAAGATGGGTTCTGGAGAAAATCACAAGGAGTTAGGGTCAATGAAGTTACCCATCTGCAGGAAGGAAATCTTTGGAATTTGGAAAGAAAGAGTCAGATTGTTCATGGAAGCATCTGACCCAAGGATATACATCACAGTTCAGGAAGGACCCTTCATTCTAATGAAGGTATCAGTTCTTGATGCTAATATTCAAACTCCAAAGAGTTATTCTGAAATGACCAAGGATGAAATCATTTTGGCAACCATGGACAAGAGAGCTCAGAATATTATTGTGAGTGCCATAGATGATTCTACATTTCAGAATCTGATTCACTACAAGACCTCCAAAAAAATGTGGGACTCCTTGATTATCTACATGGAGGGATCTGAAGAAGTAAGACAGGATAGGAAGTCTATGCTCAACCAGGAATATGAAAGTTTTAGACAAGGAAAAACTGATAGCATAACTGAATGCTATAAGAAATTCTATAGAATTGTGAATGAGTTAAAGTCCTATGGAAGAGTCTTCAGTACCTATGAACTGAATGACAAATTCTTAAGATCCTTGACAAAGGATTGGGACACAAAGATATGTGCCATAAGAGAAGTGGCTAAACTGGCAGAGATTTCTCCTCCAACCTTGTTTGGAAAGTTGCTATCCTATGAAATGCAACTTATGGTGAGGAAGGAGGAGGAAAAGAATTTAAAAGGAAAGCATAGAGAGAAGACAGTGGCCTTCAAGGCAGAAGCCACTAAAAAGAATAGGAGGATATCATCATCTCCTCCTAAGGAAGTTGCAGAAGTTAGTTCTGAAAATTCAGATAACCAGGGTTCAGAAAGCTGTGAGTCAGATGCAGATTTTGCTGCATTTACAAGGCAATTCCAGAGATTCTTACAGAAGAAGCAGTGGAAGTCTAGGCCCTCCTCATCACAGCAAGTTGATGACTATTATCAGAAGAAAAAGTCATCAAGGAAAGAGAAGAGCAGAACAAAGCCCAACAAGATCACTACTTCAAAGATTGTTTGCTATTGTTGCAGTAGGCCTGGACATGTAGTGGTTGACTGTCCTGATAAGATAAAGGAGTCATCAGACAAGAAGAAGACTTATCAAAAGGGCAAGAAGGAAAAATCCTTTGTTGCAAAGAAGGAAAAGAGCCTAACAGATCAATCAACTTCAGAATCAGAATCTGAAGCTGAAGCATATATTGGACTGTATGCTGCTACTGAAGAAGAGGAGTTCATGCAATTGCTAGACTCCATCTATGAACAAGAAGATCATCAGTGCATGGGACTGATGGCAGGATTAGAAGAAGACATGTGCCAGAATCAGTCTGGTCCTAGTAAGGTACTATGTCCTTCAATAAAATCTGTTTGTAGTACAAGTGCAGAATCAGCTACATCTGCATCAAGTGATGTAGATGCATCTGAATCTAAAGGAGATGTCTATCAATTGATAGATAAGTATGGGGACTTGTTGCAGGCCCTTAATAAAAGCAAGAATCTGGTTAAATCTCAGGCTCAGGAAATTGCTGATCTAAAGGTAGCTGCAACTGAGTTTGAAAAAGTAATTGATCAGAAGTTAAATGAAATTGCCAAACTGAAGAATATAACTATTATTCAGATGGCACAATCAATTATACCAATGATCAAGTGAAGAGTCTGGAGGCCAGACTAAGAATAGAAAAGGAGTTAGTGGCTAATTACTCTAAGCCAAAGTCTGTCTTACCCTTGATAGATGAATTTGTGACTCAAAAGGGTAAGGTAGGATTAGGATTCAAAGGTAACCCCAGGGCAGCCCAATTCAAGAGAAAAGGCAAAGCTCCTGTCAAGCCACTAAACCTTTCAGTCCCTATTAAGTTTAGAAAGGTGCAAGTGCCTTCTAACCAATATGATCATGAAGATATACATGGTCATTTTAAGACTAATGTTCTGATAAACAAGGGTGTAAATGCCAACAGGCCTATCCATGTTCATAAACCCAATGGTTATAAGAAATCAGTGGGTGAAGCTACTGCAGCACCAGCAATGGATAGAAATTCTTCTATCAAGGGTGCATCTAGATCTAGATATAATAAGTTTGAATGTTGGTGCTGTGGCAAGAGAGGTCATTTTTCATTAGACTGCTGGCATAACACAAGTGTTAGAAAGAACAATAGTCTACCTGTTAGAAGAGATAATGGTAGCTTTGTTAATGCTAACCTGAACCAAGGACCCAAGACTTACTTGAGTTCTAAGGGTAAGTAAATCTGTATTGCAGGAAAGTCCAAGTGGTCATGCCCCTATATGGTACTTGGACAGTGGTTGTTCCAGGCACATGACTGGAACAAAGGGGCTGCTGAAGGAGTATATATCTGTCAAAGATGGACCTAAAGTGATCTTTGGTGGATCTGAAAAAGGAATCATCAAAGGGTTTGGTAACATTTCTACTAACCTAATTACTATCACCCAAGTGGCTTATGTAAAAGGTTTGAAACACAATCTAATAAGCATAAGCCAGTTGAGTGATTTAGGATATGACATTTCATTTGTTAAGGATGGATGTCATATCAAAAGGTCAAGTGATCAAAAGATCATATTGACTGGGTATAGGAAGAGAAATGTCTATTGTCTTAATTTTGTATGTGAGAACAAGGCTTCTTCCATCTGTCTTATAGCTGATGATAATGCTTCTCATTGTGTCAAGTGGCACAAGAGATTGACTCATCTTAACTACAAGACAATTGGCCAACTCTTTAACAAAGAGTTAGTGAGGAATGGTCCTCAAGTTAAGTGTATAAAGGAAGAAATATGCTCAGCTTGTCAAAAGGCAAGCAGACAAAATCCTCCTTTCAAAGCCTTGAAAACAAGGATTCTGTGAGGTGCCTATACCTCTTATATATGGATCTTTTTGGTCCTATGCCAGTTCATAGTCTAGGTAGGAAAGTCTATACTTTTGTGGTGGTAGATGACTATTCTAGATTTACATGGGTATTCTTTCTGAGACAGAAATCAGAAACCCCAAGTGTATTACTTAGTTTTGTAAAGCAAATTCAGAATGAACTGAATAGTACAGTGGTCAAAATCAGAAGTGACCATGGTACTGAGTTTCAATCTGAAAGCATGACAAAATTATGTGAAGACTTTGGGATTTTCCAAGAGTTCTCCTCACCTAGAACACCACAGTAAAATGGCATTGCTGAAAGAAAGAATAGAACATTAATTGAAGCTGGCAGAACTCTATTGAGTGACACCTCTCTCCCAGAATATTTCTGAGCTGAGGCAGTTAACACTGCATGTCATGTGATCAATAGGGCTTCTATCACCAAGAACTACAAAAAGACTCCCTATGAGATTATGAAAGGTAGAAAACCAAATCTATCCTACTTCAGGATCTTTGGTTGTAAATGCTATATACTTAACAATGGCAAGTCATACCTAACTAAGTTTGCTGTCAAATCCCAAGATGGGATATTTGTTGGGTACAGCATAAATAGTAAGGCCTATAGAATCTACAACTTGATTACTCAAGTTGTTGAAGAATCTATACATGTTGTGTTTGATGAAACAAGATTAATCAACTGTGAGTTGTCTTGTAGATCAAATGATTCAATAGGTATAAGCAAAAGAATGGACAAGCTCTCCATTGCTGAAGCATCAAAGGAAGATGGAGCATTGGAAAATGAAGGCTACTGTCCAGGGGGAGTACAAGACTCAATAGAAGCTGATGAAAACCAAGAGGTTCAGCATGAAGAAGGAGCTGGAGATGTTCAACCAGAAAGGAATCTTCCTCCAGCTACAAGACATTTAAGAGATCATCCAGCTGATCAGATTATAGGTGATCCAAGATAGGGAGTGCAGACTAGAAGCAGAAATCAAAGCACAGACCTGCATTCAAGTTTCCTGTCTCAAATGGAGCCTAAGAAGTTTGAAGAAGCCATCCAAGACCAGCACTGGATTGATGCTATGCAAGAGGAGCTGAATCAATTCAGAAGGTGCAATGTCTGGGAGCTTGTTCCTAAATCAATAGGCCACAACATAATTGGCACAAAGTGGATTTATAGGAATAAATTGGATGAGAGTGGAATAATAGTGAAGAATAAAGCAAGATTGGTTGCAAAAGGATACAGGCAGGAAGAAGGGATTGACTTTGATCAAACCTTTGCCCCAGTAGCAAGGCTGGAGGCAATCAGAATGTTTCTTACCTATGCAGCCTATCAAGACTTCAGAGTGTACCAGATGGATGTGAAATCAGCATTCCTGAATGGTGATTTAAAAGAGGAAGTCTATGTAGAGCAGCCATCAGGTTTTGTAGATCCTCTTAAACCTGATTATGTCTATAAGCTTAGGAAAGCTTTGTATGGGTTAAAGCAATCCCCAAGGGCTTGGTATGAAACCCTGTCTACTTTCCTTATTAAGAATAAATTCTCAAGAGGAAAAATAGACAAAACTCTATTCCTTAGGAAATCCAAAGGTAAGATCATCTTAGTTCAGATCTATGTTGATGACATAATCTTTGGATCTACTGAAAACAACCTTTGTAAAAAGTTTGTCAAACTTATGCAAGGGAAGTTTGAGATGAGCAGTATGGGGGAACTTAAGTTCTTCTTGGGACTCCAAGTAAGACAGACTGATAATGCCCTGTCCATATCCCAGTCTAAGTTCACCAAAGAATTAATTAAGAAGTATGGTATTGAGTCATCCTCCACTATGAGAACTCCTATGGGAACAAGTATGCCTATATGCAAAGATGATGCAGGTAAACCTGTTGATGAATCTTTGTATAGAGGAATAGTTGGCTCTCTACTATATCTCACTGCTAGTAGACCAGATATTATGTATGCTACATGTGTCTGTACTAGGTACCAAGCCTGCCCTAAAGAATCTCATTATACTGCAGTCAAAATGATTCTGAGATATCTTAAGGGCACACCTAATCTAGGCCTTTGGTACCCTAGGAATAGAGATTTTCTACTAACAGGTTATTCAGATGCAGACTTTGCAGGGTGTAGAGAGGACAGAAAGAGTACAACAGGTACTTGTCAATTCTTGGGAGGAAGATTGATTTCATGGAGTAGTAAGAAGGAGACCAGTGTGGAAATATCCACAGCTGAGTCAGAATATGTTGCTGCTGGCAGCTGCTGTGCACAGCTATTGTGGATACAGCATCAGTTGAAAGACTATGGTATTCAAGTAAGTAGAATACCTTTATTGTGTGATTCTAAAAGTGCTATTTCTATTGCTAATAATCCTGTTTCTCACAGTAGAACTAAGCATATAGAAATTAAATACCATTTTCTTAGAGAGCATGTAGAAAGAGAAGACATCTCATTGGAATTTGTTAAAACAGATTGTCAAATAACAGATATATTTACTAAGCCACTAGATGAAACAAAATTCAATAAATTTAAAATTGAATTAGGCGTGCCGACCATTGATTAGTTTATCAACAAACTTACAAGTGATATTAGATTATCAAGTGGTATAGACAAAAAACAGAAATTGGCTAAGTAAAATAGTGTCGACACATTAAGTGATAATGTGTCGACTCAGTGAAGTCATGTCGACTAGTTAGAGAATATGTGTCGACACAGAGAATTTGTGTCGACACTTAAGAATCAAATAGTCGACTCATCCAGGAATGTAGTGTCGACTTCACCAGAATAGTGGTGTCGACACTTACAGATTTTGTGTCGACACTTATCTTAAGAGTCAACACAGAATTTCTTATGCTCTACTATGTCTCTCAGGTGTCGACATATCCACAATTGGTGTCAACACATAGTAGACAGACTTGCTGTCAAGATAATAGAAGTTTGTGTCGACACACTCCATCTGTGTCGACACATATAGACTGTTTTTGCCCGACTTTTGATCTTCTTTCCCTAGAAGGTATAAATAGGTCAAGAACTTATTCTGTCGACACGCTTACAAGGTTTTGGAGACTGAAACCCAGTGTCGACAATCTCTCTCTCTTCTCTCTCAAGATTTCTCGTCTGATCAATGGCGCCAAAGGTTGCAGATAACGTCAACGAAGGATATGAGTTGGTGCGCAATGCCTTTGCGGATGCCCCGACAGATGTTCAAAGGGTTGTCACTCTAATTTCTGAATCTGGATTAGAATTTCTAGTTTCTGAACCATCAAAGATCTGGAAGAAGGAGGTGATTGAATTCTTTACCTCTGCATCAGTGGATTCAGCTGGTCTCAAGATAAAATCCACTGTTCATGGGATGAAGGTGAAACTGACACCAAGAAATTTAAGAAAAACACTTCAATTATCAAACATTGAGAATGAAGAAGAGGTTCCAGCCTCTACGACCAGGGAGGCTCTCCAATGGTGTGGATTGGATCCAACCCTGAAGATTGGAGCAGCTATCAATAGGAAGGGCATGAATCAACAGGGCAAGTTTCTGTCAGAAGTAGTTGGGAAGGTAATTTTGTGCAAACCAGGTGGACATGATAGGATTTCAGTCTATATGTTCAGCCTAATGACCAGAATTGTGTTTACAATTCCAACTGACTGGTCAGCTGTAGTATTTGATAAGATCAAGGAAGGAATCAAGAAGCCAAATCTGGCTAGAATTGTGAGTTTATACCTGACTGGGGTGATCCCTGAGGTTATGCAACAACTGCCTGGGACAAAGATTAATCACATGAGGAAAATAGATATAAGATTATTTTCAAGGTGGGATAGGGTGCTGTCTAAAGATGTGCCTGATGAGAATAGGCAGGACACCCCTGAGAGATCCCCTGCACATGATCTAGGCACTGCCCAGCATCCAGAAGAGCAAGTGAGAAAGCAGGTTGAAGATCAGCCTGAGTTTACTCAAGTTCAGAAATCAACCATTCCTGCACAGATGTAGGGGGAGCATGTTCACTCTCCTGTCCAGAATGTATCTACTCCTGACCAGGTACAGGTATAGGGAGAGCAAGTGTATTTTCCTGCCAAGGACATTACTAATATTTCTATTCCTACACAGGTGCAGGGGGAGCAAGTGTATTCACCTGCCCAGGATATTCCAAATACTGAACAAGTGCAGGGGGAGCAGATGTCTGAATCAGTGCAGGAGAAAGAACAAATTGATTTATCAAAAGATTTGAATATTGTAGATCTGGATGATTCAACATCTGTTCAAGCTCAGAAGGAATACACACTAGATGAGTTATTTCCTAATGTTGAAATTACTACTGATAGAGTAGAGGAGGAGCAAGACAATGAGAAGGCACTAGACATGGAGATAGAGCAAGAAGCTGAGAAGGAACAAGGAGTTGAGGAGGAGCAAGTAGTTGAGGGGGAGCCTGTGAATGTTGCGGCTGAGCAACATGTCACTGAAACTAATATTCCTCCTACTCCACCTGAAAGAGTTCAAATAGAAAGTTCATCAGACTCTCAGACTGAAGAAGCCAGAATGGCTAAGAAGAGAAAGCTCATAGTCTTCAAGAGAAGGAGCCAAAGTTATAAGCAGGCACTCCAAACTTCAACTCACCAATCTCCATCTGAATTTAACTACAACAAGTTCATGGTAGATTTGCAAGTTAAGTTGGATGAGCAGAGATTAGCAATGGAGAAGTATGTTGATGAGAGCAATAAATCCCTTCAATTTGACTTGGCTCAAGATATTAAGTCTATTAGATTTGAAGTAAATATGAATAAGAAGGAGATGACAGATTGCTTCCATAAGGGAGGTAATGCTGTAGTGTTTTTTGGCTAAACAACAGCAGTCTATCCTCACTAAAGTGGATGATATTGCTTTGAAGCAAGGTTATGTTTTGGAGAATTAGCTGAGGATGAATGATAATTTGGCTGAATCTCACCATGAAATTCTTGAAGAGTTCAAAAAGGCTACTACAGGGGTGACTGAAGCAAGAGCAAAAGAGATGGAAGCTTTTGATCAGAAACTAAAGGAGGCTATAGCTTTAGTTCAATCTGCCATCACTACATCTCAGAAGGAAATATCTGCCAAACTTCAAAAATTGAAACCATATTTTAAAGAAGGTGTGAATTATTTAGATGGCCAGATCAGATTTCAGAAGGATGATCTAAGAGATCATATTACCAGAGAAGTCATAAAGGGGGGAGAGGTTGTTAGTTCATGCTGGTTCAGAGCACACCAAATGGGTGACAAATAGTATTCGAGCCACATTGGGATATCCACCTTTGTGTGATGATGATATGGTGGCTGAGTTAGGAATTCAAACAGGTCTACTTGAAGGCAATCAACCTGAGATTGCCCAAGTCATTTACCCTCCTCCTGATTTTGATATGATTAATCAGCAAGTTCAGGATATGTATAGTCCTCCAAAGGAGGTTACCAAGGTTGTTATTGAAAAAGTTGATAAGCCTGATGCCAACTTGAAAGAACAGCAAGATGCTCTACTATCCAAGAAAAGATTTAGAGAGCAGGCTGAACTTAAGCCAGATTTTGAGCAGTGGAGTCCTACTTCAAGAAATATTATACTAACTGCATGGAAGGCTGTAAAGGACAAAGTACATGAAAGAGGAAAGTGGTATAATGAAATGGAATGGCAAAAGTATGAAGCTAGGCAGGAAGCCATAGTACAGTTCAGGAGAAAAGCCAAGCTGGGAAGGCTGCCACCAGATGCTCAGGAGCCGAGCAAGTACTTTCCAAAGCCCTTTCATTACTTTGAAAGGCAAAGGCTAAAGGAAGAAGCTCAGAAGAAAGCTGAGCTAAAAGGCAAGAAGCCTACTGAAGTTGCTGAAGCTCCTGTGAAGGCTCAAATCCAATCTGGGAAAGGAATTGTTATAAGAGAGCCTGATCAGTCTTAGTTCTAAGTTCTTTCAGATGTTTTGTAATGTTTTGATCATTCAATGTAAACATCTGTAATCAAACATTATCAAGTTATAAACAAAATTTTGTTTGGAATCATATATTCATGTTCACTCTGTGATGAATTGTTAATATTTTATTTATATAAAATATTCCTGTAATGTCATACATCATCATATTATTTTTGTTATAAATGGTGTATATCATTAACTAAAAGGGTTATGACTTCTCCAAATAGGGGGAGATTGTTGGGTACATTGGAAAATGTGTACCTAATTTGAAGAAGCCTAACTTAGCTTAATGATATACATCAAGGTGTATTTGATGTTGTTTTAAGTTGACATGTGCAGGTGAAGAAGTATTAAAGAATACAGGAAATTATTCTAAGTCCATGTGTCGCCATCTGAAGAAACTGGGTCGACACTTCAGAATAATTGTGTCGACACTTGAAGGAAGCTGTGTCGACACAGAGAAAGATAGTTGACCACATTTGTGTCGACACTGGGAAGCAGTGTCGACTCACAGAAAGATAGTCGACCACATTTGTGTCGACACTGGGAAGCAGTGTCGACTCACAGAGAAAGATAGTCGACCACATTTGTGTCGACACTGGGAAGCAGTGTCGACTCACAAAAAGATAGTCGACCTTAACTATGTCGACACCTGAAGGCAGAGTCGACACATACTGAGTTCTGAATCAACAACAACTGTGTCGACACACAGGACTTGTGTCGACACACTGCAAAGTCAAGACCAAGTTATTTTCTGAAGAAAGATGAAGTGTTGAGTCGACACAAATTCTCTGTGTCGACTCATTCTCAAGATGAAGTTCTGAAGAAGTAGTGTCGACTTAAAGGCAAACTAGTCGACATCATCAAAGGCTGTGTCGACACCAAAGTCACTTATGTCGACACATATAGACAGTTGGTCTCGACACTTTCTGACAGTCTGTCTCAACACTTTGCTGTCCAAGACTAAGGCACATGATCTGTTTGAGGACTTGACAGCTGTGAGTTATGACAGGTTAACTGAAGCTGTCAGACTTATCAGAAGTCAGTTAGAAACCGGATCAGCCGGTTACCATGAAGTAGATCTATAAATAGACAGATTCAGAAGAAGAAAAAAAATATACAAGAGGAAATTAATTCTTAATCAACACATCAGTTAAGAGACAAGTCCTCTTTTCAAGAAAGTGCAAGGCATTAAAGAAGATCTTCATCAGAAGATCTAAGAAGACGATCTCAGGATCAGTCTAAGTAGAGTTCTTTCAAGAATTCAGAAGTATCATCAAAGGTGTTGGATAGAGAGGGATCCAGCCACTTGAAGAAGAAGAAGGAAGCCATCATTGGTTTCTCAAGAAGCTGTTTGGAAATCAACTCAGCTAAGTTCAGATTCAAGAAGCTTTGAAGAAAGCTCAGATTCAGTTGATTTCATCAGCTGATCAAGAATTGTCTTGTTCTTTTCTCTCTCAACAAAAGCAATACATTAAAAACTTCTTTTCTAATTTCTGTAGGATCTGTCAATACAGATCTGAGTTGTAAGCCTGTGTTATAAAGGCTGAGTGTAGGAGAGTTGATCTCTGAGTGGTAGGGCTGTTTGCCTGAGTGTAAGAGAAGGTTCTTCTCTGAGTTGTAGGCTTTGTGATAAGGCTGAGGTAGGGCTGTTGAGCCTGAGTTGTAGGAACCTTTTCAGGTTCTGAGCTGTAGGATCTGTGGATCTGAGTAAAGAGGAAGTTTGGCCGAATCTAGCATACTGCTAGATAGGTGAAGGGGGAAAGTGGATGCACCCAGACCTTGGGGAACCACTATAAAACAGTGTGCAATCTGTGATGGTTAAATTTCTGTGACTGCTGTGCTGTGTGTTTTAATTCTGTAATTGAATTCTGCCAAAAAGTGTTAACAAGCATTAGAACCTATTCGCCCCCCCTCTAGGTGTTTAGGTTGTCTTGAAAGTAAAACTATCACTTCTCGCTGCCGCGAGCTTGGCGAGGGCACCGATGAGGCAGCGGCGAGGCTTCCGGCGAGTACCGTGAGCGGGCGCGAGGCTTCGAGCCTAGAGGTCTTGGCTGCAGGGAGGTTGGCGGGAAAGCCGGCGAGAACAGCCCCGGCGAGAACAGCGGGCGAGAGCGAGGGCTTCGGCGAGACCTCCCGGCGAGATGTGCTGCATGAGCCTTAGGGCGACGGGAAGAAAACAGCAAAGAAAATCTCTCTTTAATAATACTCTCTCTCTCCCGCCAATATATCTCTCTCGCTCTCTATATCTCTCTCTCCCGCCAATATATCTCTCACTCTCTATATCTCTCTCTCCCGCCAATATATCTCTCTCTCGCCAATATATCTCTCTCACTCTCTCTCTCGCCAATATCTCTCTCTATCTATACAGGAATTTTTAAAACAACAAGTCTTTTTTCATCTACTAAAACAAAAGCATGCAGCCTATTTATAGGCAAACAAAACAATCCTCTCTCTCCTCATTAAATGCTAAAAACAAAGCATAAAAAAAAACACAACACCCCATGCAGTGGGGCCCGGTCAACTGTCAACAAATTCCAGCACGGTCCCGGACCGGTCCCAGGGGACCGAAGTGGTTCCCCTTTTTTGATCAAAGACCGGTATAACACCGGTTTTTGATAAAAACCCGTTCATTTCACTTATAAGTTGTAATGAAATAGGTGTTTCTCTGATTGAAATCTCTTGTTTTATAATTTATCCTCTGATTTTAAAATTAAACTTGAAATAGTTGTTATTTTAGTTGTAATTAAACTTGAGATAAAATAGCAAAATATAATTTTATATTTTTTTTAAAAGACTAAGGGTCCGTTTGTGGGGACTTATTTTCACCGATCAGGCGGTTACGACCGCATGAATCGGACCTTAATCATGATCCGATTCATGCGGTCGTAACAGCCTGACCGGTGAAAATACCCCCCCCCCCCCCCCCCCCCCAAACGGAGCCTAAGGCTCCGTTTGGGAGGACTTATTTTCACCGGTCAAGCGGTCATGACCGCATGAACCGGGACTTAAATAAGTCCCGGTTCATGCGGTCATGACCGCTTGACCGGTGAAAATAAGTCCTCCCAAACGGAGCCTAAGTGACCCGCAACAAGCGTCTTCCATTAATATAAAAGATTACTTGGTTTACACTTTTTATTTATTTATAAAATATCTCCTTTGCACTTCTAATACGCTCCATCTTACAACCTTGCTTCCTGGTTGTTATAATCATTTATATTGCGAATTAGTATTGCGAATTTGAATTCTTCCTCACCATCTTTTTCTGCTTATGTGCACACATTGTTGCTAGCTGGTACATAGCAAAGAATTTGTCTAAAAAAATACTCGAAAATTTGTTAGAAATTTTACATTAAAATATTTAATATATAATATTTTTTGAAGTCTTATTTGATGTTTTGTGTTGGGCTCTTCCTAGTTGATGATAAACTTCAAAACAAAATGGAGGGAATCTGAATATTTAGAGAGAAATTTTTCATAAAGAAAATTATGAACCCTTTAGGCTCCCATGCTTATCTTCACTCATGCTAAAGAATATGTAAATAATTTCACATCTTCATATTTGTTCAAATAGGCATAAAGAGTAACTATGAACCACAAGCATGCGCACGCGGGCCAAATCCGGATTTAGGATTTCAGATTTGGGATATAATTGAATTGAATTGTATTTTTCTGTACAAAATAGTTTTGACACTCTTGAATCCTAAAATTCTGAGTTGCGTCGACTTCTCCCTGTCTGCGTCTACTTGCGTCGATAAGATCTCGACGCATGTGTCGACAAGAATGCGCCGAATCCACCTTGCGCCGATAAGGACTCAACGCTTACGCCGATATGATCTTCGTCGACTTGCCTTGGCTAGTTGCATCGATAAGAACTCGACATGTGTCAATAAGAATTCGACGTGCGGCGATAAGAACTCGACGCAACATGCGCCGACTTCTCTGCCAGATTAATTATGTTACGCGTTAATTTACTTTATACGCGTTTTTTCGCCATTACTCTCATACGTTTCTTTGCACGATTAAAACTTACCAATTATAACAGTTGTAATTTATTACGTGGTTTATTTTCTTACCGTTTTTGATGCTCCTATTTTGGAGAATTTTTCTGAATCGTTTCGATACGTTCTCTGAAAATTACTTTCGTATTCTCTCTCGCTTTTACGACGATCTGCTTGGTGATTTCATTTTCTTTACATTTGCTTCATCAAGTAGAATTTTGAGTGCTGTGTTTCTTCGGTGTCCGCGCACATCGAAGTTTCAGGATTTTGTCGGGTATTGTACCTTGAACGAGTGAGCATCGGTTGAGAGCTCTACCAGAGGATGATGCAACTTTCTTTAGGACAGTGACCACATGCCTTTTATATATATATATATATATACACACAAATAAATATCGTTGACCAATAGAAAAGCGCGGTGTAACGCGGCTGATGGTGTAACGTGGTAACGCGTGGTGTAACGCTACCCTTCCTCCCGATCCCGCCCTGCTTTAGCCCAACTTTAAAAAAAATTCACTGCGCAGCCGCCCGCCACTATTGGCGTGACTGATAAGCGTGCCGGGCCAAAGGTGCAGGCCATACCATTGGAATATTTGACATTTTTGACTTCGGACAAACAAAAACTATCAACCCCTTTTGTCCCACATCGTGAGATTCAAATTATTTAAGGATTTAAATGCTGTCAGGAGGCAGATTTACTTAAAATTGAATTTATAATTGTTTCAGCTGCAATATTTTGGGTGTATTCAAGCTGCAGTAGTGTTCAGTCGGACAGGAGGGTTTATAAAATTTTTTGAAGACATTTTATGTCCTAGGGTAGGAGACCTGTAAAAAATATCGTGATTGTTATCCGCACTATAGTTTTGGTTATTCGCACATATTTTTTCCTAATTTTTCGTGCCTTTTAGAAATACGTCTTCTACATGCATTTTTACGAAAAGTGTTCAACACCAAAGTCGTAGATCTCGTGTTGAACACTTTTCCTGAAAATGCATGTACACTATACTTCTATGCGAAAGGTACTCTTGCCTTAATACACATGATATAAGTAAGTAAAAAAAGAGATAGACTTATATACGTAAAAGATTATATAACACCAAACCTATCCTATTTAAATAAAAATTCACTTATCAAGCCCACAGATACTTACGTTAGCAAAAGTCAACAGAGGATTTCTAAAGATGCAAAATCTTGGTGTATTTTCAAAGTACGTCTTTTACATGCATTTTCAGGAAAAGTGTTCAACACGAAAGTTGTAGATCTCGATGAGATCTACAACTTTGATGTTGAACACTTTTCTTAAAAATGCATGTACAAGAAGTATTTCCAAAAGGCGCGAAAAATTAGGAAAAAAACGTGTGAATAACCAAAACTGTAGTGCGGATAACAATCGCCAAAAATATATGTTTAGTACACACCCTATCATCCTAGATTTAAGAGCCCTATGAAATCTAGATCACAATGCATTCCTGTAATAGATCATCCTGATTGATTGAATTGATTGAATGGTATGTCAGAGTTACACGGGATCACGAAAGTATATATATAATATTTTTTTTATTTCTCATCCCTCTATTTTATAGGTTTTACAATCTAGTTATTTAAGATTTGATATTGTTATTATTATTTTCTATAATTTTCAACAACAATAATAAAACTCAAGCGTTTATCATACTGTGGGCTAGGCTATATGGATGCTTTGTCGTCATTGTCCTATCTTATGTTGGCTATAATTTTCAAAATGGAAAAATATACTAATATAAGTATATATGGAAAATATTCCAACAAAATTTTCATACGGAACCAATGAATTATGGCGCCCTATGAAAATCTAGACGGACGATCACAATGCATTCGTGTAATCGATGTGAAAGTATATATATAATATTTTTTTTATTTCTCATCCCTCTATTTTGTAGGTTTTACAATCTAGTTATTTAAAATTTGATATTGTTATTATTATTTTCTATAATTTTCAACAACAATAATAAAACTCAAGCGTTTATCCTACTGTGGGCTAGGCTATATGGATGCTTTGTCGTCATTGTCCTATCTTTTGTTGGCTATAATTTTCAAAATGGAAAAATATACTAATATAAGTATATATGGAAAATATTACAACAAAATTTTCATACGGAACCAATGAATTATGGCTATGACATGCATGCACTTTTTTCTCTCAAATACGAGCATTTTATACTTCGAAACAATCCCGAGCACATTTACTGCACACTGATTGCCCAACTGACGAGTTTTTCTCAACTGACATCATAACCAAACCAAGCCATCATGGTTCAGTAAATCAAGGAATGAAAGTTACACATCGTGCCCCAGGCACTAAAATAGCAGTGGCAATCGGAGGGCCACAGGGCGTCCCATTTGCCCTACATAAACATAGAGGAATAAAAAAGATGATGCATTAATTGCCTCCCTAATACAACCTCATGGAGTATAATTACATGCTTGATTCCTAATCTGGAATAGAATTCTATTAGAATATATTCATATGCTTTGTAATGAACTCACAATGAACACCACCAACAATAAAGACAAATTCAAAATAAAAATCCACCTCTAATGTAAAGGCAGACAAATATACATTGTTAACATGCATATAAAAGAAGGCAAATATTAGCTGTAACTTGAACGTGTCTATGCTCAACCATTGTTAACCGCAACGAAAAAAATTTGAAAATTTTATCTGCAACCAAATTATTAATCGCAACGCAGTATATTTTAAAAAGTCATTGTGATTTATACTACCTAATCTATTAAGAAAAATGTTCATGAAATAATAACATCAAAAAAGAAAATATCATATTTTTATGGTGAATCAACAAAGGAGCACTGAGAAACCTGGAATTAACAAAAAAACTTAAAAAATTCAACAATCTTCCATTTCCTGCTAGAAGGGATGCAAGAAACCTGAAAGGGACGACGAGGTTGACAGCGATGGAAACTTGGGCAGTAGGGCGGCATCACGGCTAGGGCTCCAGGTCGGGGGTTGCGAATAAAAGGAATGGGAAATGTTTGACTTGCGATTTATAATTTTGGAGAGAACAAACGAATAGACATTTTTAAGAATTTTGGAATGCAGATAGTCATTTTTTTGGTTGCGCTTAACAATCACCAAAAAACACCAAGATAAATTTAGTGAGGATGCCCTTTGTTGGTTTTGGCTCCTACCCGGTTCAAGTGAACCGGACCCCACCGTATAAAACTGAACAAAAAAAAAGAAAGAAATAAAACCTGTAGCAGTTTTTTGGGGATAAGGTATAACCGCCTGTTTTTTGAACCAAGAGAGCCACCCCTTGTCTTTTCATTGGTGACCGCAGCCCGTGAGAACCCCGCTTGGCAACAAAAAAAAAAGAGCCTGCTTCATTTTTGAACAGTGAGCCGCCTGAATCTTTTTTGCTTTGGAGTAGCCGGCCAAGGAGGAAGATCAACCCCCCTCTCTCTCTCTTCCTATCTCTCTCTCGCTCGTGCACTCGGAGAGGCCTCCGGCCTTGGGTGTAGTCGCCGGTCTTGGAGGAGATATCCGCCGGCGTAGAGAGAGGTGTTGCCGCCGGGCTTGGTGGAGTTTCTCACCGGCGTTGCAGTGGATTTTCTAGGGAGTGGAGAGGCGCGGTGTCGACGGCGTGCGCGTGTGCAGTTAGCCTCGACAGAGGTTTCTCTCCGGTGGCGGCGTTGTTCTCCGGTGGTGGCGGTGGTTGCGGTTGAACGTCGGATATTGACGTTGAAGGTTCCGACGAACCTTGTGCATCCGTTATTCAGATTGCAGTCCAGATTTCTACACTCACGCGGATCGTGCGCGTCCGGCGCATTCGCGGTTTTCATCGGACGGTCCATTCTCTCTCACCTTGTTTTGTATTTGTATGCATTTACTTTGTTGATATACACTGCGTGGTTGTGCCTCGGTGGGATTGCCGAGTGTCTGCATTTAATTTCATATTGTTGTTACTTGTATTTCCCTGTATTATATATAGCAGTGCCGGTTTAGCAGTGCCTGTTTCTCAACAAGTGGTATCAGAGGGAGGTTCTCCGCAGGGTGACTGATTGGACGTTCCGGTTTGAGTTTGGGTCAACGGTAGGTGACGACATTGGTCCGCTCCCTACCTTCTCAGGCTTGTTCCGTGAATTAATCAGATTACCGAGGAGTCGATCGTGGTACTGTTGGCAGCTATGTCAGGGAAGAATGCAATTTTGGACAGATTTTCAGTAGAGAAGTTCGATGGCAGTGGGAATTTCAGCCTATGGCAGATTCGAGTTAAGGATATGTTGGTTCAACAAGGTTTGATTCGAGTCTTGCGGGGCGCGACAAATTAACCACGGCAGTTAAAGATGAGGAATGGAAGGATCTTGATGAAAAAGCCACGAGCACAATCAGGATGTGTGTTGCTGACCAGGTGCTCTTCAACATAGGGACTGAAGAGACGGCAGTCGAGCTTTGGGAGAAGCTGGAGCGACTGTACTTGGCAAAATCCGTGACGACAAGATTGTTGTTGAAGCAGCGCCTCTATGCGCTGAAGATGCAGGAAGGTGGCAACCTGCAGGAACACTTCAATGTGTTCAACGGTCTTCTGAGCCAATTGCACGTGGTTGGCTCGAAGGTAGAGGAAGAAGACAAAGCCCTCTTGCTTCTTACCTCGCTCCCAGCGTCATACAAGCACATGGTGACTACGCTCCTGTATGGGAAGGATACGGTGGGGCTAGAAGAAGTCACGTCGGCGTTGTTATCCAGTCAGATGCTAAAGGACCCCACTCCTAGGGGTGACCAGATCTTGGTAGCGCATGAACGCGGGAGGAGTTTTAACAAAGGATCGAGCAGTGCACGAGCTCGGTCGGCGTCGAAGAAGGCAGTGACGTGTTACCACTGCAGACAGGTTGGTCATATTAGGAGAAATTGTCCGCAGCGTGCAGGAAGTTCTGGAACTTCGAAGGATGTCCAAGATGCGGGCTTGGTGACACTCGACCTGGAAGGAGATGACGGATTTTATTGCGTCACTGAGAGTCAGAGTGACTCTGATAGCTGGATTTTGGATTCGGGTGCATCGCAGCACGTTTGCTCAGATGCAGGGATGTTTAGTTCTCTGGAGGTGACAACTGGGTCAGTCTTTCTTGGTGACGGCTCAGTATGTGAGGTCACGGGGACAGGGACTGTGGACATTCAGACGCATGACGGAGCAGTGCGCAGGCTTGAGCGGGTACACCTGGTACCTAAGTTGCGCAGGAATCTGATATCGTTGGGCAGATTGGATTCCAGTGGTTGCAGTTTGCAGCGAGAGATGGAATTCTGACGGTGAGGCGAGGGCGCACCGTGCTCATGCGAGCTTTGCAGCACGGTAGTTTGTACCGGCTGATGGGGACCACGATGCGAGGTGGTGAGCCCATGTTTTCTGCGGCCGACAGAGGTGACAGTCGTGGTGGTGCAGTGGATCGCCTTCCAGGGACTCGGGTTCGACGAGTCAGTTTTTGCGATCCGATTGCAACGACGTTCAGAGGTTGAGCCGAGCAGGGTTGAGTCGACTGGAGCAGGTCGGCTGACGCCTCAGGTCTTTGAGGTGGTGCTTCGCGCAGTTGTGTGCTTCGTGCAGGTGGTGCTAGTGGAACCGGGGTATGAGCCAAGGTGGTGTTTGTTGGTTTTGGCTCCTACCCGGTTCAAGTGAACCGGACCCCACCGTATAAAACTGAACAAAAAAAAAGAAAGAAATAAAACCTGTAGCAGTTTTTTGGGGATAAGGTATAACCGCCTGTTTTTTGAACCAAGAGAGCCACCCCTTGTCTTTTCATTGGTGACCGCAGCCCGTGAGAACCCCGCTTGGCAACAAAAAAAAAAGAGCCTGCTTCATTTTTGAACAGTGAGCCGCCTGAATCTTTTTTGCTTTGGTGTAGCCGGCCAAGGAGGAAGATCAACCCCCCTCTCTCTCTCTTCCTATCTCTCTCTCTCTCGCTCGTGCACTCGGAGAGGCCTCCGGCCTTGGGTGTAGTCGCCGGTCTTGGAGGAGATATCCGCCGGCGTAGAGAGAGGTGTTGCCGCCGGGCTTGGTGGAGTTTCTCACCGGCGTTGCAGTGGATTTTCTAGGGAGTGGAGAGGCGCGGTGTCGACGGCGTGCGCGTGTGCAGTTAGCCTCGACAGAGGTTTCTCTCCGGTGGCAGCGTTGTTCTCCGGTGGTGGCGGTGGTTGCGGTTGAACGTCGGATATTGACGTTGAAGGTTCCGACGAACCTTGTGCATCCGTTATTCGGATTGCAGTCCAGATTTCTACACTCACGCGGATCGTGCGCGTCCGGCGCATTCGCGGTTTTCATCGGACGGTCCATTCTCTCTCACCTTGTTTTGTATTTGTATGCATTTACTTTGTTGATATACACTGCGTGGTTGTGCCTCGGTGGGATTGCCGAGTGTCTGCATTTAATTTCATATTGTTGTTACTTGTATTTCCCTGTATTATATATAGCAGTGCCGGTTTAGCAGTGCCTGTTTCTCAACACCCTTGTAATTATATAAACTTGCAGGATAATGTTCATAATTATATATACACACTACATATAAGAGAATATGGATCTTTAAATGCTAATAATATCTAATGATTTATAAAGGGCATTGTTATATATAGATCATATTTGGCTATATACAAACCATTGTTATATACAAATCGTATTAATTCAAAACCGATTATATATAGACAACATTGTTATATGAAGACCAATGTAATTTTTTTTAAAAAAAATCAAACTATTTTTATAAGCAATCAACTACTATTATATTACCAAACTTTACAAAAAGATGTAATTCAAGACATATATAAAAGATCTAACTCCTCAAAAAAAATCTTGTCCTTCATCAAATGAAGCGGCCCTACAATCAATAAATAAAATTTTGATATTATGAGAGGAGGCAGGGCACGGACGTGAATGAATTGGTCAAGAACTATGCTTTGTGAATGGATTGGTCATTAAATGTGGTTTGTGAACACACTTCAGTCTGGCAAGCTACAAGGTTTTGAAATGTCATGAATTGTCCTCCGACAAAGGCTAAAGTATTACCGAGTAAAACATCTCATATAGATGTGATTTTCGTATTGCATAGATCTGAACCAAAACAATCTTTCTGAAGGTTTTCCCAAACAAACAGATCTACGAGCATGCAACTTAAAAAATTCTTGTAAAATCAATTAGGACGGAGTTATCAAGGTATAGATCTTGGAGCAAAAATATATATCGTCGGGGAGTTACAAAGATATAGATCTGCAGGTTTCCCAAAACAAAAGGCCAAAACAAAAGGTCAGGAACTTAGGTTTACCAGCAATCGCCTGAGAAGAGATCCTCGGCAAAGTATACCATAGAGACCGCCGAGTAAGGGATTGGCGGAGAGGATCTGCAGAGATTCCTGGAAAACTCTAGATTTGCAGCTGTTGCGGAGGGATACAGCACGGTGGCCGGGAAGTCGACCAAGAACCCTCTTATCGGTGGTCTCTGTCCTTGAAGAAGGTGCCTGGAGTGGACGTAGAGATTTTCCAGGTGATATTTGGCCGTTGGCGACCTCGGCGCGAGCACGGGAGACTGGATTGGGGAGGGTATCACGAGAGGAGGCGGGGAGCGGCTAGGGCTGAACTACGATTTTGTTTTTTTTTGGAGGGAAAATGGAGATTTTAAGTTGGTTGGTATATAGTCGGAAAAAAAGACCCCAAAAATAAATTTTTTGATTTATATACAGACAAACATGGTCTATATATACCAAGCACCTTAAGCGTTAGAAAAACTCAATTATTAGTGGAGAGATGTTTGAAGAAGAGAAATAAATCTATCTTAAGTCACTTAAAACTAAAGGAGAGAGATGGTGGAGACTTAGGCTCCGTTTGTTTCGGCGTTTTTTCTCCGTTGGCGGTGGGAGGAAAACACCAACGTTAAAAGAACATATTTGGTAAAACTTTTTTCTCCGTTCCCAAGCTCCAAAACGTCATTTTTGACCTTCAACGTAAAAGCTGTCCCCTCCCTCCATTCCCACCGCTCCTTTTCCCAACGCTCCAAAACGCCACCCCTGAAACAAACATGTTGGGGTTGTGGAACACTTCCGGTCCTCTTGTTTCTCACACCGGGTTAGCCCACGTGAGCTTAGAGGAATCGAAGTGTGATCCTCCCTTTCGACATCTCCAGGACCGGCCACATCTCCAGGACAATTTTTCCTCCAGTAGTCGAACTGGGTTCGACTATTGTCGAACCCAGCTCGACGATCGTCGAACCCAGCCCGACGTCGAACGTGGAACCCTGCTCGACGTTCGACGTGTCGAACACCGCTCGGCGTTCGGCCGAGCTCGACGTTCGACCAAGCTCGACGATCGTCGATCGATCGTCGAACCTTGCTCGACGCTCGACGCGCCGAACCCAGCTCGACGTTCGGCCGAGCTCGACGATCGTCGACCGCCGCTCGACGATTCGGCCGAGCTCGACGATCTGTTTTGCGGAAGCCTATTTAAGGCGGATTCCGCCTCTTTTTAGGGTAAGACTTTTTCGGTACGATTAAGACTGAATTGCGGCGGCGTATTCTTTTGGAGACATATACGAGGTTTTCGTCGGCGTCGATCCAGAAGGTTTTCTTCTACAGTTTTCTTGTCCAGAAGAGGAAGTAGGTAGGATCGGATTTAGATCCTTGTAACCTGTGTTGTAATCTGTTTTTTTTTTCAGGTGAATACAAGAAGGGAGAAGAAGGGGAGAGAGGACGTAACCCGGTTTTGGGTGAACCTCTGTAATCGCTGTGTTTGTGATTGCTCTGTTTTGTTTCTTTGTGGTTTGTTATTCGTTTCGGATTTCTGCTTCTCGGCGCTCCGGTATTCCTTACATTTGGTATCAGAGCCAGGTTCTTGGATTCCTGGCTATGGGTTCAGGAGGAGTGCGGATCGAGATAGAGAGGTTTAATGGCAGTCGTTTTGATCTGTGGAAGATGAAGATGGAGGACATGTTGGTTGATCATGATTTGTGGGATGCAATAGTGGATACTCCTCCAACAGAGAAGTCTGATGCGGAGGCTTTTGCAGCCTGGACAAAGGCCGATCGGAAAGCCAAAGGTCTGATCCGGCTTTTTCTCACAGATTCAATTTTAACAAATGTCATGGAGGAAACTTCCAGCCAAGGCCTATGGCAGAAGTTGGAATCTCTCTACCAGAGCAAGTCTCTGGTTAATAAACTGTTGCTGAGGAAGAAATGGTACAATCTGAAGATGCAGGAAGGCGGTTCGTTCTCAGAGCACCTGACCAGTTTCAACACTATCGTGGGTCAGTTGATCTCAATTGGTGAGAAAATCTCGGATGAAGACAGAGCTATTACACTGCTGTGCTCATTGCCGGATTCTTGGGACAATGTTATTGTTGCCATAGGTGGTAATGGAGATAAGGCTCTCTCCAATGAGTCAGTATGTGCCACTTTGTTATCTGAGGAGACCAGGAGAGGAAGTTCTGAGAAGACCAGCAAAGGTGCATTGAGTGTGTCCAGATCTCGCCCTCAATAGAGGGATAATAAGCAAGGAGGATCTCGAGATAAATCTCGGGGTAGATCCAAGAGCAGAGAAAGAGAGAAAGAGAAGAAGCCCATCAAGTGCTGGAAGTGTAATCAGGTTGGGCATGTGAAATCCCAATATCCCAACAAGCCCGTTCAGAAAGATGCTGGGTCAACTTCGGGTGCAAAGAATGAGACCGACGGGGGTGACATGTATATTGCTGCTGCATGTGTTGCCCAGAAGGATTCTGATGTATGGTATGTCGACACAGGAGCATCATATCACATGACCCCTCATAAAGACTGGTTTTGTGAGTATGAGAGGTTTGATGGTGGTGATGTCATGCTTGGTGATGATACTGCTGTGCAGATTATTGGGCGTGGCAAGGTGATGCTGAAGATGGCCGACGGGACCATGAAGACTCTTCCAGGTGTGATGCATATTCCTGGGATGAGCAGGAATCTTCTTTCTGTGGGATGTATGGCTGATGCAGGAGTGTCTTTCAGTTGTGACATGCACTCGTGTAGGATGACTCGAGGGGCGATGGTGATCGCCAAAGGCGTGAGGCATGGGACAATGTACAAGCTGCTGGCTGATACAGTGGTGCCTAGTGGAGCACTTATCTCTGAAGGCCAGAAGGATGATCAAGAGGAGAAGTCCAAGCTATGACATCATAGGCTTGGACATATCAGTGAAAAGGGAATGTCTAGTTTGACATCTGGTAACATGGTGGATGGTGTGCCTATGTGCATTACTAGCTTTGGGTTCTGTGAGCATTGTTTACTTGGCAAACAGAATCGGGTGAGTTTTTTGGAGTGGGCAAAAGGGCTGTTGGAGTGCTGGATGTAATCCACAGTGATGTATTTGGACCGACTCCAGTCTCATCCCTTGGTGGGGCTAGGTATTATGTATCTTTCATTGATGATTATTCTCGGTATTCTTGGCTTTATTTTCTCAGGTCCAAGTCGGAGGTCCTCGATAGGTTCAAGGATTTTAAGAGCCTGGTAGAGAACCAGTTGGAGAGAAAGGTGAAGGTTCTTCGTTCTGATAACAGAGAGGAGTATTGCTCGGACGCCTTCGAGCGGTACTGTACTGAGCAGGGGATTGCACGGCAGAAGACCACGCCGTATACTCCAGAGCAGAATGGAGTGTCGGAAAGGCTCAATCGGACATTGATGGAGAAAGCCAGGTGCATGCTATGTTGGGCTGGTTTGGGGAAGGAGTTCTGGGCTAAAGCGGAGGCTACGACTAACTATTTGAAGAACTGGACCCCTACATCTGCAGTGAAGGGGTGTACCCCCTATGAGGCCGTTTTCCAGAAGAAGCCAAATTTGGCTTATGCTCGTGTTTTTGGATGTGATGCATACGTTCACATTCCAAAGAAGAAGAGGGGGAAGCTGGATATGAAGTCCGAGCGGTGCATCTTTGTGGGCTACAAAGATGGCATCAAGGGATATAAGCTTTGGAACCCAGTGACGAGGACGGTGACGTATATCAAGGATGTGGTCTTTCATGAAGCCCGTCCTCAAGTCACTACACAAGCGGAGGAAGGGAAAGCTGCAGGAAAGGTGGTAGTAGAAAGGGGCATGGAGGAAGTTCCTCTGGAGGATGCTCAGATCACTACAGTGGATGTTTTGGAATCAGATTCTGAATCTGATGTTTTGGAGGAGGTGAGCCTTGATGATGAATCAGAAGATGAAGTTGCTGATGCTCCACTTCTGAGGTGCTCAACGAGGGAAAGGAGGGCACCAATCCGGTACTCCCTTGGTGCGGTTGGAGCACAACATTGCCTGAACATGCTTGGAGAAGATCCCATTTCAGCCAGGGATGCGAGGTCGAGGGCTGGTGTGAATCAGTGGGAGCTTGCTATGGTTGATGAGATGGAGTCTCTGCGGAAGAATCAGACTTGGGGTCTGTGCAAGCTTCCAAAAGGGAGGAAGGCCATTGGGAGTAAATGGGTCTTCAAGCAGAAGGTTAAGGCGGATGGCACCGTGGAGAAGTACAAGGCGAGATTGGTTGCCAAGGGCTTCTCACAGGTGGAAGGTGTGGACTACGACGAGATTTTCTCGCCGGTGGCCAAGCTCACTTCTATCAGGATGGTTCTCTCCATTGCGGCTGTGCATGATTTGGAGATTGAACAAATGGACGTGAAGACAGCGTTTCTTCATGGGGATCTAGAGGAGGAGATTTATATGCGGCAGCCTGAAGGATTCGAGGCCAAGGGCAAGGAGGATCTGGTGTGCAGGTTGAAGAAGTCCCTTTATGGACTTAAGCAATCTCCGAGAATGTGGTACCAGAAGTTCGACACCTACATGCTGGAGGTGGGTTTTGAAAGGTTGAATTCGGACCACTGTGTCTATATCCAAAGGAAGGGAGAGCACTTCACTTTCTTGACACTCTACGTAGATGACATGCTGCTCGTAGGAAACAGTGTCAAGATGATCCAACATGTGAAGAAGATGCTCTCGGCCAAGTTTGAAATTAAGGACTTGGGGCCAGCAAGTGTGATCTTGGGGATGCAGATTACCAGGGATAGAAGCAAAAGGAAGCTTTGGTTGGGGCAGCAGAGGTATGTCGAAGAGGTGTTGAAAAAGTTCAACATGGCTGACTGCAAGCCTGTTGGTGCCCCTATGCCCGTGGGGAATAAGCTATCTGCGGAGATGTGTCCCAAGACACATGAGGAGATGGAGGACATGGTGAAGGTCCCATATGCTAGTGCAGTGGGGAGTCTCATGTATGCCATGGTTTGTACTCGGCCTGACATAGCACAAGCAGTGGGAGTGCTGAGCCGGTACATGGCCAAACCGGGAAGGAGCACTGGAATGCTGTGAAGCGGGTGTTCAGGTATCTTCGTGGCACTTCAAATTATTCTATATGTTATGAAGGTGCTGAAACTGGAAGAGTCCTGGACGTGGTCGGGCACGTGGACTCTGACTGGGGAGGTGATCTGGATAGCAGGAAGTCCACCAGTGGGTATGTTTTTACATTATTTGGTGGTGCTGTCAGTTGGATGAGTCGACGGCAAGGAGTGGTGGCACTCTCGTCGATGGAGGCGGAGTATATAGCTCTTACTCATGCCAGTAAGGAGGCCATATGGTTGGGGAGGTTGTGCGGGGAGCTCAGTTTTGAGCAAGGTCCTGTGAAGCTGTGGTGTGACAGCCAAGGGGCTATTCAGTTAGCCAAGAATCCGGCTTTCCATGCTAGGACAAAGCACATAGACATCCAATTTCACTTTTTCAGGGAAAAGGTAGAGAAGCAGGTGGTTCAACTGGAGAAGGTTGACACCAAGGAGAACAGTTCTGATTTTCTTACCAAGGCTGTGCCTGTTGCTAAGTTTGAATGGTGTGCAACAGCAGTGGGGTTGAAAAGGAAGATTGGAGGAGCTGCTCTCATCTGCGGAAGTTTTCCATCAAGTGGGAGAATGTTGGGGTTGTGGAACACTTCCGGTCCTCTTGTTTCTCACACCGGGTTAGCCCACGTGAGCTTAGAGGAATCGAAGTGTGATCCTCTCTTTCGACATCTCCAGGACCGGCCACATCTCCAGGACAATTTTTCCTCCAGTAGTCGAACTGGGTTCGACTATTGTCGAACCCAGCTCGACGATCGTCGAACCCAGCCCGACGTCGAACGTCGAACCCTGCTCGACGTTCGACGTGTCGAACACCGCTCGGCGTTCGGCCGAGCTCGACGTTCGACCAAGCTCGACGATCGTCGATCGATCGTCGAACCTTGCTCGACGCTCGACGCGCCGAACCCAGCTCGACGTTCGGCCGAGCTCGACGTTCGGCCGAGCTCGACGATCGTCGACCGCCGCTCGACGATTCGGCCGAGCTCGACGATCTGTTTTGCGAAAGCCTATTTAATGCGGATTCCGCCTCTTTTTAGGGTAAGACTTTTTCGGTACGATTAAGACTGAATTGCGGCGGCGTATTCTTTTGGAGACATATACGAGGTTTTCGTCGGCGTCGATCCAGAAGGTTTTCTTCTACAGTTTTCTTGTCCAGAAGAGGAAATAGGTAGGATCGGGTTTAGATCCTTGTAACCTGTGTTGTAATCTGTTTTTTTTTTCTGGTGAATACAAGAAGGGAGAAGAAGGGGAGAGAAGACGTAACCCGGTTTTGGGTGAACCTCTGTAATCGCTGTGTTTGTGATTGCTCTGTTTTGTTTCTTTGTGATTTGTTATTCGTTTCGGATTTCTGCTTCTCGCCGCTCCGGTATTCCTTACAAAACAGAGCCTTAGTAGTTCGATTTGACAAAATATTTTGTATATATGAAAAATATAAAAGACTGAAATAATTTAACCTGTTAGATTGCCTAAGAATAGATCTTAACTATAAAATGTATGCTATCCATTTGGTCCCAAATGGCAAGGATCATGGAGCGAAGAGAGGCGGGCGCTGCCCGTGCATCACCAGTTTGGGCGCGCATGAGCTAATGTGCATGTCTTTCGTCTGTTAAAATTTGGAGATTGTTAAAGGCAACCCTAGTTTAGCTAATGGCAACCAATGATAATGACAAACCATATTTTCCACCTGCAGACCAATTTATTATTGGCAGAAAAAGGTAAAAAAAAGAAGTAAAAACAAAACAAAAAAAACAAACAATTATATTGCGGACAACCTCAAAACTACATGTAATTTTCATCATTTTACAATGTGGTTGTATAATGTAAATGAGAATAATGCAGTCCAAAACTATATGTCAACTGGCCAAAATTTAAACCTCTGCCAACTTTTAGCGATAGCCAGCCTGAAAAAAAGTGAACATTACTTATAGATGAAATCGTAAAATATGAACAACAATTTTGTAGTTTGAGTAAAAAAGAGAATAACTTTAGCAGTGACACAAAAGTGTACCATAATTGTTAATTTAAAGCTGCAATGAAATTAAAAAATATGAAAATCCATCAATAAAATATAGACAACAACAGTTTTGGGAATGAAAATAAAAAAATAAAGGTTTTGCACGTACCTAAACATCAGGATCTCATTGTGCAGCAACATCTGTACGATATCGATCTCTTCCAACTTAAAAATATCGATGGTAGCGGACAATCACCATACATTAACAATTGTACAAAATGATTACCATTTATAAATGAACAAAAATTATCTTTGAGAATGATGAAGGTGCTGAATGTAGCAGTAACAAATTTGAATGACTGAAATTTAGAGAAGTGAAAAAACTTTAAATTGAAACAAGATGCTAATATCAATTTCATATCAGGTATAGTCATCCACTTGTTCAACGACATAGTAGCAACCACACAATCTCAATAGGCCAGTAATTCGATTTTTCTTGCACACACACAATGGATAGCCGCAATGTTCATTTCAATTACATCCACCACATCAAATGATATGTTTTGATATACAAGGCATTTCTTTTGAACTCTTTGAACCAAATTCCTTACTATTTAAAGTCAGTTTTGTTACTTTCGGAAGGATATTAATTTCTCAAATAATGACGGTTCACATTTTGTTGATCTTTACTCTTTGTGATAATGCTTGTAGCTCCATTTTAGCCTAACTTTAGGTTTTGATGGAACCAAAGGTTCAATAGAGAGTGTCGAAGTAGGATTCCCTCCAACTCAATTTTTACTTCCATTTTGTCTTGTTGTTGAAGCACATTTGTGTTGCTATAGCTCTTTAGCATTCCCTCCAACTCAATAAAAATCTCTGAAATCATTATCAACTTGAAAGACACTTTGACCAAGTGATCGCTTAATGTCTCCATGTTGCAAAGTAATACTACTTTATAGAACTTGAAAAAACCATCTTAATGACATTCATCAAGGCTAATTCTCTATTAGTAACCATCACGACTGGTAGAGCTTTTTCATCTAGTACGGACTTAAGGCAATTAAGTGCCCAAACATAATCGTCTTCTGTCTTATTTGACAAGAAAATAAATGCAACAAAAACTGTAATTCGTTGGCGTTGCCCCAACAATAGAAAGTAAAAGAAGACGATATTTACTTGTCTTGTATATAAAATCCATAAGAAAAACAATTGAAACATTTTGCAAAAACAAACAGATGTTGGTGAGCGAAAAATAAACTCTCTAAATGGTCGTCACCAACCTTCACTTTATTGAAGCTAGTGTAGTCACAATCTGTAATACATTTATACAAATATTGAATTGCATTCACTCCTAATTCTTTCTTTTGCCTCTTAGACCTTTCATTATAGAAAGTTCTAATAATTGTAACTTTACTCTAATCTTTTTGTTTAAGAGTTGATAAAATTTTTCGTGGCTTCAATCCAACAACATACATATTATGCACAATTTTCTGCTCAACATCATTTATCCGACCAATATAGGAATGAGCTTCTAGGTGCACTAACTCATGATAATGAACACCACATTTCACATAAACAATCCATTCAGTACTAATTACATTTCTTACCCTTTTCAATGTGAAAGGGCATCCACAATTTTTAGAGGAAGACATTCCAATATTCCTATTACTCCAATCTTTGAAACTTTGACTAACACATTTGCATCCACCTCTATCACACCCAAACATGACTCTAGGTTTGCTTCGAGATGTCAATTTGTTTGCACTTTAATGATGATCACAAATTAAAGACTTTTTGCAATATTGCGTGCCCAACACACAAACTCATCCTTCACAGGAAAGCTTATGCTAGTAGTGAAATGGATACTAGTCAAACATATAAAATGGTGTAATACGTTGCATTATCTCTTAATATACCGAATCTAAAATAAAACAAACCCAAAGCAAGATTTTTATTAAGGATTTATTGGATTCAACAAAATCTGAGAGGGAATAAGTGAGTTACCATAGTGCATTTCAGATTCAACAATAATTGGAACCCCAGCCATGCAGCTGAAATCCTAAGTTGGTTCCCTATCATTTCTTTGGAACCAACTGGAGACATCAACCATCACTTTATCACCGGGTGGTTGATAAAAAGGGGTGCCAAGCGGCCATCGATCCGGCGGCTTATATGCTAGGTCGTCAATCTTGAAGAGCGTAGTAAGAGGAATCTAGGTGTGCATGACTTATTCATTTGTGGCTATAGGGGGGGGGGGGAATCAAGGAGAAGTACCAGATAATGAAATGAAAGATGGTGAGGGGATCTAGGATTCGACACTTGAAAAAGCTGAGCCCGAGATACCTTGGGCCGTTTGAAATCGTTGAGCGGATTGGTGAAGCTGCCTATCAGTTGAATCTTTCTGCTGAACTCAATGGTTTGCACGATGTGTTTCAGATGTCGGTGTTGCGGAAGGCTGTGCAAGATCCTGCGCAAGTGGTTGTTGCGGATCAAGTGTCGGTCGATAGTGGGTTGAGACAAAAGCTAAGCCCATTCGAAATGAGGACACAAAGATCAAACGATTGTGGAACAAAGAGATCAGAATGGTCAAAGTCTTGTGGGACAACTGTGGTCGTGAAGAGCTGCCATAGGAGCGCGAGCAGACCATGCGAGAAGAGTTCCCTGAACTGTTCCGTTGAGGTACATTTTATTTGTTTTGTACTTCTGCGTTGTTTCCTGTTAAGTGTAAATTTCGGGACGAAATCTCTTAAATGAGGGGAGAATTAATAAGAAGTTGGTCACTAGAGGTTATCGCCAGGCGGTAGACCTAGCGCTGGCGGTATCCAACTGATTTAAATGACCAGTGTCTCTGGAAGGTACCGCTCGGCAGTAGTGTGATACCGCGTAGTTGTAGCCAATTAATTAGACCACTGTCTCTAGATGGTACTGTCCGACGGTAGAGGTAATGTCGGCAGTAGTGTGTCACGTGTCAGATAAGGTTGAGACGGTCATTGAGTGGCAGAACGCTGCCGATTGGGACAAGTGGCCACCTCCTAAACTACCGTGCGACGGTAGCAAGGTACCGTACGATGGTAGTTTTTTGATAAAATCATGAGATGAGAATTCTCTCTCATTTTCTCTCTCTCTTTCTCTCTCTTGGACCCTGGGATAGAAGAAGGTAGGAGAAGGATAAGAGAGCAAGGGCAAGGCTGATTCAGCCCTGAAGGGAAGCTGTGAAGCGTTCTTATGGTCAGATTTGCGAGCCGAAGCCAAATCCATGGAGAGGAAGGTATTGTGACCGTTTCCATCCGGATCATCTGTGATTTCATGGCTCCTAAGCGATCGACAAGAATAACGATTTTCCTACTTGGACATGTGAAGTCCTTATTTTGGCCTATGCATGGAAACCCACACCAATTGGTGGAGAACGCGGAGTTTCCAATGGCTTGATCGGTGGTATCCCCGGTAGAAATTACATATGGTATCCCAAGAATCGAAGTACAGAATATGCATGTTGTGAGAAGCTCATCTAGACAGGTTGGCTTGGATTGGTGATGGTTATCTTTTATTTGCGTGTAGGAGAAGACTCCGTGGTTAAACATGTACTTTACAGAGTCATGAGGTGTGCAAGTTGCTGCAGCGAGAGTCCTGGAGTGATCTCCAGGAAAACACCAAGATTTGGGGAAGAAATGGTGTTATGTCCCCTACCGCGCGGCGGTAGGGATAACACTGACGGTAGCTCCCAGAGAGCTATGTTTATAATACCTGTCTCTTGGAGACTATAGGCTAATATGTTGAGTTGTGAGCTTAAAGTGCCCAACTTTGGTGGCCGTGAGTGCCAAACTTGAATCCTCGAGCTTTGAGCTTAAAGTGCCCAGCCTTGAATTATTGAGTTGTGAGCTTAAAGTGCACAGCTATGGTGGTCGTGAGTGATAGCCTTGGAACATAACACCGTTATGTACTTTATAAATGGGCAAGAGGAGGCTGAATCACATCGTAGTTTGTTGTGCCCGATGATTTTAGCCACGACCAACGGGCTGGGCCTGAACTGTACCCAACACTATGCTGATCAACTTGGAGTGAGTCACTGAAGTGAATCTTGGAGAACCTCTTTGAAAGTCTTTATTTTCAAGGTAGCTTACAACCTAGGGGGTGAATGAGTTGTCTCACTAATATTATTAGCTTTTAATTTTATCTTCCTTAGTACTGAGTGTGTTGGCAGTAATTAGCTTTCAAGTACCTGCACAAAGAAAACAACACAGAAAAGCACACACAAATTTATAGTGGTTCCCCAACTTTTGGGTACATCCACTCTCCTTCCACCTTGCCAACTTCCTATTAGTCAAGGCACTTCTCCAAACCACTGCTCCAAAGAGCTTACACCTCAGATCCCTCATGACCTCTCAGTCCCCTTCAAGACTTACAACTCAGCCACAAGGCCTACAACTCAGTGATTATCAGATAACCTACCTCAGGCCAAAGGCCCTACACTCAGGATGGGAGGACAACCCTACCTCAGATCCACTAGGGATCCTACCTAAGATAGAATGACTCTCTTACTGCTCTGGCTGTTAAGCCCTACCTCAGATCCACTAGGGATCCTACACCTTAGGCACAAGTGCCCTACAACTTAGTGAGAATGACTCACCTACCTCATACTTGATATCAAGTCCTACAGCTCAGATCCAGGAAGATCCTACAACTCAGAGAGTTTTAACTCTCCTACAACTCAGGCAATATTGCCCTATCTTGTTGGAGCACTATCGCCTGGCGACACTGAGTATCACCATATGATACCAAGTGTTGGATCGTGCGACGCCCTTAGAGGGGGGGGGGGGTGAATAAGGGTTCACTAATTTTTCTTAAACCAGACAAACTTTACTTGATGAATAAAACAATGCAATTAAGAAATGAAGACTAGTTTTTCATAAGCAAACTTAACTACTTAGAAATGTATACCAACAAAAACAATAATGATATATTTAAAATGAATGTTAAAACTGCTTTTCTGAACGGATATATTAAGGAAGAGGTTTATGTAGAACAACCTCCGGGCTTTATTGATGTTAAATTTTCTGATCATGTTTTTAAATTAGAAAAAGCCTTTATGATTTGAAACAAACACCCCGAGCATGGTATGATAAATTGTTTATTTATTAAAGAATGATTACAAAATGGGTAGTGTTGATTGTACTCTATTTGTTAAACATATTCATGATGATCTTATAGTTTTACAAATATATATTGATGATATTATTTTTGGATCCACAAATAAAAAATTTATATGATAATGTTATAAAAATTATGAAAAATGAATTTGAAATGAGCATGGTAGGCGAACTCACTTATTTTTTTGATTTTCAAATTACTCAAAAGCATGTTGAAATTTTTATTTGTCAATCTAAATATATTCATGATGTTTTAAAAAGATTTGGATTTGAAAATCTAAAACAAGCAAATAACCTCATGAGTGTCTCATTAAAGTTAGGAAAGGATGAAAGTGGAATATCCATAGATCAAATACTATATAGAGGAATGATAAGATCACTATTGTATTTGACTGCTTCTAGACTTGACATTATGTTCGCTGTATGTTTATGTGCTTGATTTCAAGCTAATTCCAAAGAGTCTCATTTAAAAGCAGTTAAACGTATTTTTAGATATTTGATTGGCACATCTAAGTTAGGTTTGTGGTATCCTCACAACGATACCTTTATTTTACATGATTTTTTTGATTCTGATTATGCTGGCTATTCATTAGACCGTAAAAGCACGAGTGACACCTGTCACTTACTAGGCCCTTCACTAATTTCGTAGTCGAGTAGGAAATATAATTCTGTTGCCTTATCCACCACCGAGGCCGAGTACATTGTACTAGGTAGTTGTTGTGCACAAGCTCTTTGGATGAAGCAAACTTTAGAAGACTTTGGAATTATTCATGAAACAATTGAATTAAAATGTGATAATAAGAGTGAAATTAACTTAACATATAATCCAGTTCATCATTCTAGCTCCAAACACATTGACGTACGTCATCACTTCATTAGAGACCACATTAAGCAAAACACAATCAAAGTCAGTTTTATAAGCACCGATTCACAGCTTGCCGATATTTTCATAAAACCACTTCCAGATTCCCGTTTTTCATTATTAAGATTATAACTAGGAATCCTGGACATTTCAAGTTAATGAATCGACATAATAAGCAAAACAAGAATAAAACTTTAAGTTACTAGAACATGATAATTAAAATAAAAAAAATTACAGCAACACTATGTCACTTATTAAGTCCCATAATATTACAACACATAATTTTTAGAAAATAATATGAAAATTTAAAAACTTCACTATCGTCGGCGACAGTGACAGTCGTCGGGCGATAGCGTAAACTTTTCTAATCACCCAGAAAAACTTCAGAAATTCCTGCTATCACCTGCACTTGTGTCCCCTTGATCATCAGATGAACTGTGCTCACTGCTCCTCGTCCGGCGTGCTCGGCGAGTAGATGTTCAGGGAGGCTCCATGATCGGATTCTCCCATTCTGCCGTTTTTGCTGGAGTGGGCTTCAATTTGAAGCTTTTAGTCAGAAATTTAAAGAATTTCTGAACTCCCAGAAAGCTCTTCTTCACCTCCCTCTTATGTTCTTCGAACGACTCTCGCAAGTCGTCCAACCTTTCTCGCAACGATCCACCTCTTGGAATTGGCGAGTTACGGATGGTGGACACAGGTTCATTACTCCTTGATGACCCTCCTCGTGTTGATCAGCCGATGGAAGGTGTTCCACTCGTAGAAAATATAGAGGGCACACAATCATTGAAGTACAAATCCGGGTCTATCCAAGTATATTTCTAATATAAAATACGTTGGATGACGACTCCAAGTGGTAGCGTATTTAATTTCTTCCAGGTCGGACTCTTAAGCCTAAATGTGTAGCGTATTATCGATAGGATAAAATCCGCCATATAGAACGACTCCCGTTCTAAGATCATATATGTGACATAGCTCAATTGAGCCGTGACCTTCCGTGTGTCACCAGCCTTAAGTAAAATGGTGTGCCTCAGTATGTCTTGCACCAATCGTGCATCCGCAGTGAGAGTGGCCATCGTTTGAATAAGGGTGTTGATGGAATTTCCATGCAAAACCATATTCAGTAGTGTCCAGTCTATGTCCTTCTGATAGTTCTCTACTACGTCTAAGGTATTTTCATGATCTATTAACCCAAATTCCTCTCTAAGATCGTAGTGGGTTATCTCTACTGTCTGTCCTTGTATCCTTGATCGTACTCTACCATTTAATTCCGTGAATTGAGAATCTTTTAGATGATTGTAAAATTCCCTAATTAATACAGATGAAAATGCATCCGGGATAATGATAGATACTATTCCAACCATAACTAACAGGTCATGAATGTGTGCATGACGGGCAAGATCGAATTCGATCACCCGTCCAATCCCTATGTTAGCATTTTCTATCCCAGGAAACATTTGATAGGAGGAATATGAGTCACTATCTGTGCTTCTGCGGGCTTTCGAACTGGAAGCCATTGTTGTAGATAAATAAAAAAAATTTAACAAAAAGGAAACAAAGGTTTTTTGTATCGCCATTCGGCGACACCCACTGTCGTCGGGCGATAACGTAAATTACCCTAGCTCAATTTCCGACTATAGATCTGGGTTTTACCTTACTTCAGATACCATATCTGCAATTTTTACAATTCTTTTTAACAAAATTCTCTAATGATTACTTAAGAACATTTTCCTAACCACACTATTCATCATCTTCCTTTCTAACCCTTCTTCCCTAAAATCATATCTCATGAACATTAGATCTAAGTTTAGGATTTTCAAATACCTAAACATATGCAAACATTTCCCTACACACTTAGATCTCTAGTCTATGGCTTCATAAATTGCAAGTCTTTCACCAAACCCTAAACATGATCAATCATCCTTCAAAACTTGGAAAATTTCTCATCAAGAGTTCGGTGACAAACTCTACAAACATTTAGATCCTAAAATTCTAAGGAATCAAAACAAAAATCCAAGACCCTTACCTTGATCCAAGGTTGTCGCTGTCATCCACTTCGACTTCCGCGACAAGTCTTCAGGAAAATCTGCTGGAATTGATGCCTTTGACCTAATGAGGCCTTTTTTATATTTTCACACTGTCGCCGATCGGCGATATTCGGTATCGCCAGCCGATAGTGAAAATTGACTATTACGCCAATTTTCCTCCATTTCTCAGGATTAGGCATGGTTTAATGTGTATTGTTTACTTTTGGGTTCCCAATAACATAGTTCAATGGTTCAACCTTCGTATATCCTTTTCTACATACTTAAGTGCTAGTGCTTTTAAATTCGTGAAATTATTTTCGCATGCCTCTAAGTATGAGAATTTTTTTAGTTATGATAATGTTCTTTCACCCACGGTTGTGCAAATCTTCATATGGGTTCACCTTACTGCATATATGAATTGTGAATGTTTTACCATAATCGCTAAAATTGCATGCTCCTGCTAATGCTTTATCCTGATTTCTACATTGCACCGCTCATATTTAATTATCATGTATGCTCTCACAAGTAAATTCAGACTCCTTTCTCAAGCCAACCAAACAAAAAATAATTAAAAAAAATGGCCACAAAAGTGCACATCTTTGGTGATGTGTTTCAAAATGCAAATAAAAAAAAGGCTGACAAGGAACCTCCACCAAGCAATACTTATCCTCCTGATAAGTCTTAATAAGCATTGTGAGGTTGAGCATCTTGAAAAGAATTATAAAGTGTCTTGTGGAAGTCTCTATCTGGATATTTTTTTTTGTATGTGCTCTGCATTCTTGGGTACAAGAACCGCTAATCATGTATAACTCTATGTTATGTTGTTTTTTTTTACATTCCACGTATTCATGCATTTGTACGGTCTCTGCATATGTGTTTTTCGTCCAACTCTCACATGTACACAACATTATCTTCTCTAAAAGTCCTTCTTATGAAAATTAGACTGAAACTTTTCCCAACATATTCTTCACTAGTGTATGTATCTGTGATATAACTGAATGACCATTGCCAATGTTAGTGTTTACTCATTTCTTTCTTTACTATACATTGCTCCCATGTACTATCTTTGATTTCTCCTTTGTGTTTTTCCTTCTTTAGCTTCCGCATTACTCTGCTCTCTCTTTTGACAATATCAAAGGGGGAGAATTTTCAAAGGAAATCATTCAAAAAACTTTCAATATGCTTAGATTTAGCGGGAGTACTCCTGTAGGGGGAGTGTTTCATCAAAGAGAAATTTGTGCACGTACAAATGCTTAGTCTTGATACTCATAGTTTCTAACACTTCATATAATATTTATGATTTCTTTCTCAGTGGATTTGTTATTATCAAAAGGGGAGATTGTTGGAGCATGCGTTCCACGCTTCCTGGTTTGCTAATAACCAATCATGTTTGTATTTGATCTTTATGTGTTTATGATGTGCATGTCTCACATGTCTAGCTATAATGGCTTTTGGGTGGTGTTTCAGGTAAGAAAAGGTGAGCTTAGGAGATATCGCTAAGCGATATTAAGTATCACCGACAGGAGATAGCGACGATCGACGACTCGCGCTCGACGAACCTGCGCTAGTGACGATTGCCGAACCTGCGATCGACGATCGTCGATTCGAGCTCGACGAACCTGCGATCGACAATCGACGACTCGCGCTCGACGAACCTGCGCTCGATGATCGACGACTCGCGTTCGTGGGACACGCGACATCTATTATCATACCTCAGGCTTGAAAAGCCCTACACTCAGATCCAATTGGATCCTACAAGGAGAAAAGTTATTTAATTTATTTGACACAAAATAGTTTTTCTGTGTCAACAACTAGGGCTGAGATGTCTCAGCACTATCTTACTTCACAGCAGCAGGAAGAAGTTCTGCCTCTACTGGAAGAGTTTCAGAATGAAGATTCTGATCTTGCTGAAGAAGAAGATGAACTTGAGCACTTCAATCAGCAAACTAAGCCCACTGGAGAATGATGGCTCTACTCTCTTTCTATTTCAGAAATCTTTCTGATTATGCTGTAGCAGATGAAGATGCAACAACTCACTGAACTTTTTGGTTCCTGCAGGAAGACTTCAAGCTTTTTCTCGGCAACAATGGCGAGGAAGATGAAGTCCAGCCGCAACTTTTTAAATCAATAAAGCCCTAAAAAGTTGTTTGTGTCTTAGCCAATCTCTTCCTTTTGTAGTTCGCCGATCAACGACTCTTAGGAATTAGTGAGGCCCACCTACAGCTTCCAGCTGCACCTTGCTTTAACGGAAGAAGGCGTACAACAGCTTCTCGACAGAGTTTGTCGTGTTCTGTAGCTTCTCCGTACTTGATTAGAAATTAGTTGTCTCTGTCGATTTTGCTGATTTTGCTGATGTCAGCACCTGTGGACTTAGCCAAAATCAAGCATCAGAAGAATAGGCGTTGAGTGAATGAGATTCACTCAACACCAAGACACTTAGACAGAATTCTGTCTGCCTAGGCGTTGACAGCGTTGAGTGTACAAGCCTCACTCAACGCTTTTTGCCTTAGCTTATTCTTCAGCCTTTTCTGCATGCTTGACATTGAGAGCGTTGAGTGAGCACGCCTCACTCAATGCCTTGTTCCTTAGCTATGCTTTCTGTATTTTAGGCATTGAGAGCATTGAGTGAGCATGTCTCACTCAACACTTTCTGCCTTAGCTAGATTTTTCAGCTCCTTGGCATTGAGTGAGTAAGCTCCGCTAAACGCATTTGGACTTGGCAAAATTTTTGCGTTTGAAAACACAGGTTCTGGCTGAATGATAGTCAGTCAACACTTTATCATATGGCGTTGAGTGAGCTTGCTTCACTCAACGCTTGTGGACTTAGTCAAATATCAACACAGATTTTCTGTGGCTTTGACTTACAAGGCAATACTCAACGAATATAGAGTATGACGTTGAGTGAGTGATACTGACTCAATGCCCGTGGGCTTAGCCACTTTTCTACCCATTTCTTCTTAGGCTTTTACTGCATTAGCCTGTCTCACAGTCTTTTGTTGTATGGCGTTGAGTGAGTTGACTTCACTTAACGCCTGTGGACTTGACCACTTTCTCAGCTTGCCACTACTTTGTCTTTGACTGTATAGAGTCCTCTCAGCGCTATAAGTCATCTAGTATTGAGTGAGTAATTTTCACTCAACGCGTGTGGACTTAGAAAGATTTCTGTCTATCCACATCTTAGGTAAGTGTTTACCTGACCTAGCCACTTAGGCTACCTGTCTCATTATTGTTGCTAAGACATCTCTGCATGCATGAACTCAGGCACTCATCAAATACAACTTTATGTATATCATTGACAAGATTAACTTCCTCAAATCTAGGACATTATGGGCAATGGACCCAACACTCTTTGACTTTGTCGTAGCCATAGGTGAGAGTCTTAGGATTCGGGCCGGAAAGACTAGTAATGCTCAAACAAATGTTGAATCGTCACTGAGTACAATGGTGGGGTTGAGTTTCCAATATAACGATAATGTGTCCTGAGTGCACGTGACGTGTGGCTGTGCGTGTAAACGTTTATGGTGAATTGTGCTTAAATTGCACGTTCAGATGTCATTATATGTATACATGTTGTATACCTGCAGGGAAGGATCACCGCAATACCGAGTGAGGGGTGAGGTCATTATAATTTGATCAGCTAAGCTGACCGTTGCCTTATTTTACCACCTCTTGGTGGATTGTCCTTATGCAGGTGCTGGAGAGCCGAGCGAGAAGTAGCGGGTTGGAGACCCTTTGAGCTATGCCGCCCCTCGAAGGCCAAGCGAAGTGTGTTTTACTATTTTCATAAGTGGCTGGTCAGTGTGCCGATGTTTGTAAGACACTTTTAATATGAAAAACAGTTTGTAAGACCTTAAGAGCCAAATACTTTGTAGTTTATATATCATTTCTGTGGTGTTGTTAGTGGACATTCCCGATGTTGGGTTCTAAGTTAATCTTATTTCTTCCGCTAGAATGTTATTCTGAGTTAGGATACGTGTATGGTTTTGAAATCAATGCGTAACTCCACTAACTGTCTTTGTAATATGGTGTAAGGCATCGGCCGAACCTTCTGCTATATTCTTCGAGACGGATGAGAGTGTTACACCATATTCACTCGCACTCGGTACTTCATGGCGACACATACTAAGACTTCAACCAAAAGTTTATGATACTCCAAATGTCACTAAACTAGTTAGGCTTAACTTTTATGATCACCTTTAATTCATTTATGTTGAGATGAGATATGAAACTAAATTTATGATGAACTATAATACAAAGTTCTCCAAAAATTCTTTAATTTTTAGGGGCTGATATAAATGATGTTCTACTGATATATTCCAAATTTCATGCAATTCTCAAGTGATCTTGATAGTCGAATCTCTACATCAATATTTTGCTAAACGCAACTCATCACACAATTTGTACTAGTTATGAATTAAAATATGAAACTATCATATTCCTTGACCAAATGATCTAAAATTAATACCAATGGTTAATAATGACTTAAATAATGAATGTTCAGAAATTCATGAATTTTCCAATTAATTTGATCATAATTAAAAATTCTCTAAATATGTGATACCTTACTTTACACATGAAGTAGCAATTCTATAAGTCAAATTGCTCCAAATAAATTACTAAAGATAAAAAATCACGAGACGTATGTGAAACTTACAAAATAGCGTGAATTGATATTCCACAAGTGAAATGACTATCAAAAATTCTAATAAATTACCACAGGCATAAATTAACCTAATTTAGAAGAAAATTAAAATATTCATAAGTCATTTGGTCACTTTTAATTCATTAACTTATTTTTTGTAATATATTTAAAATTAATTACTTATCTAGGATTTTTGAATCCAAAAATTCAAATTTTATCAGAGATGTATACAATATCACTGACATACAACCAACCTGTTGGAAGAAATTCACAAAAAAAACATTTTATGCGATATGCACACCAACCTCTTAATTACATTTCTTACAAATGGAATATCTCCACATACATAGATCCAAATGATCTCAAATTTTTTCCAGAGCTTAATGATACCATAGCCTACATTCCACCCAAGATTTGGATCAATTTGACTAGATGTAGCCACTTAAATTTCGTGTATATTATAAATCATATTTTGGACAAAACAATGGAAAAATTTTGCCAAAATTCTGACTTTTAGGCACGAGGTGTCTAAGACATATACATGCATGACCAAAATATTCAACAATAAGAGATGTCCGCTATCATAAATTCTTCATAATCTCTACAATTGACGTTGTGAAATGAAAACATATATGGGTAGAAATTTTCCGACCATGTGAAATCACGAGACGTATGTCAAACTTAGTAAGGTGTGAACAATTGATGAGTTGACTGTACTCATGATATTTTATATATATGCGCAAAACCCATATAGAAGCCTTAGCTTATCCATCTTGTTCGACATGTTTTGAGACGAATGCTAGCATACTCAATTGGGAGCTTCTCATAAAAAACCATATATAAATATATAAGTTAGATACACTGTTAGAGTATTACATCATTATACTATTTCACATATTCCTCATTATAATACTACAAATACACATGAAACAACAATTACATGCTTGTGAGGGGGTTTGTGAAGAAAGAAAAAGGTCTTCACATACACAAGAAATCAATCAAAAATTTAATTCTGAATAAACTTCTAATTAAATATGCATATTCTTCCACCTCAAATAATTAACTGTATGATCAAGCCAGAGACTTCGGCTCTGTTTGGGAGGGCTTATTTTCTCCGGTCAAGCGGTCACGATCGCATGAACCGGGTCTTAATTAAGGTCCGGTTCATGCGGTCGTGACAGCTTGACCGATAAAAATAAGCCCTCCCAAACGGAGCCTTCAATTTCTGGTTAGACATCCATTTACAAATGATAAGACTCTTATGTTTCTACTTTTCTGTAGTTATACATTCCTCATATGCCATTTGCCACACTAAGTTCTCAAGTTTGATAGCCTTATGAAAAAGGCGAACATCTTCATCATCACCACCACCACCACCATCGCCGACAACACCATTATCGGTGAAAGAACACTCATTAACTAGCCATGATCATCCTCTGTTAGCTTGCACCCAGAAGTGCTAAAGCTGCAGCATTGTCACTGCCGCCGAGAGATCTTTCAAGGGATTTCTGCTGAAAAGAATTCGATTAAGACTTGATGCTCAAAGTTTGTCAAAAAGATATTAGTTCAAGCCATCTTCTAAGCAGGAACAACTAAGATGGAAAAGACAAGGGATTTGAATAGAGGCCCATGCTTCTACTTTTCTGGGTTTATTGCTGCTGCAGCAGCAGCATTACTTGTTATTTGAAAACACATGTATGTTTTGTTTGGGTTCGTGACAACACATGAATGATGCCTAGGTCTAATAATAAATAAAATTCATAATTTCAAAAAGTAGTTTTGCACAGCATGTTATATTCCTGTGTATATATATGTACGTATATAAATGTATATATCTATACTATATTAAAAAGAAAAAACATTCTTTGGTTAAACATTTGATTTCCAATTTTATCTCTCTTTATTAAAAAAAGTGCTCTCATAGAGACAAAGTCCTCTGACTATAATAAAAAATATGTTCTCACTGCTTGTAAACCCCGTGTAAACCATAAAAAATGAGCAACGAGCATAGTATAACAGTCATGGGCTTGCGAGCGGCGGGAGCACCGTCGTGCCGGGACAATGTCGTGGCTGAGAGAATGTTGCGTGGAGGTACTGTTGGGGTTGGCCGTAGGGGGGTTGGTCCGTGCATCTTTTGAAAATAGGTCATGCTGATCACTTTTCCTAAAAATGTCATATAGTAGGCCTATTTTCAAAAGGCGCGGAACCCGGGCGGAACTATGCGAATCGCATAGTTCCACCCGGGTTCCGCCCCTTTTGAAAATAGGCCTTCTATATGACATTTTTAGGAAAAGTGATCAACATGAAAGTTATAGATCTCGTCAAGATCTACAACTTTCATGTTGAACATTTTTCTTAAAAATGTATGGGTTTTTACATCAAACTCATATATATATATGTATGTCTATGTATGTATGTCTATGTATGTATGTCTATGTATGTATGTATATGTATGTATGTATATGTATGTATGTATCTGTATGTATGTATCTGTATGTATGTATCTGTATGTATGTATGTATGTATCTGTATGTATGTATGTATCTGTATGTATGTATCTGTATGTATGTATGTATGTATCTGTATGTATATGTATGTATGTATATGTATATGTATATATACACACACACCTATATTATCAGTGATAATTTTGAAGATAAAGAATGGAACAAACCATATCATAAGATCAAGTAATCTAGTGCTATTAGCGAGGGAAATACTACTGCAGATAGAAGAAAATCACCTCCCTATACTGATTCTTTAGGATGGTGAATGGCTCTTCTTCACGAATTACACCATGCTCTTCGAGAATGCTGATCAAATCCTGGCACGAGATACAGTTAACAATTTAATACCATAAGGATACACAACAATTTAAGGAATACTCACTAGTATCACATAAAAAGGAAATCTCAAATGAATTTTAAATTTTGATGAGTACAAATATTCCTTTACTAGGGAATATTTTACACATTCAAGGGAGAAGATTAAGCGTATCAATTCAAAAATTACTAAGAAATAAGTGAAAGTGAGATTCACATAGCCTTATGCCAAATATTTGGAACTGTTTTTTGAATTATAATTTTCTATTCATTCTTATTTATTACTGAGGTGCTAAAACCTATATTATAAAAATTATCTTGAACAACTTTCCTTTATATTTTCTAATTTAATCATCGCCTTTTAGCATTTTCCATTCTTCCGTGCTAAATGAAGGTACCCCAATAATTTTATATCCAACAGTAAGATTCATAAAACACTATTAGCCTAATTGCAGTTTTATAAAATTTACGTACATCTCCATTTTAACACCTCACCCTGACTCCAGAGATATCTATCTAGAGTTAATAAGAATAGCCCTCTATGTAACACCATAATTTAGAAATCTAATTTTGCAAGTATAAATTCATGTTTATACATTAAAATGTTCTTTTTTAGCAACTTTGATAGGCCTGTAAGCGGTTCGGTTTGATTCGGTTTTGGCTAAAACCGAAACCAAATCGAATACCCTCGACTTTTATAGATCCCAAACAGAATCAATATGGTTCGGTTTAGTTTGATTCGGTTTTAAACCTCGGTTCGGTTTTCTGGCATAGCTAACTCGTAATAAAATTTGCCAAAAATGTTTTCTTTTAGTTCTCAATAAATTTTTTTGACTTAAATGATAAATTGATTTTGATTTAGAATTATCTTAGAAATAATTACTCATATATATATATATATATTTTGTTGAGAAAAAAAATCAATCGTAATTCATTACATTAGAGGCTCCAATACAATAGCAAAATAAAAACCATTATTCTAACATATTCCAACACTCCCCCTCAAGTTGGACGTGTAATGTCTGTCATGCCCAACTTGTTCAGTATTCTATCAAACAAGTTCTGACTTAGCCCTTTGGTAAGCACATCTGCAAGCTGCTGATTTGATGAGACAAACGGTGTACTGACAATCCCTCTAACAATATTTTCCATGATGAAGTGTCTGTCGATCTCCATGTGCTTGGTGTGATGGTGTCGCACCGGATTGTGGGCAATGTTGATCGCATATTTGTTATCGCAATAGATCCTAATTGGACCGTCACACTTCACGCCAAGGTCCTTCGTGATCGTCTGGATCCACAACCCTTCACATAGCCCTTGTGCCATAGCACGGAATTCTGCCTGTGCTGGATCTGGCAACATGTTGTTTCTTGCTCCTCCAGGTTGCCAAATTACCCCCAACAAGGGAGTACCCTGATGTTGACATCCGGTCATCAACTGATCCTGCCCAGTCCGCATCTGTATAGACCTCTACAGTCAATGCCTCATTGGGTGAGAACAAAATTCCCTTGCCAAGAATGGATTTAAGGTACCCCAGAACTCTGTGTGCAGCATCCAGGTGATGTGATCTAGGTGAATGCAAGTACTGACCAAGGACCCTCACAACATAGGATATGTTTGGTCGAGTGTGACAGAGATAGATAAGCTTTCCCACCAATCGTTGGAAGCCAGGTACATCATCAACGACTTCTCCGTCTCTTTCAAGTTTGTGATTGACCTCCATTGGGCTATCAGCTGGCCTGCACCCGAGCATTCCAGCCGTCTCAAGCAAGTATAGAACATACTTCCTTTGGAATATAAAGATCTCATGCTTGGATCTAGCCACCTCGATGCCCAGAAAATACTTGAGGGGGACAAGATCCTTCACTTCAAATTCCTGAGACAATCTGGATTTCAGATGTTCAACCGCTTCGGTATCATCGCCGGTTAATACTATATCATCCACATAGACAATGAGAGCAGCCACCTTACCCATACTATGTTTCACAAACAGGGTGTGATCAACATTGCTCTGTTTGTACTCGAAAGAGATCATAGCGCGGTGAAATCTCCCAAATCACGCATGTGGAGATTGCTTCAAGCCATACAGAGCTTTCTTCAACCTGCAAACTTTCCCTGCCGATCCTTCTTGGATAACACCAGGAGGTAAGGTCATGTAGACTTCCTCCTCAAGGTCACCATGGAAAAATGCGTTCTTCACATCCAACTGAAGGAGACTCTACCCTTTACACACGACACACGAAAGCAAGATCCAGATGGAGTTCATTTTTGCCACTGGTGCAAATGTTTCCTGATAGTCAATGTCCGCTGTCTGTGTATATCCTCTCGCCACTAACCTGACTTTGTATCGTTCCACAAGACCTTGGGAGTTTTGCTTCACAGAGAAAACTCACTTGCATCCCACAACAGTTTTCCCCTTAGGGAGTTGGACAAGCTCCCAAGTATTGTTCTTGTCAAGGGATCCCATTTCTTCCAGCATGGCTGTCTTCCACTCACTATACTCAAGTGCTTCCTGCCAAGACTGAGGAATAGAAATGGAGGCCAAGGAGGTGACAAGTGCTCTATGTGAAGAAGACAATGAGTCATAAGTCACAAAGTGAGAAAATAGAGGTAGAGTAGAAGCAGAGCTACCTTTGTTAATACCTGACGATGGATCGGGTGATGGCTCAGGTTGAATAGCAAGAGCCTGAGTGTTCGTGCCCCTTCTACGTCGAGTGTAGACCTGCAAAATAGGAAGCACCAGAGGCATCGGAGGAACGGGAGTAGTAGGAACAGGAGATGACGATGGGGTGACCGGAACGGGAGGTGGCACCAGAGATGGAGGAATAGGCAGAGGAAAAGGAGGGGAACTCACTTCTTTAGCTGTGCTCTCCCCTTGAAGAGAATTCCCATAATAAGCTTCAGATTCCCGAAAGGTGACATCCATGGTAACAAATACCTGCTTGGTAACGAGGTAGAAGCACCTATAGCCTTTTTGTGTAGGAGAGTAGCCAATAAACACACACTTCAGGGCGCGTGGATCAAGTTTGGTCTTAGGCTGGGTGTGGACAAAGCAGACACATCTAAAGACACGGGGAGAGAGAGGTAGGACGGACCCCTAGAGTGGTGAGAGGGGTCTGAAACCCAAGGACCCGTGTAGGAAGACGATTGGTAACGAGGTAGAAGCACCTATAGCCTTTTTGTGTAGGAGAGTAGCCAATAAACACACACTTCAGGGCGCGTGGATCAAGTTTGGTCTTAGGCTGGGTGTGGACAAAGCAGACACATCTAAAGACACGGGGAGAGAGAGGTAGGACGGACCCCTAGAGTGGTGAGAGGGGTCTGAAACCCAAGGACCCGTGTAGGAAGACGATTGATGAGGTAGGCCGCGGTGAGAACATCACCCCAGTAATACTTCGGGAGACGCATCCCAAGGAGAAGACACCTAGCCACCTCAAGGAGACGCCGATTCTTACGCTCAGCCACCCCATTCTGAGCAGGGGTGTACACACAGGAGGTTTGATAAATGATACCTAGGTCACTTAGGTATTTATCAACATGAACGTCCATATATTCGCGACCATTGTCACTACGTAATATTTTAACAAGATCACCATATTGAGTAGTGACCATCTTGTGAAAGCGCTAAAAAATGGAAAACACCTCACTTTTATGCTTCATTAAGTAAACTCAGGTACAACGAGAGTAACAATCAATGAAAGAAACAAACCACGAGCAACCAGAAATAAAAAAAGTAGGGCTAGGACCTCAAACATCAGTATGAATAACAACAAACGGAACTGAGCTACGGGGGGTCATAAGAGGAATAGTTATACGGCGATGTTTAGTCAGTTCACACATCACAATGGAAAACATTAAACAAAGTAGAAGACTAGCAGGAAGTAACAACTTCAAAATATCGACAGGAGGATGTCCTAGCTGACAATGCCAGGGATCCAACTCAGAGGGGCGAGCAGCAAAAAGGACGTTAGGAGGCCGAGCGATGCTGGATGAAGTGGAAGCAGAAGGGTCGAATACATAAAGCCCGTTGCACAGTCTACCAGAGCCAATCACCGTCCCCGTCTTCAGGTCCTGAAAAATACAAGAGGTAGGAAAAAAAGTCACTGAGCAATTCATAGAATTTGTCAGTGACTATTAGAGAGGAGATTGCGAGTGAAAGCAGGAACATGAACAGATGAGAGGGTAAGAGAAGAGCATGGAATGGATCCTTTCCCAGCGATGGGAGATAGCGATCCATCAATAATGCTCACTTTGTCCCTGCCCGACAGAGGTGTGTAAGAAACAAAACCTGTGGCTGATCCGGTCATGTGGTCCGTAGCCCCAGAATCAATGATCCACTGAGAGGATAGGTGGGAGGAAGCCGAGTGAGCACCTGCAGGTCCCTGATGAGGATAGGAAGAGGAGGCAAAACCGGACTTGGCTCCGCTGGAGGTCCAAGCATCATCCGTCGGAATGTCATAATTTCTTCAGCCGAAAGAGCAGTAGAGTCCTCCCCAACGTCCGACAAATGGGCTAATATGGGCAGAGGAGACCTGTGTTGAGAGTGACCACCTCCCCGACCACTACGAGAGGCAAGGCTGCCTCGAGGAGGAAAAACATGAAGCTTGAAGCAGGTATCTTTAGTATGGCGGGCCTTCCCGCAATAATCACAGACTGGATGATCTTTCTCCGCAGTTCTCATTCTAGTGTCACGAGAAGGACGAGCCCCAGGTTGAGAAAGAGAGACAAGGGCAGATCCCTCGGGGGCAGAGTCGGGAAGCAGAGTCAGACGGCGATCAAATTCCTGTTGGACAAGGCTATACACCTCGGGCAAAGAAGGTAGAGGAGAGCGGCCAAGGATCTGAATGTTGATCGGATCAAAGTCCCGATGTAAGCCGTGGATGAACTCAAAGATGCGATTGCGTTCTTCTCTTGCTTGGACAAGCAACTCATCTTCAAGAGACACCAGGGTCAGAGAATCAAAGTGATCATACTCCTGATAGAGTTGGGTGAACTCTGAGTAGTAGGTCGAGGGGGGTAAATCACCCTGTCGGAGGAGGAACAGCCGGCGACGGAGTTGGAAGATCTGAGCTGCATTGTCGCGACCCGAATAGGTAGTCTCTGCACGCTTCCAGATATCCGCGGCGGTACCCAAGAAGAGGTAGTTCCGAGAAATGGACTTCGTCATAGAGTTAAGTAGCCAAGGTATCACCAGGGAGTTGTCAGACTCCCACTGAAGCCACTCAGGAGAGTCAGACGCAGGAGCCTTTACCGTGCCACTGACATGGCCAAATAACCGGCGGCTTTTGAGAGCAAGAGAGATGGAGCGAACCCACGGGAGGTAGTTGGAACCATCTAATTTTATAATGGTGATTTGAGGAGCACCATGATCTGAGGGGACGCGATAAGGTCCAACAGAAGCCGTAGTAGGCGAGGCCACTCCACCGGAAGACATGGTGGTAGAGGACTCTCTGCTCGCCATAAGGAAACCAAGAATAGAAATCGAGGAGGCGCCAAATAATCACCAGGGATGTGGAAAGAGAACTGCCCTCATAGAAAGAGGGAAGAAGACGAGGGGACCGCCGACATCGAGAGATTCAAGACCCCATGGATTCGGTGTCCCAAGTAGGATCAATGGTTGCTTTGCAGGAATCATGCTTCCAAAGTGTCGAGACGCTGCGAGTCAGTCAATGTTGGTTATGAGTCGCAAAATCACAACTTGGCGCGATGTCCACATCTCCAATAATTGTTGGAACATCGAATGGAAGGCAAATTGCATGTCAAATCAATTTGAGTAACTAGAAAATTTTAAAATGTCTCACAATTGAATATATTATGACTAAAATTCATAACTGGATGAATTATGAGTAAAATGTGAATTCATGTTTTTTTAATAAATTTCTTGGTTCCAGTCCCATTTCACTTGCTTGACCTCTGAAGGCATCGCCTTGCGACAAAAGCCATATTTTAAACAGGAAAGTAAATAATCCTGGAGTACATTATGTGATAATAGGAGCAACACTCAATTCTATATAATTTAAAGTGCTCATTCTCCTTCTTAATGAACCAAATTCAAAAATGAAAATCAAGAATGTTGATCATGATCAACAACATTAAAACTAAATACGGAAAACAATTATAAAACGTTTTAGATATTAATGTTTTCCCACAACTGCACCGACAAACATTATCATCTTAGAATCGTAGGTGTAATTTCTATTGTATTTGTAGCTCTAATGAATATTTTATAAAATTTGATATGTGCCAACTCTTGCCTATAAAAGGTGGTGGAGGAGGGTCTTAAAGGCTAGCTCGAAATCTCGTAGGCATTAAATATCCCTTTTGGAGAGGGGATTCAAGAGGGAGCTAATCCTCAGAAGTTAAGCGTGAGTATCCCAACTGTTTTGTATCTTCATTCCAGTTATAGTTTAATTTTACGTGCTATTGATGCGTGGTTGCATATCGCTATCAATTGGTGTGATCTACTCATCTCAGCCGACTGATGAGCACCCCTATTAGTTAAGGTTGCAGTCCTTCAGTCTAAAACATTCAACCAATGCCCCGCGGAACACTCGATCCTGCGCATAAGGGACTTCCCTGCTCATGTCCTTCAGCTTGAACATACAACCCATGCCCTACACCTCGCCTCGACAACAACCGCCTCTCGCTCGTCCCTAACCCTAGTCTCTTCCATGGGCCAGCACCCAAGCCACCCCCGTGGCCATTGTTTCGTTTTCTTCTAGTCATGTTATCATCAGCGAGTGTTTTCCCTTGTGACTTCCCTTGTGACGAAAAGCCCTCCAGAGAAGTGTGCACGTGCTCCCAGCTCATGACTATCGCGGGCCTACTATTATGCAGTCGCAATCAACCCTTCCTCCAACGCCTAGTACTCCAAGTCACGAGTTGCAATCAACCATCCTTCAACGCTACCTCATTCATAGGCCATTGTCGTCACTCCATCACCTTCCGCAATGCTTTCTCCTCATGCTCCACGACCGTCCATAATCATCCACGCCGATGAGGATGTCTTCACTTAGTCATCCACTGATTCCAACCGCTTGAATCAGCTCGGCGATCTCACACTCCTCCACAAGCACGCAACCACTGCCACACAACGTAAGTCATCGTCCACATCTCACAATCCTTACCCACCACCACCGTTGATCACATGAGGTTCCTCCATCCCGTAGTGGACATTCAGCTAGCCTACCTCCATCCTATCAATAGTGGTGCTTGGAGACATCGACCCTCTCAGATGGAATGCCAGGAAGAACAATTCTTCGATCTCCACTTCAAGCCTGCCAACAAAAAAGTCTCAATGGTGACAATCTACATTGAAGGCTCTGCGCTTCACTGGGTGTGTTGGACGCGTCAAAACATTCTTTATCTCTCATGGTCTATTTTTAAAAAGGAACTCTTCTGCCGCTACGACACTTGCCAGGAGAATAATGAGTTTGAAGGCCTAAGCTCTGATCACCAATCTGACCATATCATGGTTTACATCGATGACATTAGCGAGGCCGCAAAGCATATGTCGAGCCTTTCCACGGATCATTATTTGAGTTATTTCCATGTCGATATAAAACCGCACCTTCGCGCGCGCCATCGAGAAAATAACCACCCAACCCTCCCCCAAGCAATCAAGAAAGCATGTTGACTTGATGAGGAAATCTACTCTACCTCGTCATTTCGATCTTCCAGACCACCACGACCACATTGTCCTACTCCCAAACCACCTTTGCCACAGATCCACCCCCGCACCCACAATGATTCACTTTACAACTCCATCATTCGGATCCCCCCATATCCACCATTTCCTCCAATGAGAAGACCTCCACAACCACAATGCTTATCCTACCAAAACCTAGAGCTTCGTTAGTATGGTCTTTGTTTTCACTGCAAGACTCTGTGCTCCGCAATACAAGAATGCTCTCTTAATATACAACACTTACTGATATGCGTCAAAGATGATAACCCCGCCTTCGAAGAGTTATACAATCTTGAACTAGCAGACAGCCCCTTCAGGCTTGAACCATGAGGGCAAGGCCGATTCCGCAGATTGGAGCATTGATACCATTATGAGTCCTGGAGACCACAACTGTATTCACTGTTAAGGTGTATGAGTGTATCATCTTAGTACCGCACATGTATTCTCTATATACGTATGTACCCCCTGAGATATTTTTGTAATATGTGATATCTGCCCACTATCGCTTATATAAAGGAATGGAGGAGAGTCTTAGAGATTAGCTTGGAATCTCTTAGGTTTGGGATCTCTCCTTTAGAGAGGGGCTTCAAGAGAGAACCCAGGTTTCAGAAGTTAGGCACGAGTATCCTTCATAATTTTGTATCATCATTCCATTTCTGGTGCAATATTAGTGTTTTTGATACATGGTTGAATATTCCTATAACAAAAAAATGTATTCAATTTTAAGAAATTAATGATTAGGAAAAAAAATTGTAGTGCAAGCTTGATTATATCTTAGCACTGACTTTCAAATTGGTAAAATATGGTTTTTATCTAGAGCAATCATGTAGAAGATTTGCAACAATCCACATTTTCAATTGACCTTTAAACCCAATAAATTTTATTCTAAATTTCATGTGAAGCAGTTGGGAGGTGTTGAAGGTAAGTCCCAAACCTCTCCTGTCAAATTCTCGGATTCAAGCAACTGTTCCACAATAATCTCAAGTACTTGACAGTTCTTCTGAAGCATTACTCTGGCCTTCTCATAAGCCAAGTTATACATCTGGACAAGAATGATGCCGAATGGAAAGAAGTGAGGTATTGAAAGCACAACAGCTAATAAAGAGTCACCATAGAAAATTGCAAAGGTAAGTTACAGATTAAAACTTTCAACTTATTTCTAAAAGAAAACCAGCAGCAGAAGCAAATTATTCTTACTTCTTCAACTTTAGCTGCCATCTCCAACTCATGTTTTGTACCCATACTTAGTGTTCCAATCTGATACAGAGCAGAGAAGAAAAAAATAGATGCCAAATTAAATGATGCATGCGGGACTATATATTCAATATACTTTACATATATGCATAAGTAATCCACTATATAAAGGAGAAATAGTTAGCATACTGCAGGAAAATGTTAAGAGTAAACACTAGGAAAGACGAGGTTAATAATTTCATCACAAATAGGAGGAGGAAATTCCAACATAATTACAGATCATGATATGACTAGCTAATAGAGGGTTAGATGGACTATCCCACAAGGGGTCAATCATATTCAATTGGGTAAACCCACAAGAGGTAATATCAATAGCAATTACTCTTAATAGAATCTTTTAGTGAAAAAAGATGTATGAATATTTTAAAGCACACATGCCTGTGAAAAATAAAACATCATTAGCATCAAGAATGCATGAAAAGTTTACATCGATTCACATTTTTAGAAATAGAAACATACATGTTAAGCACCGCATAACATCTTAGAAGAATAAAAAAATATTTTTTTGCTAATTTGAAAACATTATAATATTCAAGCACCAAATATTGATATCTCCTTTTGGAAGCTTAAAAATTAAAAGGTACCTCCTTCATATGGGAATTTAAATTCTTAGTGTATTCGGAATCTTGCTGAATCATTTAATTATCCCTTTTAATTAATCATGTTACAGGTGTAGATGGTCAATGTGAGATTTGTAAGTGATTAAACATTACTAACTTGGATCATTCTCTTCGGAAGTCGTAGTGGGAGGAGTTGGCAGATATCGTCACCCCCAGTGAGTCAAAGGTAGCTACCCTTTTAACACCCTCCTCAAGCTAACATCATAAACATCCATCATTCCATGCTTAAGAGAGTACGTGCAGGGAAGGCCCAACACAGGGCCCAGTGTGGGCACCCGACCACACTGCATTTTAAAAAGACTATTTTCAAGAGTAGTAAACAAGTTTTTAATTTGTTCTAGAATGAATATATTAACATATAAATAAGATAAAAACAATTGTCTTAGGTAAGTTGGTAGAGTTTGTGACATTTATCCAAGTGGTGTGACATTTATCCAAGTGGTCTTGGGTTCAATTCTCATGCATTACTCATTTATTTTCCATTTTAAAATATAATTCAAACTAATAATATTTTCAAATTTATAATTTTAATTTTGCTTTTTTGTGTGGCATGTAATCATGTGGTCTTGGGTTCAATTCCAATGCTCATTTGTTTATCTATTTTAGATACAATTTAAATTATTAATATATTAAAATTTTATTACTTTAATTAATTTCATACATTTGTTAATTTATAAAAAATAGAGAAAATTGGAAAATTGATTATTATTAAGCAATAATTATCTTAGAGTATTATGGTGAGTAATAACAAAATTTATTCTCAATGTTCAGTAATTTAATTATTCCCCAATTATATATACCTTAGAAGATCAGTAGTTTTTTTTAATTCATAAAAATAGAAAAATTGAATAGCCAACTAGGGTCAAGGAATAATTATTTAAAATATTAGGATGACTAATTAAGAAAATTTTGAGTGTAAAAAAATTATCAGCTGCTATAAATAATTATATAACATTAATTTAATGTGCACATATTTTTATTATATTTGTCATTTTATTTGTTTGAATAATTTTGTATACCGCCCATAGAATAATTCTTGCATCCGCCACTGAGTATGTGTGAAGAATTTTATCAGAAATAGCTATGGTTAGGCCAGCAAGCGGTTGGGTTCGGTTCGGTTTTAAGCAAAACCGAAACCGAACCAAATAGCATAGATTTTTACACACCCAAAAAAGAAACCGAACTGAACCCAATCGGTTCGGTTTCGTTCTCTTCGGTTTTTTACTCGTCAGTTCGGGTTTCTACATTTGCTTCAAAGTTGTTTTATGTTTTTTATGTGCATGATTCTAACATTAAATTCTATGAGATTTTTGAAGTATAAAAATAACATTTAGATTAACTAGTGCACAAAAAAATTTAGAACTAATCAAAATGGAGTTTGACAGAACTAAAAAAGCTATTAAACTAGTAATAATAGGCACCCAAAATCATTCACTTATAGTTGAAAGACAGACAACAAAAAAAATAGTAAAAAAACTTGACTACTATGTGCGGGCCTTGCGGCTTTGCGTGAACACTGAATCCAAGAACCACTGAACCGTGAAGTACAGAGTTTTGAAGGTTGAATGGCTGATAATAAATGTCATTATTTAGATTCGATTTTTTTGGTTTGCACCACGTGCAAACCGAACCGAACAGAAATTAGATCGGTTTTCATCCACTTGAAAACGAAACCGAACCGAACCAGTCAGTTTGGTTTGAAAATTGGTTTGGTTGGATCGGTTCGGTACGATTCAGTCGATTTCGATTTTTTATGCACACCCCTAACTATGATAAACATACCAGCTAGTTGATCCCAGTAGGCACAAACACAGTAATAATGGTTTGGTTCTGAATTCTTTCCCACAAAAAATGACAATGGATCTCTATATGTTTAGTTCTCTCATGAAAGACAGGGTTGTTGGCAATGTAGACAGCAACTTGATTATCATAGTGCAACTATATGGCCTTCTGGATAGGAAAGCTCATGTCGCCCAAAATAGATTTAACTCATATCAACTCACAAGTCGTAATGGCAATGACTCGATATTCTGCTTCAGCAAAAGATCGGGAAACAACATCCTACTTCTTATTCCTCTAAGAAATAAAATTGCCACTCACGATGATAGAATATCCACTTGTACAACTTCTATCATAAGAGGAACTAACACAATCAACATCAAAATAACCGTAAACTTCAAGATGACCATGATTGTGATAAATAATACCTTTTCCGGGGTCCATTTTAAAAAACTTAAGAATCCAAAGAGCGGTATGATAGAGATGAACTTTACGATTGTGCATAAATTGGCAAACTAATTCAATAACAAAAGAGATGTCTGGTCTGTAACATCTGAAATTTACGTGTTGTCTCTCTTAAATTCAGGATCCGATCGCAAATGTTTATGATTGGAGTCAACGACAAATCAAGGTAGTTATTCTCATTAGGGCAAATTTTATGCATAATCAAAAACTTAAAAGGAAGAAAAACAAATAAAAAAAATTATGAGCGCGTCATAGTTTTACCAATTTTAAGATCATAGTGTTGAAGAAATCCGATTGTGCGCGAGGGGGAGAATGCAAGTCATAGTTATACGAGACTAGTGGTTGTGGCATTTTTGTAATATGAGATTAGGCAAAAGGGAGACATAGTTGTTGAACTGGTCTTCATCGCTCAATTCTCAGCCAAGCGCAAAGATCCACCTCTCCCACGATCCGATTTTATTTAAGTAGACGGTATTACAAGCCCTTTTCATTCGCAAGCAAGAGAGTCGTGCGGCTAGGGCACGCCACTCTTCCCTCATCGTCTGGTGGAACGAAGCACTCGGCGAAGGAGATTGATCACAGCCAAGGCTCGATAAATCTTCTCCGACGACTGCATTCTGCCACTTGAGACACACCGTTGACTCTTTCATGTGGCTCGATAAGGCCGACGACCCACTCCTTGCTGTTTCCAGCACATGCCCGACGCTCTTCTTCGTCGTGCAAGGTAATAGTCGACCAGGATTTTCCAGCAAATTTCTTAAATTCCTCTTTCCTCCTATGCCCAATTTCTGAAAGAAGGATTTCAATTTTTATTTTTAGAAAACCTAACAGTCGGACATCTTGCATCATTTGATTTCCATTCAAGGAAGAGGGTACGTATTTCGTTCCTCCTTCCTCTCATAAGTTCTAATTTGATGTTAGGAAATTGCTCTTCACTTATGTTGAGGGCCTACTTGGAGGTTGCGAGAGGAGTGGCCATAGGTGGAGATGGTGGTGGCGGAGATACTACAAAGCCTTAACCATATCTGCCTGAGCGGGGCGTGCTCTAAAGAGAGAGCTTCCAAAATCTCTTTTAGGGTTTAGGGAAAAGTCTTTCTTCATTGATACCTCTTACAAGACCCCTATGGTCCCTTAAATAGAATACATATGTCATTTCCATAAATAGCCCAACACATAAATGACAAACATATAATGAAGAAATACAAAATACAACTCGATAATAAGATAACAAATTGGGCACGTTGCCCACAACATTACTCCCGCCGTCCAAAACGAGCTTGATATCAAGCTCAAGGGGGATCAATGATGGAGTGAACTTCATCTGATGCCCTCCTCGCCGGAGTCCTCAACGTGCAGGTAGAAAGACCCTTTTCACCCGTGTCTGCGAGTATATTGCTAATCGTTGCTAAAACATAATCCATGGGTGCATCGTTCCAAAATCTCGGCCCGAGATAATTGGTGGATCGGGCTGACCCTCAATAAGACCCTATTGAGTGCCAGCGTCAGGGGGGTGACAAGTAGGCCACCTGCGCCAGCTGGAGGCAATGATCGTATAGCCCGAAAAAACTTATAGCAACCACTAAGTCTGGAGGGCCCTCAAATTCGACATTCAATAAAAGACAATCTGCATCTCCGGGGAAAGTGTGACGTGCGCCAGAAGAAGCTGATACTGCTCCAGATAATCATCCACAAATCCTATCTGCAATAATGTTGTGAGGGTGCTGAGGAGGTTACTGCGGATGGGAGAAGCAAAGCGCAGGTTGTAAAGTCACTTGAAGTCGTTTCATGGCAGATCCGACTGATAAGTGAGAAGACGAATGGGCCAAGCAAAGCGGAGTCGAGAAGGTGGGAGGTGGCCATAGGTAGCCATTCAGCTGTCGGAGTTTGTTGATGGGCAAAGAATTGCTCGCACCTGGTGATCCAGATCAATGAATGGTTTTTTCCATTGTAGGCGGGGAATTCCAACCGGGTATAGCGCGGCAGAATAACAACTTTAGAGCCTAATGGCGTGCGAGGTGGCTTGAGGAAGATGAGCGGAGAAAGCGGGACTTGACTGCTGATGGCGTAGTCCGTGGTTGTGTGGGAGGAGGGGGGGGGGGTTGTTAGTCCACTATGCTTGGTACTGAAGGTTTCCATGGTGTCTTGATGATGTGCATCAGGATCACTGTAACAACCCGGTTTTTATGTTATAATAATAATAACCTGATTCCCCCCTCTTAAACCTAAAACCCGAGCATGCCTTCCCCCGTTTCTATTTCTCCCGTCGGCCTAGAGCTTTCCGCCAAACCGACTCCCGCAACCGCAAGCTGCAGGTCCCGATTCCGCCTCCCGCTCCAGCGCCGACTCCCGATCCCGTCTCCCGTGCCTTATGTCGTTGTCACTCGTGCCTCCTCCTGTCGTGGCCGACGACTCCAACCCCGCCTTCTTCCGTCGACAACTCCCTCTCCTTCAACTTCTGCTGGCACCTCCTCCTCTGCTAGGGCCGAAATCTTCCTATAGAAACTCCTCAGGCCGCCGGTTCTTCTTCCAAAGGCCTGCAGCAGCCACCCCCTTCCTCCGACAACCCTTATCTCTCCGTCTTGACCGAGATTTGTGGGAGAGAACACTTAGGATTTTCTCCCCTCTCCTCCTTGAGCTCGGATTGGACTTCCTTGGGTAAGATTCCTCCTCTCCTTCTCTTTTCAAATTTCCCTATTTCTCTTGGAAGCTTTTGTCTCCAAAATTGTGTATAACCCGTGTTTTAGATTTTTGCCCCTCCCGTAATTTTCTAACTGTGATATGTTTGTGTTTTTTGACGCCGCTTCTCGATTCAATTGGTGGGGATCATGTGAAGTCCTCTCTAAAATAGGGTTTTTCCATACCCAAGCGCCGTCAAGTCTTCGTCTCTGCGTGGTGTCTCTTCTCCCCTCACTTTTGAGGGAGGTAAATCGCTCTCTCTCGTGCTTTTGGCCTTGTAATGAATAATTGCCTATGTTAGAGTTTGGTTTCCTTTATGTCAACATCATTCTTGCTTGCCCATGAACAGGTCCAGCCAGGATTTCTGATTTCGCTTGTGCCGCTCAGCCGTCACCGCCAGTTTCAGCTTCCTTAAGGCAAGTAGAGATCTCTCTCTCTCTCTCTTGCAAGCAACGAATTTAAATGAATACCTCTATTCTTTGATCACACGTCTGCATTCCTGTATATAATTGATCTGTCAAATGAATTTAATTCATGAATGGCTAGTTGGATAAATTAGTAGTTTATGCTTCAATATGTTGGAATGTCATGAGTTCGAGATTATGCTTGACTCTTATTTAGATTTTAACTTAAATGAATGGTTTTATTTGGATATTAATTTAGATGAATGATTTTATCTCATTTGATGAATAATGAGAAGAATGATAGAATATCGAACACGAGCAACAAGTGACATGATGATAATTATAACAAATTTTGGTTAGCAGATATATGATTGGTGTCTTTATATAATACTCGTATCGTACATGTTTTTCTTGAGAGATAATCGTGTCTTGGAATAGATCAATTTAAATGAATATTTGGTGTCCAGGAAAATAACGTACTGTAATCGTGTCACTCGTGAATGCTTTGAACCGCAAACCATAAGTCCACTATCTAGTTTCCTTGTGTCACCGAATTCTGTTTCTTAGGTCTGTCTGGTTCTAAGACTTGAGCGAATGTTGCTCCATAACTCAATTCCTCTCTTGACGCGTTTATGAACTCTAATCTTATACAGCTGAATCGTTAAATTTGTATCAGGTCTTAATATGTTAGGAATCTCCTAAATCATGAATCTTTAAAGTCATTAATGTCATAAACAATCAGTGAAATGTAGTGTTAAATTGATGTGACGCTTTAACTAGAGTTTCCGCTTGACTGGAAACGGAAACCAACAAATGGGCATAGCAAGCACAACAATTTTGATAAGACTTGCACTTAGACTTACATTAATTTCTCGTCCATCAAATAAAACACTTCAACCTTTCACTAATTATAGCTAATGACATTTCTTGATCTGTCTATATGTTATACTCCGGAGTAGTCTAATAAACTAACTTGTTCTGTTTAGCTCTTTTATTTGTTTGGCTCGAATAATTTTGTTTCATGAGAAACTGGTACACTCATACATTTCTGCTTCTATTACTGTTCTTTACTTTTACTTTGCTCATCTGTTTATTTCAACATTGTGAGCATTTTCCTTTCTGTTTTGAAATTGCCTAAGTGTTCGTGGCAGCGCCGCCAGGTACTCGAGCCCGATCTGCTTAAAGTTCCAGGTTCTATGTTTACATTTCATTTACTGTCAAATATTTTTTTTATGTAATAATTGCAATCAAACATTTTTCTCTGGTATCATAGACAACTGTTAGGCTATTTAAATACTTTATGTACTAGAATTTGATATTAATGCATGTGCATCTTTTTTTGAATCATAATTGCATGAAATCTATAACAGTGCCCTGTAAAACATGAATTTTACAAAATACATGTGCATTTAAAATTCTCACTGTTTTAAACTCTAAAAGCTTCCGCATATAAAAATCAAACTGTTTTTACTTAAAAGTAATTATTTTAAACCTATCACCAGTATCTTTGCATCCGCCTTAGCAGGCATGGGTTTCTTTCTGCCCATGCCTGTTGCATCACTGCCCGCCCGAAGCGCACTCTGACTTTTGTTAAAACGGGTCGTGACAATCCTGAAAGCGTGCTTCTACGTCCTGAAGGCGGACATCCATGATAGATATAACTGAGTGGATCCAGTTCACAGCATCCAAGAGATTGAGTGAGTCTCCCATATTGTTGATGAAGGTAGTAGGAGATAAGGAGCAGGCGACGAGGGATTTTTTAGCCTAGGAAACCTATTGACTTAGTGGATATTCCCATAGGGGCAAGACCCAGTGAGTCAGTTGAGTCCTTCATACAGCATTTGCATGCACTACACAAGTCCGTCCGTAAGAAAATTGCAGCTAGTAATAATTATTATAAGATTCAAGCAGACCAACACAGGCGGGAACAAATCTTTGGGGCGGGAGAACAAGTATTGATTCACATTCGATCTGAGAGGGTCCTGCAAGGACCAACAAAGAAATTAAGTGCACGCAAAGTGGGCTCTTAGCACGTGTATGTGAACCCCTTTTCCACACATCTACCCGAGCCTTCATCTCCCATAGCCACTCTACCTGAGCCTTCGCCTCATATTGCCTCCACCAGTTCCTCTTTTTTTCCACCCGTGGAGTCCCACCATGTAGCTAGCTTTGCATCACCGACGGTCCTACCGACACAGCAGTCAGACGGAGACACATCACTGCTAGACGGAGATACATCACTGCCAGACGGGGATACATTTCTGTCAGCCTCTTCTAAGGAAGACGTGCTTCAGATCATTGGTCATAACTTTTACACCGCGGGCGGACGAGATATTGTACGTTATCTTGTCCTTTGGAGCGGCCGGTCCTTGCACGACGCTACTTGGATTTCTTCAGAGGAGCTTGAGAGACTCGCCCCGCGGCTTTACATCGAGTATTCCCACCATCACTCATCGGAGTTGAGTGCCTTTAAGCCGGGGGGAGTTGATGGCGCGCCACGATCGACTCTCGTATATTCCCGCGGGAGGAGGTGATTCGTTGTCCGGATGGACGATCAGTGTTCGTGGTTACGTCTGGATGTTCGAGTCGGGTCATTTTCATATTTTGTGTTTTTAATTTTGAGGTGTATTTAGCCTCAATCGGCCCAAAATAGTATTAGCCGTCCGATCAGGGTGGTTTATTTGCAGTGCGCAGTTACTATGCGGTTAGGGTGTTAGGGTTATAAAAAAGGAGGCGTCGGTTAGCTTGGGGGTATCGTGGGTTTCTTCAACAAAGAGGAACTGTCGGTCACAGGAGCGATTCCTGCATCACCATACTAGGTCCGACGTCGGACCATCTTCCCCTCCTCCTTCGCCGGACAGCCCCCGTGATCGCCGGACAGCCCCCGTGAACCCTTCTCCCCTTCCGCCTCCCTCCACTCTGCGCCTCCTAAGCCCCGTTGACACCCATCATCCTGCAAAATCAAGCCCCGACTCCCTCTCCCTGCGTCTTCCGTTGGCGTGACGCCGGAGACCAGGCCCCGCCTCCCTCCTCCACCACTAGAAAGCCTAAATCCCACATTCCCCACCTTCTTCTGCCACAACTCCTCCAGAAACCAGTTCCATCCGCCGGCCTCCACCCCAACCCCACTTGAAACCCACACCAGCCTGTGGCCTCCATTCCCCCATCCAGTAAACCCTCTCAAGCTCGTGGCCTCCACTTCCCCATCCCAACCAGGTTCCTAACTCTCCCCATCCCCTACCTGCTAACTTCCTTGACGCGGACCCCACTATCATTCAGCCAACCCCAACGTTGACGTGTCCTGGATGCCCTCCCACCACATGTATTTCTAACCGCTTGCACGTGTCGATTGTGGTATGCAATTTTAGTTTTCTACTTTTGTTTATTTCAACACCTAAACTTTGTAGTGGTTGTTTATCTTATTGGTTTTAGTATTGTTCGTTATATGACTTGCATGGCCTCTTCTGCGCATGCTTAAAATTTATTGCGTCTCGGTTGATTTGTGAGCATTGCTTGTTTAATTAAATTTAAGTTTTTGTCAAAGTTTGTGTACCTGCTATTTTCGTATAATAATTAATTACTCATAATTTTGAGCGGACCGCTCCATGCACTAACATTCACCGCATCACATTTAGGGCTGCATTTAGCAAGTCAACCCCGTGTCTACCTTACCACTGCATCACTAAGTCAACTCAAGTGTTATAAACAGTCCCTAACCAAGCCACATACATGAGTCTAATTGCACCCATAATGAGAGGAAAGCCACTTTGACAAGAAATAAGTTACAGGGTCAAGCATAGCGTGGTGGTGGCAGCTCCCACAAGGCACAAAAGATAGAGATTATATATTTATTTAATAACATTCAAAGAACAATGGTGATATAAAGCAGAAATTTCCAAGAGAATAAATAAATGAGCTGTCAACATTTAAATTTTTGGTTTTCAACAAAAAAGGTTTTTAATCGTGAAAGGTGATATATAGAAGTGAGAAACACATAGGACCGAGTAAATTAGCAATATTTATATTAGTACAAGATAATATCCAGTACTCGAAATCACTGAATACTACACAAATAAGTAAATGTAATGAAATAAACAAAATCATTTCAAACAAAAGTTTGTACCGCATTGCCAGTAACATAAATTGTTGGGCTGTCATCAGGGCCCCATCCATACTGAAGAACCATACGTGTAGCTATCTGCAATTATAGAAGTATTGTGATACCAGAAAAAAAATTCAATCACAACGGGCTATCAGGAGAAAAATGGTCCAACTATAAGGGAAGGAAGATTAACCTCTTGTGCATGTTTGGTCTCAGATGTGGACAAGAAATTTTCTTCTCCAAAAGGAAGTAATAGCTGGGCTGCAACATAGGAGCCAAAGCAAAACACCAGCTTCTTCTCAAGATAAGACCTTGATTCAAAATTACCGTTCAAAGTACTTTCACTTCTAATCTTTGTAATCTTTGTACATCCAATCCCCTACAAAGACAAGAAACTAGAAGTTTACACCAAATAACATCTTTGCAAAGATCACATAAGGTTTGAATGAGATTTGGATATCTAAGAGAGAATAATAAAATATAATTACGAACAATTTTGACTTTGTCCAATGCATGCAATGAAAGAAGAGACAAGCTTATAAATGGAGCAAGGATCAAATAAAAAAATGAGACAAAAACAAAAGGGATCAATATTTTATTACAATTTATTTGATGTGAGTTGAAGTACAATGTGTATCTTTGATATGTGAACACTATTAACCATATGTGAATAAAACATTATCTAGTATTAGAATATCCAACGAGCTCCCCACCAAAATTGATTACTCATGTTCGCACTTTTTGTACAAGTTACAAAATGCTTGCAAGTAATAGTAATCAGTATCACGATTGTTAAAGCCCATGTTGAAGGCCCATTTGTATCTCTCTTTCATCTCTTTTTGGCTCTGTTTGGGACGGCTCTGGTGGATTGAAAAGCCGCTGTTCGGATAGAGCTGTTTTAAAATAGATCTCTGAGGAACAGTTTTGAAAAGCTGCAGAGTGTTTGGGTGTTCTGTGCAGAAGTGCGCTCGGAATCGCGGGAGAAAGACCGTCGGGGGCTCGGAATTGCCGGAGGAAGGCCGTCCGGGGCTCGGAATTGCCGGAGGAAGGCCGTCCGGCCTCTGAGCATGTTCCAACTGAAGAAACCATTAGATTTCCAAAACCTGTGAGAGAGAAAGCTATTTTGCGGAAGCTGAAGCTGGGGGGGGGGGGAGATTTCTAAAGAGCTGCAAAACAGCTCGCGATTTCTGAAAAGCTGCTGTTAAGGAGCTGTCCCAAACAGTTAAAAAACAGCTCTGGCGGCTGGAATAGAGATTCTCCAGCCGCCTGAGCTGCGCCAAACAGACCCTTTGTCTCACATCTCTTGTGGATACTAGCTGCAACCCCTCCATAATATACATACCTTGGAACTCATGCTCCAATGTGTCATCAATCCCCATCATGGATGAATGTTTCAGTCACTCAGTAAGATGACACGGTCAAAACTATTTGGGACCACTTGGCGGCCTTTTAGTCTAAATGGACTAAAATGACTAGAATCAGCATTCTCTACTCAGACTTATTTGTTTATCGCACTCTATCCCCTTATGTTGCAACCATACCAGAAAGTACAGTCACTGAGCACTGAACTTGTTCAACATTGCCTTTATCTGCTAACATTGCAACACAACAAAAGCACTTTGAAAGTTCCTCGTAGTCTGTTATCTCCAACGACTACCTGATTCTTATGTAATGATCCGCCAAAATTTTTTGGGAGAACCTAGTAAGGCAGAAAAGGAGAAGAAATGAGACTATTATTCATTTCAAGTAGTGTCCCCATATATATACCTTGTATATAGGAGAAAACACTAAACGCTAACTCCTACATGAGTTAATACATCATTTTTCCTAGTATTTTCTAACATGCCCCGCAAGCTGGAGCGTACAAATCGTAGGCACCAAGCTTGGACAAGAATCGATAGTAGAGACGCCGAGGTAAGGCCTTGGTGAGGATATCCGCAACTTGCTGAGCAGCAGGAACATGTGTTAACTCTATCTTCTTCAACTGAACCTTCTCCCGAATGAAGTGACAGTCAACTTCAATATGTTTTGTCCGTTCATGGAAGACCGGATTCTTGGCAATGTGTATAGCAGCTTGACTGTCGCACAATAAAGTTGCGGGTGAGGAGAGCTTGACTCCTAGATCATCAAGGAGACCCTCAAGCCACGTGAGCTCAGACACAACAACTGCCATTGATCGATACTCAGTCTCAGCAGATGAGCGAGCAATCACAGACTGTTTCTTGTTGCGCCATGTAATAAGATGTCCTCCAAAGTAAGTGCAGTATCCACTTGTGGAGTGACGGTCATCCAAAGAGCCAGCATAATCAGCATAAGAATAAGCAATCAGAGATAAGGGAGACGAAGAGGGCTTGTATACAAGCCCTTGTCCAGGAGCAGTCTTCATGTAATGAAGAATACATTCGACAGCCTGAAGATGAGAGATACGTGGCTCATGCATGAATCGACTGACAATTCCAACAACAAATGATATATCAGGTCTAGTAACAGTGAGGTATATCAGCTTTCCCACAAGGCGACGATAATACTCTGGATTCGGAATGAGCAAAATCGGAGTCCGAGTCATGATCATAAAGTTTGTGATTGATATCCATGGGAGTGTCAGCAAGCATCCAGAATAGCCTGCATCATGAAGTTGGTTAAGACAGTACTTTCTCTGAGATAGCACAAGCCCATCAGGTCTCCGAGCCACTTCGAGACCAAGAAAATATCGAAGGCTTCCAAGTCCTTTGTTTGAAACACAGTCGCTAGATGTTGTTTGATCATCTGTATTCCTGAAAGATCATCTCCTGTAATCAGAATATCATCCACATAAACCAAAATAATTACTGTGACCGTTGGACGATGACGAATAAACAGAGAGAAGTCGGCCGAACTCCGAGTGAACCCAACACCACTACCGGTCTTGCTAAATTTGTCAAACCATGCCCGAGAAGACTGTTTGAGACCATAAAGAGACTTCTTCAGATAACAGACAAGAGACTCCCCCGTGGTCTCAAACCCGGGAGGTTGCTGCATATAAACGGTCTCCTGTAAATCGCCATTAAGAAAGACATTTTTGACTCCAGTTGGTGTAAGGGCCAGTGGCGATGAACAGCGAGGGAGATCAACATACGAACAATATTGAGTTTAGCGACTGGAGAAAAAGTCTCATCATAATCCAAGCCTTCTTGTTGAGTGAAGGCGCGAGCTACAGGACGAGCCTTCAAACGGTGAACCGTCCCATCCAGACCCTGTTTTACGGAAAACACCCACTTACATCCCACACAAAATTGTCCAGGAGGAAGTGGGACCAAATACCAAGTGTGGTTTGCCCAGAGAGCAGCCATTTCCTCGCCCATAGCCGCCCGCCACCTGGAATGCCGGAGAGCCTCCTGTACAAAATTAGGGGTGGAGATAGAGGATAAAGAAAGAGCACTTTGTCGGAGTTCCAGAGAGAGGCGGTGAAAAGAGACATAGTTGGCCAGCGGGTGGGCAGTGGAAGCTGTTGTCGGATCCGCAGGCTGCAAAACATCATTAAAGCGGGGCAGCTCCCGTAGGTCAGTAGACGAAGAAGGACGTCGAGTGTACACACGAATGGCAGGTGGTGTAGGTGGTTTAGATGGGATTGGTGTGGGAAGAAGAGGAAGAAGGTTTGAATGAGCAGGGATAACATGCCGCGAAAGAGGTGGGGGAGAGGAGAAACAGCTGGTTGAGAGTAATATGGATGATTTTCAAGGAAGGTGACATCAGCAGAAGTAACCACCTTGCGATCCTTGGGGGGAAAAAACGTAGCCCTTCTGAGTCCGATAATAGCCTACAAACATATATTTAGTGGCACAGGGAGCAAGTTTGTCAGTGGACGGGCCAAAATGATGAACAAAGCACACGCGCGAGGGGTGATGGAGAAAGGAGGTTTGGAGGGAAAAAGAAGATTGAAGGGAACAACAAAATTCCAATACTGTTTGGGAACATTCATTTGAATCATAAGAGAGCGGGTGACCTCAAGCAGGTGTCGATTCTTGCGTTCAGCAACGCCATTTTGTTGGGGGTACAGACACAGGAGGTTTGATGGATGATCTCAAACTCAACATAGAGGAGAGCGAAGGCATGACTCGTGTATTCACGGGCATTATCGGTGCAGAGAGCTTTAATTGTAGTGGAAAACTGGTTGCAAGTTTCAATGAAAAAGGTACGGAATACACCGGGCAATTCCGAGCGGTCACGAAGGAGATATAGCCAGGTCACCCGAGAATAGTCATCTACAAATGTGACAAAGTAACGACATCAAAAAACACTCGCAATTTTGTAGGGTCCCCAAATATCGGAGTGTACTAGATCAAAGGGAGCCGGACTCCAAGTAGGATGTGGTGAGAACATAGACCGATGATGTTTCCTATAGATACAAGATTCACACGTGAACTCATGGAGGGACACGTCGGGGAGAGATTTTCTGAGGATGTTTAGAGGTGCGTGACCAAGACGTCGATGTCAATCAACAGAGCTAATAGATGACAACACGGTTGGGGGAGAGGGGTCAAGGATATAGAGACCATTCGACAGATGCCCTTTTCCAATAATAGTTTGCGTCTTGCGATCCTGCACAACACACAAGTTAGAAGAAAAAATAACATCACAATCGAGGTCAGTAGTGAGTCGACCAACAGAGAGAAGGTTGAAAGGAGAGCCCAGAACAGAAGGGCAGAGCAAAGAGTAACAGAGGGAGTGAGGTGAATATCTGCCGCGCCAGAAACGGGAATTGTCCCCACTAGCAACAGTAATGAACTTGGGATGCACGGAGTTCAAATATTGTGGTGGTTTCCGTGAGGTAATGTGGTGAGAGGCCCCGGAGTCCAAAATCCAGGATGAGCTATGAGTAAGGCAGGAGGTACCACCATCGAAAATAGACACCATAGAGCCCGAAGGACAACTGATCATCTTGCAAGGAATAGTCTACATCGGTCACAGTGACAACGCACCAGCGGCAAGAGACGGTCACGACTAGCGCGGTAAGAAAATAGCCCGCAGCGGATAGAAACACGTCGCGGCGATTAAAAAAAACGAGCAGGAAGTGCGGTTAGACGAAGAACGCAACACGAAGAGCGGCGTGAACGAGAAGCACCGGGCGGTTAGAGGCAGACCGCAACAGGAGCACAAGCCGACGAATAGGTACAAGAGAGAAAGAGCAGAGGAAGCGGTAAGAACTACCGTAACCGCGCGGGAAGCCGCGGTTACCAGAAAAACTAACCACCCGGAAGCGGTTAGAAAGGGAGAAGGCAGCAAGACACTGCGGCTAGACCAGAGAACAAGCCGCCCGGTAAGCAGGCGGAGCAGGCGGTTAGAAAAAAACAGATCGAACCGTATCCCTCTGATACCATGTAGAGAAAGTTTCAAACTTTGTATATACTTCTTGAATACCGAAAAACATGAGTACAAATATATATGAGAGAAGAGAGTAAGATCTAGCTATACAAACAATGTGGGACTAAACACTAACTCCTACATGAGTTAAAAATCATTTTTCCTAGTATTTTCTAACAGTTACAAATAAATACAACTACATGATTTAATTCAATCACCACCAAGAGATACAAGTATATGTTGAACATTCCCAAATTGGCAATAATGACCTTACAAATGTCACAAGTCAGTTACCGGATAAAAATGTCAGCAAACAGATCTTGAGATTGAACAAATGGAGTGCAAACATTGCCTTTTTCAAGGTGAACCTTGATGAAGGGCCTATCAATTTCAACATGTTTTCTTTGATCATGTTGAACAAGATTATGTGCAAGATTGATAGCAACTTTGTTATCGCGGTAAAATCTGAAAGGTGTTCCAGCCTATAGTCTCAAGTCCCACATTATCGAGTTAAGCCAGAGCCCCTCGCATACCCGTTGTGACATTGCCCTCTATTCCGCTTCTGTACTGGATCTTGCCACGACATTTTGCTTCTTACTTGGTCAGGTTACTAGATTCCCTCCAACAAAGGAGCAATATCTGGTGGTGGACTTTCCATCATCTTGATTTCTAGTCCAATCAACATCGATATACAACTGTTTATTCCGGGAGAATAGGATACCTCGTCCAGGAGACTTCTTCAAATACCATAGCACGTAGATAACGGTTTCATGGTGTTGTAATCTGGGAGAATGTATGTGTTTGCTAAGGATCCCAACAACATGTGTGATATCAAGGAGAGTATGAGAAAGATAGATTATCCTTCCTATCAGACTTTGGTAGCTAGAGGAGTTCACCTTCTCACGATCCTTGTCTTTCATCAATCTTACAGTTTACTTCAATGGGAGCATCAGACTATCAGCAGAAGAACAACCAAGCAACTTCTATTCCCAGTAAATACTTGAATTTCCTCATGTCTTTAACTTCAAACTCCTTATACAGGTGCGCCTTAAGCTACGTGATTTCGGCAACATCATTCACCGTAATGATTATGTCGTCGACATAAACAATGAGAATAACCACTTTCTCATCTTTTCTTTTCACAATGAGGGTATGATCAGAGTGACCATGTTTGATCCCAGTAAAGTCATGACACACTTCTCCTTCAGATTCTATCTTTACAAACCCTGGTGGAACCTTCATATAGACTTCTTCTACAAAATCACCATGCAAAAAGATGTTTTTGACATCAAGTTGTTGCAACTCTCATCCCAATGCACATGATAAAATGAACTGGATGGAGTCCATCTTGTCAACAAATGCAAACGATTCATGACAGTAGACACCCAAAATTTGAGTATATCTTTAAGCAACTAGCATCGTCGTGTATCTCTCAATAAGCCCTTCATGGATCTGTTTAACAGAAAAAATTCATCCAGAACCAACAGATTTCTTCCCGACGGGAAGATGGATGAGTGTCCAAGTCTGATTCTTCTCCAATGTTAGCATCTCTTCTTTCATTATCTTGCGCCACACATGTATCTTTATTGCATCATGCCAAGTATTACGAATGCGAATAGAATCCAAGGAGGATATGAAAGCCATATGTGCCTTTGTCAGATTATGACAAGTGATATAATTGACAAGTGGCTATTTGGCAGAGATCGAATTTCGCTTTAGATGTATAAGAGGACGATGAAGCTCGTCATCAGAACCATTTTGAGTGGAGGTGTTGAAAACACCATGATCATTGTACTCACCTTATCCCCCAAACATCAACATGAATAACATCAAAAGGGGAATCATGCTAGGAGATGAAAAATAATTCAGACTATGTCGTACATGCTTAAAAAGTTCACAATCATTACATAGAAAATGAAGTAGAAAGATCGAAAACATAGGAAATAACTTGAGAAGATAGTTGGAGGAAGGGTATCTAAGGCATTGATGCCATTGGCTCATATCTGCAGGCGAGAGATGAGGATGACTGGAGAGAGCTGGAGTGGTACTGGAGAGAGCTTGGGCTAGTGGCCCCCTTGCCAGCAATCGGTGAGAGTGGTCATTGGCGGTGACAAGATTATCACACCCTGAGAGGGGGTATACGAGATAAAACCTGATGATGTTCCTGTTATGTGATATGCCGCCCCAGAGTCAATAATCCACTCAGAGGAAGATGTGGAGGCAAACTAGGCACTGGGCAAACCATCTTTGTCGAAGGCAGCGGTAGTGGAAGAAATCTGAGGGCGCATGAGATGACACAAAACATCTTATTCCTCCGAGGAAAGACTGTCAGAGGAAAGCCAAATAAGAGCAGCTTCAGCAGCATAAGCAGTTGAAGGACTGGGTTGGCGAGAGGGACCACGTCTAATCTTTCCTCCGGGGAAAGACTGTAAGAGGGAAGCCGACCAAAAACAACTTCAGTAGCGTGAGCGGAAGAAGAATTGGGATGGCGAGAGGGACAAAGACCAGGTTCAATACCATGAAGGCCTTTATGTGAGGGAGCAAGATGAGGATGGAGACAAAAGTAGGAGTCCTGGGAATGACCCTGTTTTCCACAGTAATCTGACAACTTGAGAGACAGAGGAAGGAGTGTGAAGAATGCCAGCAAGGGCGGAGCGATCAGAACCACGATTGGAGATAAGAGAATGTCGGCGATCTTCATCTCCTAAGACCATATTGAATGCTTCTCGAAGAGAGGAAAGGGGATGCCAGTTCAAGCAAAAGTTTCCAAAGTGTCAAACTCCATAATAAGACCCATGAGGAATACATGATGGCTATAATGATCCTCCATAGTTTTTAAAGCTCGGGTATCAGCAATGCAAGCGGGAGTGAAGTCCTCAAAATAGTTCATCTCATGGTATAGTTGTTCAAACACAGAGAAGAAGCAAATGAAGAAGTTTCTTGCTTAAGTTCAAGGAGACGTCGAGTGAGCTGGTATACTTGAGTAGAACTACTAAGTTGGGAATAAGTTTTAAGAACCCAAGTCCATATCTCAAAGACCAAGTCCATCAGCATATAACTACGATAGACCGGGGGGGGGGGGGGGGGGGTTGGAGTGAAGCAGCTATGAGACAACAAGGAAATTGTCGACATCCCACTTTTGCAAACCAGGATTAGTACTGGGTGGCGGAACAATCGTCCCGCAGATGTACCCATAGAGTTTATGCCCGTGAATAGCATGTTATGTCGTGCGAGACCACTCAAGATCCAAAGGAACATTGGTAAACCGGAAGAAACCGGAGAAACCATGAGACCGTGAGAGATCACTTCCCGAAGGAGGGATAATCGAGGAATGAGTCTGAACACAGAAGTCCGAGGCGTTTGCCATAATGAAAAAACACAGTAACAACGCAGTTTGCATAAGCCAGAGAAGCTAGACAGCAGAAACAAGTTTGCAGAAGTTGCAAGTCGAAGAGAGATAGGTCTATACAAGTAGCCGCCTTCATGTATCCACACAAGCAGGCAGTCAACAGTGCCTACACAAACGATGAACCAAAGAACACACATGTAACACCCTAAATTTTAACACAAAATGATCTCAAATTGCAGGATCTGATTGCCAGCGATTTTCGTTCACATTGTCTGGATATCGAGGTAATTTAGATATTAATGAAAGTTGGTGTCGACACGAATTAATATCGCTGCGAGGGCGTATTGCATAAACTTAAAGTATTAGAGGTGAGGGGCATATTTGTAATTTGGAGGGAGCAAGAATAAAACTATGACGGTCCACTCCCCTCCATGTCCTAAAATCATTTTTGGCGGCTGAGCATGGATTCAAAACCGCCGTCTTCTTCTTTCGTCGAGTGCGGTAGCAGGGCACATTGAAAAGCGCTGAAAGGTATCTCCCTCAGCGTGCGTTCCAGCTTATAATCTCCCCCCAGATCCAGAAGCCTTGTCAAGCCCTTTTAGTGGAGTTCGGCCGACATTCGTTCTCGCCTCCCTGTTCTGCACAGGTAACCCGAGTGCCTCTCAGTCTTGTTTCTCTATTTGGTTTGATAATGGATGTTGAAGCTCTCTCCTTCTCTGCCTAGGCACATATTTTGTTGGCTCGTGCTATGGACAACTGAATAGAGACTTTTCTCCTCTTCCAGAGAGGTGAGACCCCTCTTTAGTTCTTCCTCTTTAATAAGTATCTTTATCCCCCCCATTCAGAGCTTCTAAGTCTCATGAAGAGTAATTAGGGAATTTTTCTTTGATAGTTGAGATTGGATCTACAACTTCCACTTTAGATGAAGACCGTTTCAGAATTTGTAACCCTCCATTGATAGTGAAGGGGTGGGTAAGTTTTCCATCTTTTCGTCATGAAATATTTTTCGGAAAATTTTAGGAGGTTTTGATTATATGTTACGTTTTTCCCCCTTAGGCTCCGCGAGGTGAGTTACGAAAGAGAGCTCTGTGGTAAACCGGAGATTCCTACATATTCTCCAGAGTAATATAGACAACTATGTCATCGCGTCTTGTATACAAGTGCCGCAATATCGCTATAAGAAATTCTAATTCTTTTTGGCTACACATAGTTAATTGCATGAAATGTTTCACGTATAGATAAGAGAATGCATAATATTATGAGATCAAATGCTCTAAAAATTAATTGTAGAACATGGTATGAAATATCAAAGATTAGGTTGATGAGACAGTATTTAGTGTGAGCCATGATCTAAGAAGCAACGATAATAGAATATGCAATCCCTAAGTTGTAACAAAAAATAATTTGGAGGCATGATTGAGACTTTCTCCTGTGATAGATAGAGGCGTACTATCTTACTCATAGGGCGTAAAAGACCATATGAGCCTGAAGTTTGGGGAGACGACTCTCCAATTAGAAAATTAGTAGATTCGAGTCTGTGTCTGTGAGACATTAGAACACCTGCATTTGTTAGTAAGGACTTGGATCGTTATAACGCGCATAAGAAGCTACTCAACCTACAATATGAAAAAGTACAAACATAAAACACCAAAAATTCGAGTATGTGCCGAAATACAGAAATCCCTATATTTAAACATTATAAGAAATTTGAATGAAAATGCATAATATGATTACACTAGAACAGACATTTCTGTTTACAATATGTTGATAAAATAATATGTATAAGATTGTAGTACATTTTTCCTCAGTATAAAATATTGTTTTCAAAAACATGCACTCATGTTTTAATAAAATTGTTTTTAGTATCACTAAAAGGAATGATTTTTCTTACTCTTTAGTGAGCTAACCCATTTTCGGACATTTTATTACAGAGGTCACAGGTGGGAAGTTACGCCTAGGATAAGTGTTTTGCGAACCTCCATTTATAATTTGCTTTTCATTATACTGACCTTTTTTCAGTACCATACTATTTCCTTTCATGAACTCAATGTAATCCAAATTTTAAGATGTTTTTTGTATCAGACCATGTTTAAGATTTCAGTAATTCATATTTAAGGCTCTTTTCATTTCTAGTTAGCTTTCTAAATTCAGAAAAATTGAGGTAACTTTTTACCCTTAGTTTCATTTACTACTTCTGTTGTAAGCTTTCTTTTAGTACTTTCATTTTTACCTATTATGTACCAATTTAGATACAGTTTCTTAGTTTACATCTTATCACAGGGCCCGAATAGATTGTTAATTTGTTGTTAAACTATGATGAGGTGTTACAATTGATATCAAAGCCACATTTAGGATCTCATGACCCAAAAAATTCACAGAGGCTTGGGAATTCATCTGAATAAATATTTCGACATTAGAGTCATCGAGTTTATTCTAGCTCTTAATTATGTTTGTGTATTGAAATATCCTTCATTTTTGTCACGTACATCAATAATTTTTTTCTTTACGTCTTTTTACATCTTATAGCCACCTCGTACCAATGAGGAGGGCGAGCCTTCGGGTCAAAACACTACTCCTGAAGTAGTCATGGACGACGTTAATGTGTCAGTCGCGCCAGAACCTACTGACATGACAGCTCAATTTGCCAGGGCAGTATCCTTAGCCCTTTAGAAATTCAGGAATGGGCTACCTGCAGGGGTCCCAGCTCCAGTCCTTGCACCAGCTATCGTGGAGATCAGGATGGAACGCTACCTGAGAAACTTTAGAGATCTCCACCCCTCCAACTTTAGTGGAGTGGAAACCCTGATGGAGACAGATGAGTGGCTGATAAAGACACGTTGTTTGCTTAACGTGATATAGTGTCCAGAGAACAAGAAAGTACTGATAGCAGCTTTCCTCTTTTAGGGTGAAGCCAAATTTTGGTGGACCAAACACTTAACTGACGATCTAGCTGGTAAAGAAACTAAGTTTAAGTTTCCTTCCAATAGAATTTAATATCTTTCTAGCGTAATGTTAACGCGACCTTTCACCTTTGGTAGGACGTTCAGAAGATATGTTCACCTGGAGCGAGTTCTCTAAGGCACTTGCAAGCTGGCTCGTGCCCCCATCTGAGTGGCGAAGCCTTCAGGAAAAATACCTCAGACTCATCCAAGGAGATAGGACCGTCGCGGCTTACGAGCGAGAACTCACCCACCTGTCTCGCTATGCAAACATAATGCAAGAATATGAGTACGAGAAGTGTAACAGGTTCATAAATGGACTGCGGAACTCACTGAGACAACCGCTGATGACCAAGGTCAATGCCGAATTCAAGAGTTTGGTCGATACTGCAAGAAGGTTGGAAGCAGATCGGCAGTGAGTGCAAAGGCAAAAGAGTTTCTGTACCAAACGACCCCAGAACGCACCACAACAACACCATAATAGAAGCAATCAAGGAAGGAGTTGAAGCAAGAAACCAAAGACTAATGATAGGAGACATGGACAGCCTAGAGCCAAGATCAAAGATTATGCCCTCTGCTTTAAGTGCAACTACCACCATCTGGGTGAGCGTTTAGCTGCTACAAGAGTATGCTACAAATGTCAGCTGTTGGGGCACATAACACGATACTGCAAAGGGTTCTCCAATAATAAGGTAATAATTTTAAGTTTGTAATCAGCTTAAACATAAAGCAATTTCATCGTAAACATATGCATGTGACCCCTTTTCTCTAGGTGAATTTTGAAGTCAGTGGTCCAAGTAGGACCGATAAGGGAAAGGCACCTGTTGGAGCTTGAGGAGACCGGGCGGACTAATGTCTAATCGCAGCGGTATACATGTCTCAGCGACCTAGCGGTTTGGTCCAGCGGTCTGGTCGTGATCCTCAGCTTGCGGTCAGGTGGTGATCCTCAGCTTGCGGTCAGTTGGACAGCAGCAGTGGCGGTCTGAGGGTTAGCCGTAGCAGTGGTGTGGAGGTTAGTCGCAGCGGTCTGAAGGAAGCCGCAGCGGTCTAGAAGAAAGCCGCAGTAGCGGGCTGTCGGTTAGGTGCAGTGGTCTGAATGAAGCCGCAGCGGTCTGAATGAAGCCGCAGTGGTCTGGCAGAGAGACGCACTAGCGGTCTGTTGGTTAGCCGCAGCGGTCTGGATAAAGCCGTAGCGGTCTGGCTGAAGCCGCGACAACGGACAGATGGTTAACTGCAACTGCGGTTTGGTGGCAATCCGCGGTTGCAGTCCGATAGCTTGCAACAGCTGCGGTCTGGTGGGAAGCCGCAACTGCGGTCTGGTGGCAACCCGCAGTTGCGGTCTGGCGGCCTGTATCAGCAGTCTTCCCTGGCAGACAGGAGACTTTGCTAGTTGCCGATTGGTGTTTTATTATTTATTGTATAGTGGGCGGTTTGACCATGTCAAACCGCGTAGGCCGCCCGACTTGTTTTTAGTCCCCACATCGGTTGTTGTATTCTCTCATCTTCCCCGATTTCTATAAATAAGGGGGTATACCTATGTAATGATTACCTTTTTGGAACAATAAAATTTGCCTTTATTTAGCTCTTTTTACTTTGTATCAGAGCTTCTCGGTCTTTTGCTCCAATTCGCGTGACTTCTCTTCTATCTATGCGGTTTCCCTCCACACCCTCCCTTTCTTCTCTTTCTGGTCGCGCAGTTTCCTTGTCCGCGTGTTTCCTTTGTTTCTCTTCCTCTTCTCTCTTCTCGCTGCGGTTTCTCTAACTCTTTTTAGGTTATGTTCGACTATTCTTCTCTGCAGTTTTCTCAGTTCGACCATCAGTATGATTTCAAATTCTAATATATTAAAACAGTAATGCTCTGATAATTAATGCTCAAATATTCTCATGACTGTGCGGTCTTTTCTCTTCTTGTTGCTTGTCTGTTCGTGCAGCTTCTCTTCTCTGTTGCGGACTCTGCATTTTGGTCGTGGGTTCTTTCCTGCCGCTGGTGTGTTGACACCGAGACTGTGCGGTCTATCCTCTTGTTCGCGCAGCTTGTTGCGCTGTTTGTCCGCGCGGTTTGTTCTGTGAAAACATGCGGTTTCTATCTGTTTTCTATAGACACTCCTACTCTCTCTATTCCTCCTTCTCTTTCTACTTCTTCTTTCTCTGTTTCTGGAAGTTTGGCGACTGCTTCGAAGCTTACAGGTCCAAATTATCCTGACTGCAGTGTATCTTTCATTTTTCTCTTGCGTTCTCAGCACAAACGTCATGAGTTGACTGATGACCCTCCTCTTTCTGGATCTGTTTCTTTTGATAATTGGGATGCTTCTGATGCGTTGGTGCGGACTTGGTTGGCCAACAATTTATCTAACGAGTGCCTTCCTATCATCCGGCATGATCCGACGGTCAAGGTTGTCTGGAATCATCTTGTCGCCTTGTATTCCAAGGGCGCCCAAACTTCCCGGATTTATACTCTGTATGCCGATCTTTTCGCTCGACCAGTCATGACTCCTGCTTCTGCCTATCAGGAGGTCAGACTCTGGGTGCTGAACTTCTTCATCATCGCCCTTTTCTACGGATCTGGTTGAGAACCACCGGCATTTTCAGGAGCTTCTGGTTGTTTGCCATTTGCTTCGCCTGCCGGATTCCTATGATATGATCCGTCAGCAAATTCTTGGAGAGGCGGATACTCCGACTCTGGATGCTACTGCTGCTCGGATATCAGCTGTTACTAATCTTCTTCAACGTCCTTTTCTCTCCTCTCCGTCTCCGTCTCCTGATCTTGTGGCTCATCCAGCTCGTCATGACATTTCTGCTGGCTGTGGTGGCCGTACTGGTGGTCGAGGTGGTGGACATGGTTACTCCAAGCATCTTTGCTCTCATTGTGGCCGGCTTGGTCACTTGGTTGATCGGTGTTGGACCAAGAATCCTCATCTTCGTCCAACATCAGCTGATTCCTCCAAGCCGTCCACGCCTTCTCTTGCTACTTCTAGAACCGCTCAGCTGGCTACTACGGGTAGGTGGCATATTGATTCTGGTGCAACAAATCATATGACCGGTAATTCTCGTCTTTTCTCTTCTCTTGACAAGAGCAACTGGTTACCTCCGGTTCTTATTGTGGATGGTTCTCCTTCTCCGGTTTGTGGGTCTGACACTATGCATATTACTCACTCTCTTCAGCTGCAGGACACCCTTTATGTCCCGAATTTTCCATGCAATCTTCTTTCCGTTACTGCTCTTTGTAAACAGTTGCATTGTGAAGCTATTTTTACTGCATCTACTTGTGCTTTTCAGATTCCTCATTTCAAGGAGGTGATTGCTACTGGAACTGAGAGCGACAGCTTGTTCTACCTTGATACTGCTTCTGTTTTTTCTGTCTCTTCTTCTCTGCTCCCGTGACATCTTCGCCTTGGGCATACTCCTCGGATTCTTTATCAGTTTTTGCCAGATTTACCTCGCGGTGAATCTACTCTGGATTATGAAGCTTGACAGTTTGGCAAGCATCACCGCTCTTCTTTTCCTGCTAAGTAGGGCCGCAGTTCTTCTCGCCCTTTTGATTTAGTTCAGTCTGATGTTTGGGGTCCTGCTCCCCTTCAAACTATTGGTAAGGGTAGTTTATATTTTGTTACATTCGTTGATGATTTTTCCAGGTGTACGTGGTTATATTTGCTCCGCGAACGCTCTGAGATTTTCTCGTTTTTTTCTGCCTCTTATAATGAAATACGTACACAATTTGATACCCCTATTAAAATTTTTCGTACTGATAATGCTAAGGAATACCTTAGTTATCAATTTACTTCGTTTTGTTTGGATCATGGCGTGGTCTATCAAACTACTTGCCCTTATACTTCACAACAGAATGTTATTGCTGAACGTAAGAATCGTCATCTTTTAGATGTGTCTCGTAGCCTCTTACTCAAATGCATGTTCCCTGGTCCTATTGGGGTCTTGCAGTTCTTCTTTCATGTTTTCTCATTAATCGAGTTCCGTCTTCGGTTCTCAATGGAAAAACTCTCTTTTCTATTCTCTATCCTGATGGGACACCATTTCCATTACTTTTTTGTGTCTTTGGTTGCACAACGTTTGTTCACACTCCTGCTTCTGGATGTGACAAACTCTCTCCTCGTTCTGTGAAGTGCATCTTTTTGGGTTATTGTCTGACACAGAAAGGGTATCGTTGTTTTGATCCTGTTCTATGGAAACAGTATGTGTCGGCGGATGTTACTTTCTTTGAGAATGCTCCCTTCTTTTTGTCTCCCTCTCTTCCTTCTTCTTCTGATAGTTCTTCTCCTTCTCCCTTTGTACCGGCACCGCTTCCAGAGTCTGCCCTGCTTTCTTCTTCTCCTATTTCTGATTCTTCTCCTTCTGACTCCTCTACTGTCTCTGCTTCTTCTCCCGAGCCGCTTCAACAAGCTCACAGGCCAGTAGTCTCTTCTTTGGATGGGGCTGATACAGTAGACAGGTCATATCTAGATTTTCCGATTGCTCTTCGGAAAGGTGTTCGCTCCTGCACCCAACATCCTGTTCAGACCGTGGTCACTTATGCTCAGCTCTCTCCTTCGTCTCGAAGCTTTGCTCTGGCCCTCTCGGCTAATGTTGTTCCTGCTTCGTATCAAGATGCTCTTGTTATCCCTCATTAGAAGGCTGCTATGGATGAAGAGATGCGTACTCTTACTGAACGGGGTACTTGGACTCTTGTTCCTACACCTCCCGGTGTTGACGTGGTTGGTTGTCGCTGGGTCTTTGTCATTAAGTTTCTACCTGATGGATCTATTGATCGTTACTAGGTCCGGCTTGTTGTCAAAGGTTTTACTACAATTCGTGTGCTTTTTTCGGTGGCCGTCAACAGAGACTGGGAAATGTCTCAGCTGGATGTGAAGAATGCATTTCTTTATGGTGATTTACAGGAAACTGTCTATATAGAGCAACCTCAGGAGTATGTTGCTCAGGGAGAGTCTCAAGTCTGTAAACTGCGAAAGGCAATCTACGGTCTTAAGCAAAGTCTCAGGGTCTGGTTTGACAAGTTCAATGAGGTCATTTCGTTGGTTGGGTTTGCTAGAAGTGCTGCGGATCACTCGTTATTCATTCGCAAGACATCGGCTGGTCTTATTGTCCTTGCTGTTTATGTGGATGATATTCTTTTCACAGGGGATAAAAAAAAGGTGTGGAAATGACCAAGAAGCATTTTCTTAAGCATTTTGTTACCAAAGATATGGGATCTCCGAAGTATTTCTTGGGCATTGAAATATCCAGGAAACCAGGGTCTATTGTTCTTTCACAGAGAAAGTATGTCTTGAACCTCTTAAAAAAGACAGGTCTCCTTGGAGCTAAACTGGCTCGTTCTCCGATGTCGGTTGGAGATGACAAGTGTTGGAGTGAGGACTCACCTCTTCTTGAGGATGTCACCAGGTACAGACAGCTTGTGGGAAAACTCATTAATTTGACAGTCACAAGACCGGATATCTGCTATGCAGTAGGATGAGTGAGTCAGTTTATGCAAGCTCCTAAGAAGTGTCATCTACAGTCGGCAATGAAGATTCTAGAGTATGTGAAAGGTGCTCCAGAAAAAGGACTCCTGTTTCAGAAAAGGGGACATTTGAAGGTTGAGACATATTCTGATTCAAGCTATGTAGATGATAAGATAGGAAGTCCACATCTGGGTTCTGTACTTTTGTTGGAGGGAATTTGATCAGCTGGAAGAGCAAAAAAAAGCTGTTGTCTCCAGGTCAAGCGCAGAAGCTGAGTATAGCACTTATACTTGATTTTGGAGAGCTTTATGATCATCATCTGCCAATGTTCTGTGACAACAAGGCTGTCATATATATTTCGAGGAATCCGGTCTTCCATGAGAGAACGAAGCATATCGAGGTTGATTGCCACTTCATTAGAGAGGAGATTTTGAAGAATCAGATATGCACTCCGTTTGTTACCTCAGAGAGAGAACTGGTTGATTTCTTCACTAAGCGAGTTACTCCTTTCGAGGAGGTTTGTAGCAAGCTGGGCATGGTATATATATATGCTCCAGCTTGAGGGGGAGTGTTGGAGCTTGAGGAGACCGGGCGGACTTATGTCTAACCACAGCGGTCTACATGTCTCAGCGACCTAGCGATTTGTTCCAGCGGTCTGGTGGTGATCCTCAGCTTGCGGTCAGGTGGACCACAGCAGTGGCGGTCTGAGGGTTAGCCGCAGCAGCGGTCTGGAGGTTAGTCGCACCGGTTTGAAGGAAGCCGCAGCGGTCTGGCAGAAAACCGCAGTAGCGGGTTGTCGGTTAGGCGCAGCGGTCTGAATGAAGCCACACTGGTCTGGCAGAGAGACGCAGCAGCGGTCTGTTGGTTAGCCGCAACGGCCTGGATGGAGCCGCAACGGTCTGGTTGAAGCCGCAGCAGCGGACAAATGGTTAACCGCAACTGCGGTCTGGTGGCAACCCGCGGTTGCAGTCTGATAGCTTGCAGCAGCTGCGGTCTGGTGGGTAGCCGCAACTGCGGTCTGGTGGCAACCCGCAGTTGCGGTCTGGTGGCAACCCGCAGTTGCGGTCTGGCGGCCTGTATCAGTGGTCTTCCCTGGCAGACTGCCAACTTTGGTAGTTGTCGATTGGTGTTTTATTATATGTTGCATAGTGGACGGTTTGACCACATCAAACCGCGTAGGCCGCCCGACTTGTATTTAGTCTCCACATCGGTTGTTGTATTCTCTCATCTCCCCCGATTTCTATAAATAAGGGGGCATATCTATGTAATGATTACCTTTTTGGAGCAATAAAATTTGATTTTATTTAGCTCTTTTTACTGCACCAATGAGACCTGAGGTGAAGCCAGTACCAGAACGAGGCTTGGTGCAGCCAAGAGCGTATGGACTTGGCCAACAGGAGGCCAAAGAGCAGGAGAATGTTGTGAAAGGTATGTTCTTGTTATAAACAGTTTATTTTCTTCCTCCTTAGTGACATGACTTTACCCATGTTGCATTCATGTATATAGGAATACTTATGATTTGAAACATACCCTCCAAGTTTCTCTTTGATTCGGGTGCTTCGCACTCGTTTATAGCAGAATCCTTTGCGATTAAGATGGGCTTAGAGATCAGACTAGGCGTAAGTTTAAAGTCCCAATGTTGTTTTGAGAAATTGAATTTATCGCAGAAGCGTCTTTTCTCCCGATTGCGGTATTTGATTTGATTTTGAGCATGGACTAGTTGTCAGACTTTAACGCCAAGATAGATTGCAGGAGCAAGGTAATCCAGTTAGAAGGACCCAAGCAGTCCATCGTTACTTTGTAAAGCATTAAGAGAGTCTCCAAACTTATTATCTCTTCAGTCAAAGCCGTCAGATGTATTAGCAAGGGTTATACCACATTTTTGGTGTTGATGCATACAGAAGCAAAAGGCTAATTGTTAGAAGTACCCTTAGATCAAGACTTTCTACATGTTTTTCTAGAAAAGCTTACCTGACGCCCCTCCTGTAACATCCGTAAATATTGACGCAAAATATTTATTTAAATTGTAGGGGCGAGTCGCGACGGATTCTGAACGAGACAACGCATTGTCAAGGTACAACGTTACTATGCTTAGGGTCACATCCTTTTTTTTTTGGTAACGTATGTTAGCTATAATATTAATATAGTGTGAGTTTGGGTGTGCCGTTAGCAGTCTTTTAAGTTGTTTTGGTTGAGTTTGGGGTGCCAATAGCACTTTCCCCCTCTCCCCTTTGCGGTTAATTAGAAAACCGCACGGCTTTAGCCGTATTCGATTTAAACCCGCACTCCCTCTTCTATCGGATTAGAAACCGCTAGCCGCACAGTGGCCCGACGCTCCCGATACCGCAGCCGACGCTCTCCGCCGCCCTAGCCGACGCCGAATACTCCTCCGGAAGCCCATTCCGACCACTCCTCCCTCCTCTGCAGGCGCCGGGGAGTATTCCTTTTCCTTCCTTGGCCGTGGAAGAGCCGATTTCAACCCTAACCGAAGGAGGTTGATTTTGTTTTGGTTCCGGTGAGTCGATCCTTTCCTTTTCTCGATTTCTACTTGGATATCCTTCGTTTTGGAGGTAGACTAAGCTAATTTTCATTTCTATTGCGCTATTTTAGGTTTTGGTGTTCGTGGTTCACCGCGGAGTTTGAGTGGGACGCAATGAGAACCCCAATATCTCCGCATAAAGGTAATATACGAAGCTAGTGCGCATTTTTTTGTGCAACCTTAGATGATTTGGATTTTTACCACCAGAAAACCCTTAGGGAAAAATTATGAGTTTAGGTTTGCCTTGAATTGCAGGACTTCGGTGGGGTCGGGGCAGCACTTTGAAGGTCCCCAGCAGTAGGTTTACCTTCGGAATAGAAGATGTCGCCGCGCCGAGTCTACGAGCGCCGTAGCACCGCGGTAAGGAAATTTAATACCTGTTAGTTAGACATAACAAAAGTTATATTTTGTATACGCATAGGTAGGTTTCGTACAAGCAACATAACCATGCATAGTAAAGTGTGGCGGTAGGAAAATGGTCGCGGAAAACGTGTAGGATGACGCCCTTTTCCATGACCCAGTTAGTCAAGTTATAAATAATTATTGTAAGTACGAAACTTTACCCGCGTACGTAAGCTTGGAATTTGTCCAACCAAGGGCGTAAATGTCCCTTCAAGTCGACCACAAGAAAGTCAAGGGTCGCTTAGTAGTACACCAGAAAAGATATCCCTTGCAGAGTAGCGTCAGACCAAAAAGGTCAGCCAGCACACAGAGTTTCTTCCGTGCTAGGTAGAGGCGCACTACCTTTCTCATAAGGCACATGGAACCTTATGAGTAGTACAGACTTGGGAAGTGTCTTCCCTTGAGCCAGCTAGTAGATTCGAGACCGTGTCCGCGTGACACTAGAACAATTGGGTTCGTAAGATGGTCTCGGGTCGTCAGTTTCAGTTGCGCGTTAGGAGCTACTCTGCCTAGAGCCTTCCTAGTAGATGAGCAGGTTAGAAGCCACCTAGAACTCAAGTATAGACCTGACATGAGACAGTACGCTAGTTAGTGGACGCCAGGACTTGAGTTAATAAAATAAAAGTCACGTGCTTAGTACGAGTAGATGTGTGACCGGAGAATAGTGCGAAGGCATGCATAGCACATAGCATAAAAGTTTTAAATGCATAAAATTATTTTTCAAAAACATACATGCATTCATATGTAAAGCTGGTTTTTAGTGTCACTAGGAGGGGTTATTTTTCCTTACTCTGACCCTTCGTGGGCACTGTTTTTCAGGTGACCCAGGTGGGAAGTTACGTCTAGGATGAGCATGTGGTGGCGTCAGTTTGTACTATTTATCTTTTTCAGTTTACTCTATTTCAGCATGTACCTGTAGATGAGAACATTGTGTCAGATTAATGTTTTATCTAATTTATTTCAGACTATTTATGGTTAACCAGATTTTCAGTTAATTCAGTTTTACTTCCTGTTTAGTGGCTCTGTGAATCCAGATATCAGGTATGTGGTTACCCTTAGTTTTCTTTATTCAAACTTCCGCTGTAAGTCTTAATGTGCGTAGTATAGATTTTATTACCTGCTGCTACTAGTTTTAATACTGTTTCCTAGTTTTCTTTATATCGCTGACCCGGCCGGACGGCTGATTTCTGAAATACTGGGAAGGGGTGTTACAAATTGGTATCAGAGGGAGGTTTAGGATCCCTGGACCCTAGAAAGAATTCACAGAGCCATAGGAGCGTATAAGAGTAAACTCTTGTTAGTAAAGTACTTTAAGTTGCGATTAAGCCTTAGTGTTCGCTAAAGTACAAATAAGTTGCTAGACCAGATTTCTTAGATGTTTGATAAATAACCAGTTTTCCTTTATATTTTCTATCAGGCACCACGAGTTAGTGAACCAGGTGAATCTTCACGCCAGAACCCGATTCCTAATGCAACCATGGGAGACGCTGCCATGCCACAGGTACCGCCAGTTCCAGCAGCTCCAGAGGGCACTGACATAGCGTCTCAGATTGCCAGGGCGGTTACTGTTGCCTTGATGGAGTTTCAGAGAGGACTGGCTGCAGGGTTTCCAGCTCCAGTACAAGTACCAGTCCCTGCACTAGCTCCTGCAGCAGCACCTGTGGAGATGACCCTGGAGCGCTATTTGAGAAATTTCAGAGAACTTCAGCCTTCGAACTACAGTGGGGATGAGACCCCGATGGATACAGATGATTGGATAGCTAACACCAGAGACCTGCTGAATGTGTTGGAGTGCCCGGAGAATAAGAAAGTTCCTCTGGCAGCTTTCCTCCTCCGAGGAGAGGCAAAAGTCTGGTGGGACAAATACCGGACAGATGATCCTGCAGGTAAAGTGTTATGATCAATTCCTTTATTTTAGGAAGTAATGTGTAAATTTTATTATGGTATGATCGTATTTTTGGTTGGCCAGGCCGTACCCCAGACATGTTCACTTGGGGCGAGTTCTCTAGAGCTCTTGCTAGTTGGTTCGTGCCTCCTTCCGCACGACGAGGTCTCCAAGAGAAGTATCTGAGGCTTTTCCAGGGGGACAGGACAGTTACTGAGTACGAGCGAGAGCTGACTCATCTGGCTAGATATGCGGGCGTGATGCAGGGAGATCAGACTGAGAAGTGCAGTCGTTTCGTGGATGGCTTGCGTGACTCGTTGAGGCAGCCGCTGATGACTATGGTCAACGCTGATTACAGGAGCTTAGTGGATACAGCTCGCAGACTGGAGGCTGACCAGCAGAAGGTTCAGAAGCGAAGTAGTTTCCGTGCGAAGCGATCTCAGGATTCGCATCAGCCGCAGCAGAACAAGAATGACCAAGGTAAGAACTGGAACAAGAAGCCGAAGCCTGATGCTAAGAAGAATGGTCAATCTGGTGACCGAAGCAAGGACTATCCCACGTGTCCCAAGTGTCAGCGTCGCCATTCAGGAGAGTGTTTGGCCAGTGCAGGCGTATGCTATAAGTGCCGACAACCTGGACACATAGCTCGCTTCTGTCAGGAAGCTGGGACAAATCAGGTAATCAAGGTCCTTATGTATTGATTACATTTATGTAATTACGATAGATTTTTAATGAAATTTACTTCTTGCAGTCGAAGTTCGAGGTTGGTGGCCCTAGCAGGGTAGATAAGGGCAAAGCATTGATGCTCACTGATGGGAGACCGCAGCAGGGTCGAGACTTAGTGCAACCCAGAGCGTATGGGCCGGGTCAGCAGGAGGCGAAGGATCAGGAGGATGTTGTGACAGGTAAGTGTTGTTTGCTTGCAAGTTGGTTTTAAATCCTCCGTAGTGACACATTAAATTTTTCATCCTTCATAAATCATTCATGTAGGCATCCTTATGATTCGTAACTTACCCTCTAAGATTCTGTTTGATACGGGTGCCTCGCACTCGTTTATCGCGGAATCTTTAGTGCGTAAGTTGGATTTAGAAGTCTTCCCCGAGTCAGTACCGCTGGAAGTCATGATGCCGAATGGATCCCTTCTGCAGACCAGAGACAAGTGCAGGGTACCAGTGCAGTTTAGTGATGTTGAGATTATCGTGGAAGCTTTGCTGCTACCCATAGCAGGGTTTGACTTGATCTTTGGAATGGACTGGCTTTCAGCAGTCAACGCCAGGATTGACTGCAGGGCGAAGCAGATTCAGTTCGATGGCCCCAACCAGACATCTTTCTCGTTTCAGGGATTGAAGGGAGTAGTGAAGATGATCATATCTGCAGTCCAAGCGAGAAAGTGCATTAGTCAGGGTTGTGAAACCTTCGTAGTACTGATGAGCGCGGAGTTTAAGGCTGATTTGTTGGAGGTACCAGTGGTGCAGGAGTTTCCAGATGCTTTCCCGGAAGAGCTCCCTGGTGCCCCTCCAGATAGAGAGATTGAGTTCCCGATAGACTTGCATCCTGGGGCTACACCGGTAGCCAAATCTCCCTATCGGATGGCTCCAAGGGAACTAGCAGAATTGAAGAGCCAGTTGCAGGAGCTGCTTGATTTGGGTTTTATACGCCCTAGTACTTCGCCTTGGAGTGCTCCAGTGCTTTTCGTGAAGAAGAAGGATGGTAGTCTGAGATTGTGCATAGATTACCGCGAATTGAATAAGCTGACCGTTAAGAACAAGTACCCGATTCCCAGGATTGATGATTTGTTCGACCAGTTGGTGGGAGCGAGCACTTTTTCCAAGTTAGATCTGAGGTCGGGCTATCATCAGTTGAAGATTCGTGACGCGGATATACAGAAGACTGCTTTCAGTACCAGATACGGACACTTCGAGTTCGTGGTCATGCCGTTCGGGCTGACCAATGCCCCTTCGGTATTCATGGACCTGATGAACAGGGTATTTCGGGAATTTCTGGATCGTTTTGTCATCGTTTTCATAGACGATATTTTGGTGTTCTCTAAAAGTGCAGAAGATCATGCAGCACACCTCAGAATGGTTTTGAGCACACTCAGGAAGAACCAGTTGTTTGCTAAGTTTTCTAAGTGTGAGTTTTGGCTTTCAGAGATTGCTTTCTTAGGCCACATCATCAGTCAGAAAGGGGTTAGTGTTGATCCGAAGAAGATAGAGGCTATTAAGAGTTGGCCAAGACCGACAACAGTTTCAGAGATTCGCAGCTTTTTGGGTCTTGCTGGATACTACAGAAGATTCATCAGGGATTTCTCGAAGATAGCATTACCACTGACTTCCCTCACTAGGAAGGGAAAGAGCTTGGATTGGACAGTTGAGTGTGAGTTGGCTTTTGAGGACCTCAAGGACAGATTGATGACCGCATCGATTTTGAGTTTACCTTCAGGGCCAGACGGATTTCAGATCTATAGTGACGCTTCAGGTCGGGGTTTGGGTTGTGTTCTCATGCAGCATGGAAAGGTCGTAGCTTATGCCTCGAGACAGTTAAAGGTTCATGAGAGGAACTATCCCGTACATGACTTGGAGCTTGCAGCAGTCATTCATGCTCTAAAGATATGGAGACACTACCTCTATGGAGTGCGTTGTGAGATCTTTACTGATCATAAGAGCCTTAAGTATATCTTTGAACAGCGAGAGCTCAATTTGAGGCAGCGCAGATGGTTGGAGTTTCTAGCAGACTACGATGTAGACATTCAGTACCACCCAGGAAAGGCGAACGTGGTAGCTGATGCTCTTAGCAGGAGAGGCTCGTGTTTCTATCTTCTCACTCAGCAGGAGGAGTTAGTACGAGAGCTGGAGAGACTGGACATCGTCGTTGTGCCCCGTTGCAGTTTTGGTTCAGCTTGGTTGAGTTGGATGGAGATTTCGTGCGATATTAGAGATAGGATCAGGACAGCTATACCATTGGATCCAAAGATGGCAGAGATTTGGATCTCAGTGCAGTCAGGTCAGAAAGAGAGGTTCTCTATTCAGGATGAGTTATTATTGCATGATGGCAGAGTGTGCATCCCAGATGTTAGTCACCTTCGTGAGGACATTTTTTTCGAGGCACACAATTCCAGGTATTCTATACATCCCGGTAGCACGAAGATGTATGCAGATCTTAAGAAGACAGTCTGGTGGCCAGGTTTGAAGAGTGATGTTGCAGATTATGTAGGGAAGTGTGAGACATGCAAGTTGGTTAAGGCCGAGTGTCAGAGGCCTGGAGGCAAATTGCAGCCACTTCCCATCCCCGAGTGGACTTTTGAGGATATAACTATGGACTTCATTCATGGTTTGCCGAGATCGCAGAGTGGGAATGATTCCTTGTGGGTTATAGTAGATCGACTCTCTAAGGTCGCTCATTTCATTCCTCTTAGGAAGACGGATCAGGGTCCGAAGCTGGCACAGTTGTATATAGACGAGATAGTTCGACTTCACGGTGTTCCCAAGACTATAGTTTCAGACCGAGATGGCAGATTTACCTCCAGGGAGTGGCGACATATTCAGGAGCGGTTGGGTACCAGGTTACATTTCAGCACCGCATTCCATCCCCAGACAGATGGACAGACTGAGCGCACAAATAGGACTTTGGAGGATCTGCTACGGATGTGCATACTAGATTTTGGAGGAAAGTGGGAGAAGTATGTTACCCTTGTGGAGTTCTCCTACAACAATAGTTTTCAGGCGAGTATTGGGATGGCACCGTTCGAGGCCCTATATGGTAGACGTTGTCGGACACCGTTATGTTGGGCAGAGAGTGAGGAAAGATCTTCTATCAGAGAGTCATGGATTGATAAGACCACTGATAGGATCAAGCTTATTCAGGAGCGTATGAGGACAGCTCAGGATCGCCAGGCCAAGTATCATGATCAGAAGCACAGGTCAGTAGAGTTCAGTGTTGGAGACTACATTTATCTGAAGGTCAGACCAGTTAGAGGAGTCTCTAGAATAAAGCGGATGAAGAAGCTGAGTCCCAGATTTGTTGGTCCTTTTGAGGTGCTGGAAAGAGTTGGTGAGGTTGCATATAGGTTGGCCTTACCTGAGGAAATGAGTGGTGTACATGATGTATTCCACGTCTCCTACCTTAGGAGAGCAGTCAGAGATTCCAGTCAGATCATCAGTACCGAAGAAGCACCAATCGAGACAGATCTTAGTATTGGAGTTAGACCAGTCAAGATAGTGGACTCAAGGATTCAGAAGCTCAGAAATAGAGAGATTCGCATGGTCAAAGTCCTTTGGATGAACTGTGGCCGTCCAGAGTATACTTGGGAGCGAGAGGATGAGCTAAAGAGCAATGCAGACTATTCTTTTCTCTTCGACTCAGGTATGATTACAATTTTCGAGGACGAAAATTTTTATTAGGAGGGGAGATTTGTAACATCCGTAAATATTGACGCAAAATATTTATTTAAATTGTAGGGGCGAGTCGCGACGGATTCTGAACGAGACAACGCATTGTCAAGGTACAACGTTACTATGCTTAGGGTCACATCCTTTTTTTTGGTAACGTATGTTAGCTATAATATTAATATAGTGTGAGTTTGGGTGTGCCGTTAGCAGTCTTTTAAGTTGTTTTGGTTGAGTTTGGGGTGCCAATAGCACTTTCCCCCTCTCCCCTTTGCGGTTAATTAGAAAACCGCACGGCTTTAGCCGTATTCGATTTAAACCCGCACTCCCTCTTCTATCGGATTAGAAACCGCTAGCCGCACAGTGGCCCGACGCTCCCGATACCGCAGCCGACGCTCTCCGCCACCCTAGCCGACGCCGAATACTCCTCCGGAAGCCCATTCCGACCACTCCTCCCTCCTCTGCAGGCGCCGGGGAGTATTCCTTTTCCTTCCTTGGCCGTGGAAGAGCCGATTTCAACCCTAACCGAAGGAGGTTGATTTTGTTTTGGTTCCGGTGAGTCGATCCTTTCCTTTTCTCGATTTCTACTTGGATATCCTTCGTTTTGGAGGTAGACTAAGCTAATTTTCATTTCTATTGCGCTATTTTAGGTTTTGGTGTTCGTGGTTCACCGCGGAGTTTGAGTGGGACGCATTGAGAACCCCAATATCTCCGCATAAAGGTAATATACGAAGCTAGTGCGCATTTTTTTGTGCAACCTTAGATGATTTGGATTTTTACCACCAGAAAACCCTTAGGGAAAAATTATGAGTTTAGGTTTGCCTTGAATTGCAGGACTTCGGTGGGGTCGGGGCAGCACTTTGAAGGTCCCCAGCAGTAGGTTTACCTTCGGAATAGAAGATGTCGCCGCGCCGAGTCTACGAGCGCCGTAGCACCGCGGTAAGGAAATTTAATACCTGTTAGTTAGACATAACAAAAGTTATATTTTGTATACGCATAGGTAGGTTTCGTACAAGCAACATAACCATGCATAGTAAAGTGTGGCGGTAGGAAAATGGTCGCGGAAAACGTGTAGGATGACGCCCTTTTCCATGACCCAGTTAGTCAAGTTATAAATAATTATTGTAAGTACGAAACTTTACCCGCGTACGTAAGCTTGGAATTTGTCCAACCAAGGGCGTAAATGTCCCTTCAAGTCGACCACAAGAAAGTCAAGGGTCGCTTAGTAGTACACCAGAAAAGATATCCCTTGCAGAGTAGCGTCAGACCAAAAAGGTCAGCCAGCACACAGAGTTTCTTCCGTGCTAGGTAGAGGCGCACTACCTTTCTCATAAGGCACATGGAACCTTATGAGTAGTACAGACTTGGGAAGTGTCTTCCCTTGAGCCAGCTAGTAGATTCGAGACCGTGTCCGCGTGACACTAGAACAATTGGGTTCGTAAGATGGTCTCGGGTCGTCAGTTTCAGTTGCGCGTTAGGAGCTACTCTGCCTAGAGCCTTCCTAGTAGATGAGCAGGTTAGAAGCCACCTAGAACTCAAGTATAGACCTGACATGAGACAGTACGCTAGTTAGTGGACGCCAGGACTTGAGTTAATAAAATAAAAGTCACGTGCTTAGTACGAGTAGATGTGTGACCGGAGAATAGTGCGAAGGCATGCATAGCACATAGCATAAAAGTTTTAAATGCATAAAATTATTTTTCAAAAACATACATGCATTCATATGTAAAGCTGGTTTTTAGTGTCACTAGGAGGGGTTATTTTTCCTTACTCTGACCCTTCGTGGGCACTGTTTTTCAGGTGACCCAGGTGGGAAGTTACGTCTAGGATGAGCATGTGGTGGCGTCAGTTTGTACTATATATCTTTTTCAGTTTACTCTATTTCAGCATGTACCTGTAGATGAGAACATTGTGTCAGATTAATGTTTTATCTAATTTATTTCAGACTATTTATGGTTAACCAGATTTTCAGTTAATTCAGTTTTACTTCCTGTTTAGTGGCTCTGTGAATCCAGATATCAGGTATGTGGTTACCCTTAGTTTTCTTTATTCAAACTTCCGTTGTAAGTCTTAATGTGCGTAGTATAGATTTTATTACCTACTGCTACTAGTTTTAATACTGTTTCCTAGTTTTCTTTATATCGCTGACCCGGCCGGACGGCTGATTTCTGAAATACTGGGAAGGGGTGTTACACCTCCTACCAAAGAGATTGATTTCCAAATCGATCATATACTTGGATCTGTGTCAGTGTCAAAGTCTACTTACCATATGACTACCAGAGAACTGGCTGAATTGAAGATCCAGTTTCAAGAACTGCTTGATTTGGGTTTTATATGTCTCATCATTTCGTCTTAGAGTGCACCCGTCCTATTTGTAAAGAAGAAGGATGACAGTTTGAGATTATGCATAAATTACCGCGAGCTAAACAGGCTGACAGTTAAGCATAAGTATCTTATTTCGAGAATACATGATTTTTTTGATCAGCTTGAGGGGTCTTACACACTTTCCAAATTAGATTTGAGATCAGGTTACCATCAAAAAATTTTTTTTGGAAGTGGATATTTAGAAGACGCACTCAGCACTAGATACGGGAACTATGAGTTTGTGGTCATGCCGTTCGGGATAACTAATGTCCTGTCGGCCTTTATGGATTTGATGAACATAGTGTTTCGGAAATTCTTAGATCGATAAGTTATTGTCTCAACGAATATCACATTTAACCTCCTTAAACTTTATTGAAACATAGAGAAGATTATGCATAGTTTACATTTTTCTGTCTCCTAGTTCACACTTGTGCTTGTCAGATGCTGTAAGAAGTAAGAACTATATAAAATATTATCAACATAGTTTTTCTATGATAACCCAATTTACCTGAGAATGATCTCATTGTATGCATCTGTATTCCTGAGTAAAATGTTATTTTCATGATCTTTAATTGTAAATCTTCATGAAGAAGTGTCAAGCAGGAATTGTAAATCTTCATGAAAACTGATATTGAGGGGAAAAAACAGGAAAGCACTTGAAATGTTTGCTGTGAATCTCATCTAGGGGAAAAAATTGCTCAAGTGGAAAAAAATACTTGAGGTTTCAGCTGAACCTCGTCCTGGTTGGAGGCGTTATCCCGCTGGAGAACTCGTTCTAGTTAGAGGCGTCGATCCCGATGGATTTCCTACCAGTTCGCGAGAAACCGGGGCGAGGGAAGCTAGGGAACAAGTTGGAGAGCAGAAGTTCCTATCGCCGAGGCTAATTGGGAAGACAACCCTCGCTGACGCAGAGAGGCGGATCAAGAAGAACCCTCGCTGCCGCGGCGGGAGATTTTGCCTGAGATCGGGAAAAGAAGAGGCGGATCAGGGAAAACTCTGGCACGTGGGATCGGGAAGAACTCTCGCCATCGCCTGTCGCCTGGGAACCGATATTTAGGGCGCAATTTTGAGAACGCTAAACTTGGGCGCTCGACAAATTCGTGAATAGAGGCTAAACATACAAAGGAAAAAAAAAAGCTCTGGCGGATGGAATAGAGCTTTTCTAGCCGTCAAAGTTGTCCCAAACAGACCCTTAGATTGATGACTGCTGTGATTTTGATTTTACCTTCATGTACAGATAATTTTTAGATTTAAAGCAACTCTTCGGGTAAAGACCTGAGTTGTTTGCTTATGCAGCATGGAAAGGTCATAGTGTTGAACCCGGAAACTATGGTTCAACGAGTAATTCGGACCGAAGGGTAGCTTGCACTTATTTCTCCTGAGATAGATCACCAAGCTAGGCACTCAGAGCAAGAATCACACTCATAAGAAAAAAAAACTAGGAACAGACCCTTGAGCTGCAGCGAGTGGGTCCCGCCAAACACCCGGAAGATCTAAGAGAGTTTTTCATTCCAAGCCAATGTAGAGCTAGGCACTTTGGAGGACACTTCAGTGCACTAGACTGCCCACCCGGAAACCACGGTGAGCAGTGAACTGGAGCTCTCACCAACCAAAGCTAGCCTAAAGAGAGAAGCAAAAAAAAGTCATCTCCAAAGGTGTCATTAGGGGTATATTTATAGTTTTATGAAAATAGTCTGCGGAGAGCGGAATCCCGCATTTTGGTTCTACTAATTGAAGCCCAAATTGGCCTGCAAAAAAAGCGGAATCTCGCAGTTTGGAGAGGCTAGTGGCATGCCAAAATGGGATTTTCGGGAAAATCGAATCACAGACCTATCAACGAGTTCCGACTGTTCTGAGCCGGCTCGCCTAGAGTGGAGAGTACCTGGTGGGGCTGAGACTCGCCACTCAACTATAGGAGAGTGCGGAGTCTCTGCCCAACTCCCCCCTTCTACTCTCCCGGGTCAAAATTTCCCCTGACTGTTTGATGACTTGATGAGCTCATTCGCCAAATACGGGGTTGGACACAATCCCCGCTCTTTACGAGTTTGTCTCAAGCTCAGAAAGACAGTTCAACCCCAAGCATTTGGTGAGTGCCCCAAGTGGAGGGAATCTTTTGGTGAGATCCACAGACTTTTATATATACCAATGGGGGGAGGGGACTTCAAGGACCCTTACTCCCGTCTCTCTTTATTTTTCTCTTCTGCCCGATCTCTGCTAACATGTCGCCTTCCAAAGAGGTTTTGGCCCGCCTTGCCACCCACAAAGAGAAGAACAAGACGGCCACCACAGGCCTTATATCCCTTGCAACAGAGCACTCTTCGCATACTCCTGTGAGGCGAGCCGAGAGTAGGACCGCTAAGAAGGTCAAGCTAGAACCTGCTGGGGAGAAGGTGACCACTCGAACCACAACAGCCTGGGTTCAGCCTGGGCCTCGATCTTTTTAATCAGGTGTGATTCCTCCTCTCCTACTTAAATTTTATTATATTTTATCAAATCACGCTAGTTCACACTTAGAGAGCCTTGCAGCCAGACAATGAACATGAGGTCGCGAGCATGCAGGTAAATCATGACGCTTGCGCCCAGGTGGGTGGCAAGTAAACGTTCTTGGTAACCACGTGTATATTCTTGTAGTGCCCCCATTTATTGATATCACCTTGACGCCTCCGTCGTCGAAGTCGCCAGATCGCGACCTCGCGCAAGAACTTGTCGGCACCTCTATCACGTCGGCGAGTAAGGTCCAGGGTGACACCGCTCCTCCTGTGAAGTCGGATCCTGAACAAAGCATTCCGCGAGTGGGATTGTGGAAATCCTTGGTACTTCCCTTCTCCGACCCCTTCGGTGGAAAGTCGGAGTTGCCCTCGCACGGCCCGGGAAAGTCGGAGTTGCCATCATTCCCTGCTGACGAGCCGAATGATGCAGTGGATTATTCGGCGCCTCCCTCATCTGACGCGATTAGAGACTTCTTGGTCGAGCCTGCCTCCATTGCTGAGTTGACGTACCGTATTGCTGGCGTGCTTCAGAAGCCCGAATTTATGCTTCACGAGATACAAGAGGAGAGGACCCTGCCAAAGAACGACCCCTTTCCCCACATGTTCGCCTTAGAGCAACAAGTGGAGGCGTTGGAGAGGGAGTGCGTCTCTCTCAGAGGGGAGGTGTAACAGAACCGGGGGAACAATGCGGTCTCTTTGGAATGATGTTTTATGCGTTTTGAGGATATTGCGTGCGCGCTGCGGTAAGAGGTCACCACGGCCCGCGAGCAAGACGGAGGACAGCGAGTGCGAATACGAGGTCGGGGTGCCTGGAGGTGGCATCCTGAGTGACCCCGTTTGTGCACGCCTCTTTTCTCTTAAGAACGTTTGAAAGCTATCTTTCACCCCCCTCCCCCTCCTTTTTTTTTCTATTTTTGAATATTTGTGTTGAGACAACAATCGTTTTTTCTGTTATGCTCGACCCTGATTAGTGGAAATTTGGTATTTTAATTTGATGTGATTTGTTTGTGATGTCTTACTATACAATGCGTTGATTTACATGACGGGACTGCTCGGACTCGCGGTGTGGGTAGGAGTGAGGGGGTGAGGGCAAAGGGGACTCGCAAAACTGAACCGCGGCCTCCCCAATTTTTTCTATAAATACTCCTCCCCCTTTTCTGTTTTACCTAGCGCATTAACTGCACCCCCTCTCTCCTTCCCTCTTATCAGTTCTACCCGCGCCTTCCACTAGCAGAAGCACCCGTAACAATGACCAGAGATGGCGAGTCGTCCGATGGGAGGGGGAAATGCACGAAGAAGTTCAGAGAGCACAGCTTCCCTGACGGGAGGGTGTCGGAGGCGAATTTTCTCGCCTTCAAGACCGAGTATCTGCCTCCGGTCTTCTCCGTGCGCAGCCCCGGAGAAGGCGAATCCGTCAATGCTTTTTACAAGGACAAGCTCGCCTTCACCCTCCCGCACTTTGTGGTTGGACTTTGCCTTCCACAATGGCAGGAGGTCAAACAATTTTCAAGTATTTCGGCGCGGTGCCCGCGCAGGTGAACACCAATGCGATTTCGATGTTGGTCACATTCGAATGTTGCCAGAGCGAGGAGAAGGTTGAGTTCAGACTTACAGTGTTCCGCAAGCTATTTATATACCGAGCGACCAATGATGGGATCGCCTTCTTGACGGGCTTGCCGCTGAAGGTCTGCGAGACGTCCAATAAGGTTTATAACTGGAAAAACAAATTTGGCCTCATCAAAGAAGACCTCGACAACGTTCCCTACTCGCTAATCCAAAAGAGAGAGTCGACCTACTGGCCCCCGCGAGGAAGGCGACACCTCGATCAGCTCCCCCCCCCCCCCGTGAACCCGGGGAAAGGTATGGTTCCATCCGCCTTGCTGTTAATTCTCCACTCGGCCCGTCATTTTTTTTACTTTGATTTTTTATTCCTCTCTTAGGCGAGCACCAGATTACGACTGACCCCCCTTATGCGAGCAAAGTAAAGGTTGATCATCTGCCCGTACTCGCCAAATCCGTCGCGGCGGCTTGTACATGCGATTTGGGCGAGTGCGCGTCAGGCAGTGGCTCGAAGAAGAGGACCATGGTGGATCGGTAATCCCCTCCTCCTGCCGACTCACGGAAGCGGCACAAGTCAGTGGAGACCAAAAAGACACCTCAGCCGAGCGAGCTAGAACCCTAATGAGCGAGTCTAACTTTGGGTTGGGTTGGAAGCCCTTAGATGCTAAGTTATCAAAGGCGCAAGGCGCACCAAGGCGCAAAGGGCCCCTGCAGCCTAGGTGCAAGGCGCAGGCGCGCGCCTGAGACACGTGAGGCGCAAAAATTAGGAAAAAAGGAAATTGAGCGAATTGAGCGTCCAATTCGATGAAATTGAGCGAATTGGGCGCCCAATTCGCTGGAATTGAGCGAATTGGGCGCCCAATTCGCTGGAATTGAGCGAATTGGGCGCCCAATACGCTGGAATTGAGCGAATTGGGCGCCCAATTCGCTGGAATTGAGCGAATTGGGCGCCCAATGTAACACCCCTTCCCAGTATTTCAGAAATCAACCGTCCGGCCAGGTCAGCGATATAAAGAAAACTAGGAAACAGTATTAAAACTAGTAGCAGCAGGTAATAAAATCTATACTAAGCAATTTAAGACTTACAGCGGAAGTTTAAAAAGTAAACTAAGCGTAACCACATACCTGATATCTGGATTCACAGAGCCACTAAACAGGAAATAGAACTGAATTAACTGAAAATCTGGTTAACCATGAATAGTCTGATACAAATTAGTTAGAAACATTAATCTGTTACAATGTTCTCATCTACAAGTACATGCTGAAAATAGAGTACACTGAAAGAAATAAATAATACAAACTGACGCCACCATAAAGCTCATCCTAGACGTAACTTCCCACCTGGGTCACCTGAAAAACAGTGCCCACAAAGGGTCAGAGTAAGGAAAAATAACCCCTCCTAGTGACACTAAAACCCAGTTTTACATATGAATGCATGTATGCTTTTGAAAAATAATTTTATCCATTAAAAACTTTTATGCTATGTGCTATGCATGGCTTCGCACTATTCTCTGGTCACACATCTACTCGTACTAAGCACGTGACTTTTATTTTATTAACTCAAGTCCTGGCGTTCACTAACTAGCGTACTGTCTCATGTCAGGTCTATACTTGAGTTCTAGGTGGCTTCTAACATGCTCATTTACTAGGAAGGCTCTAGGCAGAGTAGCTCCTAACGCGCAACTGAAACTGACGACCCGAGACCATCTTACGAACCCAATTGTTCTAGTGTCACGCGGACACGGTCTCAAATCTACTAGCTGGCTCAAGGGAAGACACTTCCCAAGTCTGTACTACTCATAAGGTTCCATGTGCCTTATGAGAAAGGTAGTGCGCCTCTACCTAGCACGGAAGAAACTCTGTGTGCTGGCTGACCTTTTTGGTCTGACGCTACTCTGCAAGGGATATCTTTTTTTGGTGTACTACTAAGCGACACTTGACTTTCATGTGGTCGACTTGAAGGGACATTCACGCCCTTGTTCGGAACAAATTCCAAACCTACGAACACGGCTAACGCTTTCGTACTCTATGTTTCTGTTCATGATCTGACTACTTGAGTCTTAGGGAAATCGTGTCACCCTACACATTTTTCGTAACCGTTTTCCTATCACCACATCTTTCTATGCATGGACATGCTACTTGAAATAAATCTACTCATGTGTATACAAAATATATACTTTTTACTATGTCTAATTAGCAGAAGTTAGGTTTCCTTACAGTGGTGGTGCGGCGCTCGTAGACTCGGCGCGGCGACATCTTCTCTTCCGAAGGCAAATCCTACTACTGGGGACCTTCAGAACGCTGCCCCGAACCCCACCAAAGTCCTGCAATTCAAGGCAAACCTAAACTCATAATTTTTCCCTTTAGGGTTTCCGGTGGAAAATTTCCATACGGCTAGGAATACAAATAATAATGCTAACCTATTATTTTACCTTTGCTTGGGAGTGTTCAAGGCTCACGAAGTGCCCAACTCCAACTTCGCGGAGGATCTAGAACACCAAACCTAATTAGGGCACAAGGAAATGAAAAACTTAAGTTACTTTACTTCCAAATCCAAGAATATCCACAAAGGAAACGAGATGAGAGAGGAAATCGACTCACCGAAACCAAACAAAACCCAACCTCCAATGGTTAGGGTTGAAATCGGCTCTTCCACGGCCAAGGAAGGAAAAGGAATGCTTGTTGGCGCCTGCAGAGGAGGGAGGAGTGGTCGGAATGGGCTTCCGGAGGAGTATCGGGCGTCGGCTAGGGCGGCGGAGGCGCGCGGAAGGGGCGTCGGGCTCGCCGTTTGCGGGAGACGAAGAGCGGAATCGGCTCGTCGTTCTTGCGGTTTTTCTCCCGTAAGAAAAATAGTGCGGGTTTTTATCGGGTTGCTAGCGGTTATAAAATCATCCGTGGGGGGAAGAGGACTGCTATTGGCACCCCAAAGCCAACATTAAGTTGTTATCTGCAAACCACGTCACTCAATCACCTTAAATTCTAAAACAATTTCGCTATGTAACACTATTAACTTTTAATGTGCGTCACACTAATATTATAGCTAACATACGTTACCAAATAATGGACGTGACCTCTAGCATAGTAACGTTGTACCTTGACGATGCGCTGTCACGTTCAGAATCCGTCGCGACTCGCCCCTACAATTTAAATAAATTTGCGTCAAAATTTACGGATGCTACACCCAATTCGCTGAAATTGGGTTAGTTCTCTTCTATCAAGTTAGTATAAGAGCTATTTTGGAATTGGGTTAGTTCTCTTCTATCAAGTTAGTATAAGAGCTCATATTTTCCAATAGTCTATCTAAACATGTGAGAAGTGATATAAATACATGATAGTCATAATTGATGCATACAAAGTGCAACTAGAAATCAAATAAAAAACTACAACATGTAATATAAAGCATTAGACGGAGATAAACAAATTTAGTGTAAAAATCATTGTACCTTTTGAACACCCATGATCAACCCCTCTTGAATTATAAAATATAGCATGACTTCCATTAAGCTAATGAATGACCAAATCCTTCCATAAAACACAAAGGATGTATTAGAATCAAACATTCGAGCATAATAAAATGAGATCATTTTTTGAAGGCAACATAATAAAAATAACAACATAAATAAATCAAGCAAGTAAGCAATCATAATCTACCAAATCAACATTGCAATTTTTCGCACAAAAAAACAAACATAAGCTACCAAGTCAACAATCATAAACTCAAAACTAATGTGCAAGAAAATAACATAACATCACGGCGATCACGCCATCACTCATCGTCTGAATCAATAAAGGTTTCATTTTCTTCACTAAAATTTTCTTCTTCATTGAACTCAGCTTCTTCTTCATCCTCGACATCATCTGTACGCATTGATTGAGTAGGTGCCTTCTTCTTAGATTTGCTCCCCTTGTCAGCTACCATCTTCCCTTTAGATAAGCGCGTGGAGTAGATGTCTTCTTCTACTTCGCTGGCCCTTGCTACTGCACCCCAGGTCAATAATTCGTCATCAAAAACTATATTGTCATCATGCTCAACCTCCTCATCTTCCTTCATTCTTCCCATCAGTCATTCATTGTTATCGTCAATATCTTTCAGCGAGATCGGATCAATACGATCACGTGAATCATATCGCCGACGCAAGACACGATTGTATTTTACAAATACTAAATCATTTAGGCGTTGATGTGCTAGTCGATTTCTTTTTTTGCAATGGACCTGCAACATAACAAATAAATAATTAATCATATAATAATATAAATTAATATTTGCATACTTGTTCAAAAAAATTCATACATGCTCAAAAAAACTCCAGTTGCGCTCACATCCTGATGAACTGCAAGTGAGACTTAAAACCTTTACTGTAAATTTAGTCAGATCAGGAGTATCAGCTTCATATGATTGTCACCATTCAGCTGCCCAAAAAATAAATATCAAGAAATTAATGAATCATTCTTATTAAATAAATTGTTTGTTTGAAACTTGAAATAATATTTAATTAACTAACCTGAGAACTTTGTTTTTCTATGACGAACTGCAAATTGCATTCCAAATAAACCTTCAGTATTTCTATATAAACTTAGTTGGTCCATAATTATATCTTGAATTTCAGGACTTGTAATGAGATTTTGCATTGTTTGATATAAACTCATCATGACTTCTCCATCTAATGCCATTTCATGGTTTGAATAGAAGAATTCTGGATTTAAATAATGAGCAGCCGCATGCAATGGTTGATGAAGCTGATTTTCCCATCTCCTGTCAACAATCGCCAACACTTCTTTATATTTTTCCTCTTTCCCATTGAAAGAGTTCATGATTGTCTCTTTTGCTCTATCCATAACCTCATAGATATAACTCATAGCCGGTCTTTTCTCCTCATCTACCAATCTTAGTACCCAAACTAAAGGTCCGAAAATCTTCAAAATGTACACAATAGTACTCCAGAAAGAGACCATGTATATAATGCTCTGTACTTGCTTACCTCTTGTTTCCTTTGCCCACTTGCTTGATGTCCACTCAGGTGAAGTGAACATCTTCCTTAGATTTGTCCTCTGCTTATGAATGCGCTGAAGAACAAGAAATGATGTCGCAAACCTAGTAACAGCAGGTCTAACAAGCTCCACTTTTTCTGTGAAGCTCCTTAGCATGTTGACAAGTCCAGGCCGAACATAAATATAACTGTTGACGCTCATTGCTCTTTTAATTATTCTATTAATGCTTGACATCTTTCCAATATCCTCCAGCATTAAGACGATGCAATGGGCGGCACACAGGGTCCAATATAAATGTGGTTGTTTTGCTTCCAATAATTTTCTTATTTCATAATAAACACATTTATTTAATTTCAATATATGACATTAAAATTAAATAAATATTAAAAGAGGATGATTAACGATATATTTACCTGCTAGTATATTATTGCTTGCACTATCAGTAACAACTTGAACAACATTGGCCTCTACAACACGTTCCACTACTCTATCAAGCAATTCAAACATCCTCTCACCAGTCTTTGCATAATCAGATGCATCAACAGATTCCAGGAAAAATGTACCTTTTGGTGAATTTACAAAAAAATTTATAAGTGTTCTTTATTTCTTATCTGTCCATCCGTCTGCCATGATAGAACATCCAAACAACCTCCACTCATCCTCATAGTTCTTCATCATCTTCTGGACTTCAGTTACTTCATTACTCAACAAAGGCACGCAAACTTCATGATAACTGGGTGATTTCAATCCAACCCCAAACTGGTTAATGGATTTTATCATCACTGCAAAACTACGGTAGGTAACCGCATTAAAAGGAATGGTTGCATCATACATCCATTGAGCTATATGTTTGCAAGCCCTCCCTCTAAGTTCCTTCTTACATGCTTCGTTGATTGAAGTTTGCTTCATTTGCTGATGTTGGCTTTTTTGTTTCATTTTTTTCTCAGTATTAGATGCAAAAAAAAACATCCATCGGTCCTTTAGTCCTAGACTTTTTAGGCGCACCGCTTGGACCGCATCCATGAATCTTCGCACCGACGTCATCCATATCCTCATCGCTTCCAAAGGTATCTACATCTGCAAAGTCCGGGAATGCTTGTTTTTCTGTCATGCTTACAGCCATTTTCTTTTGCATAGTCTTGAATTTATGTCCTTACATGTTGTGGCCATTTGGGACAGACTTTAGTATTTCTAAATCCCCCCACTAGATGTTGTTCGCACGATAAATTCCACCCTTTGTGATTTTCTCACAGAAAATGCAAATTAAATCATTTTTATTTGTTACAGATGTTTGCCGCACATACTTCCAATCAGGATCAAGCCTAGATTGAACACTGGATGAACCAGATACACTGGCGTCCATTTCCAGCTATTAAAACATTTTACAAAAAAATTATTACATAAAACAAGATAATTAGTGAAAACTATAGCGTTCAGTTCACTGTTTTACAGTGAACTTGGCTGCCCAGTTCACTGTTTTACAGTGAACTGGGCTGCACAGTTCACTGTTTTACAGTGAACTGGGCTGCCCAGTTCACTGTTTTACTGTGAACTGGGCTGCCCAGTTAACTGTTTTACTGTGAACTGGAGCCAAAACAGTGAACTGGAGCCCAGTTCACTATTTCTAATGTGAACTCGAGCAGCCCAGTTCACTGTACAACAGTGAACTGGGCTACTGTTTTACAGTGAACTGGAGCAGCCCAGTTCACTGTACAAAAGTGAACTGGGCTCCAGTTCACTGTACAACTGTGAACTGGGCAGCCCAGTTCACTGTTACAGTGAACTGGGCTGCCCATTTCACTGTTACAGTGAACTGGAGCAGCCCAGTTCACTGTACAATAGTGAACTGGGCTCCAGTTCACTGAAACAGTGAACTGGAGCAGCCAAGTTCACTGTTTTACAGTGAACTGGAGCAGCCCAGTTCACTGTTTTACAGTGAACTGGAGCAGCCCAGTTCACTATTTTACAATGAACTTGAGCAGCCTAGTTCACTGTAAAACAGTGAACTGGAAGCAGCCCAGTTCACTGTAAAACAGTGAACTGGAAGCAGCCCAGTTCACTGTAAAACAGTGAACTGGAAGCAGCCCAGTTCACTGTACAACAGTGAACTGGGCTCCAGTGAACTGGAGCAGCCCAGTTCACTGTTTTACAGTGAACTGGAAGCACAGTTCACTGTAACAGTGAACTGGGCTTCCACTATGACTATGCTAGAAGGCTAGAACAGAAGAGAGCAGGCAAAAAAATTACTTGAACTGGGCTTTCACTATGTGTCTATGCTAGAACAAAAGAGAGCAACCGGAAAACATGGCATCCAAAAAACATGGCAGCCGAAAAAATCTTCAAACGACAGTCAATATGCAAGAAGAAGAAGGAATGCAGTGAGAAGTTACCAAAAATGGCGGTGGCCGGCGAGCGGAAGAGGAGCGGCGAACGGAAGCGGAACGGCGACAGGCGCGGAGCAGCGACTGGAGCGGCGATTTAAACCCTAACCCGCGTGAATCGGGAAAATGAGGCCAAGCTTCGTTATAAAGACAACAGAAAATTAAAATAAACCGGGCCTAGACCGGATCTAGTCTAGGCGCGCCTAACTAGCGCCTGAAAGGCTCGCAAGGCGCGCGCCTAGGCGCGCCTGGGGCGCGCCTGGGGCGCGCCCGGGCCAATTCGCGCGCCTCGCCCTTGATCGGGCGCTACTCCGTGCGCCCGGCGCCTCAGGCGCGCGCCTTGATAACAGCCTAGATGGCGCGGGGCATCCGCTAATATGGGAGGACAAAGTCAATCGGCTCTCCCTGTGCTCCCTCCTCCCTTCCTGGACCGAGCAAGGTCACGTCGGCAAAGACTCCTATGCCCTGACCTATGGGTTGTACGGCCGACAGGATACAACTGATTATTAGAAGATGAGCCTGCGGGAGCTCGCCCATGAGAATGCGCGGGTCAAACAGCTCGTCGCAGAGATCTCACATATGGTTTCGCGTCGTGGCCTCAGCTTCAGCAAGAGGTTATTCAATTCTGAGGCCAAGAGGAAGCTGGCGGAGGATCGAGTCGTTGAGATCGAGAAGCGGCTGGAACTCGCCGAGCGGCTGGAACTTCTTGAGAACAAGGTATCCCTTTACAAACTACTTTATCCTGATATGTTTAACAAAGTATTTCGTCATCTTGTGCGTGACCTCCTCCTGTCAAAGGGTTGCCAGGTCCCGGAGTTCTTCGACGAGGTCAAGCGAGAGTCGATACTCTTCCTCATTTTCAACTCTCCACTCCTCATCCCCTTCTCCCGTGGCTACAACTCGCGGGGACCTGACCTTGAACTCCACTGGCAGCACAACCTCCGAGCTGTGAGAGAGTTTAAAATAGGTTTCCCACGTGGACGCATTGGGTGTGGTTCGCAAGGCCCAAAGGATTAAGGGGAGTTGCTCTACCAAGTTACCCTTCAAGTTCTCCACCTTTTTCTTCAATAAGTTAACAATGACCTTGTTCGCGGCTTCCACCTGCCCATTGCTCCTGGGGTGATGGATGGAAGCGAAGTGGAGGTCAACGTCAACCTGGTTGCAAAAGCTGGTGAGCTCATCACTAGCAAACTGCGGTCCGTTGTCAGTGAATATGGCCAGAGGCAACCCGCGCCAACAAATTATCTCTCCCCAAATAAAATTCCTTATTCCTTGCGAGGTGGTCTTTGCTAGCGCATTCACCTCCAACCACTTGGAGAAGTAATATATCAAGACCAGGAGATACCTCCTCTGCCCGCTGGCCTGGGGGAAAGGACCTACCATATCCATTCCCCAAATCGCAAAGGGCCACGACCAATGCTATAAATATCGGATATCGGCGATATATCAGATTAAGTTTTTAAATGTTGGATATCGGAAGTCGGAGACATGTCATGGATATTTTAAAATATCGGATTTTCATGTCTTATAAATAAAATTTATACTTTTTTATACTAACTATAATTATATGTTCAAAGAGACAAGGCATGCTTTTGAGCCATTGGAGATCCAACCATAGCAGCAGCGGTCAGCCTTCAGCGGTGAGAAGGAGAACCCCGCACTCAGACAAAAGGAAGAATCCTGTAAGAAGTCGCGCGATCTAGAGGCTAGAAGCGACGAACAGCGGCCCCAGGCAAATAAGCGGCAAAAAGCTGTGCGGGAAGCAGATGAAAAGACGCCCTGATGTCGAGCAAGTGGCTAGATAGGCGAGTAAGAGGTGATCAACGAACAATAAAATGAACGAAGTCGCGCGAGCTCTGCATCAATTAAACGAGTAAGCGACAAGCGGGAGAATCGGCAAGGTGAACAAAGCTGCGCGAGCTCTGCGGCGATTAGAAGACTAGGCGAATACCGCAAAAAGGAGCATTGCCACTCGCAGTATTAGAAGACCTGGAGAGTAGAAACGGCAAGGACAAAGAAGTCACGCGAGAAAAGAAGTTGTGGGAGAATCACTGAGCAGGTACAACGAGAAGAGACGAGAACGACAGACAGGCGAGACCCAATGTTGCAGACGAGAATGGCTATAAAATCAGAGGGGGGAGAGAGAATCACTGAGAAGGCCCAGGAGACCCCAAAGTTGTGGCTATAAAATTATTTAACCGCCCGGTCAGAGTTGTTGTGTAAGCTAGAGCATTAAAATAAACTTTAGGACGAATGACTCAGATACCATGTAGAAAAAAAAAAAGGTATTTTGGGAAATATTCTTGAATTATATTCCTTATAAAACTTGAATACAAACATGTATTTGCACATTTATATAAGAAGAGAGGAATGAGAGAGTCTCATTCTAAGATGTGGGACAAAATTCTAAAGAGGAAAAAAGTCTAAGCTGGGCCTTGCAATGAGCCTTTATTTTTACATATTTTCTTTTAACACAGATTAAATTGCATTAGGTTTTAAAGTGACAAAAAGGAGATTGTAGTTCATGTCAAATCATTCATTTCTATGAAAAATTTAGTATAAAGTATTTTTGTGATTTCAGCTTTAACGAATTTACTAGAAATGATATATTTTATGTTTTCAAGCTTTGATAATCTTTTATTATGATGTTCGATGATTTATTTTCATATAGAAAGATGAATGCTTATGATTCAGTACAATTATCTTTATTGTCTAGTTTAATTGCTAAAGTGATGGTGGTATTAATAAAAGAATGAAATTTGAAGGGAGATTAATAAAGATTACAACTAATTAAGAACCAAGTAAAACGATATAAATGTTAAGTCGCGACATGCACGCAAACAATAATCTTAAGGATTAATCATGGAGGAGGGGTGAAATTCCTACCACAAATAGGTGTCCTTCGGAAGGTGGATTTATGAGGCAAAACTCGATGGTGCTCTAGTCATATGATCAGTCACACTAGAATAAATAATCCATTCAAACTAGATCGCGGATGCAATTGCACTCGATATAGCTAATGCAGTAAAGAAGCAGTGGAAGAGTCCCACTGGGAGCCAAAATACACGTCGGAGCATCAAATTCTTTAGAGGTAAAAACTACTAAGGAGTTTTACCAGTAATATACGCTTAGGTTTCATTGGTGTTAACATGTGTTGGTGGAGGAGTACTTGATTGATTGCGAGTACCCCCCCCCCCCACCCACGCACACATCCACCGGTTCTCGTTCCTGTCTAGGCAAAATGAAGATATAAGCAGAAGCAAGATTCTCAGGTGTGACCCTTCTTCCCAAAGTAATGCCAAAGGTGGGAAACTAGGACAAAAATGGGCATTCCTTATCCAATGTAAGCAAATGCAGAACGATCTGCCATCCAGTCAAAATTAAAAGAATTTCATCGGTCCTTATCTCCCAAGACAATGCTAAACGCTTCCTGAAAGAATGGAAAAAACTGACGATGAAAGATATAAGTGTGTATTGTGTTGAAGCCCATATTCAATCCCAAGAGGAAGACATGAACACTATGCCGACCATCGTTTTTCTGTAACATAAGAGCGCCAACAGTGCACTCTCAAGTAAAGTCCTCAAATTATTTAAGCTATTGGTAGAGACATTTAAACTCATAGAAGTGGGCGTAGACACTCAATGAACCTTATTTTAACTCTAGAACACAATGTGTGAGCTCACAAACTAGTTTAGAATTTCCAGTCTGTGAATAAGTCCCCAGTTATCAAGTCCAAAGCCCGTTATAGAGTCTAAATCCCACAAGTAGAATTTGTAAGCTTCGATAGATTTAGGAGACATTAGGTGAAGAAGCAAAGAGCCAATCAATGAGTTCTTTGAATCCCATTTCTTAACTGAAGGGTTGGTAATAGGTGGTTGAACAATAATTTTGTCGATGTACCCATACAACTGATGATTTTCGTGACATGGTGTGACGCCCTTGAGCACTAGAGATAATTCATATCATTCAAAGGCACAATAATAAATGTAAAAAATAAGAATGATGATGAGTCGGGAACAAGGAGGGTCACTGATAAAGGGGGTATGAACACTTGAGTTTGAGGAACGCGTTATAGAGTACCCAATTGATGTAGAAAAATGATAAAAACCCGCAAAGAAGAGCTCGTCAAGTTTTAAAGGTAAGAGCTTCGGTCGAGAGCTTATGGGGAGATCTCAGGAGAGAACTTCATCGAAAGGTAGGGGTGAGAGCATCGTCGAGAGCTGGAGTCACGTGAGGAGTCATGAGAAAACTGAACTAGCAAGGTACGATAGCACAAAACACAAAACTGAGTGCGAGTCTGCTCGGGATTGTCCAATTTCGCCTACGAGAACTGCAGAAGCTGAAGGCGAGTCTGCATGCAAGAAGAGAGAGTCTGTAGAAGTTAAGAACGTGTTGCGAGAGGCTCAGAATGGTTCGATTTAATCTCCTATGCGTGAAAAATGGAGAGCTTTAGAGATAGTAGCAAGCCTGGGCAAGGATTCGTAGCCAGAGGTGAAATTGACGAGCTTTGGAGTTGTGCAAGATCGACGCGAATCCGACGTCACAATAAGAGAGAGGGCTCGCCCAACGAGCGAGCTAAAAGTTCTTCCAGCGTCGAGTGAGCGAGAGAAGCTACAAAAACCAATGTAAAAAACTGTGGTGCTCTGATACAAGGTTTAGAATTTGGAAAAAAAAACGTTTATAATCAATCTAAAGAATAGGTATTAGATATTCTCTATATATATACACAAAGAAGGGTGACCAATAAGCCAAACAATAAGTGTGGGGCAAAATGAGAGCAAGAGTAAGAAAGAAAATTTGTAATGGGCATTCTTATGGGCCTTTATATTTGGGCAATAATATACATATAATTCAACTCTGTGGCCCACCAAAAAGGTGCTCGAGATTGTTTTGAACCACAAACACAATATGCCGTAAAAAAGAATGTAGAAAAAAACAAGCTAAAAGAGATGACATTGTAAATTTATGATATAAAAAATAAAAAATAGTCTATTTATTATAAACACAACATAGAATACCTCCCAAGAAGCAGGTTCAAGCCAAATATTATCAACCACATCATAGTTCGGTAAAAGAAGAGCAATAAGACCACGACCAGCCGCCCAGACAGCATGTGGAAATTTTTCTTGCCTTGTCCACTGGCAAAACAATTGGCACAGTTCTCATGAGTGTGAAACCCAAGCAGAAGGAAAATAAGTGAACTTGTAGTAATTGATACATCTAATACTAAGAAAAAATACTACATTACCAGAAAGATCTTTCTGTAATATAACACAAGCAGGTAACTTAATAACAGCGCACTAAGAAACTTTGCTTAATAACAAATTGAATACACAAAATCCCTCCAGCAATTACCTCCAATTTCACATAATTACGTTGACCACCCCTCTGACTTTAAAAATTATAAAACCCTCTTCTCTAATTTACATTGTTAACGTGCATGCAAAAAAAAACCCTGAAGTTATTTTTTGTACATCTATGTTAGCAATGTAAACCTAGAGGGGAGATTGATGTAGGGTAGGCCGTGGGTGCACAATCTAGACTCTATATGCGACACAACCGTCAGTGACGGCGACGAATTTTATGAGCAAAGATAATTTGGCACCACAAAATTACGCGAAAGCAAAGAAAACAATATAATTTAATTTTGGCAATTATAGTTGGCTTTCCTCCGCTCGGAGGGCCAAAGCAAAGCGTGCGGCGAATCGGTCCTCCTGCAAATTAGTAATCAATTGACACAAGACGCTACAAACTAGAGCCAAACAAAATATGAAGTTTTCCAATAATAATATTGCGAATACAACAATCCAAATCACAAAAATAAAACTCACAACTAGCGGGCTGGTTTAGGGCAATGGAGGTGATAAGTCCGGATGCGTGGATCGGGTGCCGAGGGTGGAGACGGAGGTAGCAAAGGCGGGTGGGGGCTGTTTTGGTGGCAAATAACGGAATCGGAGGGCGATGGAGTAGATCCGGATAGGAGCACGTAGATCCGGACTCGGGGAAGGTAGATCCGGTGGTGGAATGTCGGATCGGGGCGGGGAAGGATAGATCGGGGCAATAAAACCCGGATCTAGGAGGATTAGGGATTGTGGAGTAGTGGGGAGAAGTGGATCCACGACGGGGGAAGAGAGGAGTGGCCGGCTAGGGCTAGGAGGGCCCTAGGAGGGGACGGAAATGGCAAGAGGGGCTGGAGGAGGGCGGGGGCTGGCAGCAGCCAGTCCGGCGGCTGCTTGGGAAGGGCGGAAGGCGGCGGGCTGCTTGGGAAGGGCGGACGGCCGGCGGTTTGGGGAGGGGCGGTAGCCGGCGGGCTGAGGGATGTTAGGGGGGAAATCCGGTGGTGGGGAGGTGAGGAAACAAGGGGAAAACGTAGGGGGGGTTAGGGATTACCTTGGGGAAGCGGATGAACGCCTAGGAGTCGTCACCTAGGGCTCCACGGAGTCGGCACCGTGGGGAGATCACAGGATTCCGGGATTCTTCTCCAAAATTCTGCAATGAGCCCTAAACCAGCCCACAACTCCCTATTTATAAGAAATAACACTCTAGGGCTTCACCATCAACGGCTATGATTGACCGATGGGTTCGGCCTCTAAATAACAACATATAAAACCAAATAAAATGCATAAATATATAATTTCGACTCGCAACGACGTTCCGGACGCAACCGCGGAGTCGGATCGGCGGTCCGATCAAGCGTTCCTGCGGGAATAGACGAACGTGGGTCCCGCGCCTCCAAATGCACGATCGGATGGAATCCCATCAGAGATCCCTATAATTATGCAAATTTGCAGCGTAGTTAATTTATATAATATAAAAGTTGTGGTACCGTCATTTAATGGGGAGGACCATCAAGTTAAACTCAACAGTTGAATTTATTTTTAATCTATATATTATTTAATTAAAAAAATAAATTATCTAATTAAACAATATGATGCAAGGTACGCTAAAGGGGTGCACAAATCCAAGACTACTAGGGATGGGGATGAGAACCTGGCATGCTAACCCTAGTCTATATGCACTGATACCATTGGTGACGGAGACAAATTAGTACGAGCAACAATAATAGTCAACTCACGCAATAATATTTAAAAGGAGAAAAAGCACTCAGTTAGCAAAACATTTAATGACTTTCCTTCGGTTGCAGGGCCAAAGCAAAGTGCGCGACAAATGAGGCCCACCTACAAATCAGAAGCGATTCCAGACGATCTATTCACGGACAATTTATGTAAGAAAATATAAGATCCAAACCAATAATAATGTTGAAAATAATCGTCCAATACAAGTGTCTCAACGAATAAGGGGTTGTCCAAGGCAATGGAGATTTCGGAGACGGAAGCGTATTGATAGCGATCCGATGTGGAAACAGAGGCGGGATGACAAGGACGATGGCTGGATTTGACAGCGGGAAGCGGGATCGGACCGTAAAGGGGTAGATCCGACTATATGGAGGCGGATCCAGGCGGTAGGAGGGTGGATTGGTTATTTAGAAGCGGATCCGGGCTGTGGGAGGAGGATCAAATAGGTGGGGTGGCTGGATCTGGGCTAGAGTATGCAGATCTAGACAGAATTGGATAGGGGAGGGGATTTGTAGGTGGATCCACGGAAGAGGACCGATGGTAGAGGGCTAGGCGGCTGTAGATAGCAAGGGATCTGGTTGTAGAGGCAACGAGAAGGCGGTGGCGGCTGTTGGAGGGAAGGGACAGACAACGACTGCTGTTGGGGTGAAGGTACAGCCGGCGACTACTATTGGGGGGAAAAGGAGGAGGGCGGCGATTGTGGGGAAGGGAAAATTCCAGCAGGGCGGCGGCTGTCGGAGGATTTCAACGAGGTGGTGGCTATGGGGGGGGGGGGTAAAATAAAGTGGCGGTAGAGGGAATAGGGGTGGGGAAAGGTGGCTAGGGTTGGGTAATACTTTGGTGAGGAAGATAAGCGCTTAGGAGTTGTCACCGAGGTTCCACGGAGTCGGCACCATGGGATGATCGCGGGATTCCGGGAATGATATCTCCAAAATTTGCAATGGCACTAAACAACCCCCTTAACACTCTATTTATAATAAACAGAAAAACTAGGGCATCCCACCATCGACGGCTATGATTGGTCGGAGGTGGGGTTACCCGATTACATCAGAATAAATGCAAAAATAACAAAATAATATATGAAATTGAATTGGAACGCGGTTCCGAATGCATCCATGGAGTCGGATCGACGATTTGATCAAGTCCTCCTGCGCGAGTACACGAGCGTGAGTTCCGCCTTGCGGCGAACCCCTCCTGGTCCATGCTCTGATGGATCCTCATACCTCTCCCAGACTAAAAAGCCTTCATCTCCGATGAACGAAGACAGTTGTAATGAAGTCGAAGTCCAGGGGCGAGTCAATCAAGCTCTGCTGGTAGTATCCAGGTGTCATCAGTGGGTGGCCCTGCTAGTGTACTAAGTAATGGCATAGAGGCATGTATGTAGTAGGAATGTACTGGTGGGATCTGATCTCCGTAATGCTCTCAGTGCTCAACTCACGAGTGGTAGATCCCGATGTGATTGACGGTGTCGTGCGTGAAACCAAAGAAGACGAGTCCCGAAGTTGGTGGGTATCAGAAATGGGTTAGTTGTGGTGGCCATCGAACATGTGTGTACTGTGTGAGTGGTAAGACAACAGGAGTGGAGGTGTAGGCAGATGGGAGTCCCCACTACTTGGGTCCACATACTCGTGAGGCTCGTAGTATGGTGTTAGATCTTCAACATTAAATACCGGGTGAATACCCATACTTACAGGGATATCAAGCATATAGGCATTCGTCCCAATGCGACTTATGACTGAGTAGGGGCCCATTCACTTGGTGCTTAGCTTTTTGGCAAGCGTTAGATGGAGCCTCTCAGGGCGGATTTACATCATTACCTGTTTGCCTTCCTGAAATACTTGTTCTCGCTTGTGCATATCTGCATGGGTTTTATAATTTGCATTGCTCATAATGATTAGTCGGCGGACTGTATCATGCAACTCATGCAAATGACGTGCAAATAACTCAACAAACTCATGCAAATAATGCTAATAATGCAAATAAAACACAACAGACACAAAATAATTGCTAGGGAAAAATCTAGTAATGACTGAGATGTATTTAAAATGTTGTGCCCTATCAGGAGGTTCTTTTGGTGGAATGTAGAAATATTCGACCAGTGGGCAAAGAATACCTAAATGACTTCTTGAGACATCAGCACAAAGTTGTAAAACTATGGGAGGCCAAATACATTCAAAGAGTTGCGAGCCATTAGGAGGCTCACCTGGTGGTAGATAGAAAAATTCATCGTGAATAATGCCATCACCCAAACAACCGGCGCAGATAGTGACAAAAGAACGCAACGCAGGGGTGTGTCGAGTACCACTCAAATGATAAAACCCATCAGGTGGCTTTCCAGGAGGTATATAAGAAAAGTCATCTCGAACGTTCAGCTCGCTAGTGCGAAGTCACAAGCCAAGCAGGGAAACTTGAGGGCTCCTTGGGAAGGAAGCTCGTCAAATGGGTATCTCGGGGACTCAACGAAAGTTTTCCCAAGGGGGTCAATAATGACAAGAAGATCCTCTAAAGAAAATTGTCACCAATAATAATGTCTACGAAAATAAATGGGGCATCCACAACAAAGTCAATACTAGACCCATGACCCTCCCAAGGGAGTAGTGGCTCATCAGGAGGCTCATCGGGTGGTTCAACAATGAAGTCATTAATAGTGGGATGATCCTCCAGATGAATGTCGTTGATAGAGGTAGTGCCCTCAAAAGCGAGTAAGGCAGTCACTACAAGGTCAACACAAGGCTCTTGGCACTCGGTCGCAATGTGGCTCGGGACAGTGCTAAGGGAAGAGTAAGAAAAATCCATGCTCAGTAGTGGGCCATTAGGTATAATGTCAAGGGCTAACTTTCTAGCTGAAGGGGAAACAAAGTCTAAATAAGGTGTAGAAGGTGGATATACCAGTACAGTGTCACTGGATCGCTCATGCTCACTCTCGTGACCACGCTCACTAGTCATACTAGTATCACTCTCCACCTGTATGAAATGGTCATGATCGGACTGGACTCCAAGGTCAAGTGGGAACTGACTCTCATCCGGACGAGATGAATCAAAATCAGGTGTCATGTCTATCATGTCAGTGGAAGCAAATACAACATTGTAGTCATAGGGTTTTTATTGTGCTCTCCACTCCAAATTTCTTGATTAATTCTCGAGTATATTTGGGGTGAAAGACGTGGATTCCTTCACCTAATTGCCTTACTTGAAGACTAAGAAAATAGGCGAGCTCCCTCATACTACACATTTCAAATTTTGACTTCATTAAGATAGCAAATCTTTGGCAAATTTTACTGTCTGTAAACCCAAATATGATGTCATCAATATATATTTAAACTAATAATATCTCTTTATGCCTTCTAATAAATAATGATTTGTCTACCTTACCCCTCGATAAGGAGTCTTCAAGTAGGAAGGTAGAAAGAGTCATATTAGGCTATTGGAGCTTGTTTGAGACCATATAAGTCTTTTTCTCATACTTAAAATAATCTCTGGGGACAAAAAGCTGCAAGGAGAAGTGCGCTCGGAATCGCCGGAGGAAGGACGTCGGGGCTTGGATTGAGGAAAGCCGTAAAACCTACCTCTGAGCATGAACTGAAGTTACTCTACGGGATGGGGAGGGAGAGATTTCTGAAACCTCCTCCTTCGCAAACAGACTAAAGCAGCTATCATTAAGAAACTTATAAACACCATGATTGATAAAACACTCTATAAACCTCCTCCCGCATAATATCATTAAGAAAAACACCATTCACCTCCATCTGAAACATCTTAATTATGTTGTGCGCTGCATATGATAGAAACATTCTTATAGCTTCAAGTCTGGGCGCAGGGGCAAATGTCTGATCATAATCTATTCTTTCTTCTTGCTTATAGCCTTGAGAAACCATGTCATGTTCCTGACAATTATACCTTCAGCATATAACCTATTTCTAAATACTCATTTGGACTCAATAACTGGATAATTCTTTGGTTTTATGCGAGGGAGCTTTTCCCCAGATTCCTCTTTCTATTAGAGGAACTGAATTTATATTTTCATGATTCATTTGTTCTATCATTTTCCTTATATGAGACTTTCCTTCTATCATCTTTTGAAAAAGAAGGAATGTCAACCGGAAAATTTGATGGTTCTTTTCCTTTAGCACTGATAAATTTCACAAAATTTCTCTAGGCTGGTATGCTAGGTGAAACAGCCTTTTGTGGAGAGATGGTACATAAATTTAACTTTTTGAACCTAACTGAAAGGTTTACAGATATAGCCTTCAGCTGCTGGCTCATCCCATTCAAGCTGTCTTCAAATAGCTTAGCTTTATTAAGCTGAGCTTTTAGATTCTTATTCTCTACTTTTAGAGACTCAATATCTTCTCTCAGCATACTATTTTGAAATCTTAGTTCATAATTTATAACACATTCACTTTCTTCTCTTAATCTCATAAGTGAGATGTGCTATTTCTTCCCTTAGAATTTTTATTTGACTTCTTGCGGCCAATTGGTCTTGACAGAAGTCTTTGAATACCATTTTAAATTCTTTAAAAGAAAAATAAAATTCTCAAAATAGGTTACCTCATCATTTTCTTCATGAAGTTCACCTTCTTTTGCAGTGAGCTCTTGAACCATCATGCAGACATCTTCTGCTTTTCTCTCCTCCTCATCTGAACTTGATGAGCTTTCATCAGTGTCACTCCAAGTTTCAGCACTGAAACATTTTTCTTTCTTTTTGCTTCTTTTCATAGGATCACAATTCTTCCTTTGATCTTTCTCCTTTCTTGAGGTTTTATCCTTTGCTTGATATGGACATTCTGATACTATACGTTCAGGTTTCTTGCATAAGAAACATATAATCTCTTTAGCTGGAGTATAATCTCTTTAGCTGGAGTATATCATACCTTGGCCTTGATCTGTTTCTCTCCTCTTCCAAAAGTATTCTGCCTTGATCAACTTCCTTGAGCATCAGTGACGTCTCGTTATTGTTGGAAGATGCTTTCTCTTTTACTTCACCTTCTGCTCTTGTTTTAAGAAGGAGCTCATATGATTTGAGCTTGCCAAGAAGAGCATCAGTGGTGATCTCCTTTTGACATATGGCCTCTCTTATGGCTCATATTCTTGCATCACATGCACTTGGGAAGCACATCAAAAGCATGTCATTTATCTCAATCAGTGAAATTTCTTTTTCCAGCCCCTTTAGTTCATTAACTATCAGACTTAATCTTGAGTACATGTCAGTTACAGATTCTTCAGGATTCTTCTTAAATTCTCATAATGTGAGATCAGTAGAGACTTCCTATCTTTCCTTTCATCGGTACTTCCTTCAAACAGATATGTTAAAGTCTAAGAATTCTTTTGTTGAATGATAGTCAACAATCTTTTGAAATATATCTCCCGACATAGTTGATACAAAGAAATTCATGCCTTTGACATCACATGCCCTTGCCCGTTTCAAATCCCAATTTTAGGAGAGCAATCAAATATCCTAGTCAAGTGATTAGTACTAAAAATGCACTAGTGAAATTAAATCTTAATATTAGTATTAAGCAAGTCAGGAACGTATATTCGAGGATTCAGATGCTCAGGAATAGAGATATTCATTTTGTAAAGGTCATTTGGATGAATTGTAGTCAACTAGAGTATACATGGGAAAGAGAAGATGAACATCAGAGCAATAAAGAATATGTTTTCCTTTTTCATCCAGGTATGATTGTAATTTGAGGGCAAAATTGTATTAGAAGGAGAAATTTGTAACATCTGAATTTTTAATTGTTATTTTTACGATTTTAATTCAGGGTCTGATCAATGTTAGTGTCGATGTCACCGTCGTTGTGCGAGAAAATCATGCATTTAAGACCTTATGGTAGTCAAATAATTAATAAAATATTTTATGAATTTTATTTAGGCACGTTTTGGTAGTTCACATGAGAGCGTGTCATGCTTGATTAATAAAAACGTAATTGGTGGTGACATTTTCGTAATACAAGTCAATTTTGTAATATAAGTGCATTCATTATAACTTAAGACCCCCATTCACTTCAAAACCGAGACCATTTCTACTCAAAGCGCTTCATATTTGTAACACAACTAGCGATGTACATTTCGTCGTCTGGAACAAAGAGCGCACGAGGCCGTTCCGTATTAAAGCTTGCTCCTTCCATTCAATTGGAGATCCCAACCTCTCCCCTCTTATCGGAAGCCTTCAACAACTCCCACATGCAAGTCGAGAATACTCGATGACCCTGCTGTAGTTTTTCTCATCACTCGCGATGACGCAAAAACCATGAAGATATTGTTCTTCTTCACGTAGTCGTCAGACACCATCCTTCCATATTTTGTTTTGTGGTTGAGGGATGGAATTCAAGTAACCTCTCCCTCTTTCTTTCCCTCATAGATTTCAGAAATTTCATTAGGGTGTTCTTTAACCCTAGGAGGAAGAAGGTGATTCCTTCATTCTTTGAATTAGTCTTTATTCTTTGTTTTAGGATTTCATTTTGACTTGTGGAAGAAGGGTTGTTGTGGTGTAAATTGGAGGAGGCTTGCATTATTTCTGATTCAATCTCGTAATCATGCTCATGTGTCACACGTCTATGAACATTGTAGTACCGATTTAAGAAATTTAATTCCTCTTGTTTAGGCATATCACAATTCACAAGTAGATAACGTACCAATTAGCATAAAATGATTCCTTATGTAGATAAGTAAATGGCTTTAATCCGTTCAAAAAATCAGGTTGTATCCGAATCCAAATACGATAATCTTACGAACTAAATGATCAGCATGACAAGAGAAAGCGAATATTTAAGATAAAGGTTTATTAGCTTAAGGAGGTGACTTACTCTGTTAAATAAATAATGTCTTAGATGTATATAATAAAGAATATGTGAATGCATTCCCTGCATCGATAAGCAATGAAAAAAATAGTGTAATATGCGATATAGAATTCAAGAATCGATCAAATAATAGTCCTAAGATCAGTAGTCTTAAGCAGGTGTTCCCTTAAATTGATCATGTCAACCACTATATAAAGATTAAATAACAAAATACTTAAGATTTGTGGCATTATGCAGGTGTTCCATTAAGTTATTCATGCCGGCCACTATAAGAAAATAAATAGAAGGCACAATCGAGTGTTTTCTCTCATGATTTATGGACGCACATCAACATACTCATAGAGGTAGTGGACAGCATGAACCTCAAATGGAGAATCGACGCCCCAAGAAAGATTATTAGATTGAAGTTTGTGTTCGTGACAAAAAGAGCACTTAAGTTCTCCATTAGAGATTCAAATAGCTAGAATGTGCTTGATAATTCATTAAACTAAGAATAAGAATAAAATGAACAAGCGTCACCTCAACTTTAGATACAAAGTCGGAACCTAGAATCCCTACACTTTAATGTTTCCAAATTTAGAGAAAATTTAGAATATGACCAAAACACAGAAAAGTTGATTTACGTTCGAAAATTTATTTAATAGAAAAGCATGCATAGTTCCAAAGTAATTTTTCCTTTTTCATAAATATTACTTTAAAACATACAAACAAATTTTTTAAAAATGTTATATTTTAGTGTCACTAGGGAAAAAGTCTTTCTTACTCACCAGATGGGTTGATCTGTTTTCGAATTTTCCTTTTAAGAAGAAGCAGGTCGGGAGATTCGCTTAGGATAAACATTCGAGGGTTACTACATTTTTGGTTTATCTTTCCCTTCAGTTTGATGTATCACTTATGTGAGGCCTTAAATGTGTCAGACATTGTTGATATATTTAGTTATTCAGATGTGTCATACTTTACATTTGTAGTTGGCTTTGTAAAACCGAGTTTGAAGTATTTCTTTAACCTTAGCTTCAAAATTTGGTTGCCTCTATAAGCTTTAGATATTTTCCAAGAAAAATTACTGTATTGTACCAATTTTATTACTATTTTTTAGTTTCCTTCATATCATGAGTGTTTGTAGGGATTTTAAAATGTTGTTAAACTAGGTAGGGGAGTTACACCATCAATGCTTGCAAAGAATTTTTTGTGGTATGAAAGATAATGGAGCTCAACAAGACATGTTTTGATAAATAAATGACCATTTATTTGCGATAAATATTATCGTGCAATTTTATTTAAGATTAAAAGGCAAAATATCTAAACTAGTCCCTCAACTTTAGCTTAAGCTTGAAATAGGTCCTTGGGTTAAGTTTGAAATAATTTACTAAACTAAGTTCATTAAGTGTTAAGTTTTAACGGTTTAGATGTGACGTTGCTAACACGATGATATCGTGAAGACATAGTATTATTATTTTAATAAATGATTAAAAGTATTTTATCATTGTCATTTAATGTTTAAATTAATACCAAAATTTGTACATGATAAACTATAAATATTAAATCCATTTTATATAATAAAATAGTAATATTAAATATCTAAGTACGCATCACATCACCGCCTGAGCATCGGCAAATCATCTAAAATTGTTAAAAACTTAAAGGAAGGTAGCTTGGGGACCTATTTAATACTTAACATAAACTTTTTGAAAAAGAAAATTTCAGACCTATTTTAAATTTAGACAAAAATTTAGGGACTAATCTTGATATTTTTCCAAATTAAAATTATGTTGTGATATTTATTAGCCTAGATAGGATCGAAATTGTTTATTGCACACTTTGTCATTATTTAAGACAATGAACAGTTAAAGTAATTAGTCTGGTACATTATTGTTATAAATAACACATGCAATACTCCATAGAAAATAAGTGAAGTTAATGATTCGAGTATCAGTGTACCACACCAGAGAAATTTGTCACGTCTTAGGTTGTATGAGTTTTCCTCACTTCCTCTGAGAGTCGGAGAACTGAGATGGATATAAGTAACTACTGAAAATCCTATCACCTCCTTAGATTGTATGAAATTTTCTAACTTCCTGGAAGAGTGTCAGAGAACTGTGAGATAGAAAGGTCTAAGATTATCCTTAAAATATTATCTCACTTCCATCAACAGTTTCATTTGTAAATACAGGGCAAACAAAATTATCAATTTTGAAACGCTAGTTTAGCGTATTAGTCATATTTAATAACTAACAAAAATACAACAACAATCAAGATTTTATCCCACTATCGTGGGGTCGGTTATATGGATCCTTTGTCGCCATTGTGCCCTATCTTTAGTCATAATCTCAATAATGCCTAAGTACATCAAACATACGAATTAAAAAATTGTTGAAACAAACTTGCACAATTTAACAAACTAATCAACATGCATTCAAAATACCACTACAATCAATTACAAAATATACTTTGTTTAAAGGAAAAGTAGAAGTCCAAAAATTCGACGAATTCCACAAAAATATAAAAACTAAACAGAATGGACTTGGTTACTTTCTGAATAACATAATTCCTATCTGAAAATAAATTGAAAGAGAAAAAGTGAAAAAGCCTGGAACAAGTCGCAATATAGTATGACTACGAAATTAAGAAAAAAAAGGAATAATGTTAGTCTTAGTAGGGGCTCATACATCAGTAAACAGAATCAGATTTAAATAAAAGATATGATATTTATAAAATTCATATAAATAATATAACGTACATCTGTTGGAGGACTCAAGAGTTCAATTCCATTGCTTATCTGACCATAGGGCTCCATCAAATTGACCACAGATTCCATATCGTCCTTAGTCAAATTCAAACCAAGATGATCTGCAAGATTACTGCTTATACTTTTGAAAAGTTTGGTTCTTCTTAACCATGTAGGAATAACATTACTAAATGTCTGTGGAAAAAAAAAGATCAGATATCAAAACTAAAAAATGTATAAACCCCATTAAAAAGTTGGAGCATAAACAATGTAACAGACTAACAGGATAATGTTGGCCAATGCATTCTTAGGGGTAAAAAACGAGATAAAAATGTATAATAAGGTTTGTGGCCTACAGGAAGCCGCTAAAACTGTAAGTAAAGCTTATATGCCAGTGAAGTACCTTCCTCTTTAATAGGAGCGTAGAAAATAATTACTAAATAAATTAATGGTTAAAAATCCAAATCTCAGAATCTATTTTATAGAAGTTCAAAATAACAATCTCCTCTGCACTTCAAGTTTCGAAGTCAATTGAAATGTATTTCTAATAACAATAAATAAAGAAAAACAAATGCTAGTCAAAGCAATGAATAGTTCAGCAGATAAATAAACAAGAATTAGTTGTCCTATGACGGACTGCATATGACAAAAATCAGTATTACATAAGACAGAAAGGTCATGGTTGAGAAGAGTTCGTTAATTATTATACTAAGTCATGATGTTGGCTATGTTGCGGGTAGTAAATCTTCATATGGATACACAATGATGTAAATAGAGCCTCTTTTGTTAAGCCTTAGTTCATGTTTTGGCACCAGACTTGTATATAAGAATGTTAAGTGTAAGAGATTTTTAGTCTAGATGTATATCGTGATGCCGACACACATGAAAAAGGAAACATTAAATGTATATGTATTTTAAATTTAATATGAGACATGCAAATAGCGATAAATTGTAAGTATATAAACAAATCTCTAATGATGAAATAATATAGTGATAGTGCGTGAACCTCAAAATTTCGACGGATCGGAATCTTTTATATTCGAAATTTCTAACATTGAACACACTTCTTGGCAAAAGCTTCCGAGTCTTTTTCTCATTTGAGGCCAAAAATACCTCTGCCTGAGAATTCTCTTTTCTAGAGTTCTAGCTCATGAATGACTGTCACACTCACCTGAGTGAACCTCTCGAAGCACAATAGGAATTTCTTCTTCTGAGACACAATTGGCTAATGGTGACAAAAAAATCTTCTTGTAGAGAATTCCTGACAGAAGATAATAATGAGCAGCCTAAAATCTGAACCTCTTCTTATCTTTCACAGACGGATGGAAGGTGTCTGTAGAAAGATAGAGAATGAAATAGTCCATCCCGGATGGACGTTGTGCATTAGCTCTCCTTCCACTGTTGGATGAAAGAGCTCGGAGGTTGTTCCACCTGACAGAAGACCAAACATGACTAGATCATCGGCCTCTACGTTCTCTGATCTCGGGATATGCTAAAAAGTGTAACTTTTAAATCTGTCGATCTCACTTTTGACTAGCACAAGATAAACCTGAAGAACCGGGTATCTAGTCTCAAAATTGCCATTAACCTGAGATGCCATCACAAAAGAATCGTTCATGACTTGCACATCTCCTATCCCCAACTCCTTTGCAAATCTCAAATCTGCAAGGAATGCCTCATACTATGCCTGCCTGTTCGTAGTCGAAAAGTAGAACTTCATCGCTTGATCCAACCTAACAACATTTGAATTAACAAGAACAACTCTTGCACCTGAAGAATTCTTTCATGAAGCCCCATCAACAAAAAGGTTCTAAGCCAGAGGAGACTTGACATTCTTCTTTGAGCAAGCTTCTGATGTGTTTACTATAAAATCTGTCAGCACTTGAGCTTTAATAACTATCTTAAGAAAATAAGATATGTGATAGGAAGAAGGAGAGTAGAAAGAGATCTAAGACGGCTAGAGAAAATTAGGGTTGAGGAAGGAGGGAAGAGGGAATACCTGAATAATACTTGTCTGCCATCCAAAGAGGGGGTCCGGTGTACTTATACCCGGACCCAGGGCCGGCCGGCCCCAATGGGGGCTGAACCCACTTGGTTCAGCCCCCCTTGGGCCGAGTCTTATGAAGAGGGGGCTGAACCAATTGGTTCAACCCCGTTGTCGCCTCCGTCACGCCTCTGTCGCCTCCTGTATGGCCGGCCAAATAGTCGGGCCTCGTCCGCGGGCGTAACATTTCCCTCCCCATCAAAAACCAGCTTGTCCCCAAGGTGGTAATCGGGGTAAAGCTCCCGAAACTCTAGCAAATCCACCCAGGTGTTGTGCTTTGCGGCCAGATCCTTCAACTTGACCAGTAGCTCAGGACATAACGTCGTGCCTCGGCGCTTCCACTTGATCAAAAGTACGTCGTCAGGAATCGGGCGCAGCTCGCCCCCTCTAGTAGCTTCTGGCAAACAAGGGCTGACCTGGACAGTGTCACCAATCTTCCACTTCAACAAGGAGACGTGAAAAGTGGGATGTATCCTGGACCCTTCGGGCAACGCCAACGTATAAGCAACTGGTCCCACCCGTCGGGTGATCAGAAATGGATCATAATAACGGGGTGCCAACTTCTGATTCGTCCGCTGTGCAACGAACAATTGCCGATAGGGGCGGAGCTTGAAAAAAACCTCGTCCCCCACCTGAAATTCCCGCTCTGTGCAATGTCTGTCCGCCTGTGCCTTCATACGATCTTGTGTCGTCCGAAGATTCTCGCACAAGGTAGCGAGCGTTCGGTCACGATCACAGAGTGCCCGGTCAACTGCTGCCATTGGCATACCCCCCGGCTCATAACTGCTCAGAGAAGGAGGCGGACGCTCGTAGACCACCTCAAAGGGAGTCAGCTTGCTGGCGGAAGGATAGGAAGTGTTGAAGCAGTATTCAGCCCAATGCAACACACTCGTCCAAGTGCGCGGCTCGTCCATGACGAAACATCGGAGGTAGGTCTCTATGCCCTGATTCAATACCTCAGTCTGGCCGTCTGTCTGCGAATAGTGAGTTGTGCTGAAGCGCAGGGTGGTCCCTTGTAAACAAAAGAGCTCCCTCCAAAAGTTGCCAACGAAGGTGGGGTCGCGATCCGAGATGATCGCCCGAGGGATGCCATGAAGCCGAACAATCTCGCGAGTGAAAAGAGCAGCAACCGACTAACCGGTATAGGGATGGCTCAGGGCGAGGAAATGTCCGTATTTGGACAACTTATCAACCACCACCAAAATGACTGTCTTGCCCTTAGACCGAGGCAAGCCATCAATGAAATCCATGGACACTGTATCCCAAATCTAGTGCAGAATCTCCAAGGGCGTAAGTAGCCCAGCTGGGGAGGTGGTCTCGTACTTCTGTCGCTGGCACACGTCACACTGCTGAACAAATAATTGGATATCATGTCGCATTCCCTTCCAAAACACATTGGCTCGTGCCCGCTGAAGAGTGCGGAGAACACCTGCGTGGCCGCCCATCGGGGACGAGTGGAACTCATGCATCATGACCGGCCTCCAAGCCAACTGGGAGGGTATGACCACCCGACCCCGATAGTATAGCCGGTCATTTTGTAGATGATAACCTGGAGCTGCCTCACGTGCTTGTCATAGATCCTGCACAATAGCCTGCAACCCGGGGTCTCACTGAACCTCCTCTTGAATCTCATCAATAACATCCAGCCGGGGCGTAGAAATATGGGCTAGAGCGCCCTCCGGCAAGCGAGACAAGGAATCAGCAACCCGATTGTCCTTCCATTGCCAGTAAACAATCTCGTAGTCGTACCCCAAAAGCTTGGTGACCCACTTCTGTTGGAGGGGGAGGAAACCCGCTGTTCCAAGAAGTGCTTCAAGCTCTGATGATCTGTCCGAATCTTGAAATGACGTCCCAGCAGGTATGGTCACCAGAGGGCCACGACATGGATGACGGCCAGCATCTCTTTTTCATAGGCCGATAATCCCAACGTCCTTGGAGCCAATGCCTTGCTGTAAAATGCAATTGGTCGCCCTTCCTGCATCAACACGGCACCCAATCCCACCCCGGAGGCGTCCGTCTCCACGACGAACTCCTTGGTGAAATCCGGGAGTGCTAAGACTGGAGTAGTCATCACCGCCCGCTTGAGTGCCTGAAAAGCTGCCACAGCCTCATCCTGTCAAGAAAAAGCGTCCTTCTGTAACAGTTGTGTCAACGGCCTGACAATCTTCCCGTAATCACGCACGAACAGCCGGTAATAGTCGGTGAGGCCCAAGAAGCCCCGCAGAGCCCGAAGGGTTTGGGGCCGCGGCCAAGAGACCATGCTCTCAATCTTCTGAGGATCGGCTTTCACCCCTGCAGCCGAGACCAAGTACCCCAGATACTCCACTTCCTCTTGACCAAACGAACACTTCGATCTCTTAGCATACAACTGGTGTTGGCGTAAAATGGAGAATACCTGGTCAACATGGCGCAAGTGGTCCTCCCAAGTAGCACTGTAAATAAGGATATCATCGAAGAAGATGAACACGAAGTGACGAAGAAGGTCCCTGAAGATCTGGTTCATATTTGCCTGGAAGGTGGACGGTCCACCCGTCAACCCATTGGCCATCACCAAAAATTCATAATGACCGTCATGAGTCCTGAATGTTGACTTGAGAACGTCTTCCTCCTTCATGAGGATCTGGTAGTATCCGGACCGTAAATCAAGCTTGGTGAACCGTGTCACCCTATGCAGCTCGTCCAACAGCCCCTCAATCAATGGGATCGAGAATTTATCCTTCAGTGTAGCACTGTTCAGGGCGCGGTAATCCACACAAAACCGCCAAGACCCATCCTTTTTCTTGACGAGAATGATCGGAGCCGAGAAGGAGCTCGTGCTCAGCCGTATGATGCCCGCATCAAGCATCTCCCGTACGCTGCACTCAATCTCGGCCTTCTGCATGTGCGGGTACCGGTAGAGTAGGATATTGGGAGGCTCTGTCCCTCTCTCGAGTACAATCTGATGATCCCGAAACCTTGAAGGCGGAAGTGTACGTGGCTCCTGGAAAATGTCAGCGTACTGCTCTACCAGAGCCTGCATCTGCATAGGCACCTCAACTGACCCCGCCTCATCTGTCCTCACCCCCAAAAGTACCGCCATCAAACTTCTCGCCTCCTCGAGCTGCTGGAGACTGCGGAGAGAAATTTCCTTGACTGACGAAGAAGTGAGACCCCTCAAACAGAACTGTTTCCCACTCTGCAAGAACTCCATTGTCATCTGGTCCCAATCAAAGGTGACCCTCCTCAACTGTTGCAGCCACTGAACTCTCAGCACCATGTCCGAACCCCGAATGGGTAAAAGGTAAACATTTGTGTGTCCGATGTACCCCTGCATCCGAACCTCCACTCCCTCCAGTGCACCATGGCACTGCAATTTGCTGCCATCGGCCACCATGACCTGGAAGGCAGCCCCAGTGTCAATCAAATGCCCAACCTTTTGTGCCACATCCGGATGGATGAAATTGTGCGTACTCCCACTGTCCACCAGAATGGTCACCTTCTCCTGTCGGACCCGCCCCGCAAGCCGTATAGTGAGCGGAGGGGGGTTACACCCCTCCATAGCATGCAGAGAGACCACTAGCTCTGTCAGGTCCAAGTCGCCTTCGAAATTCAACTCCTCTGGGCTCAATTCGTCATCCACCTCCTATTGTAACATAAAAACCTGGACCTTCTGACATTTGTGTCCCGTCGTAAACTTCTCATCACAGTTGAAACAGAGTCTTTTTTCCTTCCGTGCTTGTAACTCACTCCAGGACAGCGGTGTCATTGTCGGTCGTCCGCCCACTGGCAGATCCTTCCTGGTCGTGGTCGGCGTAGTAGTCGGCCTCAATGTATTGCGGGTCCGCTGCCTGTTGAACCGTTCCTCCTGAATGCGGGCCAAGCTGATCGCGTGGTTCAGGCTACGGGGATGTAGGCCTGCACCTCATCGCGTAAGTGCTCCTTCAGTCCCGATACAAAACAACTGAGGAGCGTCCTCTCCTCCCAGTGTACCCTGTTCGCCAACCTCTCGAAGTCGGTCCTGTACTCCGTCACAGAACCCTTCTGACGAAGTTTTTGTAAGAGAGACTCAAAATCCTCGAACTCCAAAGGCCCGAATCGAGCAGTGAAGCCGTCAACAAACTCCACCCATGGCACATAATTTCGTCCCCGTAGAAACCACTGGGTCCACTGGAAAACGTCATCCTCCAAGTGGAAGGATGCCAGTTGCACCCACTGCTCCTCCGGTACCTCCTGATAGCTAAAGAATAACTCCTCTTTTTGCACCCATTCCAACGCATCCCCACCGCTGTAACGAGGGAAATTCATCTGTGTCAACTTCGGAGGCATGTACGGCTGATGACCAACCTGCGCACGCAAGCCCCCATCTTATATTCGGGGTTCATCATGTTCAATATGCATGCCCGAAAACTGTCGAAATTGTCCCCCCACCGGAGCAACTTGTCGAAATTCTCCCCATTGCATACCTCTTCCATTAGGGTGAGGCAACGAGCCATTTCCAGCCCCGGAACCAGCGGCGCCACCACCGCCTGCCGCCTGCCCGAGCCTGCCAACCACTCCTGCGGCCGATCCGGCTGGAGCAGCCCAACCAGTCCCCGACCCGCCTGCACTGTCGAAGCCGCCGAGAGCAGCGCCCCCCGATTCGAAACTGCCGAAGGCAGCGCCCCCCGATCTGGGTTTCGCGCCTCTAGTGGAGCCCCCTGCGGCCGATCCCGCCAGCTCGTACCAGCCGCCGCCTGTTCTGCTGAAGCCGCTGACCACGATGCCCCCCAATCCCGGATCTGCAACCCTAGCCGACCCCTCCAAGGCCCCCCTTCCTCTGTTTCCAACATTCCGTTGCAAATCGGGCCTTGAAATTGAAGATCCGCCCAGTTCCTCCTCCGCCGCAGCCTTCCCCTTCAAATTCTGCGCCAATAACACAATGATTTCTTCCAAGCGCCCATCGATCCATTCTTCCAATATTTGAGTCGATGTTTTCACATTTGCTTCGATGGCGGCCACCGAATCGGTCAACCCCACCAAGTTCTCTTCTAGGTTTTCCAAACGGCCGGTCTCCTCTTGCGAACGCGTAGCAACCATGATGGAGGAAAGAATCCTCTGATACTAAATGATAGGAAGAAGAAGGAGAGTACAAAGAGATCTAAGACGACTAGAGAAAATTAGGGTTGAGGGAGGGAAGAGGGAATACCTGAATAATACTTGTCTGCCATGCAAAGAGGGGGTCCGGTATACTTATACCAGGACCCAGGGCCGGCCGGCCAAGGGGTCGGCCGGCCCCAATGGGGGCTGAACCCACTTGGTTCAACCCCCTTGGGCCGAGTCTTATGAAGAGGGAGCTGAACCACCGTTGTCACCCCTGTCACGCCTCTGTCGCCGTCCATATTGCCGGCCAAATAGTCGGGCCTCGTCCGGAGGCGTAACAATATGTCACACTCGCTGCGCTCTATTACCCACTTTGTCAACCTGTATGAATGCTCGAGCTTCTCCAGAACACTCTTTAAGGATAGATCGGTTACCAATGGAATAGAATGAGCCTGAAAATAAGGCTTGAGTATCCGAGCAGAAACGATCAAAGCTAGAGCTAGCTTCTCCAAAATTGGATATTTTGACTCGGAAACTTTCAGAATCCTGCTGACATAATAAACTGAAAACTTCTTATTCTTCTCTCCTCTGACGAGAACAGAACTGACTGCATCTGATCCAAACCCAATAGAAAAAGAGAACCTCTCCTGCTTGATGACTTTGGATCAAAGGAGTTGAAGTTAGTTGTTGCTTGAGCTCCTTGAAAGCTAAGTAACACTCATTCGTCCACTCAAACATGGAAGCTCCTCGTAGGATCCGGAAAAAGGGGGCACAATTATCTACTAGTCGAGAGAAAAATCTATTAAGGCATGCTACCCTTCTGCCGAACTTCTAAACTTCTCTAAGAAACCGTGGAGGTGACATATCAAGGATGGCCTTGACCTTATCTGGATCGGGACGAGGCCCTCGGGAGTAAGAAGATGGCCGCGAAAACTTTCCCCGAAGACACACTTCAACGGATTGAGCCTCATCAAACATGCACGTAGAGTAGCGAACGTCTCTACGAGGTCACTTAGCTGTAACAAGAAGGATTTGCATTTAATTAAGAGATCGTCAATGTAAACTTCAAGATTTTTTTTTCTTTTTTGCTGCTTAAAAACAAAGTCCATCATACGTTGATAAGTCGCACCGACATTTTTCAGCCCAAAAGACATTACAAGATAGCAAAAGCAACCACCGTTCGTAATGAAAGACGTATAAGGAACGTCGAGCTTATGCATTCCAATCTGATGATAACCAGAGAATACATCTACAAAATTCATGCATGAATACACAATCGCAGAATCAACTAAATAATCTATCTGAGACAAGGGGTAACAATCTTTAGAACATGTTTATTGAGCTTTTGTAAAATCTACATGTATTCCTCATTTCTCACCTGCCTTCCTAACCATTACAACGCTCCATACCTAGTCAAGGTATTGAATCTATTGAATGAGCTTGATCTTGAGGAGCTTGACAATATCCTCTCAGATAAGCAGAGCTAAGGTCATCGTCATTGCACACTTCTTCTGCTTGATTGGCTTGAAGCTTAGATCAACGTTCAGGTAGTGACAAGCAACATCAGGATCAACTCTTAGCATGTCCGCAGACCAAGCGAAGACATCCAGGTTCTCCAGCAGGCATGAGATCAATTGAGTCTTCTACTCCTCAGGAAGCTCCGCATTGGAACTTCTTGTCTCCATCTTCTACAATAATTGGAACATCTTGAATTACCTGGGCAGGTTCCAGGTGAGCTCCATCCTTTACCTCTTCTTCTACTGGTTCTTCAAAACTTCTGGCCAGCTAGAAACCTGAAGAACTGCAACACTCTACGGGGAAGGAACAGATTCAGTCACATTGACCGTCTTCATATAACATTACCGAGCAAGCTTAGGGTCATGGAGTATAATCCTTCTGAAGAAGGTGTAGTAGTTGCTTGGAGCATCCGCTACAAAAAACTGAACCAGCTTGGTGGTCCCACCTAGTGTCACTGAGAGTGTGACACTTCCCTCAATCTCCATCCTCTCACCGAAGAAGCCATACAGGGGCCCTTTAGTGTAAAGGAGAGTCTTTCTGGTTGTCAGGCCTCGAAGGTTGGCTTGAAGAGGAGGTTGGCAGAACTACCAGTGTCAATCGAAATTTTCTCCAGCGTGTCGTTTTTTATGACCCCTTAATGACATCTGCATCATTAAAAGGGTTGGCGGTCAGGGGGGGATCGTCCTAGCCGGAGATGACGATTCCCCTAATGGGAGCAGAAGAGGGCGTTGCAGCTACTCTGATAGGAAGACTCTGGAGAGGCTAGCCTTCCGGGATGACTCAAGCTCGGCCCCTCCATGGATGTAGAAAAGTCGACCGAGAGAACCTTCGTCATCAACATCGACGCATTCATTCTCATAAGAGACGTTGCAAAGGGGCCAAGTTCATTGACTTCTCCGCACTCCCAGTAAACAGTTACTACCTCCTTGCCCTTGGAGGTGAAAGGATTAGAGTCACTCTTCAGGACTAAGTCATGTAGCTTCCCTTCCTTCAGAAACTTCTCGACAAGCAGCCGGAGAGCTCGGCAATTCTCAGTCAAATGATCCCCTTCCTTACGATGCTCGCAGTAAAGAGAGGTTCCAAGACTTAACCTCAGACTGAAGCAGAGCCGGCGTTTTATAATAAGGCTGCTTCTAAAAGATTGAATTACTTCACTCATCGGGAGGATGAGTTCAGTAAAAGACTCATGTGAGTCATCGAACTACTGCTGCGGACGAGCAGCTGGACGAGGAGGCTGGAAGAACTGCGCCTAATGACCTAGTGGAACTAGAGCACCTGGGACAGCCAACGACAATCTCATCTGTTGAAACCGTTGATGACCTAGATAGGGGCAGTAATGGCGGGAGTTCGTTCTTCTTTGAGCAGGAGGTCGAAAAACTTGGCAAGGAGGCCTCGCCGGCTGCTGAGGAGAAGTGGAAGAAAAAACCAACAACAACTCTCTGACCCACCCTTGCTATCAAAGAAGTAATGTAAGAGAGGTTAGAGATTTCCCCGTATATGAACCGCTTAGCGAGGCTAATCAGCTCCTGGTAAAACCCAGGCTCCTTGGTGCTGACCTCAAACTTCAACGGGCCATCCCGGAGGTCGCTAGTCAGAGCCACCTGATAGAGGGAGGGATCGTCATCCCTAATGTCAAGGATCTCTTCTTGGAAGAGATCCACGAGTGAGCCAGAATCTCACTTTCTCCCTGCCCGATTCTGAAGAGGGCAGCAGGGCCACTTTTCTGCTTCTTTGAGGTGGCAAATCTCAGAAGAAGCTCTTTTTGGAGCCTCGCAAAGCAGGAGACGGATTGGGGAGATAGTTTGCAGAACCACTATAGTGCTTGCCCGTAAAATAAGGTGACCAAGAGCTTACACCTCATTGTATCTGAAAAAGTCCTCATCGAAACTACAGACTCGGAAGCTTATCAGAGAGATATAAGATCATCCCTCCAGATGAACACCGGCAAGCAGGGCTCCCTGAAGCCGTTGGGAGCAGGCTCCCAACGGACTCTATCTACAAAGGGAGAAGGCTCCTCCACATCAACGGGAGAGGGAGGAGCTAGAAGATAGGCAGCAGCAGGGAAAAAACTGGTAGGATAGGAATAATCCTCCAGAAAGTTCAAAACACGAGATGTAGTTCCATGTGCTGCTTCTCTATAGAAATCAAAGCAAGCGGTCACGAACTCTTCAAACTGAGGCCGCAGAGGAGCTATGGTCTAAAGAGGAGGACGAGTTGTAGGGGGAATGTGCGTCGCGTAAATTATACAAGTATGTGTAATTTATATGTTTATGCTAGAATTCATGTGTGCACTAGATTCAAATTTAAAAAAAAAAACTTAGGACCGGTTAGAGAGGAGACTGGGCTGGGCTAAGTGTAGAAATATTGTTGAGGTTGGACCGGCTAGAGGAATGAATTTTACAGACTGGGGGAAGCATAGACTTGTTCCAAGAGGTCAAAATAATGTGTGTCCCGATATCCGGGAGCGGCGCTTGGTTAAAAGGCATATAATGAAACCCGAACTTCATTTCTTCCTATTACGCTAGACGGAAACCACGGAACAACCGATCGACGCCGCTCGCTCCAAACGCCCCAAATCTCCTCCGACTTCCTCAATTTTTCTTCCTAACGCAAGGTAATCTCTTCCTCTCAACTCCTCTTGAGTTTTGTTTGGATTTGAGACACTATTTTAAAGATTTGAAATTCTAAATTAACCTAAAATTTTTCTGTTCATTTAAGCTTTCTCCTCTTGAGTTTCAGAGGATTATTATGGCTTATTTTGCTATGTTCATGTAAGATTTTGAAAACCCTAGGTGGAAAAATGTCATGTTTACCCTAATTTCAGTTATATAGTTCCTCTAACGGGTTAATGGTGGAATGTTGGTGTGGTATGAAAGTAGGGCAAAAACTCTGTCTCCGTGTTAGGGAAGCCAACAATCATGAAGGATTGAAAGTCAAAGTTCCATTTCATGAAACCTTATACATTTTCCTTGTTTAATTAGAGCATTTTGTTATGTTTAGACTTAAGAGAAGCCATAATAAGCTAAGATTATTATGTTAGCGCGCTACGTTTTACCATAATTTACACTTCATATAGCCCAAGCTTGAAGTGAATGGAGAAATTAAGTATAATATAAGTCAAAAGAAGGAAGGAATAGGAATAAGAAGGATAATTCGTTACAGAACTAAGTACAGAAGAAAGGATGCAATAAATCTACAAGACAATAAGAATTCCTATAATAAGAAGAATTCATTCTAGGAGGAAAACTAAGAATTCACAGTCCTTTAAATAATTAGAAAATAAAACTAAACAGGTCAAGGAAGAGGCGGTTCCAGCCACCAGTAGTCAGCGTTGATCATGTTCTCCTCGCAAGAAGAAGTATCATCTTTGGGTTAAAATTTTGACAGCAGTGTTCGGCGTCCTGGATGATCACAGGTCAAGGTGCAGAGACTCAAAGTGTCATCATGAAGAGTTTCATTTTTTCTTTATGTAGTATATGTAGTTCTACTTATGACATATGTGTCTGTACATGTTAGTCGTATGATATGAGTCAGTCATGTTTATATGTACAGTGTTGGTAAGCCCCTTTTTGATGTATGTATAGGGCTACCTGTTGTACCGTTGTAACTTATTATCCAAAACTTTAAGGAAATGAAAAGATTTTATTTTGTCATGACATTTTAATTCTCGTATCCTAAGATATATTATTGTATTCTGGATATTCTTACATTGCTCATTATAAAATGCTTATGAAAAATTGTAGTGGTAGCCTTTAAGTGGGCCGTTACAATTAATTGGTATCAGAGCAGGTAATGAATTTTGGGGTGATATGAGTACGTTAAGGACATGAAAGATGACAAATAATACCGCTTTATGAAACTTTAAGATATTTCCAGAAACCTGAATTTAAATTCCTTATTTCAGGAACTTCCCCCAATGTATATGAGTAGAAGACAAAGGGAAGAATTAGAAAGAGAACGAGCTGATATGAAAAGAAAGTAATAGTTATGGAAGTTCAAACCCACCCTTAGCGAAGGTTATGCAAGCTTTGACGGAGGCTATTCGAATGGGTAATACTGCATCACTACCAGCTCATGAAGCGGTTAATATACAACTTAAAACAGTTCTTAGACATGAGACCGTCAATCTTTTGTGGTGGTGTGACACCAATGGAGACAGAAGCCTGGATCAAGAAGATTGAAATAATTTTTCAAGCAATGAGATGTCCAGATGATCGATGGATTGAGTTAGTTACCTTCCTTCTAGAGGGAGAAGCTAGTAGGTGGTGGGGAAATTTGAGACAAGGAAAATTCTATGGACGTATGACTACTGATATTCCTTGAGATTACTTTCTGAATGAATTCATTGATTGGTTTGTGCCGCCATCTGAGAAACGAATTCTTCAGGAGCGGTTCCTTCGTTTATTACAGGGGAATCGATCAGTGGTCTAGTATGAAATTGAGTTCACTCAATTGGCATATTATGCAAGTGACATGGTCCCAAATGAACGAGAGCGTTGTTATCATTTCCAGCTAGATCTACGGGAAGACGTTAGGGTACATCTGATTTCCCAGATAATTGAATATTATAAAGAGTTGGTGGAGACATCAAAATTAATTGAAAATGATGTGGAGAGCTCGCAGAGGAGAAGTGAAGTTCAGCAGAAGAGATTGTCGGAAGAGCAGAATAAGGACTTCTCGGGAAAAAGTGGGGGATCGAAATGGAAGAAGTATAAAAGGAGTCCTCCGATGTCAGCCCCCGCAGCAAGTGGTATTACTAGCTATCCCATATGAGGGAAATGTGCAAAAGCTCACCCAGGAGAATGTCTGAAAGGATCTGGGGTATGCTTTAAAAGCCACCGCCCTGGGCATCTGAAGCATGAATGCCCCTTGTGGAAAAGGGAAGCTGGAAGGAATTCAAGAGGATGTCCAAGTCAAACATCAACCCTACATTATCTTGATAAAGGAAAGGAGTTGAATCGGTAGCTTCAGGATCAGTAATGCAAACCAGGGAGGAAAAACAAATGCAACCAAGATTTTTCAACCTTAACCAACAGGAGGCAAAAGCATGCGATATGTGATAATAGGTATGATTTATGTTCATAATCATATTATGAAAGTATTATTTGACACCGGAGCAAGCCACTCCTTCATAGCTACAGCGACAATAAAATGTTTAAATGTGGAACCTTATCGATCCCATGATGATATTAAAGTCATAATGCCCAACAATAAAGTGATGAATACAAGGTTTAGATGTGCAGTGTAGCAAACAATTGATAACAAATCAGTAGAAGCCGATGTTGCGGTTCTACCCAAAACCGAATTTGATATCATTTTAGGAATGGATTGATTACAGAGACATGAAGCCATCATCAATTGTAAGAAGGAAATTACACTTAAATTGAGCGATCAAACACAATGTAGTTTTAAAGGAATGAGTGAAGTCTCAAGGATCATGATATCCTCACTGAAAGCGATGAAGAAATTAAGGAAAGGATGTGAAGCAATATTAGTGCTGCTTAAAGTAAATAATGCAGTGAGATGTTAACCGACTGCAGTTCCTATAGTGTGTGATTTTCTCAGAAGTATTCCCGGAAAAAATACAAGGAGTACCCCGGTTAAGAGAGGTTGAGTTCACTATCAACTTGGTTGAAGGAGCTACACATGTAGCAAAAACACTATATCGTATGGCTCCTAAAAAATTGGCAGAATTGAAAAGTCAATTACAAGAATTATTAGATAAAGATTTTATACAACCAAGTACATAACCGTGGGGAACTCCAGTATTTTTTGTGAAAAAAAAAGATGGTTCTTTATGATTATGTTTAGATTATCACAAACTTAATAAATTGACAATCTGAAATCAATATTCACTACCTCACATTGACGATTTATTTGATCAGTTAGTGAATACAAAAGTTTTCACAAAAATTGACCTCAAATCAGGTTATCACCAACTGAGAATCAAGGAAGATGTCTACAAAACTGCTTTTAGTACCAGATACGGACATTTTGAGTTCGGTGTAATGTCATTTGGACAAACAAATGCACCAGCTGTTTTTATGGATTTAATGAACCGGGTGTTCAAGGAATTCCTAGATAAATTTGCTATTGTTTTTATCGATGATATTTTGACAAATTCAAAAGATAGGAGTAAACAAGCTGAGCATTTAAAGAATGTGTTGCAAACACTGAAAAATCACGTCTTATTTGCAAAATTTTCAAAATGTGATTTTTGGTTGAATGAAGTCTTCTTCTTGGGTCATGTTGTGACAGAGTTTGGGTTGTCTGTAGACCCAGTAAAAATAAAAGCAATTATGAATTGGGAAAGACCGACTACTGTCACAGAAATTCGAAGTTTTTTTGATTTGGCGGGCTATAATAGGAAATTTGTAAAAAACTTTTCAAAGATTGCATTACCACTAACGAAATTAACCCGAAAGAATGTTCCTTTCAGGCATTTGAAGGGTTAAAAAAAGGTTAACAACAGCACAGGTGATGGTCATGCCGTGTGGCAGTGAAGGTTTTCAAATTTATAGTGACGCATCTTTGAAAGGTCTTGAATGCGTATTAATGCAGAAAGGTAGAGTTATAGCTTATGCTTCAAGACAATTGAAAGATGTTGAACGTAATTACCCGACTCATGATTTGGAATTGACAACGGTCATTTTTGCACTAAAAATATGGCAAAATTATTTATATAGGGCTCAATGCGAAATTTTTACAGACTACAAAAGTTTGAAATATATCTTTTTCCAGAAGTAAAGAAACATGTGACAAAGGTGATGGTTAAAACTGATTAAAGATTACGACCTTAACATCAAATATCATCTCGGTAAAGCTAATGTAGTAGCTGATGCACTAAGAAAGAAGAATTTAGCATTTATGATTGTACCAATAACAGAGCAAAAAGGTTTATTACGAAACCTTCAAAACTTAGAACTGATTACAGGTATCAGTACCTCCCAGACTCAAGGCTTACTCTTTCAACTAATGGCGGAACATTCACTTAAAGAAATAGTAAGGAAGGCGATGAATCGGGATCCTATATTTGTGAAATTACTTCAAAAGGTTAAAAGTGGTCAATCAACTGCATTTATAGAGAATGGTGGACTATTATTTTTAAATAAAAGGTTGTGTATTCCTAATGTTGATACAATTCGAGCGGAAATGCACAATTAAGCACATAATACAACTTATTTGATTCACCCTGAAAGAACAAAAATGTATCAAGACCTCAAATAGGAATTTTGGTGGCCAGAAATGAAAACCGATGTAATCAAATATATTGTCAAATATCACACATGTCAACTTGTAAAAGCATAACATCAAAAACGTGGCGGGTATTTATAATCTTTACTCATCCCTAAATTAAAATGGGATGATATAACCATAGCTTCGTCATGGGGTTACCAATGAGTAAAGCTGGAAACAATGGTATATGGGTGATTATTGATCGACTCACGAAAGTTGCACATTTTATTCACATGAAGAATGACAGTCCAGTACAAAGGTTAGTCAACCAATACATTGACGTTATTGTGAAATATCATGGAATTCTCTGATCTATCGTGTCTGACAGAGATGGACGGGAGGATGTCTGTAGTTTCAATTTTTCTTTATGTAGTGTTTGTAGTTCTACTTATGACATGTGTATGTACATGTTAGTTGTATGATATGAGTCAGTCATGTTTATATGTACAGTGTTGGTAAGCCCCTTTTTGATGTATGTGTAGGGCTACTTGTTGTACCGTTGTAACTTATTATCCAGAACTTAAAGGAAATGAAATGATTTTATTTTGTCATAACATTTTACTTCTTGTACCCTATCATATATTGTTGTACTCTAGATGTTCTTATCATGTTCATTATGAAGTGTTTATGATAAATTGTAGCGGTAGTCGTTAAAGGGGGCGTTACAAGGAACCCCCTCCAAAGGAGTTAGGGGAGCTGGAGGAACTGCAAGGGTCGCGGTCACGGCGGCTTGAGGAGCTAGCTGCTGGGTAAGCGCGATCAAGCCCTGATCCATGGCCTCTAGCTGCTGAGCAGTCTCGCGACGAGACTGCACAAAGGCTTCCCAGGTGACCGCACCGCCTGGGCTAAAGAAAACTAGACGTTGGGTAAACTTGCGGTCTGACATGGCTAACCGCAGACTTCACCAACAACTCTAAATCTTAAAGTCGCGTGTTCTTTCTGTTGATGCTAAAATTGCACCTCCAGAACTACACTATAGGGGAACCGGGGGGAGGAGAAAACTGTGAGTTGAATGTTACTGAGGGCTAAGCGAACTCAGAAAGCGAGAGGGTCACCGGGAGGCAAGACCAGACTTACCCGTCACGGCGAATATCACCTGAGGAGGGCAATTTATAAGATGAGGGGAAATGTGTTTGTAGAGAGAAGAAAAGAGATAGCGAAGAGCAAGAGACCACTAAGGAAAAAGGTTTGAGACAACTGCCACAGGAAGCAAGCTTAAGGATTCGAATCAACGTGCCTTAAGAGTATTGGTTCCCCCTATTTATAGGCATGGATGCCTGCCCGAAAGGACAGGGCTTAAAATTAATGGTTGCCCGGGGTACAGGAGAACCGGGTAGCGATAAGGGGATACATGGTGTGCAAATAAAATAACATGATTTGACTGCACGATTCGGTGGTCAACCCTGATTCTGGTTATGCTCTCCCATGAACTCTGCTGCTAGACAGTCTTGGCGATCAGTGTGGTCAACATGAGTCTGACTGCCCCGACTGCCCATGGAGAAAATCTGGTCGTAGGATTTTTGGTTAACAGGTAATCTTGTAAAAAAATTGTCATGTACAGTATATAGTCATATATATACGTATTATGTTTCATGTTACTCTACATATTCGAAGGCTTTTGGTATTTTACATATTTTTGTATTACAGATATCCGATGTGATGTCTTGCAATGCAAAAAAACAGTTGTCTCTAATAATGAATGAAAAGCATTTCAATTGTGGAGGTCTAGCAAAATAATACACAGAATAAAACAGATACAAACAAAATTAAAATGACAAACATGAGCCCCTATTTTATAATAAATAGAAGAACATAACCAAACATGCTCTCAGAAGCTAGGGTTCAAGGAAAAACCACACAGGCAGGCATCAACAAACTAGAGAATCAATCCATTTTAAAATAAGTAACAGATGCCTAAATAAAGAAATAGAGTAAATAATACTCATAATTCATTGCCAACAGAGAAGCGGAAACAAAGAGATGAGAGGAAGTTGTGGTGGGCGATCACGGAGTTCCCAGTGAGACCGAAAGAGTCAAGGAGAAATATAGGATCTACGATCACAGAGAAGGTGAGGGGAAGTCATCATTGAAGTATTTGCCGTCAAAGAAGTTCTTCTACAGAGAGGAACCGGGGGGATGCTTGGAGGCTGTGCAAAAGAAAGAGGCAGCAAGGCAAGGAGAAAACAAGGGTCGAGATAAAAAATTATTAACGACATAGAGGAAGAAAATCTAAAAAGTACAAGCCGCAAGCAAGAGGAGAACATCGATGGTAGAAGAAAGAGAGAAATGCCATTACAATTGATTGCCCCCCCCCCCCCCCCCCCCTTTCTAAATGCCATTTTGAGATATCAAAGTACAAGGCGGACAACATCTACAGCTAGTGCTAAAATGATATGACAACAATTATGAGAAAACATCCCGTCAAATATTATATGTATATATTAGCAAGTTGAATGGGTATTGGACATCTTCGGGAAATAGGAATGAAGGCCTTATCCACCCAAACATTCTCCACATCCACCCAAACATTCTCCACAGAGCACTGTTGTGGGTTCGTGTTTTGGAATGAGTTGGAGTTGAATTAAGAGGAAATAATACTTGCTTATCTTGCTTATCATATTCACCCATTGAGGGCTATATATAAGATTACAATAGACTCGTAAATGTAAACACCCGATGAGGGACTAAACCCCACGTACACACATAAACGCTAGTAATAATAATAATACGAAAAATAACTCGACTTGTAAATAACTCTCAACTCTCTCCCTCAAGTCGAACGAAGGATATCAGTCATTCCAAGTCTCTTGATGTCGTCACTGAATGCATCACACCCCAAGCTTTTTGTGAACACATCTGTCAGTTGATCTTTAGAGTGAACGAATGGTGTGACTATAGGCTTTTTATCCAAGTGATCTTTGATAAAATGTCGATCCACTTCAACGTAATTTGTCATGTCATGTTGTACAGGATTATGGGCAATACTGATTGTTGTCTTGTTGTCGCAAAACAAGGAGAAAGGTGTCGTCACGGCAAACACCAAGTCATGTAGAACTGTATGCAACCAAAGGCCTTTGCACGTGCCTTGTGACATTGCATGGTATTCTGTCTCAGCACTTGATCTGACCACTACATTTTGTTTCTTACTGCGCCAAGTCATCAGGTTTCCTCCAACAAAAGAACAATCAACTGTTGTACACTTCGGATCATCATGACATCCTGCCCAATTAGTAAAAACCTCAATCCTCAAGTGGTCGTTTTTGGAAAATAGAAGACCACGACCCGGAGCCTTCTTCAAGTACTGTAACACCCGATAAGTTGCCTCTTGATGTATACTCCTGGGAGCATGCATGTATCTACTCAGAATCCCAACAACATAGGTAATATCGGGACGAGTATGAGACAAGTATATTAGTTTCCCAACTAATCTCTTGTAGTGCGTGACATCGGCCTAATCACTGTTACCATCCTCATAGATTCCATGATTTTCTTCCATCGGGGTGTTCGCTGGAACACAGCCAAGCATCTCAGTTTCCTGCAACAGGTCTAGAACATACTTCCGCTGAAATATAAAGATGCCCTGATCAAATCTAGTCACCTCAATACCCAGAAAGTATTGTAATCTACCCAAGTCTTTCACCTCAAATTCAGCAGATAGGAGGGACTTGAGTTTCACAATCTCTTCCAAATCACTGACAGTGATCACGATGTCATCCACATAGACAATAAGCACAACAATACCCTGGTCGCGTCTCCGAATGAACATAGTGTGATCCGACTGTGGCTCCTTATACTCAAATTTGATCATAGCCGAGAGAAATCTGTCAAACCATGCTCTCAGAGACTGTTCCAAGCCATATAACGACCTTCTTAGCCGACAGACAAGATTTTTGGCTCCCTTTTTCACAAACCAGGGGGAATTTCATATATACCTCTGCATCAAGCTCATCATGGAGAAAAACATTTTTAACATCCAGTTGATGAAGTTCTCAGTCCATGCAAGCCGCTCATGGCAACAATATCCGAATAGAGTCCATCTTAGCTACAGGGGTGAAGGTCTCCTGATAGTCAACTCCCTGAGTCTGAGTGCACACCTGGGCAACCAGTCGCGCCTTGTATCGTTCGACCTTCCCCTCTGAATTCTGTTTGACGGAAAACACCCATCTCGAGCTAATAGCTATCTTTCCAGGAGGAAGGAAAGAAATATCTCAGGTATGATTCTAGTCCAAGGTTGACATCTCCTCCTTCATAGCCCGAGTCCAGGCCGGAATACCCAACGCTTCCTGTCATGTCTTAGGGATAACAATCGAAGAGAGATAAGCAATAAAGGCCTGATGGGCTGAGATAAGGTGGTGGTAAGCAACATGATTATAAATGGGATGTTTTGTCAATGCAGCCTTACCTTTCAACAAAGCAAGCGGAATATGCAAATCCGCGTCATCAGAATCTGAGGCAGAAGTGGGCACTGGTAGAGACGGAACCTTAGTAGCTTGTATACTGTCGGGAGGCGTCGGTGGTACACGTGGAAAAGGAGAGATCGGAGTATCTAGGCAGAGGAACTGGGATAGGAGGTCCCAGTTCCTTGCAAGGAGGAAGCTGTGGTGGCATAGTTGTCAAGAAGCGCGCGCCTAGGCGCGCCTGAAGAAAAGCGCCGGGCGCACCAGGCGCATCCGCCGCGCCTCAGCACAGCGAGGCGGGCGATGTACTTAGGCGCGCCTCAGGCGCGCCCAGGCGCGCCTAGGCGCGCGCCTTACAGGCTCCCAGGCGCACCAAAGTGCGTCGCCCGGGTCTTTCAAGGTATTTTTTAAAAAAAAAAGGATTTTAATATGGTGACATCTATAAACGTGATCCTAGAAGCACCCGAGGCGCCCCAATTGAGGAATGGGCGCCCAATTCGCTGATAATTTTCGTCATAGAAATTGAGCGAATTCCAAGGCGAATTGGGCGCATTCGCTGAGCGAATTGGGCGCCCAATTCGCTGAAATTCAGCGAATGGGTGAGGCGCCCAGATTCGCTGAATATGGGCATAATTCGCTCAATTTCAGCGAATTGGGCGCCCAATTCGCTCAATTTCACGAGGGCGCCCAATTCGCACAATTTCAGTGGGCGCCCAAGTATTTCAGCGAATGGGCGCCCAATTCGCTGGTAGATTCAGCGAATTGGGCGCCCAATTCGCTCAATTTCAGCGAATTGGGCGCCCAGTATATAGTCAATTTCCTTTTCCCCCAACCCTCACGTGAGGCGCGCGCCTGCGCCTTGCGCCTTGCGCCTAGGAAGGCCCTTTGCGCCTTGCGCCTTTGATAACTTAGGTGGTGGCAGAGGAAGAAGCGGAACATGAAGAAAAGGAACATCCGCATCACGATTACTTTCCCCCTGAATAGGTGAGTCGAAGGTAAGAAATGGGATTCATAAAGGTGGTCTAGAATGCAACGGAGCACTGACATCCAACAAGTGTCGATTTTTCCGTTCGACCACTCCATTTTCAGTAGAGGTGTGGACAGAAGTAGTCTGGTGGATGATACCATGACTAGTGAGGTATGCACCAAATGCCCCCCGATCATCATATTCTCCCTCATTATCACTACGCAGGACACGAATAGAGCACTTAAACTAGGTTTGGACCATCTTATGAAAAACCTAAAAGCACGAGAAGACTTTACTTTTCTTTTTTAACAAATATACCCAAGTGGTGCGAGAAAAACAATCAATAAAGGTAACGAATCAACAAAAACCATAAAGAGATACAACAGGGGACGGACCCCAAAATATCAGAGTGAACAACATCAAACAGAGTAGTACTAGGAGAAGATAGATGTGATAAACGGTGTCGCACAAGTTTAGACCGATCACAGACATCACGGGCAAGAGTATGTAAAAAAGAAACAAAAGCAGGAAACAACTTTTGAAGATAAGTGGGAGAGGGATGTCCAAGCCGCAAGTGTCATCGACGAACATCATCAGCTGTAACAGTAGCGCAAGAGAGAGCCAGAGTAGGCGAAGGCTGGAGATCCAGGTAATACAGACCACCTCGGTTCCAACCACTGTCAATGTTCCGCTTCGTACCCAGTTCCTGAAAAACACAAGAATCAAGAAAAAAGTCACTGAGCAATTAACAGATCGAGTAAGATCACTGATAGAAAGTAAATTGTGAGGAAAGGAAGAAACATGAAGAACGGATGAAAGGGACAGGGAAGGGGAACATGAGATCAGGCTTTTGCCAGCAATAGGAGACAACAAACCATTAGCAGAGATAACTTTGTCCTTACCAGACAGGAGTGTAAGAGATAAAACCTGAGGAGGAGCTGGTCATGTGGTGGGTGGCACCAGAATCAATCATTCACTCAAAGGAGGAGGCAGTGGCAGCATGGGCACTGGCCATAGCAATAGAGGCACTAGCAGCAGAGGCATGCAGAGGCTGGTTAGGCTGAGAGTGCAGTAGGCGGCGGAAAGCATCCAGTTCAAGAGCAGTAAGCTGCCCCGGTACAGTACTGGAAGGCTCGTAGTAGACGTCCGTAGAGTAAGAAGCATCATGAGGTCTAGAGCCACCCTGGCGATGTCCCCCACATCCTGGCCCCCATCCACGGCCACGATCACGAGGGGCAAGATGCGGGTAGAGCTTGTAGCACATCTCCTGAGTATGGCCTTTGCGACCACAATATGCACAACTAGAAACAGGCAAGCTAGGGCTGAGAGGTAGCCCACGTCCAATGCTAGTCAAGGTAGAGCGCTCAGGAGGGGTACTTGCACTAAGATACTTCTGACAGGTCTTCATCACCAAGGACCATGCTAAAGGCTTCCCGAAGAGACGGGAGAGGGGATCGGTGGAGGATATGTGTTCGTACAATGTCGAATTCCACATTTAGCCCCATCAAGAAGACATGGAAACGAAAGCGATCCTCCTGGTGTTGTGGTTGAACAGCGTCCGCAGTGAACGTTGGGGTGAAGTGCGAGAAATAGTCCAATTCTTAATATAGAAGCTCGAACTCAGAAAAGAACGATGACACCGTCATAAAGCCTTGTCACAGTTCAAAAATACGGCGAGTGAGTTCATAAGCCTGTGTGAAACTACCAATCTGAGAATACGTCTCACGGACAAGGGTCCGAATATCGACGACAGAGTCCATCAGCATGTAACTCTGGTAAACCTTCGGAGACATGGAATGAAGAAGCCATGAAACCACCTGGGAGTTCTCTGAGTCCCATCGCTTCCAGGAGGGATCAGCTTTAGGAGGCTCCTGAATAGTTCAAACAATGTACCCAAACATTCGATGGTTACGTATGACATGTTGCGCCGCTCGGGACCATTCAAGATATTTCGTGTCATCTAACGGGACGGTAGTCATCTTCAGGGAGCCGATGTGGCCATAGGTCCGCTCAGGGTCACTCATCTGTGACTGAATCACACCCGACGACGACGCTGAAGAGTCACCCATGTCGGAGACGTCGAAGCAGCATGTCTGGGAAAGGTGCAGCGGGAGAACTCACAGGCAGCACCACAGATGACAAAACAGAGGAGCAAAAAACAGGCGGAGCAGCGGGATCGGCGGTGGTCGGAGAGCCAGAAAACAGGGCAGGCGCAGATCAGCTGAAGCCTTGCCTGAGGCGCAGAGTTGGTGAGGTCCCGGTGTAGGAGGAAGGGGACGGTAGCCAGTGCCGGAGAAGGAGAGCCAGAACGGAGTGGAAGTTAGAGGTGCAAGAGCCGCGCCGGAGAAATCATGGCCGACCTTGGTCGTGTCGCAGAAGGAGAGGAACGATCGGTGTGTAGAGGAAAGAAGGCCGGCAACTTCATGGAGGGATGACGACTATGTCCCTCTCTGCGACCGGCAGCGGCGTGAGCGCCGCCCGTCATCCATGTAGGGAGAGCAGAGATCGGGAGCGAAACTCGCGGTGGTAGCGAAAAATGGGATCGATCTCGCGGCTTGAAGACGGAAGCGGAAAACGGGATTAGGGTTACCGGTCCTCTGATACCAAGTTGAATTGAGAGGAAATAATACTTGCTTATCATTATTCACCCATTGAGGGCTATATATAAGATTATAATAAACTCGTAAATGTAAACACCCGATGAGGGAATAAACCCCACATACACACATAAGCGCTAGTAATAATAATAATACGAAAAATGACTCGACTTGTAAATAACTCTCAATTGTTGGTTCCTAGATAATGATGTCGATCAACTAATTTGAAACCTAACTATTCAATCCCCAAAGGGTCCTGATGGATCATAGTTCGCGGGTGGTTCAACCCTTATTGAAGAACATTCATGTTTACACTCGCAGGCGGAGTTAGGATAATCGCATGCAAGATCCGAGTGCACAGTCGTGTTCAGTGTGTTGTCTGTCTCTAACCAATATATACGATTTAGGCGCCATTTTCAGGTATTGGAGAATTTGGATTAAAATTTCAAGTATTTGTGATCTCCCTACAATGTCTAAGACGCGGAATCAACATGTTGAAGCCTAGATTGTCATTTACTTAGTCAATGGTTTTCCCCCTCCATTCCTTCTGCCCAGCTATAGGAACTTCTCACAAAAAATAGCTGTACACCCTCCTCTCATCCAAAACTACTAATAATTCTTATAATTTCCTACACCCCCCCCCCACATATTTTCATTTTAAATGCACACCAACTAAGAAGGCCACTGCCATCTAAAAGGAGTTAATTTGTGATTACTCCTGGAAATCAGAAATTGTGAATTCCCCTTCATGCATCCAGGGCTGGACGCCTCTTAAATGAATTCCAGGTTCTCATGAGGATTCAACTGCCGGTGATAAACCAGAAGGCTTTCAGGGTGCATTCGACTTCTAGCCCAGTTGACTAGTCACCACGTCACATATTCAATAATTCCACAACCCTTCAGCTCCCCAGGAAGTTCAAATCAATATAGAATTTCAGAAATATTTGCTGTCCAACCATCCAAATCAGCTATTTATCATTTCTTTGGAGTCCGATTGCATGTATAAGTTCTACTTTGGAAGTCTGCATTCCTTTGTGTTTAATACTTGATGGAAATAATATTGTTTAGCATCTAAATTCATCAAATTTGTTCAATTTCTTTATTGGTGAACGTTTAATTGAAGCAGTCTTCAATTTTAATCTGATCTTTGTTTGTGTTTCTAATTTCTAATCTCAATCATGCAAATTTATGAACTCTTCTATTAATTTAAAAATTATTGCAATTGAATGATTGATTAACGCATGTGCAACGCATTCGTTTAGGTTTGCCAATGTAACTACAATTATATTCATGTGCTAGAGTTCTATATGGAATAATTACACCACGACATTTAGCATATCCTACATGAAATTTGATATATGTGCCCAAGATTAGGGTCATTTCCATGCTTTGTAGTGGTAAGATGTTTAGGCGCAATATGATAGGACCCATTCCCTTAGACAACCAGTCTACTAGTCCCAACACCAATATGTCAATATCTGATTTCCAAAAAAAAATTAGCTAATCGTTTCGACCAAATGGACGCATAGTTTGTTGAACAAAGAAATAACATTAGAAACCTTAGAGAACAATTTGATTTTCTCACTACTGCAGTGGATGGTCTAGATCCCCATGTCACGCTACACCCCTCCTCAAGAAGTCGTTAGCCTACAAGTTATTCCTCATGAGGATCTCTGTGACATAGATGGGCAACCAGAATATATGTTTATAAGCACTAGTGCCAGGTCCCTCTCCCACCCTTCCAAGGGTGACCGGAGCCAGACTAAGAACATCGCAGGGAAGAACCACCTCAACTTGATGCCTCTATCATAAGATTGTGAAGTTCCCCAAACATGGTTCGATTATAGTGGAGATGATTATTATATAGATTATCAGGAACCCTGAAGAGGTCATATTGGAAAGAATGATATCACACAGTACAAAAGTATTAACGTATTATGGGTTGTGTATTATTATAATTAGGTATCTAGTTATTAACTATGTATGGGCCTCGAGCTCCGGGTCTATTATTAGGTGTCATTATTATTATTTTGTTTTTTTATATGTTGTAGCCTATATAAAGGCATTGGATGTGTTGTATGAAACAAGCAAGAACTCTAGTTCCCATCTTTTGAATGTGAGATCTTGCTGGCTCTCTCCTCTAATGAGCAAACCCCGCTTAGGTAGACGCAGTTCCGGCTCCACGGTATCCTCCACCACCGCCATCTTCTCCTCCTCCGACTTCTCCTCCGGCAACATTCAAAGACTCGTAACAACTTGGAAACAGAGCTCATCCTTCCTCGCCCCCCCCCCCCGATGTCGTTCCTCTCCTACCGCACTCATTCCATCTGCTACCTTCGTTGTTCGATGCCGCAGAACAACAACTGCGGCCATTGTCACAGCCGGCCCTGCCTCACCAAACACCGCAAGCCACCCCAGTCGCCTTCGATTCTGTGCCATCGACTTTGACTTCCCAAGCAACGTCACTGACATCAGCCTCCTTCGATCCCTCATCGTCGATCTCCTTGGTATTCAGAAACCAGGACCGAAGCACCCGACTCCGCACTGTGATGCTCCTGTCCGCTTTGTCGAGCCTTCTATCAAATTTTTTGTCTTCCGCTCCGCCGACTCGTGTCCCGCAGCATTTTCCTCGAGCCCCCCCCCCCCAGCAACGCCTTCATCAAAATTGCTTAATCATTTTTTTCGTTTTTCGAGCCCCGCGTACAGGATAACTGGTTCAGCAGCCTCTTTTTTTGAGCCCCACAACAGCGCCATTCTGCACGCTTACGGGAGACCCGGTTCAGCAGTCGGTTATTAATTCCGGCTCTTTCTCCCATCTGGTGTTCACTTATTTTGCTTCCTCCAACAACAAGGGAGCACGAACACTTGGAGCATTATTTTTGTGGCATAATTGGACGGCAACACGACTCCCGCGAAAACTCCCAATCAGCTGCCTCGGAGGATTTCAGCCGCCTCGGAGGATTTCTTGGCGGCTCTCCAAGATTTCAGGACCTCCATCAAGACCCGCTTTCGAGACGCTGAAAAACAACATCTGGATGTTGAAGCAAGCCATCGGGAAGATATTGCCTCCCTCACCCTCAAGCTTAATGATTTGACTACCGCATTTCCCGTGATCTCCACTCCACCTACAGATCAAACCAACTCCAGTCAGGCGCCTCCGCCGTCAGCGCTTATCCGCCACGAGCCATCGTCCTTCCTCCGACAAGATGTGGCTATGCAGCAGCGCTGCACCAGGTTGGACTTCCCCACCTATGACGGCAAAACTGATCCATTGGTCTGGCTTACCAAGCGCGAGCAATTCTTCGACCACCAACAAATTCCAGGCGCTGATCGACTTTCTCTCACCTCTCCACATACTCGACTCGCCTCTGCTTTGGGTCACTCGTCTCCTCACCGACCAACCAGACCTAACATGGGACGACTTCAAGCGTTATTGCAACCTGCGTTTCAGCACTCCCATCCGCAGCAACCCCCTTGGTGCTCTTACGACACTCCGTCAAACGGGCACAGTGGATGATTACTTGGAGCATTTTCAACTCCTCCAGGCACCCGTCACACTTCCCCCAGCAATGCAAGTCTCCATCTTCACAGCAGGACTTCAAGATCGCCTACAATTGAATGTCGAATTTGAGGCCCCGCCAGACTTAGATTGCTATGAGTCTGGCAAGACTATGCGACTGCCGCCTCCAGTTGGCCCGGGATGCCTACTTGCCCACCAACATCGGCACTCCACAAGGACGTCTCGAGGGTCCTCCCGCCCCGCCAGTCTATCGCTTATCTCGGACCAAGATGTTGGACCGCCGCACTCAGGGTTTATGTTTTAATTGCGACGAGCAGTACACTCGCGGACACAGATCAAAAAAATTTCTGCCTAGAAGTCGAGGACTCGGATGAGGAAGGCATCAGATGACGCTCTTCATCACGTGATCTCCCTCGAGCTTGGAGACAAGCTCTTTTTGGACAGCAGGAGTGATGTTATGGGCCGCGTATTATTATAATTAGGCGTCTAGTTGTTATCTTTATGTAGGGGCCTCGAGGTCTGGGTCAACTACTAGGTGTCGTTATTATTATTTTGTCTTTTTATATGTTGTAGCCTATATAAAAGCATAGGATGTGTTGTATGAAGCAAGTAAGAAAGAATTCTAGTTCTCATCTTTTGAATGCGAGATCTTGGTGGCTCTCTCCTCTAACAAGCAACCTCACTTAGGTAGCCGCGGTTTCGGCTCCACGGTATCCTCCACCGCCATCTTCTCCTCCTCCGGCAATATTCAAAGACCTGTAACATAATGCACCACACTTCGGCGTCCAGTTAGATAAGAAGGCCTATAGCGATCGGTTTTTGTACACGGATAATTATTTTGATTGGTAAGAGATTGCTGACAAGAAATAAGTGAGGTTCGTTAGAATGAAATTACATAGGAATTTCAAAATATATTGGACAAGTCTTAAGGCGTTCCTTGGACAAAGAGAGATATCATCCCATCACTCGATGGCATGAATAAAAAGATCAAAGAGAAGTGCTTACCTATTTCATATCGGAGTCAGCTTATAAATCATCACTGTCTTACAGCAAGGGAACCATTCTGTTGTATAATATATGACTCGTTTTGATGAGATCATCATTAGAAGTTATATCACTGCGGAGAGCACTGCCTTCCAATTTTGGGTCGGTTTAAGAGCTGCAATTTGTAGGAAGCTTATTCCCCACCACCTTGAGACTATTGAGAAGATCTTCCAGATCGCTTTAGAATATGAGCAATACCTACATACCATTGTTCTTAGGTGGCCTAATCCACAGTTGGATACTCCTATGCTTATGAGACCTTCCCAGCAGGGATCTAGTACATTTATACCTAGTCATGCTTCTTTTGACACAAAAGGAAAATCTACCGCTACTTGTCCCACAAAGCCGGGAGGAATCCAATGTAATTGATGTTCGTGTAGTGGCTATATAGCGGCACAGTGCCCTGTGCGGAATCAACTTAATGAGATGGATTCAGACCATAATGATAAGTAGGTAGAGCCATCTGAAGTAGGAGAGGGTTAAGAGAGTGAGGTAATTGTGCATTAAAGATAGGCGTTATCCATTATTTACAACATACCACGAGCACAGATGAGGATAGAAGGTACGCCACCATTTTCTACAAATACTTCCCTAATGCAAGAGGTGCCTACAAACTCGTCATCGATAGATAGAATTGCGTAAACAATGTTGCCCAAAAGCGATAAGAACGTATGAGAGTGAAACCATAACCCCACAGACATCTCTAGTGAGTTATTTTGGTGGATAAAACCGCTATCCAAATCACCCAGTGTTGCCTCATGCTTATTATCCTAGCATTGTTTTAGGATTGGGTATGGTGTGATGTCATACCTATGGACTTCACACATACTTCTGGGTAGGGACATTAAAAATGTCATGTGTTATGGTAGGATGAACACATGCGTATTTTATGACAATGGGCGCAAGATCGCCTGATCTCCAACTCTACCCAAGGAAACATCCACCGGGTAGAGTTGACTCTTATATCAACGCAAGTTCCACAAAGCCTTTACATATTATAAGAAAAGGTGATTTTCTACGAAAGAGTCTTAAGTCAGGTATCATATTTGAGGTGATCTCCACACAAGTATCTGAGAGCTGTGCTGAGATATTGAAGTCCCACCCCGATGTTTGACATATTCTAAATGATTTTTAGGATATTGCACCAAACAAACTTTCGGACGAGTTGCCTCTTTCGAGAGACATTCAACATGCCATGACTTAGTACCTGGGACGTCCCTGCCTATCTTATTTATTACCGTACAAACTCTATCAAACATATTAAGCTCAAACGGCAAGTCGACGATCTTCTCTAGAAGTTCATGTTAGAGAGCTCGAGTCCTTGTGCAGTCTTAGCTCTTTTATGCATAAGGACGGGATATATGCATAGACAATTGTGCATTCAATAAGATTACTGTGAAATATTGTTTTCTCATCCCTCGACTGGATTTATTAAACGTCGTGGTTTGTTTAAAAGTCTTCAATAAAATTAATTTACAAAGTGTGTATTATCATATTAGAGTACCTGAGGGAGATGAGTGGAAGACATCCTTCAAGATGAAAAATGGCTTATATAAATGGTTAGCAATATCATTCGGATTATTGAACTCTAGTATCACATTTATGAGGGTTATGCCCAAGTCTTCTAGTCCTATATCTGATGCACACATCATCTTTCATAACAGACTAGTATTTTATATCTACTGAAAAGAGCACTTCTATATCAATATGAAGATGTGCATTTTTTACCCAACATTGTACATTTCTTAGGATATATCATGTCTATAATGGGTATTTTTGTAGACCCCGTAAAAGTTTAAACCATCCATGAATGGCATATTCCCTCAAACACTCATGAAAGTACAGGTTTACACTCGTAAGAGGAGTTAGGATTATCATATGGATGATCAGAGTCCTCACACGCGTTCAGAGTGAAGACAAAATATTTCTATGTATTTTTTTGTATTTTTTGTAATTTATTTACAAAATCTGTATGTTTTGCATCGGTCAATCTCAGTCATTCGTAGTTTGTCTCTAGCATATAAATAGGATTTTATGGATCATTTTTAGGTATTAGAATTTGGATTAAAATTTATGGTTTTTGTGATATCCACACGGTGTCAAAGCCACGGAATTTAGGTGTAGAACACACGATTGTAATTTACTCACTTAGCCGGTGTTTTCCCTCTACATTCCTCCCATCCAACTGCAAGAGTTTCTCCAAAAATTATTTGACCAACCCTCCTCAAACCGCACTACACTAATCTGTTAAGGGCCTACTCGGAAGATGTCGGAGGAGTGGCCAGAGGTGGAGATGACAGTGGCGGAGAAACTACGGAGCCTTGACCCCGGTTGCCTAAGCGGGGAGCGCTCGAAGAAAAGAGAAAGCTTCCAATATCTCTTTTAGGGTTTGAGCAAATAGACTTCATTTCATACTAATACAAGACCCAATGGGTCTTTTAAATAGGACCTACAACAAACCTTTAATGGAATTACGAGAAAGACTTGAGCATGTGAATAAAAAGGACACCTCATAAAGACACGACATAAATAACAACGTCGTATAAGGACGCGAATCTAAGATAGGTTAATTGCATATTACGAAATAATTAATAACAAATAACATCATAAAAGGACTCGTAACATCTCCCAGCCTTGCAAAACGAGCTTGTCCTCAAGCTCAATCGATTTCAAAGGTGTCCGCGTTAGCCGACACCCTCATCATCCGAGTCTTCGACGTGCATATAGAAAAACCGTTTGCACTTGTGGTCGCGAGTGTACTGCTCGTCACAATTGAAACATAAGCCTTTGGCAAGTCGTTCCATCAACTCGTCCCGTGATAGTTTACGGACTAGTGGGGTTGGATGGCCCTCGGAACGGCCTTACTGAATGCTTGTGTCGGTGGATAAATAGGCCTCCTGTGCCAGTTGAAAGCAACGGTCACATAGCCTGGCCAAACTCATAGCAGTCACTAAGTCTGGAGGAGCCTCAAATTCGACATCAGGCATTCACGAAGTCTAGCAGTAAAGATGGCGACAAACATCTCGGGGGAAAGAGTGACAAGTTCCAGAAGAAGTTGAAACTGGTCCAGATAATCATCCACGGAGCCCGTTTATTGGAGTGTTTTGAGGGCACCGAGGGAGTTGTTGCGGATTAGAGGGCTGAAACGCAGGTTGCACAAACGCTTGAAGTTGTCCCACGTCAGACCTGGTAAGGCTGAGTCGAGAAGATGGAAGGAGGCCAGAGAAAGCCGTTCAGCTGTCAGAGATTGTTGATGACCAAAGAATTGTTCGCACATGGTGAGCCAGGCCAAGGGATCTATTTTCCCATCGTAGGTGGAGAATACCAACTGGGTATAGCACAGAGGAATAGAAAATTCAGGGCGTAAGAGGGTGTGCAGTGGTGGCTCATGGAAGATGAGCGGCGGTAGAGAAATTTCACTGATGTTGGCGTGATCCGTTGTGGGGTGGTAACGACGGAAGGTGCTTTTGTTAGACCATTAAGCTTGGCGGTGAGGGTTGTCATGTCATTAAGATGATGTGAGTCGTCGTTCCGAAAGCGTGTTTCTACCTCCTGAGGGCGTGCATCCATGGTGGATATAACTGCGTGTATCTGGTTCATAGCATCCAAGAAGTCGGCCGAATCTCCCATTTTGTGGATGGAGGTAGCACGGAATAAGGAGTGAATGATGACATGGCTAGAGTGCTTGGAGGTGGCTGATTGGGATGTGTCGCGAGATCCACGTCATCTCCCAATAATGGAAGAAAATACTCCCCGCAGAATAATCCCCTCGATTGAAATTAATTTCCACGCACAGATAAGGAATTAAGTTCACGTACGTGCATAAAGGAATTAAAGTAGCATGTGCAGACCCTAACGGGCGCGGGATTGATGGAGCGGCTTAAGCGGCATTGGCAAAGCGTACTTTCGTTCCAATTGTGAGCGGTTATAGATATCGTGAAGCTCGGAAGGAGTTTAGGGAGAAGACGCATTGATGCCTGTGATTTTCGTTAAAGGAGCAGTCGTAGATGTCGACGATACGAGGGACGATCCCATCGGAGAGGGAGCCTGGGCAAATTTTTGTGTGGGTTGATTAGGGAATATGTGCTAGAGGCGAGGAGACTTATGTTGCACTCGTCAAAGAGGAGCAGGTTTGGCCCGATGCCGTAAGACAATCACCGGCCCAATGATGAAGCAACAACAAACGGAAGTTGTTTGGGCTTTCAATGGAAGTAAAATTTTGTACCAGTGGAGGAAATGTGTGAAGGATCAAGTTGACGTGCGTCGGCGGACAAGGACCGATGACTCGGATACCAAGATATTAAGGGCCTACTCAGAGGATGTCGGAGGAGTGGTCGAAGGTGGAGATGACGCCGGCAGAGATACTATGAAGTCTTGACCGCAGTTGCGTAAGCGGGGCGTGCTCAAGAAAGAGAGAGAGAGATTCCAAGATCTCTTTTAGGATTTGAAGAAATAAACTTCTTATTTCATACCAATACAGACTCAATGGGTCCATTAAATAGGACTTACAGTAAACCTTTAATGGAAAAATGGGACAGACTTGGGCATGCGACTAAAAAGGACATCTCATAAAGATACAACATAAACAATGATGCCATATAATGACGCAACTCTAAGAAAAAAAAAGGAATATTAAGAAATAATTAATAAAAAATAATGTCATAAAAGGAATGTATATTAAGAAATAATTAATAAAAAATAATGTCATAAAAGGACCCGTAATATAATAATTCATATAATTGCATATACCCCCAGGTATTTTTCTCCTAATTGCACACCAATTAAGAAGGTAATTATTATAACTACATCTAAAGGGGCTAATTTGCGATTACTTTCGGAGATCAGAAAAAACGTGAATTTCCCTTCACATATTCAGGGTCGAAGCAGAAATTTCTCTCTTAAACTCATGGTTCTATATTAGACTTGTCGTGAGGTTGCTACCGCCAGTGATAATCCAGAAGGCTTCTTGCGGGTATTTGACCTCTAGCCTAGTTGATCAGCATCCATATTAGCTATTTGACAATCCCACGGCCCTCCCATTGCAGTTGGCTCCTTTGGAAGTTCAAAACAGTACAAAATTTCAGAAAAAGTTGTTGTCTAACCATCAAAATAAGCCCTTTATCATCTCCTCGAACATTGAATGCATGTGTAAGTTCTAATTTGGAAGTCTTAAATACTTGCTGAAAAATAGATTGTTTGGGATCTAAATTCGTAAATTTTATTCTTTATTCAATTTGAAATGTGTATCCGTAGAATATCTAATTGAAGCACACTTAGTATGAATATAATTGATATTTGCTTGTGTTTCTAATGTCTAATCTAAACCGTAAATGTTTGTGAACTCTTATAATAATTTTAGAATTATTGTAATTAAATGTTAGAAAGGTGCATATGCATCGCATCCGTTTAGGTTACGCACTCTATGTTTTGAAAATAACAAATCCTGAAAGTATTTGATCATAGTGTGTTTATGGTTTGCAGATATAACACCTATAATACTTTAATGGATTTCACTTCGGTGAAAAAGAAAATGATTCCTGAAAAAAGAGGTATCGTTGGCGATAGCCTAAGTGACGTTAGCATAACGACGGCCATGTTTCACACGATGAAGACACGGCGCGCACTATTCAGCGATATCGTCAGGCGATATCGTCGGGCGATATCGATATCGTTGCGCGATAGCCTCACGTTCGTACACGAACTCCATCTTCTCGGCGCGGCTATCGCAGAGTCGGACACGTGGAAGCTAAAGAAGATATATCCCTTGCGATAGCTACCTATCGTCAGGCGATAGCGCAAATTCTATATAAAGGCTGGATTTCGGGAAATTTTTGTTAAACACCTCATGTAGCATTCATTCACGTGCATTCTCAGCCTAACATCTCTGAATCCAGAAAAACTCTCTAAGTTCCCAAAAAAGATCATGAGCGAAGAGGAGACCGTTCATGCGCTTCAACTCTGGCGATCTTCGCAAGGCTTCACCATCTCAGTTTATTATGTGTGACAAATGTAATAGGTTTGGTCACACCACAGATTCTTACAGGAAGAAAGGTCAAAGTTTTTTTAAACAAGTCTGGATGCATAAGGTTTTAACCTATACTATGGGAGGAACCACTTGGGTAGCCAGATCTTTACTCTCATCTCCTTTCTAGGTGTGTTGGTAGGCTAAGGACAAAGAAGACGTGTGTTACTTGAACTCAGGATGTTCAAAATACATGACGGAGAATAAATTCAAGTTCCTTAGTCTATAAATGAAGAAAAGAGGAATGATGACCTTCGGCGGCAACGAAAAAGAAAGAATCATGGGCAACGGTGTGGTGGGTAACGAATCTTTTACTATTTCGAATATTTTATATATAGATAGTTTGAAACATAATTTAATTTCAATAAGTTAATTATGTGATAAAGGTTTAAATGTTTTATTTGAATCATCTACAAATCTATGCAAAATTATTGATTTGAAATCAAATGATATTGTTCATATTGCACATAAATTTCACAATGTTTATATAATAATTTTTCATGATCTTTCACATTCTTCTTTAAAAATTTTATTTCTAAAAATGAAGTGTTAGAATTGTGGCATAGGCAACTTGGTCACTCTAGTGCTAAGTTACTTTTAAAGCTTTCAAAAGATAAATTAATTAAAAGTCACGGTTATTAAATGAAAATTTATCTTTTTTATGTACACTATGTCAAAAATGAAAGTTTTCAAAATCTTCATGTTAGAGTAAAAATGTTATTTCCATTACTTGACCTCTTCAGTTAGTTCATATGGATTTATTTGGATCAGTTACTACACCAAGTCTATGAGGTAGAAAATATACTTTTGTTTTACTAGATGATTATTCAAGATTCTGCTGGACTATTTTTCTAACTTCCAAATCCGATGCGTTCTTTGAATTTACAAAATTATGTATTCGTATTCAAAATAAACTTGATTTAAAAATTAAATGCATACGCTCGGATCGTGGAAGTGAATTTGAAAATGATAGATTTATTTTTTTGTACTGAGTTAGGCATAAAACATGAATTTTCCGCACCTCGCACACCACTGCAAAATGGTGTAGTGGAAAAGAAAAATATAACTCTTCAAAAACAAGCTCGTATTATACTTTCTGAATATAAATTACCTAGATCTTTTTGGGTTGAAGTCATTAGTACTACATGTAATGTTATTAATCGGGTAATGTTTTGTCCATTTTTAACTTCTTATCAACTAAATTTTCAAAAGAAATCAAGTGTCGTATTTTAAAATTTTTTGTTGTAAATGTTTATATTAAACACTAAAGATGCTCTAGGTAAATTTGATGAAAAATGTGATGAATAATTTTTTATTGGTTATTCTTCAACTAGCAAAACCTATAGAGTTTATAATAAAAGGACAAAACTAGTCAAATAATCTATTCATGTTATGTTTGATGAGTTTGTTCCTTGTGTAGATATTAATCCTACAGGAAATGAAGAAAAACACCTTCCTCCTTTGGAACATGAAGATGAAGAAGTACTTGGAGAGAAAGAAGAAAAAAAAGAGAAAAAAGAAGATGAAGTGGAAGAATATGTACCTCCAAGTAAACTCACATTTACAAAGGATCATCCAAAGATATTAGTAATAAGAGAACCATTAAAAGGGTTAGTACTCGTTCTTCTTTACATGATTTATCTCAAACCTATGTTTTGTATCTGATATAAAACCAAAAGATGTTTCAACCGCTTTGAAAGATGATTTTTGGCTTTTAGTTATGAATGAAGAATTTAGTCAATTTGAACGTAATATGGTTTGGAAACTTGTAAAGAGACCTTCTGATCACCTTGTACTATGTGTTAAATGGATTTTTAAAAATTAATTAGATAGTGAATCTAGGATAACAAGAAACAAAGCTAGATTGGTACCTAAAGGGTATGCACAAATTGAATGGGTAGATTTTGATGAAATATTTGCACCCGTAATACGTCGTGAAGCAGTTAGAATTTTTCTTGCATTTGTTAGTTTTACAAGATTTAAATTTTTTCAAATGAATGCTAAAATTGTATTTTTGAATTGGTATATTAAGGAAGAAGTTGATGTAAAACACCCCCTGGATTTGTAAATGAAAAATTTCCTGATCATGTTAATAAATCAAAAAAAGTGTTTATGGTTTAAAACAAGTGTATCGTGCAAGGTATGAAAGATTAACATTATATTTGTTAAAGAATGATTATAAAATAGAAGGTGTTGATAGCACACTCTTCATTAAGCATGTTGATAATGATTTAGTAATTTTACAAATTTATATGGATGATATTATTTTTGAAGTCATTAATGAAGAGTTGTGTAATGAAGTTATTTTAATTATGAAAAATGAATTTGAAATGAGCATGGTAGGAGAACTTACTTATTTTCTAGGATTTCAAATTACACAAAAACATGATAGTATTTTTATTTGTCAATCTAAAATATATTCATGATGTTCTTAAAAGATTTGGATTTGAAAAACTTAAAAAAACTAACACTCATATGAGTGTTTCACTAAAGTTAGGAAAAGATGAAAGTAAAATTTCAATTGATCAAACTTTATGTAGAATTAGGAATCTTAGATATTTCAAGCAAATTTAATTAGTTTTATAATATAAAAAAAAATTAAGAAAAAAAACTAACAAACCATCATATTAAAATACAATTAATTTTAATCATTATTAGCAAAACATAAACGATTCTATCTTAATTCATTTAGAAAAAAACTAAAAATTTCAAATAATCAGATAAAAGTCTCAACAAAACAAAAACTATAACATCCAGCACGGAATTAATATATAAAAACAAAGAAATTAAATGAAGTTCACTATCGCCGGCGACAGTGATTGTCGTCGGGCGATATCAATCAGAAATCCAAAAACCTGCATCAAACATCAAGTTAAAAATCCTTAGCATCACCATTAGTCTCTAGTTACTCTTCACTGAAACTTTGACCTCTGTCGTCTAGTATGACGTATCAAGTGTCGTGAAGGATCCACCACAGGATTCTCCCACTCCCGTTCTTCAGCCGGTGTAGGTTTGAGCTTCAGTCCTCTAGCAAAAAACTTCATAAATTTCTGCATCCCACTCAACCTCCTTGTCACATCTTGCTTTATGTTCTTCTAGTGACTCTCGTAAGTCAACAATTGCTTCACGAAGAGATCCTCTTCGTGGTAGTGGAGGCCTCGTAGAAGTAAATGCTTTACCTTGAGCTATAGGGAATCGAGTCGACTCTATGATGTATATCGGAGGAATACAATCGTCCACATAATAGTTTTGATTTAACGGGCAACGCAAATCCGGACGCATCCACGGATTCGGATCGTCGATCCGGGCACGTCATATATGGTAAGTCTCCAAATCAGCCCTGAATGGGCTCAAAGCTCGTCCTCGTCTCTGCTCCGCATTAATATCTTTTATAAAAAAAAAATCCCATGAGAATTGTACTGAAAATAACCTCATTTCTATCAACTAAAGTACATGTATTTAATATCTCAGCATGACTTTTACAATATTTTTGTTTACTTGAATTTTCATTTCTCCACGTTGCTTTTAAACTATTTTTACTTGATATTTCAAAATTTTCTTGAACATGTCTATAGTAGCATTCTTAATCTTGAACATGTCTATAGTAGCATTCTTAATCTTTCTCAGTTTTTCAACTTTTCTAAGTTATATTTCTGATCTGCTTCCACAACATTCACTCACATTAAAAAGTACGGTATCTAAATCATTTATCAAATTTCACATCCCACCTTTTCATAATACAAAAAGGGGGAGAATTAACTAAGAAATCTATGGTTTAGATTATATAAGGGGAGTAAAAATTCAAAATTATTTTTATATAGGGAGGGTATCCATATAGGGGGAATCTGTGCGCATTCACATTTTTATCTTGCTTATTCTAGGGGGAGGGAGATTGTAGGAGCATACATTTCGCACTTCTTGGTTTGAAAATAACAAATCCCGAAGGTATTTGATCATAGTGTGTTAATGGCGTGCAGATATAACAGTTATCATACTTCAATGGATTCCACATGGCGAAAAGAAGATTCCTGAAAAAAGAGGCATCCTTAGCGATAGCATTATCGTCAGGTGATAGCCTAAGTGACGTCAGCATGACGACGACCATGTTCCACACGATCCAGACATGGCGCGCATTATTCAGCGATATCGCCTGATATCTCCGCGCGATAGCCCCACGTTTGTACACGATCCCCATCTTCCCGGCACGATTATCACAGAGTGGGACACGTGGCAGCTGGAGGAGATATCGCCTGCGATAGCTACCTATCGTCGGGCGATAGCGCAAATTCTATATAAAGGCTAAATTTCGGGAAATTTCGGTTACACACCTCTTGGAGTCTTCATTCTCGTGCATTCTCAGCCTGACATCTCTGAATCCAGAAAAACTCCCAAGTTCCTAAAAAAGATCAAGAGCGAAGAAGAGACCGTTCGTGTGCTTCAACTCCGGTGATCTTCGCAAGGCTTCACCGTCCTCTTCAAATCTCAAATCTAGAGGGAGTAATTTAGATTTCATATTTCTTTCTTGTATTCTTTTTATTTTTCATTGTAATTGGTAGAGAACTCGTCGCCTTGTGAGCCCCCCCCCTAAGAGCGCCACAAGATCACTTGCATTCATCTATTAGAATTCTGTTAAGGCATAATTACACCAAGACCTTCACTTTATCCTACATCAAATCCCAAATCTTATAACTAGGAATAGGTCGGGGAGATGAGGGAGGGTGGATACAGGATATGATATGCTAGTGGGTAAGGAGATAAGCAACCACTCCACTTGCACTCGAACAAAAGCAGACAACAAATGCTAGGGCTATGTTGGGGATGGTGGTGGCAATGAAAAAAAAAATTTTATTCCCCACTCCACCGATGTTTTATAGGTTTTTGACTTTTTGGTGGTGGGAAAATTGCTTGCGTCAAAAAGATCTTCAGGGTCTTTCTGAAAACAAAAAAACCCTCCTACATCTAGAAAAGATAAAAGAAGCTTTTTGTACTTTCATGCTTCTCTTATCGTATCTCTACATCTCCATTCTCCTCCTACATCTTTCCATACCACTGCTTTTTCTGACAGCTCTAATCCCACCACTGGTTTCTCCCGACAACTTTCATGTCGTCACAGCCATCACAAACAAAGCCTAAGTTAGCTTTTTTATATATTTTTTAAGGACTCTTCACTATACTGATAATTTAACTACGCTCGTACACTTACGCAAAAAATAGCATACAATAATTTATATTGAAAAATCACAAAAATTTTGTTACGCATGCAAGGGTCGTGATAGGTCTCTATTGGGCTACTGATCTAACCCGAGACTTCAAGCTTCCACTGAAGTACTCAATCTGAGTATTGATAAGCCTCTGTTTTTCAATACAACTCAAAATTCGAGTCCTCTGCCATTGTGTTTATCAAGCGCATGAAAAATCTCTCCAGCTCCTAATAGGTCCATGAGTATACTTGACTAAGTTAAGTTGCTCTGTTTGTCTCCTATATGAGCACCCAAATAGTGGATCCATAACACCACTCCCCTCCTTCACATCTAAATTGTCATCGAGCACCCTCCATCACATCAAGATTGTCATCAAGCACAAAGATGGGTAACTCATTATAATACTTCATCATGGTGCCCATGTGATTTAGATTTTAGAGTACTAAACTTATTTAATTAAAAATTCAGTTTTCCTTGAGTTATGCAGTAGTTGAGGGAAGGGAGTAGTTGAAAGATATTGCGGCCCTCGTTGATTGACGCCAAGGCTGAAATGAGGGGCGGATACAAGACAATGTAAAACTTTAGTTGGGACATTTGAAAGATGTCTTGGTCAGGAGCAAAAATTGCAGGAGATAAGCCATCGAGCCAACATTGTCCGTAATTTTTAAATGGCCCATAGAAGCATGGGGAGAAATTGTGGATTTTAATATGGTGCACAGTTAGGTCCATAATTTCAACCATGCCAAATTGCCTCGCAGTGAGCAACCGTTTTTCACCACCTTAGCTAACAGAATCAACTCATTCTCACAAGCAGGTAAACTGAGGTGGCTGAAATTCAAGATTGGGTGACCTTCTTGACATTGTCAGGTGAGACGGTATGGGCACACAGTTGTCGAGAGAGTAAGCACCGATCGGAGCAGTTAATTCTGAAAGTTCTCAAGTTGATGACTTTCATACCAAGTTGTTTGGGCTTGCGTATAGGAACGTGTCCGCCATCGCTGCAGGATGGGCTCAAACTAGCTATTCGAGATTTTCTTGTCTCTCACTTCCCTAGGAATCCCATCTTAGGCCCGAGGTATATGCAAAGGGAGAAAAGAAGAGAGTAAAGATACAAAATTGTGAAGATCCAAAATTCCGGGCTTCACAAATGATTCGAGAATCGAACATGTTTTCAATAAGGTCGCAGCATCACAGTACAAAGAGCTTCGTCAACTCTTCTCGCGGAAACCCTTTCCGAGCACTAGGAGCGACTCCTGTTGACTAAAAAAAATGGGTCCACAATGGGTTAGTCATAAAAATTATGACTATGTGAGAAAAGTATTTCATGAAGCGTTATGCATGCAAACAATGAGGATAATAACAACATGCATACAGTACAATAAATCATTAAATTCAATTACTCTCAATACTGAATCTTAACTTGCCCCTTGATTTTAGTTACATAAAATAGTAAATGTTCCGGTAATGCAAACTTGAATTGGGCCCCACCCCCGAAGGGCGTAATTTGTAGGCTCACCCCTACCGGTGAATCCATCAGTAGATGTCTCTACATCATAGGATTCGAAGTCATCACATTTCCATATGCAAAGTTTTAAATTAATTTTATCTTGTCGTGAAAACATGAGTTTTTAATTAAAGTAATCTCCTCAGAAATATGTATCGCTTTTATATTTTTCCCTCGCCCACATTTTATTCCATAGCGATATCTTAATGAGTTAAACTCATATGCACAGGCATTGTTTATTTCAGAAAGTAAAACAATAATAGATAATTACGTGAATAAAACAAATTCAGGAAATAAGAAACTCACCACGGCCTTGCTTTTATCCACATTCATGTTCGCATTGTCGTCACGGTTATCTTGTGACGTCATCCTCTTATTTTTGGGCCTCGGGAACAACTGAAATTGTACGCACTTTTTATTTGGGTTGCGTCACTTAATATTTGTAGCGTAATGTTTTCAAAAAGATGTTTAAAATCCGTTAAAATTCAAAAGTAAACAAAAACGATAAAAATCTTAAAACGAGTTGTCCAACCAAAATATTCTTCAACCGAGACTGCAAATCTCAACTTTAGTCGTCCACACGGCACAAAATAGCCAAAACAGCTCGTAAGTAGCTCAAAAACAATGTCGGAATATCGAAAAAACAACAATTAAATAGCTCAAACGCAATTTCTAAAAATAGCTCAAAAACCAGCCCTCCATCAGCACAAAATTGGCACGAAAACAACATTTCTAAGGACTATACAGACATATTCAGCAAATAAAATTTAACACCATCTCCCATAACTTAAAATCAGCTCCCCAAAAATGTATCCAGCAATTTAATTAGCACTCCCAAAGAGCCCCAAAATAACCAACTAAAAAAGTAATGTCATAACAAAATCAGTAAAAAGGGAAGAGAAAATTTTCCTTATAGCCATAGGAGAGAAGAGAAAGGGCTCGGTATAGCAGTTACCCAGAATTAGCTCGGGAGCGGTAACAGCTACACAAGAGCAGCTCGGGAGCGGCAGCAAGCCCTAAACCTGGGGCAGAGGCAGCAGCAGAAGAACAGCAGAGGAAGGGAGAAGCAGAGGGAAGCAGTAGCAGCAGCCCTAAGCGGCACAGTAAAGCAGCAAGAAGCCCTAATCGGCACGACAAAACCGTCAGCACAGAAGAATCGCCGATACAACAGAGTCGACGGCAGCAGGAGCAACAACGGCACAACAGAATCGTCGACACAAGAGCAGCGACGGCTCAGAAACACAGAGAAGGTCAGAGAGAAGAGGAAGAAGAAGTAGCAGCAGCAGCAGAAGAAGAAGAAGAAGAAGAAGAAGTAACAGTTAATCGCAGAGCAGCGGTAGGAAGAAGACGACGGAAATCGCAGAAGCAGGACAGCGCTGAATTGAAAGTGCGGGAGAAGCAGTGGCTCGGGCTTAATATATAACAGTGAAGTAAGCGGCCAGCGGCAAGTACAAGCCAAGCACTGCTCCAAATGACTCTCCATTAAACCCAAAGCCCAGTCTAGCAAACACCTAATCAGTCAATTCACCACACTCAACCAGCACACCACACCTACTCAGCCAGCACCATAAAAACAGCCAGCCCAATATAATCAGTCAGCATACCTAACTCAGCTAGCCCATATACATACACAAGCCCATATTTAAATGGCAGCTCACTAACCAAAGGCAACCCAAGTGAAAGGTATTGGCACCCCCAAATAATGAAATAAAGAACATTGAAACAATAAAATGAAATGAAAAACACAAAATATTCGAAAAAATTCGATTTTCCTTTTTTCTCTTGATCGTCATCAGGGAAGTAATTAATTTTAATTGGCGCATTTCGGGCCGTCACAAAAATGACCTCATACATAATGTTGAGGGAAAAGATTTAATCGTTTTGTAATTACATTAAAGGCTCTCATATATATATGGTTGTACATGATGATAATACAGTAACAACATAAAACTCATTATTCTAATATATTCCAACACTCTCCCTCAAGTTGGGCGTGTAATATCTGTCATGACCAACTTGTTCAGTATTCTGTTAAACGAGTTCTGACTCAGCCCTTTGATAAGCACATCTGCAAGCCACTGGTTTGATCGGACAAACGAGATACTCACAATCCCCCAAACAATATTTTCCTTGATGAAGTATTTGTCGATCTCCACATGCTTGGTGCAATCATGTTGCACCGGATTGTGGGCAATGCTGATCGCAGCTTTGTTATCACAATAGATCCTGATTGGACCGTCACACTTCACGCCAAGGTCCTTCATGATCGTCTGGATCCACAACCCTTCACATAACCCTTGCTCCATAGCACGGAATTCTGCCTCTGTGCTGGATCTGACAACATGTTGTTTCTTGCTTCTCCAGCTTCCCAAATTACCCCCCCCCCCCACAAGAGAACAGTGCTCTGATGTTGACCTCCGATCATAAACTGATCTTGCCCAATCCGCATTCGTATAGACCTTTACGGTCAATGCCTCATTGGGTGAGAACAAAATTCCCTTGCTGGGAGTGGATTTGAGGTACCTCGGAACACTGTGTGCAGCATCCAGGTGACGTGATTTACGTGAATGCATGTACTGACTAAGGACCCTCACAGCATAGGATATGTTTGGTCGAGTGTGAGAAAGATAGATAAGTTTTCCCACCAATCGTTGGAAGCCAGGTACATCATCAACAACTTCTCCTTCATCTCTTCCAAGTTTGTTATTGACCTCAATTGGGGTATCTGCTGGCCTGTACCCCGAGCATTCCATTCATTTCAAGAAAGTCTGGAGCATACTTCCTTTGAGATATAAAGATCTCATACTTTGATCTAGCAACCTCGATACCCAGAAAATACTTGAGGGGGTCAAGATCCTTTACTTTAAATTCCTGAGACAATCTGGATTTTAGATGTTCAACCGCTTTGGTATCATCGCCGGTTATTACTATATCATCCACATAGACAATGAGAGCAGTCACCTTACCTTCATTATGTTTCACAAACAAGGTGTGATCAGCATTTCTCTGTTTGTACCCGAAAGAGATCATAGCCCGGTGAAATCTCCCGAATCACGCACGTGGAGATTGCTTCAAGCCATACAGAGTTTTCTTCAACCTGCAAACTTTCCATGTCGATCTTTCTTAGCTAACACCAGGAGGTAAGGACATGTAGACTTCCTCCTCAAAGTCACCGTAGAGAAATGTGTTCTTCACATCCAACTGAAAGAGACTCCACCCTTTACACACAGCACATGAAAGCAAGATCCTGATGGAGTTCATTTTTGCCACTGGAGCAAATGTCCCATGATAGTCAATGCCCGTTGTCTGCGTATATCCTCTCGCCACCACTCTGGCTTTGTATCGTTCCACAAGACCTTGAGAGTTTTTCTTCACAGAGAAAACCCACTTGCATCCCACAACATTGTTCCCCTTAGGGAGTTGGACCAGCTTCCCAGGTATTGTTCTTGTCAAGGGCTCCAATTTCTTAAACCATTGCTGTCTTCCATTCACTATGTTCAAGTGCTTCTTGCCAAGACTGAGGAATATAAATGGAGGTCAAGGACGTGACAAATGTTCTATGTGTACAAGACAAGGAGTCATAAGTCACAAAGTGAGAAAGAGGATGTAGAGTAGAAGACGAACTACCTATGTTAATACCTGACGATGTATCGGATGATGGCACAGGTTGAATAGCAAGAGCCTGAGTGTTCGTGTCACTTCTACGTCGAGTGTAGACCTATAAAAGAGGAGGAGGCACCGGAGGAACGGGAGTAGTAGGAACAGGAGGTGAAAGTGGGGTGACCAGAACGGGACGTGGCACCATAGACGGGAGAATAGGCAGAGGAGCAGAAGGAGGGGGAACTCATTTGTGTAGTTGTACTCTCCCCCTGAAGAGAGTTCCCATAATAAAATTTAGATTCCCGGAAGGTGACATCCATGGTAACAAATACCTGCTCGGTAACCGGGTGGAAGCACTTATAGCCTTTCTGGATAGGAGTAACCAATAAACACACACTTCAGGGCGTGTGGATCAAGTTTGGTCTTAGGCTGGGTGTGGACAAAGCATAAACATCTAAAGACACTGGGAGAGAGAGAGGTAGGACGGGCCCCTAGGGTGGTGAGAGGGGTCTGAAACCCAAGGACCTGCATAAGAAGACAATTGATGAGATAGGCCGCGGTGAGAACAACATTACGCAAGTAATACTTCGGGAGATGCATCCGAAGGAGAAGACACCTAGCCACCTCAAGTAGGTGTTGATTCTTATGCTCAGTCACCCCATTCTGAGCAAGGGTGTAGACACAAGAGGTTTGATGAATGATACCTAGGTCACTTAGGTATTGGTCAAGACGAGCGTCAATATATTCACGACCATTGTCACTACGTATGATTTTAACTATAACACCATATTGAGTTGTAACCATCTTGAGAAAGCACTGGAAAATAGAGAACATCTCACTTTTATGCTTCATTAAGTAAATTCATGTACAACGAGAGTAACAATCAATGAACGAAACAAACCACGAGCAACCAAAAATAGAGGCAGTAGGGCTAGGACCCCAAACATCAGTACGAATACCTGCAAACGGAACTGAGTTACAGGGGGACATAAGAGGAAGAGTACTACGATGATGTTTAGCCATTTCACACACATTACAATAAAAAAAACATTAAACAAAGTAGAAGACGTAGTAGGTAGCAACAGCTTCATAATAGCAACAGGAGGATGTCCTAGCCAACAATGTCAGGAATTCAACTCAGAGGGACGAGCAGCAAGAAGAGCTTTGGGAGGCCGAGCGATACTGGATGAAGTGGAAGCAGAGGGGTCGAACACGTAGAGCCCGTTGCCCATTCTACCCGAGCCAATAACCGTCTCATCTTCAGGTCCTGAAAAACACAAGAGGTAGGAAAAAAATTCACTGAGCAATTCATAGACTTTGTTAGATGACTAAAAGAGAAGAGATTGCGGGTGAAAGCAGGAACATGAACAACAGAGAAGAGAGTAAGAGAAGAGCATGGAAAGGATCCTTTCCCAACGATGGGAGATAGTGATTCATCAACAATGCTCACTTTGTCCCTGCCCGACAGAGGTGTGTATGACACAAAACCTGTAGTTGATCCGGTCATGTGGTTTGTAGCCCCAAAATCAATACCCACTGAGAGGAGAGGTGGGAGGAAGCCGAGTGAGCACCTGCAGGTCCCTGATGAGTAGAGGAAGTGGAGGCAGAACCAGACGGCTCCGCTAGAGGTCCAAGCATCATCCGGCGGAACGCCAGAATTTCTTTTGTCGAAAGAACCAAGGGGCCATATTGGAATCCAATGAGTGAGGAGCAGTAGAGTCTTCCCCAGCGTCCGACAAGTGGGCTAATTTGGGCATAGGAGGGCCAGTGTTTAGAGTGACCACCTCCCCAGTCACCACGAGAGGCAGGGCCGCCTCGAGGAAGAAAACCATGAAGCTTGAAGCAGGTATCTCTAGTATGGCGGGCCTTCCCGCAATAATCACAGACTAGGTGATCTTTCTCTGCAGTCCTCAATCTAGTGTCATGAGCAGGACGAGCCCCAGGCTGAGAAAGAGAGACAAGAGCAGATCCCTCGAGGGCAGAGTCTGGAAGCAGAGTCAGACGACGATCGAATTCCTGTTGGACATGGCTGTACACTATGGGCAGAGAAGGTAGAGGAGAGTGGCCAAGGATCTGAATGCTTGATCGGATCAAAGTCCCGATGTAAGCCATGGATGAACTCAAAGATGCGATTGTGTTCTTCTCTTGCTCGGACAAGCACCTCATCTTCAGGAGACACCAGGGTTAGAGAATCAAAGTGATCAAACTCCCGATAGAGTTGGGTGAACTCCAAGTAGTAGGTGGAGGGGGGTCGATCACCCTGTCGCAGAAGGAACAACCGGCGACGAAGTTTGTAGATCTGAGCTGCATTGCCTCGACCAGAATAGGTAGTCTTTGCACGCTTCCAAATATCTGTTGCGGTATCCAAGAACAGATAGTTCCAAGAAATGTACTATGTCATAGAGTTAAGTAGCCAATACATTACCAGGGAGTTGTCAAACTCCCACTGAAGCCACTCAGGAGAGTCAGGCGCAGGTGCCTTCACCGTGCCACTGACATGGCCAAATAACCGACAGCTTTTGAGAGCAAGAGAGATGGAACGAGCCCACGGGAGGTACTTGGAACCATCCAATTTCATAGCGGTGATTTGAGGAGTGTCATGATCTGAGGGGACACGATAAGGTCCAACAGAAGCCGAAGAATGGGAGGTGAAGAAGAAGAAGAAGAAGAATCGGGAGTCGGATGACGCGGGAGTCGGGCGAGACGCATTGTGCGGGAGACGGGGCGACGGGGCGCTGCGGGAGACGGGGGCCGGGGTTGGCGGGTAAGCGTTGTGCGGGAGCGGCGTGATGCAGAAAACCCTAAACACGCTCTCGCTCTGATACCATGTTGAGGGAAAAGATTTAATCGTCTATAATTACATTAGAAGCTCCCACATATATATATATATATATATATAGGTGTACATGACAATAATATAGTAACAACATAAAACTCAATATTCTAACATATTCCAACACATAACAAGGGCAGCGCCGCGGAAAGGAAGAGGCACAATGTCCAGCAGACGACCGCTGGCAGGTAAGATTTTCATAATTTTGATGTCTTCTCCAACTCATTCATAGTTTAGATATACCCAGTCACATAAGCAAAAAGGTCTTTGACAAGTTCTATTACAAAAATCACAAAATACTTATTGCCCATATCGAATTCCCAATGAAACTCTATCAGGCTACCAATCCCAATTGAGAATTCAAACTTCGTTGCATTACAATATTGGGGTTCTAATGTCTTTATCAGGCTCCAGATCCAACCCAATGCTCAAGTCTTCGGTTGTTGAGCCTATCGGGGGCCGACACTGAGCTAAACCGCTCACATGTAGTGTTCCCGCGTAGTAGATCCATAACAATTTGTGTGGTTGAATATAAATTATTATAGCTTTCAAGTGAGAGTATTGACCCGGTAACTTAATTGGTAATTTCTTACCTTGTAGCATGGTCCCTACACTTTGGTTCTTTGTTTGATTGCATGATAGATTCTTTGTCAGATTCGATGTAATTAAGATACTTGATACATATACTTTCGAATATTGGTGTCTATGGGAACAATAACACAAATAATATAGCCATATGCTATCATTTGGACAACAAAGATTTGCGTTGCAAGCTGCAAACCTAACTTTTGAGACCTTACCTGAAATAACAGTTATACTGATAAGAAAAATATGCATGTCCAGTTTCAATAGAAATACACGGTATAAAAATAGCGGAGAAAAAAACTTCGTAGTTAGAAATCAAACACATCAATTGGAATTAAATTATACGCACCGCAAACCAACTGCAATAGCACATCAGCTCTTCTGCATCGAGCAATTTATTACGGAAAGCACTTCCCTCCAATGCTACAGGAACTAGTTTCAATTCAATGGGCCTGAGCAAAGCTGTCTTTTCAGCAACCTAAAAAATGAAGGTTTAACAACCTTATAAGACATTTTAAACAAAGTAAATCATATGAAATGGAATTAAGAAAGTGAACACAAGTTTGATTCACATTCTTCATTTGTTCAACAATCCAGTAAGGAATCATTCTTAGAGCAAGAGGGTTAAACAAGCTCAAATGAGTAGCTTTGTTGATTGGACAAACATTCATTTATACCATCAAGAAAATAATATATGAATTCATGACATACAATAAAAAGACACGTATGACTTGTTGGAATAAAACCATCATGTAACGACCGTAATTTAATCTAAAAAATATAATTTATCTTTTTTGAAAAACAGGGTTTGATCGCGAGCGTAATTGATCGAATAACTATCTTGTCGAGGTACGATTTTAGTAGGATTTAATATTGTTACGTTTATTATTGGTTTAATTTCCACCGTTAAGTACGTGCTCGAGGCATGTTATTTTGTAGTGCGAGGGCGTAGCACAAAATTCTAAGTGTTGGAGTGGAGTGGAGTGACATGGCTTAGTGGTAATAATTTTGAACTTGTAAATTTCTTCCTATTTTTTGAAGTAAAGAGGTGCCTTCAGGCTCTAGCAGTTATACTAACCGCTAGTTAAGCGCCGCTCAGGGTTAAAAACCGCAACCCGAGTGTTATCCTATTTCATCTTTTTTGGCTAAATAGTATTCGTCGCTCAGCCCTCTCCCGTATTCGCTTTCCCTCACGAGAATTTCCTCCCCATCCCGCTGTCGTCCACTCCAGTAGGGTTCGACGACACCACTTCTTGGCTTCCCGGGGTCGCTGCGTCAGCAGTTGCGTTCGCATTAGGGTTGCCGACTCCAAACCTTTTCCTTTCTGCCATCCTTGCCCTAGACCGCATGTTTGGAGCACCAATCTCTTTCTCCATTCTTCGAGCAAGGTGAGGAAATTCCTCATTTACTCTCTTTTGATCCCTCCTTACTTCTAAGATATAGGTGAGTTAAGGGTTAATATTTTTCCGGGCTTGTTGCACCCCTTTTTGCATCAACAGGAGTTTTGAAGCCTTCTCCTCTAGAGCAAGGGCAGCCCATCCATCCGGTTGAGACCATCTTCTCACTCATAGTAAGACGCTATAAATTTTTCATTCGTTTAAATTGGGTTTTTTTGTAATTGTAGAATCCCTTTGGTGTTTGCTTGTCAACTAATAGGATGTTATCTTTTTCTTCAAATTCAGAATTCGATTTTGTGTAGATCGGAAGAAGGTTTCGAGAGACATAAGTTAAATTAAAGGAATTATGCCGACACGTCAGGTGTACGAGCGCCGCAACACCACGGTAAGAAATCCTTATTCTATCTGGCTAGAAATACCAGATAGCTTGTATAGTAATGTTCAGTATAATTCAGTAAAACCGATATGAGTACATGAAATTCTACCATCAATAGAGATTGGTAATGCAATTATTATGTAGCTAGTATATGCAGTATGTATTTAATTTTAACACGTCCCAAAACAGTTAGATCATACGAACAATAGAGTCATACGTATGGATTTACGAACAGGAATCATTAAAGTTAGAAATGTGATTTCTAGTCGTCTTAAGCAAATTTGGTGATTCTCCTTAATCATATACGCATGTTCACAAGCAGAATAGCATTAGATAGAAAATGTTGTGTAGGCACGGTAGAGATCTTCTCCCGTGTCTGATAGAGGCACACTATCCTTCTTGTGGGTTGTAGTATACCCTATGAGTCAAATTGTTTGGGAGATGTATCCCGATTTAGAAGATGCGAGAAGCTAGACTAAGATGGTTTGGAAACGTGCAAAGGAGACCATTATACGCTCTTGTTAGGCGTTGTGAGATTCTACTCACTAGGCATGTTAAACGAGGGAGGGGTAGACCAATAAAGACTTGGAATGAAACTATTTAAGGAAAAACATGATGTACTTAGGCATTAAAGAGATTGACGCAAGATAGGGCACAATGGAGACAAAAGATCCATATAGTCGGCCCCATTATAGTGGGATAAAGGCTTGAGTGTTGTTGTTGTTGTACTTTTTTTATCTGTGAATATCAATTTGATCTGCAATTGAAATTTGTTTGACTGCAATTAAATGTGGGTTGTTTATAGCCAAAGTAGGGCTACCTTTAACATTCCTCTAAATAAATCTGTAAAAAATTTGCAAACTTAACTCATTCAAAATTAACAAATCTGCCCAACTGCAGAAGAAACATAAGCCCAAATCCAAAGCATAATTGCTCATCAGTAAAAAAACAAAACCAAACAAAAAAAGAACCTCAATGGACTCCCCAACTAAAAATGCTGCCTAAAAGTATCACAGTAACAAAGAATGTAACACATTTTTTATGACTTATTTCTACCCATTTTTGGTGTTTTCCGCTTGACAAAATATTATATTTATGCTTAGTGGCGGAAGGCACAAAAAAGAAGCATATCTCGAAACTACTGTGCAGCACATACCTTCGCCCAATCAATGAAACTCATAAGATCATGGTCCATGGTTTCTTTTGCTGAGAGACGTAATATTTTTTCTCTTTCCATTTGGGTTGGTCTCTGAAGATGCAATACCCTGTCCATTCTTCCAGGTCTTCGCAATGCCTCGTCAATTTGACTGAGATTTCGAGTGGTGGCCATTAAAACAACACCATCCTGATTTTCAAAGCTGTAAAAGTGTACATGCCACATGAATAGTGGAAATTAGCAGCTTACTGCACAAAATATAAAGAACGGGCTTTTTTGTATTTGTCAAAACCAAAAGAAACTGTGCATATATCATTATCGAATAAGATAAATATGGCAAACAGCAACTCTAAGTTGCAACAAGACGGTGGCCCAGTTTGAGCTGCGGAGCTCCCACGTCGCGGATCAGCAAACGTCGGCCGGCACCCACGGTCAAAATCTGTGGATTTTGTGCATACACAATCGGCAAAACACCAGACCACGACACAATCAAAAGGGCATGTAGCCGCCGCGGCATTCCTCTAGATCCGCGGCGAGGGATATCCACCATCCAAATGAGGCCCATGTTTCAAACTAAGTCAATAATTAAAGTTTTTGGGTAACAAAAATTTTATCAAAGAAATTTGGAAATAATTGTGAATACATAAACATTGGTTGTTTAAGAAACTAGAGGGTTTTAAAAAGTCGATATATAATCAGCAGTTTAAATAATAAAAGGAGCGGATCTTACCCATCAAGTTCAACAAGAAGTTGATTAATGAATGCTTCATGGTCTTGCTTTTTGGTGTGAATAAATTGACCCCGAACACCAGCAAAAAGATCAAAATCTTCAACAAAAATAATTACAGGTGCCTATCAAAATGCTATAAACTATTACTCCAGAAAAAGTTAAGAACGTGAAGATCAAAATTTGATGACTGAATGATAAGACCTGGAAATCCACAACTACAGATCATACATTTGCCCTACAGATTTGCAAATTCGAAACTACCAAAAATGATCAAAATAGTGGACAACTTGGGATTTATGGATTTTTAACTCCAAATTTTTATAACAAATACGGAAATTTGATTCATCCAAACATGACTACTATGATCCTTCCTTCAGTTTAAACGTTAAAAACCAATGCAAAATGCTCATACGAGGGTAAAACTGACCATTAAGATTTAACGCATGACGTTCAATAGAAGCTCGTAATCATCAAGATTGAATGATTCTATGGACCATATGGGGAAAGAAAGATGGTACCAAAATTAACACATTCTAAATAGAAATGGGACCATTTTGTCATTTTCTCTAAATTTACTAATAAATTATAGGAATAATTATGAAAAACTCCCCTCCAACTTTGAATAATTACAGGAACCTCCCCACTTTCTTTCATAATTACTAAAACTGCCCCTAAGTTTACATTATTAATATAGAAAAAGTAGGATATGAAATTTCTATATTTTATTACTCGTCATAAAAAGCTTAAAATACAAGTATTTGTACACATTTATAGAATGGAGGAGTGAAACATCAACTACAAACCAAGATGTGGGACTAATTTATACATGAGAAAAGTGGGTCATTACATGTGGAATTTACATGGGTTTCATATATCTACTACACTCTCCTGAAAACTGGAGCATACAGATTATAGGCTCCAAGATTGGAAATGAACTGTTGGTTGTGGTAAGGCCTTGCTGAGGACATCAGAAATTTGCTCGACAACAGGTACATGTCGTAAATCAAATTTGTAAAGTTGAACTTTTTCATGGATGAAATGGCAATCGACTTCAATATGTTTTATTTCATGAAAAATGAGATTCTCGGCGATATGGATGATAGCTTAACTATCATAGTAGAGAACGTCCAAATATGAGAGCTTTGCACCAAGATCAGTAAGAAGACTTTCCAACCACGTGAATTCAGAAATAGCAGACACCATCAAACGATACTCAGCCTCCGTAAAACAGCATGCAATCACGGTCAGATTCTTGTTCAGCTAAGTGACTAGGTGTCCTCCAAAATATGTGTAGTAGTCACTCGAAGATCGACGATCAACGAGGGAGCCAGCATAATCTGCATCAGAATAGGCAATAATGACAGAGAAGAGAAGGGTGTATACACAAGCCCTTGTCTCAGAGCATTCTTCAGAAACCGAAGGATTCGCTTGACAACCTAGAGGTTGGACATCCGATGAGCAAGCACGAAGTGGCTGACCACCCCAACAGCAAATGATATATCAAGTTGTGTGACAGACAAATAGATAAGTTTGTCAACAAAGCGACAATAGTACTCTGGATTAAAGAGAAGAAGATCAGAGTCGGAAGTGTGAGTGTGAGCAATAAGCTTGTGATTGATATCCATTGGTGTGTCAAGCAACCGACTTGCTTATGAAAGGCGGGGTGGGTGGACTAATTTTGGGAGACTGCTGAGACGGAAACTGGGTGAGCTCCCCAAGAAGAGATTGCGAGCACCTGGAAAAAAAACTCAAAGTCGGAAGAAAAGGGTCAACTGACGAGAGGGGGGCTCAATCATCGAGAGTACAATGTGAGGAATTGAAGTGACTCGGATACCATGTAGAAAAAGTCAGATATGAAATTCCAATATTTTATTACTCATAAAAAAACATGCAATACAAGTATTTGTACACATTTGTAAAATGGAGGAGTGAAACCTCAACTCCAAACCAAGACGTGTAACTAATCTATGCATGAGAAAAAGGGGCCTTTACAAAGGCTTTTACATGGGCTTATTCAAAGATCTTCTACAAATTAACATACTGTCCAAGGGTTTTGCGTACATATTTGATTAAAAAACTAGATTTATTGGGGAGGTTCCTAAATTATATAAGTTCTGCCTCTCCACACCTCCTACAGTACCTATATATGGAATAACTAGTCACACCATCTTCCAAATTTAATGAGAATCAAGGATTTAGAAAATCACCAAATCCCTGGCCGCCTGGAATAGCTCCCTAACATTTGACGCACTTTGGCCAACCCACAGTCCAGCCTCTAGTTGACGAGCTTCGACCTCAACAACCGGAACTTTAGCTTTTGCAGCTATTGCTAATGCAAGAGATGTTTTCCCTGTTCCTCTTTCTCCAACAATGAGGACTCCCTGAAAAATCAATTAAAGTTGTTAAATGACAAACCTTCCTCAAGTATAGATCATAAATCAAAAAGGATGAAACGCATTAAATAATAAAATGATAAGATGTTGCAAAAACTAATATCGAGTACTCATGGATCCCAAATCACTAACTTCAGATATGTATATGTGTGTGTGTGTGCGCGCGCGCGCGGGCGTGTGTGTGTATATATATATATATATATATCAAGATTCTTACAATATCAAAAGTAAAAGTTAATAGCATATTCATGGCATCAGTAAAAATATGTATGCCCACAGCTAATCTGTTTACATCTCAATCCAAATCCAGACAATTATTCATGCAGACGTGCTAAAGTAATAAAAAAATATTCTTTTCTCAACCTTCAAAGGGGAAAAAGGGGATAGCAATCATGTTGCTTAGTGCTTACCTTCTTACATTTAGAGGTAATTAAATTTATTGGTCACTAATAACAAAAAAATAAAATTAAAAATACTAAGTCTAACTCAGAAGTATAAGTTGAAATTTGTCAAGATATTTTATTATTCCTGCGGTTAAAGGCTTGAGTGTTGTTGTGTTGTTGTAATTAAAGGCTTGAGTGTTGTTGTGTTGTTGTAGTCCAAGTCATTTTATTTCTATTTAGTGTGTATCACCCGTTATATAGATATTTTAGTCTTTGTAGTTTTCCCTTACTGTAAGAGTAATACGCTTATTTTGAATGCAACGGATTACACTGTTTTTTCCATATGGTATCATAGCCAGGTTGCCCTAAACATGTGTATCCTGCCTTCTCGCTTCGCCCTCCTCGCATCGTTCTCCAAACAACAGATCTGATCACCCAACAGCGGTGCACTTCACTATTTTGAATGACCCTTAATCTCACGGCTGCCATGCGGTCCATAGGCGGGCTCGATCCTATCATCGGTCGCTAAAGAGGACGGCATTGTCGTCTTCTCGTGACGTCGCCGGCTTCCGTTGCTTCTTCAATTGTACGTCGTTGATCCCATCGGCTGCTATTGCACATCGTCGACTTCCTCCGGAGTTGTCTTCCAACAAATCCTTTCGTTGATCCCCACTGATCCGTCTGAGCATTTTTCGCCGATCCTTCAGATCGATTCCGTCTAGAGTTCGGATCTCCTCTCCTCTCCCTGTCGATGACAAGGGCTTCTTATGTTGTCTTTGTCCAGATCCAGCTGGCTTCCGATGTTTCTGCAGATCTTTTGTCAGTTTCTGTTGTGTCAATGGTCGTAGTAACTTCTAACGCAGTTCTGCAGCTCTGGTGTCAACTCTTCCATGCACCAGATCAACGCCTCTTAACATGGATTCCAAGTGAGATTTATGTTTTCTTGGATTGTGTTAGTTACTTCTTGGTGTAAGGTCATGGGAGATTCTTCTGTCACCTCGCCGAGTGTGATGAATTCCAAAGATGAGTGACCCTCTGCGGACTCATGACCACTCTGCCTCCTTGAATTTCATCATCAAGCCCCTCGATGGAACAAATTATATTGAATGGTCATGTGCTGCTCTACATGTGATATGCAGCCACCAAATGTTTGGTTACATAGATGGGACTGTCAAGGACCCTCTCAAGGACGACCCCTGTTGGAAACGTTGGAACTCGAAAAATTCCCTCGTTGTCTCCTGGCTCCTACACTATATGTCACCCAAGGTTTATCGAAGCTACATGTTGATGGATTATGCATCTGAGATATGGACTCGGGCAAGGGAAACATACTCCCAAATCTGTAGTTCTACAAGATTTATGAGCTTACTCGTAGCAATTTGGAGTCGATACAGAGATCTATGACTGTTGCCTCCTATTTTTTGAGTGTGGACGACTTTATCAAGAATTGGAATATTTCGAGCAGTTTACTCCAGATTGTACCGTTGATGCAGTTAAGTTACAAAAATAAGGAGATCACTTTTGCCTACATGTTTTCTTGATGGGATTGAACATGGAGTCGGATACAGTTCGGACTCATCCTCCACCAATCCGTTCGCACTTCCCTTCGGGAAGCTTTCAGCATGGTCCTTGGAGATGATGACCGTCGGAAGTCCCTTCGCTCGATTGCCCCTCTGAATCGCTCGGCCTTAGCTAGTGTTGGTCGAGGAAACTTTAACACCTCTGTCCCTACCTATGATTATTATGGGGGTAGAGGATATACTCGGGAGGTGTGCTTCAAACTTCATCCTCATCTTGCTCCTGTTGTTTGCGGCCGTGAACGTGGACCCAATAGTGGGGGACTCGGCGAGGAGGTTCTCGGGTGCTTGATGTTGTGTATTCTACCGAGGTCTATGATGATCAAGCATGCCCTCCTTCTGGACATTTTATAGCTCAGGAATTGGATGTTCTTCGTCGTGTTCTTCAGTCCCAGCCTGACTTTGTATCTGGTGCTTCTACCTCATTTGGTACTGCGACTCTCCCCAGTGCGCATACTTCCACCACCACTCCTGATTGGATCATTGACTCGAGCGCCACAGATCATATGACTGAATCCTCCTCAGGTATTGTTTCCAACACACCTTTTTCTAGCAAGGATAAGGTTATTTCTGTTAATGGCACTTTGTCCGCCAATGCGGGCAAAGGAAATATCCCAAGCTCTCCTCCTATTTCTCTTGCCTTAACTCTTCATGTTTCCTCCTTTCCCGCAAATTATTTTCTATAGGTAACATTACTAACTCTCTTAACTTCTTTGTGACATTCTTTCCTGACTTTTGTCTTTCCCAGGAACTGGGTACGTAGCGGAAAATTAGTAGAGGTAGGAACCATAATGACTTGTATTACCTGGATACCCAGCTACCATCTCGTGTGATCGCTTCAACTACTGTTACTGCTGATGATGTTTGACGATGGCATCTTCACGTCGGACATCCTTCTTCTGTTTGTCTTTGCAAATTGCTTTCGGATTTCTTGTTGTTTATTAAAATTTTGATTTGTAATGTGTGTGTTACGTCTAAACATGTTAGACATCCATCTGTGGATTTATCTTCTCCTAGAAATACTCTCTAGTTTGTTATACATTCTGATGATGAGGAACCATCCCCTATGGTTTCTTTATCTGGTTTTCGTTAGTTAGTTACATTGATTGATTGTTTTTCGAGAACCACTTGGGTCTATTTGATAAAGAAAAATGACATGTTTCATTGTTTTCAAGTCTTTCATAAGATGGTGCAAACCCAGTTTGTGTTTTTCATTGTGACAATGGGGGAATTTGATGATCGTGATTTGTTTGGCCTGTACGTCACTAGTCATGATATTTTGAATCAAACCACCTGGGTTCACACGTCCACACAAAACGGGGTTGCTAAACAGAAGAATCGACACCTACATGAGGTGGCACATTGTCTTCTCCACATTATGCATCTTCCCAAATCCTATTAGGGTGATGCTCTCACTGCTTCACATTTTTTCAATCGTCTTCTCCACATTATGCATCTTCCCCAATCCTATTAGGGTGATGCTCTCACTGCTTCACATTTTTTCAATCGTCTTCCTTCACAGATCAGAAATTATATTACTCATATCGCCTGCATGTCTTTCATGTTTGTTGTTCATACCTTTCATCTGTCACCCCGTGTATTTGGGTTTGTATGCTTGGTGCATGTTCATCGGCCTCATAGGGACAACTTGACCTCCAGGCTCAACATTATGTCTTTATTGGCTATTCATCCACCACGAAAGGATATCGGTGTTACCACCGGCCTTCCAAGCATATTTTTTGTGTCATGGATGTTATGTTACCTTTCAAGAGGAGGAATCATGTTCAGATTCGACTCACTGTCTTCATCGGTGGGTGGGGGGGAGAGATTGGTGACATTGCATTCGATACTCATGTTCCTCTTATTACTTCCATCCCAACTCAGTCTCCTATCCAGGTACCTAATATTGCCCATTAAGATACCATTATCGCCTCCCATCCAAGTACCTCGGTTATCTTCTCTGATTCCTCCCCTTTTTCATAAATACCATTGTCGCCAACCGGGGAAACATGTTAGCGTTCCACCTCTACCAATGCCCGCCTCAGACTTGGATTATAGTGATAAACCTCTTGCATTGCTAAAAGGTAAATCTATAAGTACTCAGCATCCTATTTCCAATCATGTTGGTTATCATCATCTTACCCCTACCCATCAGGCCATTGTTTCTTCATTATCCTTTTTTCACTCTCAAGACGTGGCAGGAAGCGAGGGTATACCGATTTGGACACGGGCTATGGAGGAAGAATTACTGTCTTGGACAAGAATCATACATGGGATGTTGTTTTCAAGCCTTTAATTGGATGAAAGTAAATTATTCAGTGAGTTACACTAGTGATGTAGGGTAGGCAACGTGGTGCGCAAAACCTAGGACTCAAGGTGGGAATGCGAGTGTGACACGCTAATCCGACTCTAAATGCAATGCGGTCGTCAACGGTGACGACAAATAATTATGAACAATGATAATTTATATTTAACATCATGCAAAAATTTAGAATTGGAAAAACAACGAATTAATTTGGCAATTCTATAATGGTTTTCCTCCGCTCGGAGGGCCAAAGCAAAGCGCGCGGCGAATAGCTCAACCTATAAATTATTAGGTACCGAACAATTTCTACGAGCAAGAATCATAGCACATACATTTATTCACCGATGAAAATGTCAAATCAAATAAAGCAAATACCACAAAAACTCACAAAGTAGCGGGCTGAACAGAGACACTGAAGAATTTGGGTCCGGATGTGTAGATCGGCGGTCGGAGGTGGAACCGGCGGCATGACAACGATGGCGGTGGCTGTCCTTGGCGGTAAATGGTGAGATCGGACAAGGGAACGGAGGATCCGGCCACGTATAAGTAGCTCCGGGCCGGTGAAGGGTAGATCTGATGTGTATGAGCAGATCCGGGCTAAAAATGGTAATATGAGTGGAGGGAAATGACGGATTGAGGGGTGGAATTCTCAGATCTAGATTGATCTTGAGAATAGGGGATGCGGGAAGTGGATCCACATAAGGGGTGGCTAGAGGAGGGGTCGGCCTGAGCTTACGGAGGCCGGGTGGTGGTCGGCTGGAGGTAGGCTGGCCGGCAGACTTGCTGGAGAGTGGAGGAGGGTTCGGCGGCAGTGTTGGGTGGAGGAAGGGGCAGAAGTGGGAAGAAGACGGCGAGAGGCTGGCGGCGTCCGGTTCACAGCAGGTCGACAGCTTTAGGGTTGCAGGTTTGGGGCCGGTGGTGGCTGGAAATGAGGGATTAGGGTTGGAAAATGATGGCAAGAGGTAGGGGAAGGATTAGGGGAGGAGAAACCAACCTAGGAGTCGTCACCTAGGGCTTCACGGCGTCGGCACCGCGGGGTGATCGCTAGAATCCGGGAATACTTCTCCAAAATTCTGTAATGACTGAATTCAGCCCCTACAACACATATTTATAAGAAAACAAACTAGGGCTTCACCATCAACGACTATGATTGGTCGGTGGGGTCTGCCACAAAATACATGAAAATAAACTCAAAAAAGTAGACTAATATATGTTTTTGACTCGCGGCGACGTGCCGGACGCAACGGCGGAGTCGGATCGGCGATCCGATCAAGCCTTCCAGCGCGAATAAATGAACGTGGGTCCGGCCTTGCGGCGAACCCCTCCAGGTGCATGATCTGATGGATCCCTATCAACGCCCCCCCCCCCCCCCCCCCCCGAATGAAAAGCCTTCATCTCCGATGAATGGAGATGATCGTACTGAAGTCGAAGTCCATGGGCGAGTCGATCAAGATCTGTCGGTAATATCCAAATGTCGTCTGTGTCGGGGAGGCCCTGCCAATATACCAAGTAGCAACCAGAGAAGATGAACAAACTGATGGGATCTGACCTCCGTGTTGCACTCATCTCTCATCTCTCGAAAGGTGGATCCCGGTGCGTTCGGTGGTGCCGGTGGTGAAACCAGAGAAGATGAATCCCCAGGTGGGTGGGTGGTAGTACGAGGTGGACTGTGGTGGCCATCAGACGTAGGTGGAGTCCCAGCTACCAACATGCTCTCATACTAGACACCGCCAAAAGATATTCTAAGCTCTTGTTCACTACTTCGGTCTGCCCGTCCGTCTGGGGATGATATGCCGAGGAGAACCTAAGAAGGGTGTCAGTCTTATGCCACAGGGTCTTCCAGAAGTAACTCATAAACCTCACATCGCGGTTTGACACGGTGGACTTAGGTAGGCCATGCAAACGAAAAACATCCCTCATGAAGATAGATGCAACGTGAGTCGCATTTGCCGTCTTACGGCAAGCTATAAAGTGTGTCATCTTCGAAAAACGATCGACCACCACGAAGATGGAGTCGTGTTTTCGTAGAGTGCGGGTAAGTCCGAGAACAAAATCCATGTTAATGTCCTCCCAAGGGCGGTGGGGGACAGATAAATGTGTGTACAGACCAATGTTCTGTTTGGTACCTTTCGCCGTTTGGCAGATACGGCAGTGGCGGACAACGCGGGACACGTCCTTCTTAAGGCTGGGTCAATAAAGACGGTCCTCGACAATGGCTATAGACTTATCTCACCAAAAGTGTCATGCAGCTCAACCCGCGTGCAATTCCCAAATCAAATAATCACGGTATGATGTCTGGAGAATGCACAGGCGGGAGCCCCGGTACAGGTATCCCTCAAAGATCTGATATCCCTCAACAGGGTCTAGTGGGTCTCGGGACAGGACGGTATAGATCTCGCCAAAATCTGGGCATGTCAGATAATCCAAAATCAATCTCTCAAGCCCATCTATGCTAGCGGTCATTGTTTGCAACAGGGAAATACGGCAACTCAACGCATTAGCGGGTTTGTTCTCAACACCAGCTCGGTGCTTGAGAACATAATGAAAGTCCTGCAGATACTCCACCCATTTGGCATGTCGGTGTCCCAGCTTGCGCTGCGAATCGAGGTAACGTAAGGCCTGGTGGTCGGAATACAACACAAACTCTTGGGGAAGGAGATAGTGTCTCCAGTAGCGCAGAGACTGGACAATAGCATAAAATTCTCGATCATAGTTCGAGTATTTCTGCTTGGCCTCATTCAGCTTCTCACTAAAGTAAGAAACTAGGTGTCCCTCCTGGCTCAAAACGCCACTTGATACCTACATCATACGCATAACACGCGACCTCAAAAGCACGGCTAAAGTCCGGCAATCTTAGAACAGGTGTCGTTGTCAGTCTCTCCTTAATCTCCTCGAAGGCTCTAGTGGCCGCGGGGGTCCACTGGAATTCTCCCTTCTTGAGACAGCTCGTGAAGGGGGTCATGATCGTACTAAACCCTTGGACAAACCTCCTATAGAAGGTGGCAAGTCCATGAAAATTGCGAGCCTCGTGCCAGCCGCGAAAGGATTTGACCTTCTCAGGGTCAACAGATACTCCAGTCGAGAATATAATAAATCCTAGGAAGTGAACGGACTCAGAGAGGAATGAGCACTTCTTCAGATTGACATACAGTTTCTCTTGACGGAGGGTGCCAAAGAGAAGCCTTCAAGTGATCGAGGTGGGCAGCCTGGGTCTGGCTATAAATCAGTATGTCATCGAAATATACGATCAGAAACTTCCCCATGTAGGGCTTGCAACACCTGTGTCATAATTCTTATGAACGTGCTCGGGGCTTAGATGGCCCAAATGGCATGACTAGCCACTCATAAAGACGGTCTTTGATTTTGAATGCGGTCTTCCATTCATCGTCCTCACAAACTCGTATCTGATGGTACCCACTACGGAGATCGGTCTTGGAAAAGATCTGGGCACCGGACATAATATCAAGTAAATCGTCGAGTCATGGGATCGGGAAGCGATACTTGACCGTGATCTTCTTAATGGCGCGACTGTCAATGCACATACGCCAACTACCGTCCTTCTTAGGGATCAAAAGGGCGGGGACCGCACATGAACTCATACTCTCACGAACGAACTGCTTCCGAAGAAGCTCGTCAACCTGCCTCTTGAGCTCAGCGTGCTTATCCGGATGCATACGATAATGGGGTAAGTTTGGGAGGGAAGCCCCGGGGACAAAGTCAATAGCGTGCTGAATGTCCCGTGGAGGGGGAAGCTCGTCGGGGAGCTCGTCAGGCATAATGTCTGCAAACTCATCTAAAAGGGGACGCACCGCTAGTGGGTGGTCAACTGGGGTATCCTCAGAAACCTGGGTGGCAGCCACAACGTAGATGATATTCGATTCAGCACTTGTCTCGCAGAAACTCGCCTCGCCTCAAAATATGCAAGGGCCTTGAGGCACTCGTACTAACAGATGGCTCGACCACACCCTTGGATCTATCCCGGGGTTGGGTGGGCGTCAACGTGATCTTCCGCCCATTGTCGTAAAAGACACACGTGTTCGAGCGACCGAAACACGTGACGTCACGATCAAGCAGTCAGGGGCGGCCAAGAAGTGCATGAGCGACGTCCATGGGAATGACATCGCACCAGACCTTGTCCTGAAATGAGGCAATGGTGATCGGGATGAGGCAGCGCTGGGTGACCTGAATCGCCGTCTTATCTACCCAGACGACACGATATAGGTGGGGGTGAGGATCCGTCTTCATTTGCATACGGTCAAGCCCCTTCTGGGTCACGATGTTCACACAACTCCCACCGTTGATCGCCAACTTGCAGGGACCGCCTGCACTAGGAAAGTATGTGTAAAGATGGTGGTGCCCCGCCAATCCTCATCTACACGAGGGGTGTGTAGGAGGCATCTAATCACTCCCACCTCTAAAGATCTCTCGGTGTCACTCTCCAAACCTTCTTCGACAGTGGCCTTAACTTCTTATGTACCCTCCTCATCTTCCTCCAAATCCTTCTCCTCACCCTCAACTAGCAGGTTCCGCGTGTGGCACTGCGCCGCCACATGTCCCCTGCCAAAACATCGATAGCACAAAATACCCCCAGATCGCTGGCCATCAGTGGTTATGGCTTTGCCCTTCGCATCCGCGAGGATACCTGAGGGTGCAGCCGTGGTGGTCTGGGGCGGAGCGGGTTTCCTAAAAGTTGAGGACTCAATCCGAGAAGTGAACTTCCTCGTGCTAGAAGATCGGAGGTACTGCTCGTACTCGAGAGCGAGCTGAAATATATGATCGACCGTCTTTAAACGATGTGGAATCAACTCTCTCCAAATATCAGAACGAAGGCCCGCCTTAGAAACGGGAGGCAGTGGCGATAGGCTCCTCCGAGACGTCACTCCTAACGACTAGCTCGTCGAAACGAGCCATATACTAAGCGACAGTAAGTGACCCCTGCCGTAAGTTCTGTAACTGCTCAAATAACTGGTCTCGGTAGGAAGCGGGGAGGTACTTCTCGCTCACCCTTTGCTTCATCTCATCTCACCTAGTGATGGGATAATAACCATCTCGCTCAAAGACTCTCTCTATGCTAATCCAAAATATTATAGCCTGCCCGACCAGCTTCATTTTTGCAAAACGAACACAACGCTCGTCACTCATCTCATACAACTCGAAATAGTGGTCCATGTCCAAGAGCCAATCGCTGAAGTCTTTCGGATCTAGGCGACCATCGAACGAAGAGGCGTCGAGTCGAATACGACAAGTGATGTCGTGGTGGTGGCCTCCCCTCCGTGGGAGGGAATAATCCTTGGGGTACTCGTCATGGGTGTAGTCGTATCGAGTGGGTGGGGGCCCACGCTCTCTCCGACCTGGGGTATAATATTCATTGTGGTGATGATCACGGTGACCGTGTGGGGGCACACGATCCTTGGGGTCAGGCTGAGGCTGACATGGCATACGGTACTCATTACGCTGATAGGAAAGCCTATCACGCGTCGGAGCTTGCCTATGCTCCATCACAAAGTCAAGATTTCGCCTTACCGGCGGAATTGGGGCTTGAAGAGGAATATCACGACGGTGGAGATCGGCAGGAGGCTGACCATCTCTCGGACGTTGGTCATGACGTGGAGGGGCCTCAGGGTCGTCCTCAAGTGACTCGCCACGCTGTGTTGGAGTGTCCCTAGCATTCTCTAAGTGGTCTAAACGAAGATTCACCTCGGCAAGATCATGACGCACATCGTTGAACTGGGCACCTAAAGCATCAAAACGGTCTAGGATAAGGCGCTGAAACTCAGCAAAAGCGGCGCCCGAATTCGAGCTCATCGTTCGGTCGTCGGTGACTTGTGGATTTACCATGCTTCTTCTAAAGATCCTACCACTACGGAGCATGCAAATGGTCTAACCTCTCTCTGATACAAAAATGATGTAGGGTAGGCTACGTGGTGCGCAAAACATAGGACTCTAGGTGGGAATGTGAGTGTGACACGCTAATCCGACTTTAAATGCAATGCGGTCGAAACACCACGCAAATATTTAGAATTGGAAAAACAACTAATTAATTTGACAACTTTATAATGGTTTTCCTCTGCTCGGAGGGCCAAAGCAAAGCGCGGTGAATAGCTCCACCTGCAAATTATTAGCGTACCGAACAATTTCTACGAGCAAAAATCACACCACGTACATTTATTCTCAGATGAAAATGTCAAATCAAATAAGCAAATACCACAAAAACTCACAAAGTAGCGGGCTGAACCGAGACACTGAATAACTTGGGTCCGGATGTGTAGATCGGCGATCAGAGGTAGAACCGACGGCGTGTCAATGATGGCGGTGGTTGTTATTGGCGGTAAATGGTGAGATCGTACAAAGGAATGAAGGATCCGGCCACGTATAAGTAGATCCGGGCCGGGGAAGGGTAGATCCAATGTGTAGGAGCGGATCCGGGCTAAAAATGGTACTATGAATGGAGGGAAACGACGGATCGGGGGGTGGAATTCTATGATCTAGATTGATCTTGAGAATAGGGGGTGCGGGAAGTGGATCCACGTAAGGGGTGGCTAGAGGAGGGGTCGGCATGGGCTTAGGGAGGCCGGGTGGTGGTCAGTTGGAGGTAGGCTGGTCGGCGGACTTGCTGGAGAGTGGAGGAGTGTTCGGCGGCTGTGTTGGGGGTGGAGGAAGTGGGAGGAAGGCGGCGGGAGGCTGGCGGCGGCCGGTTCACAGCAGGCCGGCAGCTTTAGGGTTGCAGGTTTGGGGCCGGTGGTAGCTGGAAATGAGGGATTAGGGTTGGAAAATGATGGCAAGAGGTAGGGGAAGGGTTAGGGGAGAAGAAACCAACCTAGGAGTCGTCACCTAGGGCTTCACGGCGTCGGCACCGCGGGGTGATCGCTGGAATCCGGGAATACTTCTCCAAAATTCTGTAATTACTGAATTCAGTCCCTACAACACCTATTTATAAGAGGAGAACAAACTAGGGCTTCACCATCAATGGCTATGATTGGCCGGTGGGGTCGGCCACTAAATACATGAAAATAAACTCAAAAAAAGTAGACTAATATATATTTTTTACTCGCGGCGACGTGCCGAACGCAACCGCGGAGTCGGATCGGCGATCCAATCAAGCCTTCCTGTGCGAATAAATGAACGTGGGTCCCGCCTTGCGGCGAACCTCTCCAGGTGCACGATCCGATGGATCCCCATCAACTAGTTTCTAGACAACTATTTAAAAGTAAACGATCAGATCTAATCACAAGTAGTTCTAAAGCTAAATAGCAAGTGATCAATGTGATTGCTGATAATTAACTATTATTAAAGTATTAAATCCAAAATTATTTATAAATAAGCATGATTAATATTCCAATGACTAGTTCAATGATAAAGCTTTTAAAAATCAGTAATTAGCGAAAAATGTAACACCCAAGTATGGTTTCTCAAAGTTCAATATAATCTGTTAATAAATAGCTATACGTAATTAATAAATTGAATAATTTTAATGAGCATTAAGAAAACCTGATAAACATTCAAAAATGTTTCGTTAAAATTATCTACACTAATCTAGTTTAATAATTAATTCATCCAAATAAGTAGATAATGCCTAATACGTACTTTGACTTCGTCAAGGTTGTAAATATCGGATGTCGGCGACATGTTCGATTGAGTTTTTAAATGTCAAATGTCGGAGACATGTCGGGGATATTTTAAAATATCGGATTTTCATATCTTATAAATAAGAAGATTATTTTTATGTATATTAATGAGTGGCAGTGCACGCCCCCCCCCCCCCCCCCCGTGTGCCTTGTGCGACAGTACCCGGCCCGCGGTTGGCTTCGCCCGCCACGTCGCGGGCTTCGCCCATCCCCGACGGGCTTCGCCTGCCCCCCCACCCCCCCCCCCCCCCCGCGGTTATCAAGTAATGTTTTTTAATTATAAAATATTTATTAAAAATATAAATAATTTTTCTATTATATATTTTTTAATTATTTTTTCCCCTTTTCGTAATTATTAATAATATATAGTTTTTATTATGAACGCAGAAGCACTCGTGGAGTAATGGATAAAGCGTCTGAGTTCTACTCAGGTGATTGTCGATTCGAGTCTCAGCGAGGGCCCTTTTTAATTTGATTTTTATTATTTTAATTCTTTCTAATTATTTGTCCCACATCGTAGGTTTAAGATGCATATTCGGGTTTAATTCTAAGCTATGATCGCATTTGGATACTCTCAAAGCAATATTGATCGCACCTTATTTGTAAGGCGCAAGCATGAGAGGCTCACTGTTCTTATTGTTTATGTGGATGATATTATTATCACAAGTGATGATATTGAAGAAATCCAGTCTCTTGCAAAAGAGTTTGAAGTAAAAGACCTAGGAAATCTCAGGCACTTCCTTAGAATTGAGGTCGCTCGATCGAAACATGGTATATTCATATCCCAGAGGAAGTATATCTTTGACTTGCTTCAGTCGTGTGGGTTGAGTGGGTGCAGACTTGCTCACACCCCAATTGAAGTCAACCACAGATTGGGTAGAGATGATGGAGAAGCGCTTATTGATGTTGCTGGATTTCAAAAACTGGTCGGTCGCCTTATTTATTTATCACATACTCGTCCAGATATTTCATATATTGTGGGTGTCATTAGTTAGTTCATGCATACACCCAGAGCACGTCATTTAGAAGCGGCCTACCGTATCCTTCGGTATCTCAATTCCTCTCCTGGAAGGGGTATCTTGTTCTCTCCTGGCAAAGAATTGACAGTTGAAGTCTATACTGATGTTGATTGGGCAGATTCTGTTAATGACAGGAGGTTCACTTCTGGTTATTGCTCTTTTGTTGGTGGTAACTTGGTAATGTGGAGGAGTAAAAAACATGTGGTTGTCAGGTCAAGTGCAGAGGCAGAATTTAGAGCTATGGCTCATGGGATCTGCGAAGGACTGTGGATTAAATCCTTGTTGAATGATCTTGGCATGGGAAATAAAGGCTCCATAAGACTCTACTGCGATAACAAAACCGTCATTAGCATAGCTCACAATCCAAGTCCAACATGACCGCACAAAGCATGTTGAAGTTGATCGTCATTTCATCAAAGAAAATATAGAAAGAGGAGTTGTGAGCACCCCATCTGTTCCTTCAGATCAGCAGCTTGCGGATGTTCTCACCAAGTATTTAAGTCAGACTGCGTTCGAAAAAATTATGTGGAAGTTGGGCATGCAAAACATCACACGCCCAGCTTGTGGGGCAGTGTTAGATTTGTCCAATTATCTTTTATTTTATGTCTTTTACCAATATTGTATTCCTCTCATATATAGGAAGGGAGCCCCACTTTATAAAATTAAGTTCATTTTATCGGTCAACAGGAAAATTACATAAAGATATCATATTAATTAAAGGACAACATTAATAAACAATAACGGGAAGATGGTTCTAAATCTTCAGAAGTCGCGAGGAGGGTCATATGCAGTGAGTTAGTATCAATACTCCTCTACTGAAAATCAACTTTGTCCTCAAAGTCGAGTTATGGTAGGGTAATCCTCGGCTCAAAATCCTCAACGTCAGTGATGGTGATGTCTTCGTCTTCGGCGCTAAGTTGGCTCAATTCTTTATTGTGGTGGTGGTGGGGTGTGTGTGGGTGGTGCTGGTGGGTGGGGTGGTGGTATGACTACTTGCAGTAGAAAAAGAGGGTATGGTGCTAGAGGTCGAGATAATATTGGTGTGATAAGTAGCATGGTGAGGGTAATGGGAGAAGAGGCCGCAGCAATATCAGACATATCAGTAGCGGCATGTGTCACATGAATGAATGCAGATGCTTGATGAAAAGATGTAGTGCGATTATCGATGTCGCGGGGTGGAGTAATATCCAAGAAGGCATAAAACTTTTCTTCAACAAAACAGGACGCTCTATAGCGTGAGGGAGAGTGTCAAGATTAAGGAAGGGAAAGTGTGTCCAGATGTAGGTTGCAACCTAGTGAAGACGTAGACCACGTGTTGTTCTGTTGAGAAATATGGAATGTGTGTGGCGGCTCGTTTTTGTTCAAATAAGAAATATTTTCTATTTTGGTGGGGGCATGAACGGAGGGGTAGTGAGGGGTGGCGGAGGGGTTGGGGAGAAGCACGACAACGGGGTGGGGAGGGGACACGACCGGGGGGGGCATGAAGGGAGAGGTGGGGGCATGGTGGAGGGGTGGGAGGGGCACAACGGAGGGGTGGGGAGGGAGCAAGACGTGGTGTGGGAGGGGGGCACCAACGGTTGGTTACAAAACTTTAGATTAGCTGGTTATTCTGATCTCGATTTGAAGAAAGGAGAAAAAAGATGATGTAAGCGACAAGGCCAAGCTTCTCGCAATGCAAACCTTAGTTGAGGGTGATCATATTAATTGAATACTCAAATTACTTTAAGTTCGGATTACATGTGGAAAACAATAAAAAATAACCTCCTGAAGAGAACTCGCAGACACGAAGGAGTGGTCTCCCAAGATGCTCTTGTGACCTCAAAAGGGAGTGTCTGGCCAAGCTGCTTCTTGCGGCCTCAAAGGAAGTGTACGCCCAACACGCTTCTTGCGGCCTCAAAGGAAGTGTCTGCCCAAGCCACTTCTTGCAGCCACAAAGGAAATGCCCACCCAAGCCGCTTCTATAGAGCTCGCCCGGGCAACTCAAGTGAGGTCGTTGCTCCTTTATTCCGTTCCTTTTCCTCCGTTATTGACCTGGATTTGGCCACTAATTATAGATATCAAGGGCTTCCCGAACAGGTAGGCTCAGGAATCGTGAGTTGCCCGTAAGGGGGACCGAGTGGTCAACGAAAGCAAGTCCGCGAGCACTCCCGGATAGGAAATCTTGCAGACACGACGAACACCGGAGCATGTCTACAAGCACCTCGAAGGGTAGATATCGCGGACACAGCGAACACAAGAGCGTGTCCGAGAGCACTCCTGGATGAGAGATCTCGGGGACACGGCAAACACCAGAGCGTGTCCACGAGCACTCTCGGAGAGGAGATCTTGCGGACACGGCGAACACCGGAGCATGTCTGCGAGCCCTCCCAGGGGGGAGATCTTGCGGACACAGCAAACACCGGAATGTGTCAACAAGCATTTCTGAAGTTGAGATCTTGCAAACACAGCGAACACTGAAGCGTTTCCATGAGCAATCCAAGAGGGGAGATCTTGCGGACAAGGAGAACACTGAAACATGTCCGTGAGCACTCACAGGGGAGATCTCGCAGAAACCGCGAACATCGAAGTGTGTCCATGAGCACTCTCGGAGAGGATATCTAACAAACACAGCTAACACCGTAGTGTGTCAGCGAGCACTCCCGGAGGGGAGATCTCGCAGACATGGCGAACACGGGAGCGTGTCGGCGAGCACTCTCGTAAGGAAGATCTTACGAACATGACGAACATCGAGAGTGGTCTCCCAAGGAGAAGGTGATCATAGACATTTGGGAAAACAGGTCCCGCAATCACAGAAAAGGTACCCGCATGAACCGTCGGGGAGGATTATCAATCAAGCTCGAGGTAGCTTGGTTACTAGGTCGTGTGGTCTCTAGGTGATTGTTCGCAGACTGTGATAGAAGTTGGCCTCTGGCTCAACTAGATTGGTGGTTGGGTCTGTGCAAACACTAAAGTTTGTTCGCGCAAGCATTGGTGACTTCTTGATCCAAGGCTACAAAAACTACAAGCGGTTAGAATAACTGTGACCGCCCATACATACTTAAGTGAGGACTTTGTGTGACTGCTTGTTGTGGTCGATGTATTTTGGGTAAACATGATCCCCGTATTTTTTAAGTCGACAAAGGCTTCAGAAAAATTAACTTTTCCCACAAATACAGCGGCTTGGTTGTTGAATTATTGATATATGTAAAAAATCTGAACAAGTATGTAATAAATGTGAGCAGGAGATGATTTTTTGAGGAGGAAAGGGCCACACTCGCTAGGAGACAAATAACCTTTGGAAAGAGACACGCTCGCCGAGAGACGACTACGTACCCGCTGAGAAATGGTTATTCATGGCGGGAACGGCCATTTTTGTTGGGAGACGACTGTCCTTTGGAAAAGGTCGTGCTCGTTAAGGGATGACAATCCTTGGAAAGAACCGCACTCATCAAGAGGCGACTATCCTCCAAGGAGATGGTCGCACTCGTTGAGAGACGATTAGCCTTTGAAAAGAGTCACCCTCGCCAAGAGACGACTTTCCTTTGGAAAGAGTCATACCTAATGAAAGATGGTTATCCATCGCGGAAAGGGACATTCTGATGCTACCCTACATCACATTCTTTCCAGGAGAAGACTATTCTTTAGAAAGGGTGTACTCGTTAAGAGATCACTATCCTTGGAAAGAATCACACTCATTGAGAGGCAATTCATGGAGGACAAAGATGTATCGGTGATAACTAATGTCTCTATGTCTGGTGACCTGAAAACCTTAGCACCCGACAATAATTAGTTAGAACATCTGAAGAGGATTTCAAAGGTCACGAGCTATAGTGAACCTGATGGGCACTCCTGTTGAGCTACTCCCAAGAGGTTCTCTAATTTTTTTCATATCTCTGTTGATACGCGACCGAGCATTGCAACCATAGTCAACGACCGCTAAGCAAGTCGTGAGCATTTCTAACGAGTTATAGTGGCGAACTTTTTATAGCCAATCGATGGTACGGTGCGAGAGATGTCGACAAGAGACCCAGAACTTAAGGACCATGTTTTGAAATGGGATCACACTACCACTACGCAATTGTTATACATTGTAGCTGGGTTGGAGGGGTAGGTTCCATCGATTACCTCTTAGATGGTTCAACTACTGATGGAGGGGCTTACATTGCAAAAATGAGAAAAGTTGTGTCAAATACTTTCTTGAGTGGAGATAAGTTTGAAAAAGGAGGGATGGACAATAAAAAAAAGTAAAATGAGAAAATGCTTCTGCATGGATGGTTGTCTCCTGGTGGTGCGAGAATAGTTAATCCATGGGTTGTGCTTCACTTAGCAATGCTCCCGAGTGCGCTAATGTTCTCCACATCTATGCACTCTGATAGTTGTGAGAAGCTTATCTCAGAAAGCTCCTTCCCTTTGGAAGAAGAAGGTTTGTCGTCATCTTTGAAGGTGATGTACTCTCGCAGCTTGTCGGCCTTCAACATCTTCTCAATCAAATCACGAAGTGCCCGACAGTTCTCTGTATCATGGTCGATGTTTCTATGGTATTCACAATAGAGCTCCTCTGCATGAGAACCTTAACTTGAGTGGGGGAGGTCTTTTGAAGTGTGGTTGCTTCTGAAGTAATTTGGACAACTTTCAATGCGTGAATGACCAATTCAGTATACTCCTGAGGGTTCTCATATAAAGGACGACGATGAGGAGTAACTAGCGTGGGTGTTGGCCAGAATGCAGGTGGTGGTGATTGGATGAGTGCAATTTGAGGAGCAGAAGATGGGCGTGGTAGCTTCATCGGCTAGAAGTGTCAAGGTGGTGGTATACGCAGGTGATAGACATTTTTCTCCCAAAGCGGTTGATGAGGAGAGAAATCCAAGCGCTAGTTCCAAGCATGGTGGGGATACTCTTCAGAGGGTCGAGCAGAAAAGTTCTTACCCCGTCGCTGCTAAACCAAATGAGTGAGGGAGGAGACAAACACGTGGTTGGTTGCCTCGCCTTCGATGAATCGGTTGGTCATCTCAAGACGCTCAGCTTAAGAACTTGGAGATTTTCGACTGACCTCGAACTTAAAGAGCCCTTCTTGAAACCCACATGCCAGAGCTACTTGATACATTCAAGAATCCACATCATGAATCTCAAGTATCTCCTCTTGAAAGCGAACAATATAATGACCAAGAGCATCAGATACGTCTTGCCTGATCTGAAAAAGCGCCAACAGATCACTCTTCTAGTTCCTGGACGTAGCAAACCTCATCAAGAACTCCTTCAACCCTTTGAAAGAAGTCACTGATCCTGATGGCAGTTGAAAAATCCAATCTCTGACTTTGCCTTCGAAAACAGTTGCCAAGAGCTTGCATTGAATACCATCATAGAGGGTGTGAAGAAAGATAGCTTCCCCAAAAGCATGCAGCTGGAGCATCGGGTCTCCTCTTCCGGAAAGCCAAGGGAGATGTGGTTCTCTAAAACCAACGGGGACTGCTTGCACCTAACGATCTCTACAAAAGAGGAAGGCTCCGCTTCTGCAGCGGTGACAACTTCTTAGAAGTTGAGAGCCCGTGCGGGCCCTGCAACAGTTACTACTCTGAAGAACCCATGCCTAGTCTCGTGACCTCCTCGTCGTGATGGTGTGGCGACAGTGTTGAAGGGATGGTCGAAGGGAAAACATCGGGGGTTGTCATCCCTCTAGCGAGCATTCCTACTTGCTCGGAGAGCTTTTTTAAGGTTATCATCATGAAGTTGAATTCATCCCGCCTTATGAATCCAATCTCCATGCTCGCGAGTTTCTCTTGGAGAACTCATCTTCCTCGAATGAACTATTGTTCACCAACTATATGATCTGAAGATCGTGTGTTTGAATTGTTGATGCAAAGAATGCCACAACTCCACCACACCTCACAAGGGAAAATTGGTTACAAAACATTAGGGTAGTTGGTAACTTTGTGCTCGATTTAAAGGAAGGAGAAAAAAATGCAGCAAGCGTCGAGGCCAGAACTTCCCACGATGCAAACCTTAGTTGAGAGAGATCTTATTAATTGAATGCTTGGATTACACGTGCAAAACAATAAATAAAAACCTTCTGAAGAGAACTCATGAAGTCGGAGAGGCCGCCCAAGCTGCTCCGGCAACCACAAAAGGAGTGCCCACCCAAACCGCTTCTTGCGGCCTCAAAGGAAGTGTTCTCCCAAGCCTCTTCTTGCGGCCTCAAAGGAAGTGTCTATCCAAGCCGCTTCTATAGAGCTCGCCCGGACAATCCAAGTGAGCTCGTTGCTCCTCCCTTTCTTTTTCCTCCACTACTAATATGGATCTAGCCACTATTTATAGAAATCAGGTGCCAGCTGGACGGGCAGTCTCAGGAATCTCGGGTTGCTCGTAAGAAGGGCCGAGCTGTCACGAAAGCAAGTCAGCGAGAACTCCGGGGGGGGAATCTCGCGGACACGGCGAACATAAGAGCGTGTCAGCGACCACTGCCAGGAGGGAGATCTCGCAGACACGGTGAACACCAGAGCATGTCCACGAACACTCTAAGAGGGGAAATCTTGCGGACATGGCGAACACCGGAGCTTGAACGCGAGCACTCCCGAACGGGAGATCTTGCGGACACGGTGAACACTGAAGCATGTCTGCGAGCACTCCCAAAGGGGAGATCTTCCGAACACGGTGAAGAATGAAGCGTGTACGTGAGCACTCCCGGAAAGATCTTGTGAACACGGAGAACACAGAAGCATGTCCGCGAGCTCTCCCAGAGGGGAGATCTCGTAGACATGGCGAACACCAAAGCGTATCCGCGAGCACTCCCATAAGGGAGATCTCGCGGACACGGCGAACATCGGAGGGTGTCCCGGGGCACACCCGGAGGGGAGATCTCGCGGACACGGTGAACATGCGAACACGGCGAACACCAAGAGAGATCACCCTTGGTTGAGGTGATCGCGAACATCAGAGAAAACAGGTTTTGTGGTCACAAAAGAGGTAACTGCACGAACTGTCAAGGAAGAGTATCGATCAAGCTCAAGGTAGCTTGGTTACTCAGTCGTGCGGTCCCTAGGTGGTTGTCTGCACAGGTTGTGGTAGATGGCCTCTAGCGCAACTAGAAAGGTGGATGAGTATATGCAAACTCTAGAGTCTGCCCACGCAGGTACTGGTGAGTTTTTGATCCAGGAATACAAAAACTACGAGCGTTTAAATAACTGTAACCACTCACACCTGCTTAAGTGAGGACCTTATGTGGTTGCTTGTTGTGGTCGTCGTATTTTGGGTAAACAATGATGATAATTTTATAGTTAAGCATGCTCTGATGGTAGTCATGAGATGGAAGATCTTCTGGGAAGTACTTGTAGAATACTTACGGAAAAGATAAACCATGATTTTCATTTTAGTATGGGTTGAAATAAACCAAAGCGGTAATACTTCTGATATTGTAGGGGTTGGGTCATTACATTGATGTAGGTACAGATTGACTCTGTCTGGAAAACTGGCACAAATCGCTCGAAGGTGTGGCTAGCTTGGCGGCTATCACATCAAAAGAGAAGCTCCTCCTTGAATAACAATCATGTTAAGGTCCAATTAGTTTGGCTGGACCGGTGGGTCAATGTAGAGCAGAGCACTCCGTGTAAATGGTGGAAAAGGGACCTTAATACCTTATGAATATTGCGGGTGCACTAGAGTTTGAAAAATTACTCAGGAAGAGAAATCTTCCCGAGAGGATCGGGCTCGTCAAATATTGGGGTGACAAGGCACGAACGTGTGAAAGGTTAGTGTTTGTGAAGTGTTGGAGGGCGATAGTCAACGAAGAAGCGCCACTAGAGTGCGGCATATCACAACTCTATATTAAGGAGGCTTATCATTATGATTTTCCATTATTATGGGGTCATACATAAATAAATTGTCATGTAAATATGAATTTAATGGGTAAATTTTTCAAGGGACATTAGGAACAAATTAAATCCTCAGTGGTTGAAGTTGTGGTTGACTCCTTTTGAAAGGTGTCTTCTGGCATTTGGAGATTATAGGTCAATTTCTTGTTATAATTTCTTTTATAAGATGGGAAATTATTGGTCAATTTTTTATTCAATTTCATTAATAAGATCATCACAAAGTTCATGTGTTCTCGTATGCAAGGAATTATGCAAGAATTGTTGCTCTGCACGGGATAGCATTTATTAAAGGGAAGCAGTGAGAATTATGGAGAAGGCCTGTGACTGTAAATTTATAGTTTGTCATATCATGAGATGTATAAGGTTTGATACTAATTGGGCAGATCCAGTATGGGCATGTATCCCATCGCCTTTTATCTAGTTTTTGTCACAGGATTCCAATTTGTTTACAAGTTTGTGTAGCCTGTGTCAAGGTTATTCAATATCCTCCTACCATTTTACTCACAGTGGAGTATTTTTCAGTGTTGATGGATATGACATCGCATAACAAACAATTGTGCCTCTTCAGAAGCGCATTTGATCATGGTTTTTCAATTGATATATGTGGATGATTTGTCGGTCTTTATGATATCATATGTCTCAAGTATTGTTTACTTTTCATAATATATTGGAGTTAAGGAAACTTTGTCATGTGCTAATGAGCTTAAGATAATGTGGTATTGACCTTATCTTGTATGAGGACACGGCTCAACTCTGACTAATAGTGGTTTCAAAAAAACAGTTCATACATGTAATCCTCCTGTCCCTTTCCTGCCTCATCAACCATTTACTGTAATCCATTTAAAACTGGATGGAGTTTTACAACCATAGATTGCATTGGCATCCTGTTATACTAAACCATCGCCATCATTATCAAAACTTTTTCCATAAGCATCATATACAAGGTGTAGTGTATTAAAATAAAATAACAAATCAATTCAAACATGACATAATGGCCCTTAAAGAATGAGCGCTGCTCTTAAAAAGATTTGAAGAAGAAAAAAAACAAAATACATTATAAAGCATGAAAAAATAATTGGAAAAGATAGTTTGCAGAACGAGCATACCCGAGGTGAACGAGCTCCTCTTTCCCTAAAAGCTGTTGGGTTTTGTAAGCATGTCACAATGTCATTTATTTCATCCCTCATAGACTCCACGCTAGAAAAATCTTCCAGCCTAATTGGAGGGTTCTTTACTCTCTACAAGAAAAGCAAGAAAGATTACATTATCTTAAGAAATGCAAAAGAAAGAAAAGATTAAACACATTATATTTTCTTTCTTGAATACTTGATTTCATTCACACCTTCATCTGATCAAATGCAGACCTTATAGGATCAAGGCCTTCCTTTCTCTTTTGGATCCTTCTATTCCGCTTATAATTAAGGTAATATTTCTGCACAATTCATGCAAATGATACAAAATAGGAAAGTTAAATTTACACTTCAAACAATAAAAATTAAATCATCTAAAAGTAATTGGGCAACTTTATTTCCTTCTAATTCCTTCCACAGTAATTCGACCTGCATGCATAATTAGTGAATCTTCGTCCTCAATGCTACATGCCCAAGCGGGTGAAATATTATTCACAAATCTAAATTTAGTCTGTACCACTGCAAGCATCCCAACTTTATCACATATCTATCTAAAACCATCTCTTAAATCTATATCAGAATACTTTATACTAAGAGATCAAAATAATCTCTAGCATGTAATATTAAGGAATCACTTGATCTATTAGCTATGGCCACTCCGAATATAAAAGATACTAATAATGATTATGATGATGAGTCGGTTTTTGTAATTATTCAACGATAATCATCAATTTCACATCCAGTATTGTTAAAGTAACACTAACTCCAATAATCTCATCCATTGTAAATCTTAAACTAACACTAACTCGAAATGTCTTCCATTGTAACCAGTTTATTTCAGAAAAAGATACCACAAAAACATGGTTCTTTAAATAGAAAGCACTAAGGCGATTCATCTTGAATATCTTTTATTAGCAATTTCTGTTATGGTGGGACCAAGCAAAGTGAAGCTTCATGTTGTCGCAGTCTGGGAGAATGCATGTATCTGCTAAGAATCCCAAAAACATGTGTGATATTTGGGCGAATATGAGAGATAGATCAGCCACTCCAATAGTCCTTGGTAGCTAGAGGAGTTTACCTTCTCACCATCCTTCTCTTCATCAATCTTAATGTTTACTTCCGTGGGAGAATTATCAGGAGCACAACCAATCATCCATGTTTCTTCAAGAAGGTCTAGGATATATTTTCTTTGAGAAATGAAGATTTCGGTGTTAGAGCGTACAACTTCTATTCCCAAAAAAACTTCAATTTTTCTAGATCTTTAACTTCAAACTCTTTACATATGTGCACCTTGAGACACGATATTTCTGCAACATCATTTCGAATGATGATTAAGTCGGTGACAAACAATAAGAATAGTCACTTTCTCTACTTTCCTTTCCATGAAGAGGGTATGATCATAGTGATCATGTTTGTATCCTAATATAGGCATGGCACTCTGGAACTTCACAAACAAAGCCTTGGGGGATTACAAGGAGGTCGTAAGGAGATTTTTGAAGTTGATACACCTTTCCCTCAGGTCCTGTCTTCACAAAACCAAGTGAAACTTTCATATAGATTTCTTCTTCAAGATCACCATGCAAAAAGGCATTCTTGACATCAAAATGTTGCAATTCCCATTTCAGGCATGCATCACATGATAAAATGACACTGATGGAGTCAATAGGAGTAAACGTTTCATGATAGTTCACACAGAGTTTGAGTATATCGTTGAGCAACCAGTTTTGCTTTATATCTCTCCAAAAACCCCCTCTTGATTATGTTTAACGGAGAACACCAATCGAGAACCAACAGACTTCTTCCCGGCGGAGAGGTGGGTGAGTGTCCAAGTCCGATTCTTTTCCAATGTCATCATCTTTTTTTCCATTGTCTTGCGCCACATAGGTATTTCTATTGCGTCCTACCAAATATTAGAAATGTGAACAGAATCCAAGGAGGAGATAGAGGTCTTATGTGTTTGTCAAGTTTTGATAAGTGATATAACGGGCAAGTGGGTATTTAGGATTTTTGCTTCAGATGTATAATAGGAGGATTTTTGCTTCAGATGAATGAGAGGACGATCAAGTGATTTGGCACCATTTATCTTATTTTACACTTCCAATAGTTATGTTTAGGTAAATGTGTGATTGCCCATTTAGAGCAAATTACTTGGCACTATAAATAGTTCATATGTCATAGGCTCATTGTGCGTATTCTCACAATGGATCCTTCACCTTTGCTTGGCAATCTGACACCATTGATGAGTATGTGAACGAATTCATTGAACTTGATACCCAAGTTCTAGGTCTCTCTCTAGATCATTACCTGGGATACTTCATGCATGGTCATCAGTTGCACATTTTTCATCGTCTCCGCTATCTCCACACCACCTCCATAATCAAGCAATGGACATAGCCCGTTTGATTCAAGTTGAATTCGCAATATAGTCGTCATACAATTACCACATCATGCAATCCTTACTCACCCAACAATCCTTTCACCACCTTCAAAACAACCTCGACACACCCAAAAACACCACTGTCACCCAACATTCCTCCACCAATCAAAAGGATACCACTTCCACCAACTAGTATGCCTCACCAACCAACTATACGCCGCCTTTCTAACAAATAATAGAATGACCACAGAAGCAAGGGCCAATGTTATTTGTTTTGTTGTATACAGACATATTCAAGCCTCGAGGCATAGTGATATCAAAATTTTCACCTCCAAGGCCTGATAGTGACAACCTATGTTGCCTCAACCTTTCTTATTTCTTGGTTGATTGAAAAGATTCACTGACCTGAGAGGAAGAGAAAGGTTTATTTATCTTTTTTAGTTATATAATGAAACAAATGACCCGTTATTAGAGCAAATAGCAATAAAGTTCAACGGGCATGCATTCATGACGGACATGTCGGCCGACATGTCCTGTTTGAACAGAAAACGACTTGCATAATGAAAACATAAAGGTTATGGCATTTTGCAATATGTCGGCCGACATTTCAGATCTAATCCGCTATGTCGGCCGCCGACGACATTTAAAAAAGTCGCCGTCATTTTATGATGTCACCTATTATAAAAAATCGTGTGAAATCAGTGTCCAAAGGATTCATTAATGTGGTCTAACTGTTCCTTGCATGTCATTTTATTGATGTTGAAATGTAAAAATTACTTTTTTATATCAAGATTCTTAAGTGTTGTTTTTCTATTTGTAACAAAACATGAACAATGCTTGAAATTTATTATTTGGGCACATGGGACCATCCACTGCCATAGAAATTATCCTTCCTCTGTTTGTCTGTTTTTCTTCTTGATTGCATTCATTGGATTTAGTACAAAAATCAGAAACATAACGCCGAAGTAGTTTTTGATAGGTTCAAGATATATTTAGAGCCAAAAATCTTTATGTTAACAAAAAATAGTATGTATTTTGTTTAGATTTTGTTACTTTATTCTTTGCATTTAATCGAGTATGCATTTATCAGTATGACTCATGATTTGGATTACCATTATACTTCAGATTTTTTCAGCGTACCTTTAATTTTTTCTTTACCTTTAATCAGTATTTAATATATTTCAAGTTTTTGTATTATTTTCACATGCACGTAAAAGATATATACAACTAGGTTAAAAATGAGTAAGAAAATTTTATGTAGATAATAGTGTTAAAATAACATACTATAACTTAAAATACAATTATTTTTTAGGAATCCAACATTTTAAAATGTCCCTGACATGTCACTGGACATCCGACATCTGACATCTAAAATCTCAATCTAACATGTCTCCGATATCCGACATATAAAACCATGATTTTTTTCAAATGGATTTACACGAGTAGAGACTAGATCACCGCATTCTTGGCACAAGAGCAGTTCCTATTAAAGTTAAATATAAATATTTATGAAATAGTAAGAAATGTAGAAAAGAGAAATTCAGTGTAAATGCATTTGAACTATTGTTGGCCATTTTCATTTTATCAAAAAAAGACAAGATGTCATAGACAGGATTTGGGAAGCCTACTAATATCCAACTCAAATGCTATATAAAAACTAACTAGTTCAATTAATGAGGCAATACTAGCAGAAATGTAGGTCTCCTTCAATTTTAACTGATATCATAATTTCTAAACTTTATATCGAAATCAAGGTTCAAGATTAATGACGCTTCAGGTAGATACTTTGTCCACATGCACTCCAATGGTACTCTACTCCATGTAGAAAACTCAGCGGGAAGATTTTGGAGTGCTCCAATGGCACATCTCCTCCTTACTCGTGATCCTTCCAAGTAGGCCTGAACAAAAAGCCCGATCGGGCCGGCCCAGACCGGGCCCGATCGGGCTTTTCCATTTATCGGGCCGGGCCGGCCCGGTCCTCCCCTGCATCGGGCCGGGCCGGGCCGGGCAGGCAGCTAAAATAGGTTGCCTGCTCCGGCCCTTCAGGCCAGGCCGGGCAGGACCGGGCCGGTCTCGGGCCCGAACCGGGCCGGCCCGATTTTCTTTTTTTTTATTAATTATTTTATAATTTATAATTTATAATTTATAATTTTATATTATAATTTATATTATTATAAATAGTTAATAGTTATAATATATTTATTATATTATATTATTAATTTATTATAATATATATTTATTAGTTTATTAGTTATACAATTGCACAAATGTCACAAAAAATTTAATCAAAAAATTTTATTAATATTAGAATACAAAATCTAAGTCAGACATTGCCCGATTTACATTAATAATTTAAGATTTAATTAAAAAAATTTACATACATCAAAAAAATTTACATTAAGAATTTAAGATTGCCCGATTTAATCATCTTGTAGATTCATTGCGTCAATTTCGTCTTCTATCTCCTCCGAGCTATCCTCCAATGCTGTTATGTGCTGCTTCCTCTTCATAGCATCCAAGTAGTCCTTGTAGCATATGCAAATCTCCAGCGATTCTTCGTTAAGCCGGCTCCTCCGCTCGTTCAAAACCCTGCCACTAAGAGAAAAAGCGGACTCTGAAGCTACTGTACTAGCTTGAATAGTTAGTAAATCACGAGCCATATAGGCCAAAACAGGATAGGTATTAGCTTTACCTTTCCACCAATTTAAGAGATCGAAGTTTTCGATCTCGTCCGAACTCATAAAATCGCTAAATTGTGTTTTTGTATATAATCCTAATTCATCTAAACTACCAGATGTGCGAGATTTTTTCCTAGAAGCTAAATCTAAAATTTTATTTTTAAGACTATCCTTTGTTTTGGGTTGTGTTATTTCTTCGCGGGGTCGTGACCCGTATAAGTTATTGTAATAATTATAACTTTGTGTAAAAAAAGTAGTAAAATTTGTAGTACTAACGGGGTCATCATCATCATAATTTATATTTAAGGTTAGATTAGTATTGATTTCATCGATCAAATTTTCTACGCCTTCTACGTTAAGTAGCGGATTTAAAGCGGCGGCGCACGAAAACATAGGCGGTATAGCTCTATAATATTTTAAAAATTTTTCTTCCATTATTTTAATTAAAGGAGTCCAACCTTCGTGTTGTCCATAATAACTAAATTTTTGTGTGATATGTACGAAATGTTCAATTACTAATGCGCTCGTTGGATAATACACTCCAGATAAAGAAACAGTGGCCCTATAAAAACACTTTAGTAAATCTAGATAATGTTCTATAATATCCCAATCATTTTCACCTAAATTGTGTTCAATATTAAGCAAACTATAATATTCCATTAGAATTTCTTTTTGTAGAACGGCTCTTTTTAACATTTTATAGGTTGAGTTCCATCTAACCGGCATATCAAATTCGGGTTTCAAATATCTCTGATTTTGTGCTTTACAAAATTTTCTAAAATCTTGAGCTCGTTGTTTAGTACAATAAATAGTTTTTAACATGTTTCGAATTTTATTAATATATTCTTCCATTCCCTTTAAACTATCCTGTACAACTAAATTTAGCACGTGACAAACACATCTAGTATGAAAAAACGCGCCATTGAGAAATGGTTTTAAATCTCGTTTTAACAATTCAATTGCGGCGCCATTATTAGCGGCGTTATCAAAAGAAATACTAAGTATTTTATCGTTAATTTTAAATTCTCGCGCACATTTCATAATAACTTTATATAAAGCTACAGCCGTGTGCGGGTATTCAAAACCTGTAAAACATATTACGCGTTTATTTTGCTCCCACGAAATGGGATCAATCCAATGACAAGTGATGCAAAGATAAGATAATCCTAAATTTAAATTACTCGTCCAAACGTCGCTCGTTAGACTCACACATCTTCGAAATTTTCAAAATAGTTAATTAATTCTTCTTTTATGCTAAATAAAATTTAAGCGCGTCACGCCTTAGAGTAATTCTACTAACCTTTTGGTATTTGGGTTGAAGCCCCCCATGTATGTACTCCGTCGCGTCGTCATTGTCGAAGACGCTGAATGGCAGCCCGCGTTTGATGACGAACTGCGTCTGCAGCTCTCGCTGTCGCATTTGATCTACGTCCAAATCTGTCCTGCTCCAGAAATTTGGACTTGACTTGACTCGGGAGGAGCTTGTTTCGACACGAAGACTTCTGGTGTCTAACAAGCGTCGAGTTGCCGGTGAGTAGCAGCTCGACCACAACTTGCAGCGCGCTCTCCTTTCGGTCCCGACTTGACCATCTCGAAATGCCCTAAATACCCGTTCTACGAGTGCTCCACAGCAGCCGTATTTTGGGAAGACAGTCATTGGGAGAGCGAGAGAGAGAGAGAGAGTGAGAGAGAGAGTGTGTGAGAAAAAACAAGAGCTTGGCTGCTCTTCATAGAGAGCCGTTGCCAGAAGCAGAGCCCGAGACCGGATCATGGCCGGCCCGGTCTCGGGCTAGCCCGATTTTCGGGCTTTACTGGGCCGGGTAGCTTGACCGGATATTAGGGCAGTCGGGCGCCGGGCCGGGCTTGACCGGGCTTTGACCGGGCCGGGCTCGGGCCGGCCCGTCACCGGTGCCAAACCATATCATAATATTTACCTATACTCAAACACCAAATCTATTTTTATTTATCCATGTGAAAAATCCAGGCTTTTTATTTCACCACAAGCATTTATAGGGGAGAGAAGAGAGAAAGAGAATACCAGATGATGAAGGACTAATCTGCGAACAGGCGGCGAGCTCAAACTAAACGCCAGTCAGAGAGCGCCAAACAGACCATTAAGCCAGACCGCCCAGTAGACCGCAACAACGGTCCTCCACCAACACCATCAGTCTCTCCAGCTGAAACCAGACCGCCATCAGACCAAGGCAGACCGCCAAAGGAGACAGTCCAGAGCTCCGCCAATACTGAGACTATCAGCCAGACCGCCGATCACCAGATCAGGTCCAGCACCAGACCGCCAGTTCACCAACACCAGCGCCAGTCCGCCAGACTGCCAGACCGCCATCACCAACACCAGTCCAGGTCCCGCCAATTCTAACACTCTCCCTCAAGCTACCAATTCTAACACTCTCCCTCAAGCTAGATCATATATGTCAATCATGCACAGCTTGTTACAGACATCTGAAAGAGAAGTAGATACTGGTTTGGTAAAATATCTGTTAACTCTTTGTCGGAAGTTACGAACAAAGTGCAAATATGATTTTTCAATATCTCTTCTTTGATAATGTGACAGTCAACTTTGATGTGTTTAGTCCTCTCATAAAACACTGGATTCTTGGATATGTATATAGCAGCTTTGTTATCACAGAACATTGGCAGGGGATGATCATAGACTTCCTCTAGGTCAAGCATAAGAGCTCGTAACAATTTCAACTCACAAGTTGTCGAAGTCATGCTTCAGTACTCAGCTTCAGCACTTGACTTGGACACAACAAGTTGTTTCTTGCTCTTCCAGCTAACCAAATTTCCACCTACAAAGGTACAAAGATCAGATGTAGACTTCCTATCTTCTTTATTGTCTGCATAGATGTCATCAGAGTAAGCTTCAACCTTCAGATGATTATGCTTCTGAAATAGTAACGTCTTTCCTGTAAAACCTTTCACATATTCCAGGAATTTCAAGGTTGAACGAATATGACATTCCCTGGTGGCTTGCATAAACTAACTGACTTTGCCTACTGCATAGCAAAAATCTGGTCTGGTGATAGTTAGATAGATGAGTTTTCCCACCAGTCGTCTGTACTTAGTACTATCTGTAAGAAGAGGTGAATCATCAGTCCAACACTTGTCATCACCAACGGTCATCGGATACCGAGTAGGTTATGCCCCAAGAAGACCAGACTCTTTCAAAAGATCCAACACATATTTCCGTTGTGAGAGCACTACAGAGTTGTGTTTTTGTGAGATTTCTATTCCCAAAAAGAACTTAAGAGAACGTATATCTTTTGTAACAGAATGTTGCAGAAGATGTCTCTTTGCTAGATCAATTCTCTTTTTATCATCACTGGTAAGGAGGATGTCATTCACGTAGACAGTAAGAACAACTAGCCTTTCAAAAATCTTACGTATGAAAAGAGAATGATCTGCAGAACTTCGAGCAAAGCCAACAACAGAGATAACTTTGTTGAGCTTGTCGAACAAGGTCTGTGGACTTTGCTTTAGGCCATATATTGTCTTTTGTAACTTGCACACCTGAGACTCCCCCTGAGCAACATACCCAGGAAGTTGTTTCATGTTATATCACTTCTTGCAGATCGCCATAAAGGAAGGCATTCTTTACATCTAACTGAGACATCTCTGAATCCTATTAACAGTCACAGAGAAAAGAACACAGATTGTGCTAATGCGAACAACCGAAGAGGTGTCAAATAAGTCCATACCATATGTTTGAGTAAAACCTTTAGCAACTAGCCAACCCTTACAGCGATCAATAGTTCCATCAGGATGAAACTTGATGACAAAGACCCACCAACAACCAACCACACCTGCCCTGGAGGGGTAGGGGCAAGAGTCCAAGTACCCCTTTTGGTCAAGGTCATCAATTCTTCATCCATGGCATCTTTTTAATGAGAAATATTAAGAGCTTTCAGATAGGTAGCCAGGGTGACAGTAGCCGAGAGAGCGAGAGCAAAACTCCTTCGAGCTGGGGAAAGACGAGCATAGAAGACAACATCATGAATGGAATGTTTAGTGCACATTCTAACCCCCTTCTGTAGAGCGATATGAAGATCAAGATCTGACTTGTCGTCTGTACCAGATCCACCCATCGGAGAGATTACTGGCCCGGGAACTGTCAGCAACGGCTCTGAAGGCAGAGGAGTATCAGGAGACAGAGGTGGAGAAACAGAAAGTGGCATAGGAAGAGGAGGAAGAGGCGTGGAGAAAGAGTAGGCTCAGGTAAAGGTGCGGAAATAATAGGTATAGAAGGGGAATCATCAGGTGGTGAGAGAGTAGAAGCTAGAGGAAAGTAAGGTGTATCTTTAAAAAATGTGCCATCAGCAAAAACATATTATTTCCGGAAAAGGACATCAAAGCACAGATACCCCTTTTGAGTCAGACAGTAGCCAAGAAAGATGCACTTAACAGATCGAGGAGAAAGTTTGTCACGACCAGGAGAAAGAGAGTGGACAAACGTCGTACAGCCAAATACACGTAGAGGTAAAGGACATGGTGTGGCTCCTGGATACAGGATGGAGAACGGGGTTTTGTCCTAAAGAACCGATAAGGGAATACGGTTAATGAAATAACAAGAGAGAAGTGCAGCAAGACCTCAATATGATTGGGGAACATTCATTTGTGTGAGATAGGTGCGAGCAACATCCGGGAGATAGCGATTTTTGTGTTCGGTAACATCATTTTGTTGAGAAGTATAGGGACAACTTGTTTGATGGATTATGTCACGATGCACGCAAAAAATCGAAAATTGATGACTAAGATACTCTCTAGCATTATCAATACCAAGAACTTTAATGGAAACGTCAAACTGTGTATGTATCTCAATATAAAACGCAGTGAACACAGAAAAAACTTCAGGACGTTCTATTAACAAATACAGTCAAGTACATTGTAAGAATTCATCAAATAACAAATATATAAACTTCCCCTACCAACAGACTTAGTAGGAGAAGGACCCCAGATATCTGAGTGGACAAGATCAAAGGGACGAGAAGAACAATGTCTTTGTCTTGCTGGATAGGAGGAGCGATGGTGTTTGCCAAGTTGGCAAGTTTCACAGTTTAGAGAGGAGTCTCCCCGAGGTAAATCCGGTAGGAGTTGGTAGATGAGACGAGGAGGAGGATGATCAAGGCGAAGATGTGATTGCAGAAGAGAAAGGGAGAAAGCAAAAACATTGTCTAGGAAGAAGAGACCGTTGCTTTCAGTCTCAGTAGCAATCATATTCTTAGAGTAAGAATCCTGAAAAAATCAAGTATTGTACGTAAAAGTAACCGTGCAGTTTAGTTGTTTACAGAGAGCAGGAACAGATAGTAAATTGCACGGAAAAGTGGGGACGTTGAGCGTGTCCTCAAGCCGTAGAGATGGAGTGACATGGACAGTACCAGTCCCGCACACAGGTGACGGAGTACCATCCGCAACAAAAACCGGAGGCGACCGGTTATGTTTGTCCAAACAAAAGAACAAATGAGGACTGTCGGTCATGTGATTAGTAGCTCCCAAATCAATAAACCACTTACCCTGAGTGACCATATTAGCACTCCTGAACAGGAGGCAAGGGATGTGGATTTCTTTATAGTGTCATCCGCTTAAGGACGAAGATGAGGATACATGACCCAGCAACGATCCACAAGATGCCCTGTCTTGCCACAATGAGAACAGAGATGGCGAAACAGATCACGCCCACCAGAGTAACCTCCACGGCCACTAGAATTACCAGAACGTGTCGGATGAGCAATAACATCAGGATGGGGTGGGGAGGCAAGCTAAGGACGCTGAAGCATAGTAGTAATAGCGGCGATGCGAGCAGCAGTAGTATCAAGGGTGAGAGATTCAGCCTCTCCCAGAATTTATTGTTGAATCAAATCATACGACTCTGGAAGACGGAGAAGATAACGCACAACCAGAAGCTCCTGGAAGTGTTTGTGTTGTTCAGCAAGATCCGCGGAAAAAGGACGATGTTGAACAATTTCAGCCCCAAGAGCTTGCACCTTCTAGTAAGCCGCAGTAGGAATTAAAGTGGGGCGAGCAAAAAATCGGCATATAAAGTGTATATGCGTGAAGTCTGAGCGTCCTTGGAATACAGAGCAGCAAGATGAGTTCAAGCGGATTTAAATGTCTCATCATGGTGAATAATAGGAAGGGACTCATCAGACAAACTATTAGCAAGCCACGTCCTGACCAAAGCATCATTGGCGTCTTAGTCATCAAAGGAGGCAAACCCTCGAGTAAGAGGTTCATCAGTGAGATGATGGCGTTTACGTTGAGACCGCAATAAGAACACAAATGAAACACTCCAGTCTGGATAGTTTGGACCAGTCAGCTTGGAAGCAGTTCCGAGATTGTCGGGAAGAGTGGAAGCAACAGGTGCGGTCTGAGGAGAGGGCGCGAGCAAAGTAGAATAAGAGAGTTCTAGAGTCTCCATAGAAAAGGCAAACAGAACAAGAATCCGTGCGGTTAGAAGAGAGGCCGCACCACAGAGTCCGCGGAAACCGCAGGAAGCGAAGAGGGGGCAGAAAGCAAGCCAAAGGAACGCGGATAGAAAAGATAAAGAACTCAGCAGGCGGTTAGAAAAAAAACGGAGACCGCAGAAGAGCTCAGCGAGCAGTTAGAAAACTGGTGTCCGCAAGGATCGGGTTGTCCTCTGATACCATGTGAAAAATCTAAATAATAGGCTTTTTCATCTCCAAAAACTTAACTTTACAAGGGAAGACCCCCTATTTATAGGGGAGAGGAGAGAGAAAGAGAATACAACAGATGATGAGTGACTAAATTACAACAAGCAAATTCAGCGAACTAATATTTACAGACCGCGGCGAGCTGTGCGGTTAGACTAGCTAACCGCCCAGTAACAGAGAGCAATGTTCCCGCTGGTCACTCATCCACAAACCGCACTAAGTCGCCAAGAGCAACAGGAGCGGTTAGCCAACTCTAACCGCTAGACCGCAATAGCGGTTAAACCTCCACCAGGCACACACTTGCTCCATCAGAGACGCGATCTCACTGGTACTCCTCAAGATATCTTGACTGCTGAAATCAAACCGCCAGATCCAGTTCACCAGGGCAGACCGCCAAAGGGGACAGTCAGTCTGCAAGAGCTAGACCGCCAGAATAGATCATTACTGCAGACTGCCAGTCCGTCAAACTGTCAGTCCGTCAACTGCCAGACCGCCAGATCACCAACACCAGTCCGCCAGGTCAGACCGCCAGTCCGCCAAATTATCAGATCGCCAGATCAACAACACCAGTCCGCCAGGTCAGACCGCTAGTCCGCCAGACTGCCAGATCACCAACACCAGTCCGCCAGGTCAAACCTTCAGTCCGCCAGTTCTAACAACCCAAATAGAAAGTGGCATGTTCAAAAGGATAAGCAAAAGTGTCTCATGCTTGCAATGCTCACAATAGACATCATCAGCCCCCCTGTCAGACCCTCCTCTACTTCTGTCCTCATGCGAAAGAAGGATGGTAGTTGGTGGCGAGCTGCGCCAGGTTAACATCTCAGGAAAGTACCTAGTCCTAATGATGCAGGAGTTGTATGATGATTTCAGGGAGTTACGCATTTCTTTAAACTAAACTTGCGGTCTAGTTTCCACCAGATTCTAGTACACGCATAAGAGATCCACAAGACAGCATTCAGCACACATGACGAACATTTTTAGTTTTTGGTCATCATGTTTGGGTTGTCTAATGCCCCAGCCACCTTTCAGTCTGACACGAACAAACAATTCTGACATATGCTCCGTAGATAAGTGCTTGCGTTTTTTGGCAAGCATATTGGTTTACAATCCTTACTGGCAGAAACATTTGAAGCATCATTTTACTATCCTTTATACGCTCCAACAACATCGCTTGAACTCCAACCAAAAAATGCACCTTCAGCAAACAGAAAATTAACTACTTTAAACATACCATATAAACACATATAGTGTTCACAAACGCCAACAAGCTTTCACTAGTGCTAATTTGGCCTTCTATGTAGTCATATTGTGTCGTCTCGGGTTTTTTGCATCTTACTGGATACTACGACAAATTCATCCCTCATTGCGACAGGCTTGCTCAATCATTGACCACCCTTCTGAAGAAGGAAGCATCCTCAATCTTTCAGTATACATCTACAACTCAAGAGGCCACTTATAGACGGTATCAGACCTTGGTGTCCAGCTCATCTTAACCATTTTGTATTTCACCTAGCCATTCATGATTGAGTGTAATGCCTTGAACCATGGCATAGTCGTAGTCCTAATGCAGACTGGTTGACCCTGTTGGATCCCTAGTAGGATTTGGGCTAGGTTCACTAAGTTAAGATCTTATGACCCAACATGTATAGCCAGGGTCATGGTTGTGTCCTAGAGTCTAGGCCAAGACCTTAGAGTCAACATCACTTGGACCAGCCATCAACAGACTGCCAGAGACTCAAGACAAACTCAGGTCGACGATCTTGGATCTCAGATCGACGAACTCAGTTCTCAGGTCTCAGGTCGACTAATTCTGGATCATATGCTTCAACACTCAACGCCAGAGAATATCTCAAATATTCTAAGTCCAGAATCAAACTCAGGTCGACGATCTTGGATCTCAGCTCAACGAACTGTGGACTCGGGTCGACGAATCCAGACTTGATTATTTTCATCCTTCTGTCCCTATTAAAATGTAATAATTCCTGAGTAATTAATGCCAAAATATTCTCTGAATATTACCGTTAGACGGAGCATTAATTATGGTCTTCATCAGGGTTATTGCCTGTCGTTTTTCATAGGGAACGTTGGGGAAACTAATCAATGCAAATTTTCCAAGGCCGTCAGCATAGATTACAGAAAGGATTTCAAAATTCAAATGAACTTTTACATCGAAAATATAAAAGTATAGATTCCTCTTCTTCCTGGACAATATAGCAGACGAGATACAACACAGTAATAGATATACAGAATACACGAGACACAGAAAATCAATCAGTCAAGAAATCAACAACTGCTAGACCAGAAGAAGAACAGTTTTTTGAAGAAGAAGAACAGTTTTCTGAAGAAGAACAACAATTATTCAAATCAAGAGTCTTCTTCTGTCATCCTCTCAGGAACTTTCAAAGGACAACAACTACTGCATCTGTGAAGGAGTTCCTGAAGTTCTTTTGGTTGAAGTTGAAAGCTTGAAGGCCTATCACCCTGAAGCAAAGTTCCTTTCACCCTGAATAAATTCAGTATTTCAGGGGGAGCTTTTGCCACCATCAAATCCACAGAGTCTTCTCAGTTAAATACTTGAGAAAGAGAAGACATCATCACTCTCTCACCCCCTCTGTAAAAAGGGTTCTCTACTCCCTTCAAAAGTGATTCCTGGTTGCAAGTCTCCTAACCAAAAGACTTGAGGTTTGGTTTTTGAGCACCTTACCAAAAGCTCATTGGTGGCAGTCACCTGAAAAAAAACATGAGTGGATTCCTATCAGGGTGGTAGAAGAGTGGATGTACCCAGGTTGGGGAACCACTATAAAATTCTTGTGTTATTTGGTTGCCCTTTTCTTTTGTTCTTGCTGTGGCTGTGATAGTTAGGATTCTGTGATTTTTATTAGTTTAATCTGCTGTGCTGTCATATAGCATCTGAGTTTAGGAACAAGTTATATTATTCAGCAAAAGATTTTAATTACTCAGAAATATTCTATTCACCCCCCCCCCCCCTCTAGAGTATATTAGATATAACCCTCACTTTCAGACCCATTAGTATTGTTAGGTTGTGCTTGGTCTGCAAGAATGAATAAATAGCTTTAGTCATGGTCATCCGGTATTGGAGGCCATACCTCTCGAGATGCCACTTCACTCTCTATGCAAACCGTCGTTGATGTATTGGAAAAACTGATTATGATGATATGTAAGACAAAACTCAAATTATACTAGAGATTCGTAGTTAGTTTACGTTACAAAAATACAAAGAGACAAAATTAACTGAAGGTAAATAAGCAAGCTGGAAATGAAGTCGATACATTTGTGACAATTAAAGATCAAATTAGGAAAAAATTATAAAGGCCGAATAGGAAAATTTGATAGAGATAGTTATAGCTATGGAAGTCTAGAAGACACCATGCTTGGAAGTTCATTCAATTTGAACTTTGGATCAGAAAGGTAGGTGATTTTACTGAAAGTTGATAATGTAGGAAATTAAGTTGAGTGGATTTGGAAAATCTATAAATGCATGAAAAATACATAAAAGCACAAAATACATGAAATTGAGGCTAAACATACATGAGAATGAGCTCATTAAATGCTAGACAAAAAGGAAAATACATAGAGAAAAATAACATGTATGCCATGTTTGGATCCGAAGTTGCTTTTTTCTTAACTCAGGATGTCCTGCATCAACTACAATTTTCAGTACCTGCTCGGCCAGAAAATATTCACACTAACTCAGCAAATGTGGGTGGATAAGTTGATGGGGTACGATTACTCAGTGGAGTTCAACTCAAGAAAGAATAACCAGGTAGCAAATGTTGTCGTGCTAGTCTAAGCAGCCATCACAAATGCCCACCTCTCGGTACAAATGGGTAGACATTATCATCATCCAGTAAGAGGTAGAGGACGACGTACACATCCCCTCCATACAAGATGTCATTGTCACCCACTCCACATCTTATCCAGAGTATTTCAATGTTGGAGATCAACTCCACCACAGGCCAACTAGTCTCCACCTCAACTTAGGCTATGTTTGGCTCGGCAACACGAGAAGTAGTGGTGTGGAACAATGGTGGTAATATGAGTGGTTTTGTAGGGTGGTAGGAATATTGATGAAACTATTTGGAAAAACACCATTTATAATGCTATTTGTACGAGAAAAAATTTTATTTGTTGGAAAGAATGTGTATAAAGACAATTTTATTTATATTCATAAAATAATAAAATTATATTTATATTAAAATAAATAATAATTTTATTTTATTTTATAAATATTATATTTATCAAACATTATATTATAAATTAATATTATTTTAATAGAGAAACTTCATTTGCAAGCTCATTTTGATAATGTGCATTAACATGCGTAAAACATAATAATATATTTATGTAACTTATTTTAATAATGATGATATAAATCAAGTTAATATATTATTTATAAATAACGAGTATCTTCGCACGGGCTATGCCCATGCTCAATGCTCTCGGGCGGCCTTCGGCCGCCTCCGCACGGGCTACGCATACGTCTGATGCTCTGTGAGGCCTTCATCCGGATAGCAGGGGGCTTCGCCCGCTTTCACGCAATCCACCGACTCGGCGCCGCACCCGTCACTCGCGACCCCCGAAGCGTATGAAAAATCAAACAACCCCCTGAGTGCTCCAGGGGCAGCGAGTGATGGATGCGACGCTGAGCTGGTGGATTGCGTGGAAGCGGAAGAAGGGCATTGTTATGCGGTTAAAGGCCTCCCTGAGCATCAAGCAAGGGTGACGCCCTCCTGGAAGCGGCTGAGACCCGCCTGGAGGCGGTTGAGGCCCGCCTGGAGGCGGCCGAAGCCCGCCGAGAGGGTGTAGTCCGTGCAAAGATGCTCGCATATATTAAAAATAAAATTGATATACATAGTGTGGCACTCTGAATGATTAATGAACAACTGACCGAGATTGGCAAACAAACAAGAGCGCTTTCGTCTTAAATGAGGAATAAGGGACGGACTGAGGAAGCGAGCCTAGCCTATTACATTTCTATGGCTTCTTGGCTGGAGTCAAACGTTAGTGCCCCTCTTAAGTAAGGTGAGGTTATTCAGCTAGAAATGAGTTTTTGAAGCAAAAGCAGTGTTGTGGATATCCTCCGACATGACCGACATGTCGGCCGACATAAAGGTTTTATGGACAAAACGACACGTTTCCGATATTATTTTGCAAAATATCCTTTTGAAATATATCCTCCGATATGTCTATTATTGACCGATATATTCGCCGATATATCCCGATATTTTATAGATTTGTTTTTTTCAATTTATTTTAATTAGTGTTTATGGTCCAATAGATAATAAAAAAAAATTATTTCATTGTTTAGGTTGTTTTTTCCCTTTGACTTTCTTCCTTGCCCAAGTGCATCATCGACGTCAATTATGCATGGTTTTTGAATTATGAGCTAAAGATTTCTTATCTTCCATTGTTACAGAAAACTTCCTGACATTCTAATTTCTCTTGTTTTATTTCATGCATTATATCGTTATTACTTGTATAACACAAAATGCTTATATTAGTTTAATAAATTTAGAAGTTCAATAAATATTAGATTATTAATATATTAATATATATAAATGAAAAAATGATTAAATTTATAAATAATTACACATAAATAATTAAATATTGAAACCCGATATATGAAATATCCCCGATATATCTCCCGACATAGTAAAACCGACATGAAAAACCTAAACCGACGTGTCCCCGATATCCGATATTTACAACCTTGAGCAAAAGTGTTGGCCCGCGCTGAAATGCAACAAGAATGAAACGCATACCGCCCGGTCGTGGACCTGCCAAACGTGCGGAACCTATGGTCCGGCGATGTCGTCCGCGCAACCGGCACGTATCCGCCCCGCCAAACAGGCCCTTAATGCCAAGGATTGAAGCAATAAAATCCAATTATATGTCCTAACCAATTAACTATAGTGGCAGGCAATCAAATTTTCTCCTATCATATGTCCTAACCAATTAACTATAGTGGCAGGCAATCAAATTTTTTCCTTTTAAGAGAGATCGTGGCTTTCCTGATTAACATATATTCCGTAGTGTCGAGAAGCTTCTGATCTCACGCCTCATCTGCCAAAGCACCAAGTATGAGGCTTTTTTTCATGGACCTTATGCGATCACTACCAGTATAAGAGTTCATTTGTGAAGATGGGACATGGTTCCATCGCAAAACAACCTAAGTACGTTAGTTTGCTTATTTGTAACCAATGTTATAGATATTGGCCGACATATCCAACACGACGGCTGACAAAGATTTTGGGGAGAAAATATCACGGCATCGATATTTTAAGCAAAAATAACATTTTTAAAAATATTGTCCGATATGTCGATTTTACCTGATATATCGGGCGAGATTTCGCGGCCAATTTATCGGGGAGAGTATTAAAACAATTCTTTTCTTTTAAGCGGCAAAGCGATAAAATTTTATTTTGTGATTCATTTCATGCATCTCTCTAAGGCTAGCTACGGCGGCTTTCTCGTCTCGCTCTCATTTGGTGCACTTTATATCATTTATTATCGTAGATGGCTATTTTTTGTGTAATTTATAAACAAACTGAATCTGAGATGGTTGATCTCAGGAAGAAATACATCTTGGATACTGAATATTACCTTTGCCAATTAGATGAAGTGTGCGTCACAAGGCTAGAATGGTAGGTTTCGCAAGAGCCCGTGTGATTTCTTTCCGTTTTTGAACTTGTTCGTTGAGGATTCTTCTATGTGCAGCCACTTTGGAGGTACAGCTAAACAAACTGGTCCAACCAACAAATGTTGAGGAACTCCTATGAGTTCCTCCCTGTTATAGAATATAGGGAAAAGTAATGTAAAGACCCAATAAATTGGCTCATTTATACTCTTTTTGTTTAGTCTCACATCTTTTGTATAGGATGTTTCCTCTCTCTTCTCTCCTATATATTTGTACTCATACTTGTATTTGTCATATTCATGAAGTATATACAAGATTTGGACCTTTTCACTAAATCGTATAAGAGGCAAACGGTCCGGCCTATTTTTATCTAACCGCCCAGTCCTCTTGTTACCGCGCGGCTTGTTTGTCTGCTCAACCGGGCGGCTTTGCGGCTTCCTTCCTTTCAAACCGCTTCCCTATCTCCCGTGGATCCACCTCCTCTCTCTTTTATATAGCTTTACCTCTCTAACACGTGGTCCCCACCCCCGTGCAGTTAGTGTTCTCTTAACCGTCACGGCATGTTCTCTACCCGCTGCTCTCTCCCCTAATCGCTGCGAACTATTCTACTCACGGCGGTCTTGCCTTACCGCTGCAATCTTCTCTTGAAGCAGCGGTCTCTCTCTTCTCCGCTGCGATCTGCTTCTTGTCATTGCGGTCTCTGGTCCAGTTTGCTAACCGGATTCTCTTCTCTGTTCGCCCCGCCGTTCTTCTCGCTGCAATTTCTTTCTAACCGCTCTCCTAGCGGATTGCTCTTCTCGCAGCAGCCTCGTCTTAACCCGTCGTGCCTCTACCCGTTGTGACCGCCCTTCTCCTCTTATCGCTCTTGTTGCACGGAGTTCTTTCTTGCGGTGGGGTCTTCTTGTTCGCTCGGACTTCTTCTACCGGTTTGTTGCGTTTTGCTTCTAACCGCCCTTTGTTGCGGTTTGTTTCTAACCGCCCGGTCTTGTACCTGCTCGTCGGTCTTTGCTCTGGTTGCGGTCTGCTTCGAACCGCACAGTATTGTGCCTGTTCGCCGACCGTTGTTCCCTCTAATCGCTGCAGCTCAATATTCTTGCTGGATTGCTTCTGTTTTTTCTTGGTCGTTGAAGGGTGCCTCCTTACCACCGCGGCTTGTTTCTTTCCACGACGGGTTCTCCTCTTTGCGTTGGTCGTGGCCTTTTTGGCCGCTGGTGCGTTGTCACTGTGACCGGCGCGGTCTCTCTTAGTCGCTTCTTGTGCCCACTTCCTCATTAAGCTTGTCGGCATTCCATTCTTGCACGGCTTGTCTCCGGGCTCTTGTTGTGCGGTCTGTGCCCGTTCCTCTGCAGTATTATTCTAACCGCTGGGCAGGTTGCCATCTCGCTGCTCCTTGGCTCAGTTTACATGGTGTCAGCTTCGATTACCGCCAGTGACGACATTGCGGCTCTGCGTGCTCACCTTCAATAGCTCCAAGTGGTGATCAGTCACACCTCTGGCTCCGTGGCCTCGATCTCCGATGAAAGAATATCTTGCCTCTCCCACGGCTCTCATTGGATTATGGACTCGGGTGTCACACATCATATCTCTCCGCAGAAGCCATCGCAGTACTTAGCTTCTGATTATCCCAAATTTATCACTGTGGCTAATGGTGACATGACACCGATTTCTGGTGTTGCCCATCTGAATCTTACCCCCTCCCTCTCCTTATCATCGGTTTTTCATGTTCCGGGGTCCCCCTTTAATCTTCATTCTGTTAGCCGTCTTACTCAGGACCTTGACTGTTGTGTAACCTTCTTACGTTCTTCTGTTGTTCTGCAGGATCGACGGACGCAGACTATAATTGGTCGGGGGCGGTTGTCCAACGGGCTGTATCTACTTGATATCCCTCCTACTGCTCTCACCACTATCTCCTCAGTTGACTGGCATCGTCGTCTTGGGCATGCTCCGCTCAAGATTCTTAAGAAAGCTCTTCCAGATATTCCTCTTCAGGAGTTTTTCTGTGAATCTTGTATCTTTGGCAAACAACATCGTGTTTCTTTTACCTCTCCCGGTATTAGGAGCGATGCTCCTTTTTCATTAGTCCATTCTGATATTTGGGGACCATATAAGATCCCTAGTGTTTTTGGTTATCGATACTTTGTAACCTTTATTGATGATTACTCGCGGGTTACCTGGTTATACTTCCTTCGTGATCGTACCAACCTCACATCAATCTTCTGCTCTTTTCTTACCGAGACTCGCACACAGTTTTTCACATGTGTTAAAATTATCTGCACTGATAACGCTCGTGAGTATACCGGTCGAACCTTCTCCAATCTGTGTGCCGAGTTTGGTATTATCCACCAGACTTCGTGTACGTATACCCCTCAACAAAATGGTCTCGCAGAACGGAAAAATCCCGACCTTCTTGATGTTGCTCGCTCTCTTATGCTTCAAATGCAGGTTCCCCATCAGTATTAGAAATTTGCGGTCTCCACAGCATGTCATCTTATCAACCGCATGCCCTCGTCTATCCTCCACTTTGTGGCCCCCATGATTCTCCTGTACACATCCAAGGATCTCTTCTCTCTCACACCTCGTGTGTTTGGATATACATGTTATGTCCATACTCTTGGCCCTTCAAAGGACAAGCTTGCTCCTCGTGCTACCAAGGCTATATTTGTTGGATATTCTCACACTCAGAAAGGGTATGTCTGTTATTATCCTGTCACTGATAAGGTGGTTGTCTCTGCTGATGTCTCTTTTCATGAGGACCAACCCTATCACACCGTTCCTGGTAATCCTCTTCTTCTTCCCTCCCCTCTACCACGGCCCACTGTTCCAGTTACGTCTTCACTTCCACCTCTTCTTCCCACACCCACTCCAGTTCCAGTTACACCTCCTCTTCCACCTCTTCTTCCCACACCTACTCTGATTCCACCGCTAGCCCCCCCACCCCCTAAACGACCCATCAATCAGGTCTACACTCGTCGTACTCCTCATTCTAATGCCCTACAGCAGCTTCCCTCAACCGGTGTGGTCTCGCGGCCTGCTGATTCGACATCAACCTCTACGGCTCATCCCTTTTGCCAATTATGTTTCTTTACATAGCCTCTCTCCGCCTCTTCTTACACTTGCTCTCTCTCTATCCTCTATTTTTATACCTAACTCTGTGCAGGAAGCCCTCCAGCATCAGGGGTGGCGTGCTGCCATGGATGAGGAAATGACTGCTTTATGGGGCAATCAGACTTGGGATCTTGTCTCTCTCCCTCTCGTCCAGAGCCGTGTTAGTTGCAAGTGGATCTTTACAATCAAGCACACGGCGGATGGCAAAATTGATTGCTTGAAAGCTAGACTGGTGGCACGGGGATTCACTCAACAATACGGTCTTGATTATGATGAGACTTTCTCCCATGTCGCCAAGTTAAACTCGATTTGGGTTCTTCTCTACTTAGTTGCTCATCATCAGTGGCCTCTACATCAGCTGGATATCAGAAATGTCTTCCTGAATGGTGATCTTACTGAAACTGTTTACATGCATCAACCGCCCGGGTTTAAGACTACGGGAGAGTCTCGTGTTTGTTTGCTTCAGAAATCTATCTATGGTCTCAAACAGTCTCCTCGGGCGTGGTTTCTCATCTTCAAGCAATCGAACGCATACTCAGGTATCTGAAGACTGCTCCTGGACAGGGACTCGTGTATACGCCATCCTCGTCTCTTTCTCTTGTTGCATATTCTGATGCGGATTATGCGGGTTCTCTTGACGATCGACGGTCCACTACTGGCTTCTGTACTTACTTTGGAGGAAATCCCATCACCTGGCGTAGCAAGAAGCAATCTTTGGTTGCTCGCTCATCCGCTGAGGCTGAATACCGTGTGATGGCGTCCGTTGTATCAGAACTCACATGGCTCGAGAGTCTCCTTGGGGATCTCGGATTTGAATTATCATCACCATCAATTTTGTTTTGTCACAGCCAGGCTGCAATCCACATTGCAAAGAATCTTGTGTTCCATGAGCGGACCAAACACATTGAAGTCGACTGCCACTTTGTTCGAGAAAAGGTTCAATTGAATAAGTTGAAGCTAGAGCATGTTCCTGCCTCTAATCAAGTTGTTGACATCCTCACCAAGACATTATCACGTAGATTGTACCATCAATTCTTGTCCAAACTTGGTACCTACGACTTGTACGCTCCAGCTTGCGGGGGAGTGTTAGAGAATATAGGAAAAAATAATGTAAAGGTCCAATAAGTTGATTCATTTATAGTCTTTTTGTTTAGTCCCACATCTTTTGTATAGGATGTTTCCTCTCTCTTCTCTCCTATATATTTGTACTCATACTTGTATTTGTCGGATTCATGAAGTATATACAAGTTTTGGACCTTTTCTCTACACTCCGCATGCAGTAACAAAGCCTCTAATGAGAGGTATTCGATGGGAAAGCGTATCCCTGGCAGTCGTGGCGCAAGTTTACCTTTACCGTGTTAAAGGCCAAGTTGAAAGCCCAAAAAGGGCTCCATTATACATTTTTTCTCTTCATTGTATTTAGTCTCACATCTCCTATTGTAATTTCACTTTCCTCTTTTACTCTATATAAAGAAGGGAGTTCTCATGTAATAAGTTAGATTCGTTGGAATAATAATTATTTATATTTGAAACTCTCAAATGGTATCAAGGCAGAACAAAATCAATTGTTGTTCTCCTCTCGTGCGAATACTCTCGGCTTTGCACAAAACCTTTTCGGTCTAGCATGAACTCCCCTGGCCTCACACAAGATATCTCAATATCTCCACTAACAGATCGAGCTCAGTACCCGTCTACCATTACTTACTAAATGTAATACTTCACCCGGCCAAGACAAATATATTATAAATTCCATCTACACTGTAAGTGATGAAGCCACAATTAAAGCTAAATTAATAATGCAAAATGTTAGAGTTATAGCCTAAACATCAAAACTAAAAAAGCCTAAAAGAAATTACATGGCATATGAATTGGAGCTAGCTGCAGTGGTCTTCGCATTAAAAATATGGAGACACTATTTATATGAGGTTCAATGCAAAATGTTTACTGATCACAAGAGTTTTAAATATATTTCACTCAAAAAGAGAAATGTACGACAAAAGCGCTGGTTAGAACTCATAAAAGACTATGATTTGGATATTAAGTATCATACTGGAAAGGCAAATAATGTAATCGATGTTTTGAGTCAAGAGAAAACATTCACAATGTCTATTATGATCACTCGGCAGAAATTATTACTGGAAAACCTATAGAAGTTGGGAATTTCTATTGTGGCTACTGAAGAAAAAAAATGAGCAATTATATCTGATGCAAATCCAATATCAAATTAAGGAGAAAATTAAGAAAGGGCTAAGTCAAGACCCATTTTTACTGAAATTATTGGAGAAAGTAAGAAAAGGTCAGCCGACATCTTTCTTTGCAGATGGTATGTTAATAGTTAATGGAAGGTTGTGTGTACCATATGTGGATAATTTAAGATCCGAGATATTATACGAAACACATAATACATCATATTCAATTCATCCTGGTCGTACGAATATGTATTAAGATTTAAAACAAGACTTTTGTTGGCCCTGAATGAACAATGATGTAATTAAATATATTGTGAAACGTCATACATGTCAAGTAGTGAAAAATGAACACGAGAAACCTGGAGGATACTTATAGTCATTACAAATTTCGAAGTGGAAATGGGATGGCATGGCAATGGATTTCGTTGTGGGATTGCCTAGAAGCAAAGATGGAAATGAAGGAATGCGGGTGATTATTGATCTTTTAAAAAAGTGGCTCATTTCACTCCTATGAAGAAGGATTACCCTACTGATGAGCTTACTGATTTATATTTAGAAGTAATCATTAAACTTCATGGGATTAAAAAAATAATAGTTTCTGACAGAGCTGGCAAATTCACATCTTCTCTCACCTCAAGAAGCATAGCCAGTTACCACTGAACTTTGTGGTTGTTTGTTCTCCAGCTCCAGTTTGTGGATCTGGAGTTGCGACTATCACCTCTTTTTTCCAGTTGGATGACACTCTATTCGTCTAATATTTCTTGCAATATGTTATCTGTCAATGCACTTTCAAGGTAATTGCAATGTTCTATCTCATTTTCTCCTACTACATGTAATTTTCAGAACCTTCAATCACAGAGGACAATTGTTACTGGGACTGAACGAGGCAGTCTCTACTACCACGACGATCTTTTGATTTTCTTTGCATCTTCCATCTCTACCAGTCTGCACTAATGGCATGATCATCTTAGTCATCCTCTGTTATATCTCCTCCACCAGGCCCTGTCATCTTTCAAGACAGACTCTATTTTAGAATGTAAGGCTTGCCTTATGGCAAGCATTATCGTACTAATATCCATGCTAAATTTTGTAAAGTTCAGTTCGCCTTTTTTACCTTGTCCATTCGGACATCTAAGGTCCAAGTCCCACCAAGTTTATTGATTGAGAAAGTTTGTACTTTGTAATATTTATTGATAATTTTTCTAAATATACTTACGTATATCTTTTGAAGGAACGCTCTGAATTTTCTTTGTTTTCTCGACATTTTATAATGAAATTGAAACTCAATTTAGTTTACCTCTAAAAATTATTTAGATTGATTATGCGAAGGAATACGAGAGTCAACAGCTCTCACTTTTCCTGCACTGACAATGGTATTATTCATCAGACCAGTTGTGTGTATACAACCTTACAAAATGAAGTGCCAGAAAGGAAAAATTATCATATCCTCAATGTTGCTCAGACACTCATGCCAGATGAATGTTCATCGCTCCTACTGGGATCATGGGTTCTTGTTATTTCACTAATTATCTACCTTCTTCTACTCTTCAGTGTAAGACACTCTTTTCTCTTTTATATCCAAATGATAAACCATTTTCCCTCACCCCGCATGTGTTTAGTTATATTGTTTTTGTCCACACACTGCATCCGGTCGCGATAAACTCTCTGCTCGTGCCATGAAATGTATCTCCATGAAGAACTCTCCAACTTAAAATGTATACCTTAGTTTTTTCCCTATTTCCAAACTTCGATATCTCTGATGGAATCATCTTTTTTGAGTCCACCCCTTACATTTCCACCAATAGAGCAACTCTTACACTCGAGATCCCTCGTCATATCTCACATGTCACCTTCCCCCACCTTTATTTTACTGATCTCTCTCATACATGCTCATTCACCGGATATCCCACAACAGACACCACCTCATGAACATTGTTATGCCCCCACACCCGCTTGGGTTCTCGGGACATAAGTACTCACGACGGATCAAGGAGCGCGCTCAAGACAACGGGGCTGAACCATCCGGTTCAGCCCCCACACAATAAACCGGCCGGGATAGGGGCTGAACCACTCCGGTTCAGCCCCACTTGAGGGGGCCGGCCGGCCCCCTCTTTCCCCGGGTATTTATAGCCCGGGGATGCTTGGGATGATCATTCATGAACTATCAGGTATTCTCCTCCTCTACTCTCAAACCCTAACCCTAGTCTCTTCTTCTTCCCCTCTAGTTTCTCCTTTTTCCTCTCTACTTCTTGCTAGATCGTATCATTTGGTATCAGAGCGACTTTCCTGCGACCATGGTGACTCGCTCGGAGGCGGAAGCGTCACGATTGGCAACCCTAGAGGAGAACTACGTAGGGTTGGCGGATTCGGTGACGGCAATGGAAGCTCGCTTGAACACGTCCACAAAGAGCATGGAAGAACGCATGGATGGACGCATGGAGGAGATCAAGGCGCTGGTGATGCAGTCGTTGAAGGGAAAAGCAGTTCCGGGCAGCGATTCGGAGGCGGAAGCGTCGCAAAATGGCCAACCGGCAACCAATGGAGGGGCAGCCGGCTCCGGAAACCTGTTCCAGGGCGGGATCGGGATCGATCCGAGCCGCACGGAGCCCGCGGGCATCGGATCGGCCCCCGCCTGGACCGGAGCGCCGCCCAGCCAGGCGGGCTGGACAGGGGCGTCGGGGGGCGCTGACTACAGCCGCCCAGGGGGCAGCTATCTCCCCCGACACCCGCCGACCTGGGCCGCCCAGCATCTGCCGCATCCGGGCGTGCCGGCTGGAAGCGGACCAGGCGGTCCTTCCGCCGCCCAGGAGAGGGCCGCGGCAGAGCCCTGGCGGACCCGCGAGGCTCCAGCAGTGCCCTTGCGACCACCGGGGGCTGTCAACGCCAATTTCGGAGGAATAATGGGCCTCCTACCGACGCCACAGCACGTGGGAGGGCCGATGAGGTTCGGCAACGGCGAAACATGGCACGAACAGCCTCCCCGACAAGGATTTCAAGGCGGAGGACAGCAATGGGGCGGCGGCCAAGGGGGAGCGAACTTCCATGACCATTACGGCCGACCACCACAGGGACCGGAGTTTAACGGGAGACACGGCGACATGCATCAACGACCCTACATGCCTCCGAAGAGAACTCGCATGAATTTCCCTAAATTCCGCGGCGGGGATGCGTTGGAGTGGGTGCAAAAGGCTGAACTGTTTTTCACTTATCAGGAGATTCCAGATGACCAGTGGGTGCAGTTGGCGTCCTTCCATCTGGAAGACGACGCATACCAGTGGGCTCAGTGGTTCATACGGGCCTACGGATACGCAACATGGGCCAACTTTGTGGAAGGGTTCGTGGCACGTTTTGGGCCGTTGGAATACGAGGATGTGGAGGCCACGCTACAGAAGCTTCGCCAGAAGGGTACTGTGATGGAGTACCGAGCGGACTTTGAGAAGCTAGCAAACCGGGTCAATTGGGAGGAGAAGACGCTCCTCAGTTGCTTCATATCCGGCCTGCGGGATCATTTGAGGGATGAGGTCCATGCGTACATGCCGCGCAGTCTTAGTCATGCCATCAGTCTGGCGCGCATACAGGAGGAGCGCTTCAACCGACAGAAGAATCGGACTCCACCAAGAGCCCCACCCATCCCAGCGGCAGGTAGAAGGGAGCAGGCACCGGCGGCTCGACCGACAGTGACGCGACTCACCTGGCCTGAGCTACAGGCCAGAAAGGAAAAGGGATTGTGCTTCAACTGCGATGAGAAATACGCCCCGGGGCATCGCTGCCAAAAGGTGCAAGTCTTCATGCTGCGCGAGGAGGATGAGGAGGAGGACACCCCGGGCATCGAGGACGAGGAGGAGTTGGACTTGGAGGAGTTTGGAGTCTCGATTCAGGCCATGGAGGGGTGTATGGCCCCCCTCACTATGCGGATCAAGGGCAGGATTGGCAAACAAAGGGTAACCATCCTCATTGATAGTGGGAGCACCCACAATTTCATCAACCCGGAGGTGTGAGGGCAGGGCACCCAGTAGACAAGAATGCGGCTTTCCAGGTCATGGTCGCGGATGGTAGCAAGCTGCGGTGCGAAGGGGCACTGAAGGGAGTGGAGATACATCTTACGGGATATGTGTGTAGCACCGATGTCTACCTCCTGCCGATTAAGGGGTCCGATATGGTCCTTGGGGTACAGTGGCTCCGCCAACTACGGCGGGTGACTACGGACTGGGACAGCATGACACTGGAGTTCACGCAGCAGGGGACCGATTACTGCTTACACGGTATACGATCCTCCCCCCTCAAGGAGATCTCACTACGAAGTCTGCTGAGACTGGAGGAGCAGGGGAGTATGATGGCCATGATACTCGGGGTGACGGCTGAGGGACCCGAAACACAGGTGGAGTCGGACCAGTTGCAGCTTCTTTTAGCACAGTTCGAGGATGTCTTCCAGGAGCCACACACTCTTCCTCCGTCGCGCTTCCGGGATCACCAGATACAGCTGAAGACGGGGGTGGACCCTACCAATATCCGCCCCTACCGCTACCCGCACGTTCAGAAGGCAGAGATCGAACGCAGCGTACGGGAGATGCTGGCAACGGGCATCATTCGGCCCAGCACCAGCGCGTTCTCTTCTCCGATCATATTGGTCAAGAAAAAGGACGGTTCCTGGCGATTCTGCGTCGACTACCGGGGGCTGAATAGCTCCACCATCAAGGACAAGTTTCCCATTCCCATGATTGAAGAGCTGCTGGATGAGTTGCACGGCGCAAGTCTGTTCACCAAACTGGACCTTCGGTCCGGTTACCATCAAATTCGCATGAAGGAAGAGGATGTCCATAAAACGGCGTTCCGCACCCACGACGGGCACTATGAGTTCTTGGTGATGCCGTTCGGGTTGGCCAACGCCCCCTCCACCTTCCAGGCTGTGATGAACGAGATCTTCCGACCACTTCTGCGCCGGTATGTCCTGGTATTTTTTGATGATATACTAATCTATAGCAGGACTTGGGACGACCATTTGGAGCACGTGCGACATGTCCTCGCCACACTGCGGGAGCACCGCCTATACGCCAAACGGTCCAAGTGCTCGTTCGGGCAGAGCGAGGTCGAGTACCTGGGGCACCTAGTGTCCGCCCGTGGGGTCCAGGCCGACCCACAGAAGATTGCTAGTATGGTGTCTTGGCCCCAGCCCACGACAGTGCGAGCCTTGCGTGGCTTCCCCGGCTTGACGGGATACTACCGCCGTTTTGTGAAGGACTACGGCAAGATCGCTCGACCTCTTACCCAACTGTTACAGAAGGATGCCTTCCAGTGGAGCACCGAAGCAGATGAGGCCTTCCGGGCCTTGAAACAGGCCATGACTACTACACCGGTGTTAGCACTGCCGAATTTCGCTAAAGAGTTCGTGGTTGAGACTGACGCGTCTGGCGTCGGCCTCGGGGCAGTTCTGATGCAGGAGGGTCGGCCGCTCGCATACTTCAGCAAGGCCTTGGCCCCTCGGACGTTGGGACTTTCGACGTACGAGAAAGAGATGTTGGCCATTATCCATGCAGTCGAAATGTGGCGGCCCTATCTTTTGGGGCAGCACTTCCAGGTCCGTACCGACCATCAGAGTCTGAAGCACTTCCTCGAGCAGCGTTTAGCGTCCCCATTGCAGCAGAAGTGGTTAACCAAGCTGATGGGGTATGACTACGAGATTGTGTACCGACGGGGCCGAGATAATGTGGTTGCGGACGCCCTCTCCCGCCTACCTGAGAGCTCTCTCTCTCTCGTGTCGGGACCGGTCGTCACCACCTTGGACGAGATACAGGCAGAGGTACTCCAGGACCCCGAGTTATGCAACATTGTTGAGGCGCTACAGCAGGGTAAGGAGACGGAGCCGGGCTATCATCTTCAGGGCCAGCGGCTTTACTTTCAGGGCAGAGTGGTCATTCCATCCGCGTCGCCGTGGCGGACAACGATGATGCAGGAGTTTCATGCCTCTCCCACCGGCGGCCACGGGGGAATCCTGCGGACTCTTCAACGGCTCAGGGCCAATGTTTTCTGGAAGGGAATGCGGCGAGATGTGCAGCAATTTGTGCAGGAGTGTGAGGTTTGCCAGCGCCAGAAGTACGAGACCACATCACCAGCCGGGCTCCTCACTCCGCTAGAGATTCCGCACCAGGTTTGGGACACCATCTCCATGGACTTCATTGACGGACTGCCCAAGTCCCACGGCAAGACCGTCATTCTGGTGGTGGTAGACAAGCTCTCCAAATATGGTCACTTCCTGCCTTTGAGCCATCCGTACACCGGGGAGACAGTTGCAGAGTTATTTGCGCGGGAGATTGTGCACCTCCATGGACTTCCGCGCTCCATCATTTCCGACAGAGATCCGGTTTTTATCAGCAGTTTTTGGAAGGAACTCTTTCGGCTACAGGGTACCACGCTACGCATGAGCACCGCCCATCATCCTCAGACAGACGGACAGACGGAGGTCCTCAACAGGGGGGTGGAGACTTACTTGCGGTGTTTTGTGATGGATGAGCCGCGCACGTGGACCCGTTGGTTGCATTGGGCGGAGTACTGCTACAACACGTCTTTCCACACGGCTAGCAAGCTCACCCCATTCGAGGTGGTGTACGGCCGTCCTCCCCCTACTTTGAGTTCTTATGAACCCGCCAGCACCGCTCTTCCAGCCGTGGAACGGACACTTCAGGACCGGGATCGCACCTTAGCCGTACTTCGGGACAATCTGCGGGTCGCTCAGGACCGCATGAAGGCGCAGGCGGACAAACACCGCACTGAACGGGAATTCGCAGTGGGCGATGAGGTTTTCCTCAAGCTCCAACCTTACCGCCAGCTGTCTGTCTCTCGGAGGGTCAATCAGAAACTCGCCCCTCGTTACTACGGGCCATTTCGCATCCTACGCCGGGTGGGCCCTGTCGCATATACCTTGGATCTTCCGGCGGGGTCTCGCATCCACCCGACATTCCATGTCTCTGTTTTAAAGAAAAAGCTCGGGGCTTCCGTTCAGGCCAGCCCTTTCCTACCCGAGGCAACCAGCACGGGTGAGTTGCGGCCATCCCCCGAAACTATTTTGCTCACCAAGTGGAAGAAGTCGGGCACGGAATACCGACCAGCAGTGCTTGTCAAATGGCAACAGATGGATGCAGCTCACAACTCCTGGGTTGACTTGCTAGAGTTCCGAGAGCGGTTTCCAGACTTCCACCTTGAGGACAAGCTGGTGCTTGATGGGGAGGGGAATGTTATGCCCCCACACCCGCTTGGGTTCTCGGGACATAAGTACTCACGACGGATCAAGGAGCGCGCTCAAGACAACGGGGCTGAACCATCCGGTTCAGCCCCCACACAATAAACCGGCCGGGATAGGGGCTGAACCACTCCGGTTCAGCCCCACTTGAGGGGGCCGGCCGGCCCCCTCTTTCCCCGGGTATTTATAGCCCGGGGATGCTTGGGATGATCATTCATGAACTATCAGGTATTCTCCTCCTCTACTCTCAAACCCTAACCCTAGTCTCTTCTTCTTCCCCTCTAGTTTCTCCTTTTTCCTCTCTACTTCTTGCTAGATCGTATCAAACATATACCTTCTCTTTCACCATTTCCCTATCATTATAATCATCACTATGCTTCCCTGTCTCAGCTCGATCCTTCCACTCTAGAGACCCCACCTCACAAGCCAGCACTCTCCTCTTTGGAAGGTTCTATTACATCGGCAAACTCGGACCAACATGTTATCATTGCTCTGCAGAAAGCGTAGGGGGAGTATATAACATCACTAATGTAGTGGCATATGTCAATCTCAATCCTTCATGCAGCAAGTTTGCATGGGCACTCTCTACCACCATTATTCCTGCTACACATCATAAATCTTGTCGTATATCTTGCTGGAAAGCAATTATGGATAAGGAAATCTTTGGCTTAACATCACGGGGTACCTAGACTCTTCTACCTACAACATTTGGAAGTGATATTATTGGTTGTGGATCTTTGTCATCATGTTTCTTCCAAACAGTACTCAGGACTAATGCAAGGTTCGTCTAGTTGTCAAGGGGTTCACAAGATATATGATGTTGATTTCTTTAACAATTCTTTGGTTGCTCGTATCAGTACTATTCGGGCCCTCTTCGTCATTGCTATCTATCGGAATTGGCAAATGTCTCAACATGATGTCAAAAATGTCTTCTTCTATAGTGATTTACACGAAGAAATCAAAATGGAGCAACCTCCTAATTATGTTACTTGGGAGGGGTGTTAGGTGTGTAAGCCTCGAAAAGCCGTTTATGATCTAAACAAAGATCTCAAGTATGGTTTGACAAATTCGGCTAGGCCATCTCAAGCACTGGATTCTCCAGAAGTAATGTCGTTCAATCTCTCTTTATACGGAAGACCGATCAAGGACTGCTTATTCTGGTTGTATATGTGGATAACATTCTTTTTACAGGAGATGACTCCTCTAGAATAGGGAAAATAATGAAACATCTTCAAAAATAATTTGTTATAAAAGATATGGGTCCACCAAAATACTTTTTGGTAATTGAAATTAAGAGATGTAATAACTCCATAATTTTCTCTCAATGTATGTATGACATATATCTACTCAACAAAATTGGCTTTTTTAACATGAAACCTGCTCCCAATTCTCTATCTATGGGCGTGAAAAATTTTAGGATGAGACAGCACTCTTCTACAAGACGTTACTTGGTACAAGTGTCTGCGAGTAAACACAATATTTAAAATCCATCAAAGTGTCTCGAGGAAAAGGATTGTTGTTTCAAAGAAACAATCATATATACATCGAAGTATACAATCATGTGAATTAAAGTATACAATCATGTATACACTTCTGGATTCTATACGTATGTCGGAGGAAATCCCAGTCACTCGGAAAAGAAAGAAACAAGCAACAGTATTCAGGTAAAGTGTAGAATTTGAATACAGAAGTATAACTCGGACTACTTGTGAATTAAAGTGGTTGAGAACCCTACTAAAAGACTTGAAAGAAAACAATTATCTTCTACCAATGTTTTGTGATAACAAAGTTGCTATTTACATATCTAAAAATCAAGTGTTCCATGAAAGGACAATGTTGAATGTCACTTAACTTGAGAGGAAGTTATTAAAAAACAAATATGCATTCATTTTGTTTCTTCAGATGAAGAGTTGGTTGGCATATTCACCAAATCAATTTCATCTTCTTTTTCGGATATTTGTACCAAACTGGGAATGATCTCTCTCTATATATATATATATATTTATATACTTCATCTTGAGGGGGAGTGTTAAATCCAAAGAATGAAAGCCCATTAAGGGACTCATTGTACATTTTCTTTCTTGTATTTGGTTTCACATCTCATATTGTAATTTTTTCCTCTTCCTCTACTCTATATAAAAAGGGGAGCACTCATATAATAAGTAAGATTTTTTTGAAAAATAATTATTTATATTACAAACACTCACACTGTTTCCTTTTGATGCATCGATGTCAGTAAAAATTCACTTCATATAAGCTCGCAGCGATCAACGAAGATCTCACAACGAGCAACGAGAATGTGGCGATAATGCTCGGATCTCTTGGGAGAACTCTCTGACCTCTCTTTTTGTTACTTGTCATTTATTTTCTGCAAAACCTTGACAAAGATTTTGATGTTGTGAATGCTACCATTAAAACACAGAGATTAGAGATCGTACAGTTGCTGCGGAAGAAAACTTCTCGCCCAAATCCCTCAAATGCTCCCACTGTTGTCGTGGCTGAGACTTTAGAATTCATTTTGGTTGTCGAAAAGGGTCGGAAGAGAAGCAGGGAAATCTACTCGGATGCGGATGAAGTAGCGAGGTTGGTTAAAAAAGAAAATGCGCAACTCCACTTATCACGACATCTATCAGAAATTCATATTACCAAAACTGGAGGCCTCTAGGAGGTCCTCAGGTAAGAGTTCATCCTTTGAATCTTTGAGTTCTTCAGGAAAAAAAATTATTTTCTTGTTTTATTCTTTTTGGTTGATCTCGAAGATCTTTTTTGTAACTATGTGGATCTCTCACGGTATGGAAGAGAAATCTAGAAGTTAATAACACTCAAGCTTTTATCCCACTATAGTGGGGTCGGCTATATGGATCTTTTGTCACTATTGTGCACAATCTTTAGTCATAATCTCACTAATGCTCAAGTACATCATGTCTTTCCATATACTTTCATTCCAAATATTTATTTGTCTATCCCCTCACCCGTTAAACAAGCCTACTAACTAAACTCTCACAATGTCTAACAGGTGCCTCTAATGGTCTCTTTTGTACGTGTCCAAACCATCTTAGTCGAGCTTCTCGCATCTTCACTGTAGTTGGTGTGACTCTTGTCTTATCTCTGATACATTCATTCATTTTATTCAGTCTTGTGTGTCCACATATCCACCCAAGCATTCTCATTTTCGCAACTCCCATTTTTTGATCATGTACACACAATTCACTGCCCAACACTCAGAACCATAGAGCATCGCTGGTCTAATTGTAGTACGGTAAAACTTGCCCATAAGTTTTAATGGTACTTTACGATCACATAAGATCCCTGACGCGCCTCTCCACTTCAACCAACCTCCTTGGATTTTATATATCGCATCTTCATCAACACCTCAATCGTTTTGAACTATCGATCCAAGATATTTAAAACACTCATTGCAGGAAATATCTTGTTCACCCCACTTAATAACGAAGCCATTCGTCCTTCTTACACTACTAAATTTAAGCTCCATATACTCTGTCTTTGTTCTGCTCAACCTAAAACCCTTTTTTTCTAAAGTGTCTCGCCAAGATTCAAGTTTTGCGTTTACACCCTCGCACGTCTCATCGACCAAAAAGATAACATCAGCAAACAATAAACACCAAGGTATTGTTTATTGGATTTTTCCATTGAGATCATCTAAGATAAGGGTAAAGAGATAAGTGCTTAAAGCTGAACCTTAAAGTAAGCCAATAATGATAGGGAATTCATGTGTTAATCCTCCATAAATCCTCACCCTCGTCATTGAATTTGTATACATACCTTTGATTATGTCAATGTAAGATACATTTACACCTTTCTTTTCTAAGACTCTCCATAAGATCTATCTTAGAACCCTATCAGAAGTCTTGTGAAGATCGATAAACATCATATGCAAATCTTGTTTTCTTTCTCGATAGTTGTCAATGATTCTCCTCAAGAGATGTATAGCTTCCATGGTTGACCGCCCTGGCATGAATCCAAATTGATTTTTTGAGATACTATTCTCTCGTCTTACTCTTCTTTCTATTACTCGTTCTCATAGTTTCAGAGTGTGACTCATTAATTTAATTTCTCTATAATTAACACAATTTTGTATCTCTTTAGATTTTATACAAAAGTACCAAGATACTTTCTATTCATTGGTCTGGCATCCTCTTTAACTTCGGTATCTTATTGAAAAAACAAGTAAGTCACAAATTTCTTCATTCTTTAAAAATATTTTAACAAATATTAAAAAAATCTATTTAAAAAATGCAAATCTAATAAAAAATCAAAGTATATTTATCTTATAAAAAACATCATGTGAGTCCATTGTTGATGTGTGATAGAGCTAAATCTTATCTTCTGATCAAGCGCACCACTTTTACAATAGCGAACCATTCTAGCGATAATAGTTAAGGTGGATCTTATAGCTAAAAGATCTGAGAGAAGTGATAGATATTGACGAGAGCAAGAAAACGCATAATACTAGAGATCGACCAAGATTGAAAAAATGCTAGCGAGAGTAGTCAAGATGGTACTTATAACCAACAATTGCAAGCCAAGGGGATGCAATAGGTATCGGCGGGAGTGAGTTCTCGAGAGCTCGTATAATGCATGATGAGAGATCATTTAGAGCTCTCACGTGTTATGTGTGAGTTCACTAAAAAGGACTCGCGAGAGATATATGTAATAAAATGTGTACTGCTCAAAAAAAACAAATATAGGTGATGGAAAGCCCTTTTGCCATGAAACATACAATATTTTTTGGCAACAACACAAGCTTCACAAACAAGATTTCTAAAACACAGAAGAAAAAATAGGAAATAAACGTTGCATGGTAGCAAAGAGGGATGGTCAAGCTGGCAATGCAAGGTAAGCAAGTTGGATGTCACTGGAGTATGGAGAGCTTGCGGAGATAAAGACCCAAAAAAGGAGTCAAACATGTACATGTCATCGTGCATACTACAAGATCCAATCACCTTCCTCATCTTCAGATTCTGAAAAACACAATGAGAAGAAAAGAAGGTAACAGGGTGTAACAACCCATAAAATACGAAAAAAAAAACTAAAATAAAAATAATAAGGTTTTTTAACAAAAAAACCCTAATTCTCTGTATTACCTAACCAAGCCAACCAGCCCCCCTCTTATTTTTCCAGCAAGCCGTGCCCCCTGTCTCCCGCATTCTGCCTCCAGCAGATTACACCAACTCCCAATTCTGCCGCTCCAGTGTCGTGTCTTCCACCTTCCCCTGCTCCCGCCGGCCTCTCCCCTTCTCTTCCTCAGGCCGTCGACACCTCCTCCTGCACCAGGTTTCGATGGCTTCCCTCCTCCTTCCTCTGGTCGGAGACCCCATCCCCTCCAAGCGCCGACAGCAGCTCTCCCCCCCCCCCATCTTCTATTCAAGGCCAGGAGTTTCTTCTCCTCTCCTTCTTCGATCATCCAAGAACCCCTCTTCTCCCTCCTCTCCTTGGGCCGACAGCCACCCTCTCCTCCTTGGGATCAAATTTCCCTATAATTTTTGCTCGAATACTTCACTCAGATTTTGGGCTCGGATTTGGTTCCTCATGGTAAGATTCTCCTCTTGTTCCCCTTCCTCATATTTCCTTGAATTTTCTTGGGAAGTTTGTGCTCCAATTTATGTATGTACATTGATCCAAGCTTATTTCCCGGCTTATAATAGTCTAACTGTGGTTGTTTGTGATTTCCGGCGCGATTCATCGAAGCTATCAACAGGATTGCTAGGGCCCTCTCCGATTTAGGGTTTTTCCAACCTAAACACTATCAAGTCTTCGTTTCCGCATGATAATCTCTTTTCCCCTCACATTTGAGGGAGGTAATTTTTAAACCCTCTTTGTTTAAATTCCGCATCGTGGAATACATGTGTTAGCTAGTGAATTTTGCTATATCTCTTTCGTTGTTCTTGAGAAGGTCTGAAATAAGGTTTCTGAATTTTGCTTGCGCTGTTCAGCCGCCACCGTCAGATTCAGCATCATTTAAGAGAAGTGGAGAAATCTCTCTCCTGCAAACATTGGCTTAACTTGATTGTGTCTTTCCTTATGTTATGTGAATTTACAATTGAATACCTACATCGTCAAATTGTTAGATTAGGTCTTGATACGCTTAGAAAGATATGAGTTAATGGATAAAAGTGATCTTGATTGGATTCCCACTTAGATGAATTACGTCTCATTTGATGGACAATTGGAAGACAAGTGGTTCTTTTTGAGCATGAGAATTAATTTTTATAGTGATAAATGTTAAGATTTCTTGTTAGTAAATAAATGAATTGTGTTTTATGTAAAATGTTCGAATCATACACATGTTTACTTAGAAGATAATCGTGCCTTGAAATGGATTAATCTAATTGAATACTTGTTATCCTAGAAAATGATGCATAGTAATCATATCACTCGTGAACAATTGAACCTGCAAAAATATAAAGATCACTATCTAGTTTCTATTGTTTCATCGAATCTTGTTTCGTATGTTTGTTTAGTTGCAAGACTTGGATAAATATTGTTTCATGACTTGTTCCCCCTTTTCATGTTGATGAACTCTATTCTTGAATACCTGAATCGTTAAATTAGTAACATGTCCTGATATGCTAGGAATCACTAAATCATGAATCCTTATATTTTTTAATGTCATAAACAATCATTGAAAAGTAGTGTTGAATTGATGTGACGTTTTGACTCGAATTTTTACTTGACTTATAATGTGAACCAATGAATGATCATAGCAAACACAAAGTTTCTGAAAAACCTTGCATTTAAACTTGTACTAGAACCATGTGCATCAAATTAAAACACTTACTCATTTCACTGATTACAGCTTATGTTATTATGTGATTGAATCTGTGTAGAAAAGTCATAAACAATTGGGAAAAACTTTGTATATCCTTCTTGTGTATGTAAATACAAGTATGAGTACATATATATAGGGAGAGAAGAGAGAGGTGTCCCTTTTTCAAGATGTGGGACTATTACATAAAGAGGAAGAAGGCCTATGATGGGTCATTATATGGGCTTTTACATGTTCTTTTTCTAACACTTCCCCGCAAGTTGGAGCGTACAAGTCGTAGGCACCCAGCTTGGACAAGAACTGGTAAAATAGAGTACTCGGTAGGGCCTTAGTGAGAAGATCAGCAACTTGGTCAGTAGCTGGAACATGTTTTAATTTTAGCTTCTTCACTTGAACTTTTTCCTGAAAGAAGTGGCAGTCAACTTCAATGTGTTTCATTCTTTCATGAAAGACAGGATTCTTAGTTATGTGTATAGCAGTTTAACTGTCACAGAGTAAGGTAGTGGGTGAGGAAAGTTTTACTCTTATATCACCTAGGAGACTCTCAAGTCATGTGAGCTCAAATACAACAGACTCCATCGAACGGTACTCAGCTTCTACCGAAGATTGAGCAACCACAGACTGTTTCTTACTGCGCCAGGTAAGAAGGAGACCTCCGAAGTAAGTATAAAATCCGTTGGTGGAACGTCGATCATCCAGGGAACCAGCATAATAAGCATCAGAATACGCAACCAATGTTGGAGTAGACGAGGAAGAAGTTTTGCATACCATCCTTTGACCAGGAGATGTTTTTCAGGTATCTCAAAATACGTTCGACTGACTGTAGATGAGACATCTGAGGAGAATGTATAAACCGGCTGACAATCCCAACAGCAAAGGATATGTCTGGTCTTGTGACTGTTAGATAAATCAATTTTTCAACCAGACGTCGATAGTATTCTGGATTTGGAAGAAGAAGATCTGCGTATGAAGCATGTGCACACTGCTTGTGATTGACATCGATAGGAGAATTAACCGGCTTGCATCCAGAGTAACTAGCATCCTGAAGAAGATCGAGACAGTACTTCCGTTGAGATAGGACAAGGTCATCAGGACGTCTTGCGATCTCAAGGCCAAGGAAGTATTGAAGGTTTCTCGAATCTTTTGTTTGAAAAAATAGAACTAAAGTGATGTTTGACCACTTGTATTCCCTTTGAATCATCTCCTGCGATTTGGATGACATTGACATACACTAAAAGAAGAATCGTTCCTGTTGTTTTATGTCAAGTGAACAGAGAGAAATCTGCCAAGCTCCGAGTAAATCCAACTTCCCGAACAGCCCTGCTGAACTTATCGAATCCTGGAGGCTGTTGCAAGTAGACAGTTTCTTGGAGATCGTCATTTAGAAAATCATTCTTGATATCCAATTGAGGTAAGGGTCATTGGTGATGCACAGCCACGGAGAGGATGACACGAATCGTGTTGAGCTTGGCCACTGGAGAGAACGTTTGATCATAATCGAGGACTTGTTATTGAGCAAAACCGCGAGCGACCAGTCGGGCTTTAAGATGGTCAATTGTTCCATCAAGAGCATGCTTGATGACAAAGACCCATTTACAACCAACAGGAGTCTGTCGTAGAGCAAGAGAAACTAGATCCCGTGTTTGATTAGCCCAGAGGGCCGTCATTTCTTCGTCCATGGCCGCCCATCAGCCCGGATGTTGGAGAGCCTCTTGCACAGAGTTAGGGACAGAAATAAAGGATAATGTAGTGGCAAAGGTTTGGAGCGTCGGGGACAGGTGATGTAAGGGTACATAATTCGCCAATGGATGGGTCGTGGAGGCAGGAGGGTCGACAGGTCGCAGAGTACCAGAGGTTGAAGCCGACTGCAGCGGGGCGTCGGAGCTAGGAGGTCGACGAGTATAGAAACAAAAAAGAGGGGGTTTGTGGAGAACCGGAACTGGGTTGGGGAGGAGTGGTGGTGGAGGAGACGTAACTGGGATAACAGGTATTGGTAATGATGGTGGTGGAAGAGGTGGCGTTGGATCGGAAAAAACGGTCGATCTTCCTGAAAGGTAACATCCGCCGAGACAGTTATCTTGCGAGTAGTGGGAGAGTAGCAAACATACCATTTTTTAGTACGGGAATAACTAATGAATATATGTTTGGCTGCCCGAGGATCGAACTTGTCAGTGGAGGGGTCTAGTAAATGAACATGACAAGTACAACCAAATATTCGAGGTGTGAGAGGAAATAGAGGTGTGGAAGGGAAGAGGAGACTGAACGGGGTGGCGTTATTGAGGATGGAGAAGGGAAGACGATTAATGAGATAAAATGTCATCGAAACCGCAAAGTGTCAATAAGCCTTAGAAACGTGCATTTGACGCATGAGGGAGCGAGGAACATCAAGAAGATGTCTATTTTTGGGCTCAGCCACACCGTTTTGTTGAGTATATGCACACGAAGTCTGATGAATAATCCAAAGTCAGAGCAGAGATTATCGAACTCATGACTGGTGTATTCTTGAGCAATATCCGTCTGAAGTGTTTGATTTTGTCGGAAGTGTTTTGATTCTTGAGCATTATGCTGTCGTAACCGCTTGACTGGTGAAAATAAGTCCGCCCAAACGGAGCTTTAATCAATAAAAAATTATTGAGTTCTTACATTATTTTTTTCTTAATTTTGAAGAAAAAAATTTACAAAAAAATCTCACTCAGGCGCGTCTTTTATATTCTAAATGTGCAAATAAGGCGCACGGAGGCGCAAATCTCTGAGCCTGGAACCTTAGAAGCGCCTTTAATAACATAGGATAGAGCAATCCAAATCGGTAATGAACCAACTAACAGAAAGTAAATTAAACGGAGAACCGGGGACATGCAGAGCCGGGTGAAGAGAAATAGAGGAATTGAGAGATATATCAGCAGAGCCGGAGGCAGTAGCGGTGTTGTCATTGGTTACGGTGATAAACTTTGGATGCGGAGAATCCAAGTAGTGGGGTGGCTTCAAGGAGGTGATATGGTGAGTAGCACCTGAATCTACTATTTAGCGCGGACTAGTGGAGAGACAAGTGATACCTTCATGAGAGACGGAGGCAACGGAGGTAGATGAGTTGTGGAGAGACCCTTGAAGTTGTTAAAGTTGGAGGCGGACTTCATCAAGATCAGCACGAGTGGCAGAAGGGTTGTGGGCAGAAACAAAAGCAGTTAGACGAAGAGGAAGACCATGTTTGCGATAGCAGATCGCCACAAGGTGTTCATCCTTCCCACAGAAAAAACACTTAGGCCTTGGTCGACCACCTCAACCCCTCCCCCGAAAGTCTATATGCCCCACACAGGTAGGAGGAGAGGGAGTAATGGTGCAGAAGATTTTTGGAGAAGAGCCAGTGAAGGAAGGTCGATAACATCGGGAGGCGATGAAACCTTTAACAGCATGGAGCACACATCAGAAAATGAGGGAATAGTAGCAAATGAGAGGGTCTGAGCCCGAATACTATGAAGATGAGGCGAAACAAGAGACATCATCATGGAAATACCAACAACTTCCTTTTGAGCGCACTGGGCAGCTAAATCCGTAGTCGGGTGCTGATGTTGAATCCAGGCCTCGATCAGCATCTTGGACCGAGCAGCAAAGGAGGTTAAGTCAGCAGCACTACCTGAGTCAAGGGAGTGAAGATCAGTGATAATGTCGTAAAGGTGTTGAAGACTATCCTTGCCGGAGTACAGGGAATGGAGCTCATCCCACATCACCTTGGCCATCTCGTGATACATGTTCATGCGCTAAGGTTCGCCATCAAGGGAGTTGAGAAGCCAAGTCTGAACACGACGATCGTCACGCATCCAGTCATCAGTAAGTGCAGAAGGAGTATCCTTAGTTAAATGATGTCGAAGTCCCTTTAACTGAAGTACCCGGCGGACAGAATGCACCCACTCAACAAAATTCTTCCTCCCAGTAAGAGAGATGGTGGTGATTCTCAACTCGCCATGAAATTCAGGAGTAAGGACCAAGCGGGTTGGAGGAAGAGAATCAGTAGAGGAATCAATGACCACACGACCAGACGGTTAGGCGAAGAGGCTATCCGGAAAGGCGGGAAAGCGGCTAAGATTAAGCGGCAAATTAGGCACAGCAGACAATGCGGCAAGAACAGGGACAGACCGCCGCGGACAGGGACAGAGGCAGCAGCAACAAATCTGGCGGACTGGTAATACACAGGCTACAAGAGCTGGCGGATAGAAAGAGAGAGCATGGCAACCAAGAGCGGTTAACTTGGTCCAGCGAGCAGGAGACAATACCGCAGCGGAGCGGATAAGACGGCGTTGCGGCTTGAATCAGGCTAACCAGCAAGGCCAATGCGGACTGAGGAGCAGCGGACTGAGAAGAGGCCGCGGCGGACTGAGAGAAAGCAAGAGCCCAGCTGGGGCAGCTGCGAACTGATAAGAGGTCATGGCGGACTGAGAAGACCGCGGCTAAGAAAATAGCACAAAGTGAGGCCAGCTGCAAAGCCGGAGCAAGCAGTCAGCACGGAGTGTGGCTAAACGGCAAGCATTGAGTGCGGACTGAGAAGAGGCCGCGGATAGGAGCAGAGGGCTGTGGTTAAGACGTAGAAGCCAACAAGCAGAGCAAAGAGAGGACTTTGAGCGAACACAGAGAACAGACTGCAGGTCGCGGCGAACACAATCCAGCGGCAAGAGCAGACCGCAGCGAACACAATCCAGCGGTAAGAGCAGGCCGCAGCGAGAACACAATCCAGTGGCAAGAGCAGGCCGCAGCGAACTAAGAAGAAACAGACCGCATGATCAAAGAAGAGACAGACCGCGTGATCAACGAAGAGTAGGCCGCAAGCAAGATGAGGCTGAAACGAGTAGACCGCAACGGACACAGAGCAGACAGACCACAGGGTGGCGGTATGGTGGGGCCCAGCAGTGAAGTCTATAAAATCAAGAGGAGATCCGAAAACAGAAGGCGGGAACAGCTCGCCGAGTACCCTGCGGTCAGAAAGTGTTTGTCCGCCAGAGTCTGGAGAGGAGTCCGCAGTAGGGTTACGGTTAGACAGAACCTCTAACCGCCCAAAAACAGAAGACCGCAGAGGGGGGTGCGGTTAGAAAAACAGAGACAGCCCAGAGGGATCGAGTGGCTATGATACCATGAAGAAAAATGCACAAACAATTGGGAAAAACTGTCTATCCTTCTTGTGTATGTAAAAATAAGTATGGGGAGAGAAAAGAGAGAAGAGTCTGTTTTTCAAGATGTGAGACTATTACATAAAAAGTAAGAAGGCTTATGATGGGTCATTATATGGGCATTTACATGTTCTTTTTCTAACACTATACTATACTCCGGAGTAGGCTAATAATTCTAGTTATTTTTTATTGTCTCACTTATTTGTCTGTCTTGTTAACATTACTTTAGGAAAACTGGTGCACAAACATTTTTATTTCCCCTGCTATTACTTTATTTTACTTTTCTCACCTCTTTTTGTTTCAATATTATAAGGTTTGTTCCTTCTTGTTTTGGAATTTGCCTTAGCGTTCTTGTCTGCACCGCCTACTGCTCGAGCCTGATCTGCGTCAAGCTCCTGCTTTTAAAAGTTTATCCTCGCCCTGTTAGGTTCTATGCATTTTATTTTCTTTACTGTCATATATTTTTTATGTAATAATTACGATCAGTCATTTTCTTTGTTATCATGGACAACCACTAGGCTATAATATATGTACTAGAATTTAACAGTATTTGCATGTTCATTCATTTGAGATGGACATTACATAAAATTTATATCTGAGCTTGTATCATGACTTTTAATAAAATACATCTGCATTTATTTCTCACTACCATATTTTAAAGCTTCCACATAAAAACAATTATTTTCCTTCAAATTAATTATTTTAAACTTAATTATTAGTATCTCTGCTCCCGCCTTACAGACATGATTTTTTTTCGCCGATGCAGAAAGCAAACACGAGCAAATGACTAACAGAGCATTGAAGAGACTTAGGCAAATGACTAACAGAAAGCAAACTACGGGTAAAATTTGGAAAATGAAGCACGGAAGATAAAGTAAGGGAAAAATAAGGGATGGATCCTTTTCCAGCATTGGAAGAGTAATCAGCATTGCTCACTTTATCGCTTCCATAAAGGGGGGATCGGACACAAAACCTGAAACTGATCCATTCATATGATCAGTGTCCCCGAAATCGATAAACCAATGTGTAGAAGGACGAATAATAGTAGAGTGGGCATCTGGTGTACTTGTGTGGGCGAGGGAAGTGGATGAAGCAATAGTCTCAGTAGTAAGGTCATGCATCAACCGACGAAGGGCTTGCATCTCTTCAGCAGAGAAAGAGGATGACTGAGGGGAACTACTCTCAAGAATCTCGGTCAAATGAGAGTGAGGAATTGGCCCTGGAGTTCTACCACGACCACCACGTGATGCCGAGTTGCCCTTGGGAGGAGAAAAGTTGCGTAGACTAAAGCATGTATCCCTGAGTATGACGAGTCTTGCCACAATAATCACAAGGTGATCCTTATCTATAGGTTTTGGATGGAAATCACGCGAAACCCGAACTCCAAAATTGGGATAATAAGTCACTAATGTTGATCCCTTTGTAAAAGTGGAGTTCCAAGACTTCCTGCAATCAAACTCCTGTTGGACAATGTTGTGGACTTTAGGAAGCGGAGGTATAGGGACACGCCCCAAAATTTGGACAGTATTCTGATCAATATTTTTGTGTAGCTAATGCAGGAACTCAAAATACCCGATTACGATTCTCGTGTGCCCTCAGCAAGAGCTTATCCGCATTACAGATCATGACAAGAGAGTCAGAATGGTCATACTCCTGATAAAGTAGAATAAACTCAAGATACAGAAGGAGGGAAATCACACTATCAAAGAAGAAAGATCATGCGGTGTAGTTGGTAAATCAAGATCGCATTCCCCTTGCGGAAATAGGTGGACTCAACATATTTCCATAAGTCAATAGTAGTATCCAGGAAAAGGTGATTTTGAGCAATGGATTCGTGCATGGAATTTGTGAGTCATAACATGACAAGTGAGTTTTTTTACTTCCATTGAGGCCAATTTGGAGAGCTTGTAGATGGTGCGGTGGTGGTACCATTGATATAGCCAAAGAAATAAGACCTTTTTAAGCCTAGAGTAATCGAAAGAGACCATGAAACATAATTAGTGTCATCCAGTCATATTGTTATGATCTGAGAGAAGTTGTGATCCTAAACAACCTGGGTAGATCAAGTAGGGGTCAAAAAGCTGCCAGAATCAATCACGCCCGACATAAAACAAATCTTCAACCAAATTCCTCCAATAGAATGATGGTGAGGAACGTAGAACACTTCTTCAAATAGCGGAAATGAGATAAGGCGTCATTGTAGAGTTTTAAATCTTCCTCCTCTTGAATAGAAAAAAGTAGATCTGATTTTGAGAAGCATCCATCCATTTGAATCTCGTAAGAATTAAGTATGACAATAAGAAGGTCAAGGCAAAACTTTCCCCAAAATTTGGAATCAATCGGACTGTCAGAAGTTCGCCAAAGAAGGCATGTTTTCAACCAGCAACGATCGGCCAATGGGAACAAACGCGCGAGCCGATCGGTGCAGCAGGTAAGGAAATGAGAGAAGAGGCCCTGGCTTAGTCGGCGTCAAAAGAGAGGAGGCTGGCAAGGAGCGTTGGCGGGCAGGCTGCGAGAGAGGATCGAACGTGTTCAAAAGCGCATAGGTCGCGACTCGGATACCATGATAAAAGAACGAAGAAGGGAAAACAATATTTATGTGTTGAACCCTCTTCTATAAGAGGGGAAATACAAGTCTAAATAATTAATTCGAACACCTACTTTATAGACAATTATTCCCAGAATTATAAACAATTTAAAAAAAAGGAAGTCGCCTAGTTCTTTTCATGTGTAAAAGAATCTTTATCGAATCAGTATATGTTGTTTCCATTTATCAATACATTATGTTTCATGTTGGCAGAGTTTAAAATTTAAAGAGGTTTTACATGCAAACATTCATGTTCAGTAATGGGATAAGTATAGTTTATCTAAATTTTAGTATATTAGGCTAACAAGATGTATTTATTTGTTAGCATCGCAGTATAAAGCCAAATAGAAGGAAGTTCTTTGTTACATGCAAACATTCATGTTCAGTGTTGGCAGAGTTTCTACTCATGAAGTTCTTTGTTACTTATATAAGTGTTATATGTTACATATACGTGTCATAACCTGACTAGAGTACATGCAAACATTCATGTTCAGTGTTGGCAGAGTTTCTACTCATGAAGTTCTTTGTACTTATATAAGTGTTATATGTTACATATACGTGTCATAACCTGACTAGAGGGCACATTTATAATTTGATTGTTAATTGTATCTTATTGGGGTTGGGGGGGACATGTCAATGTTAGAATTCGTCTTCTACATGCAATCTCCTTCATCTGACAAACAACTTGGTCTGATACGTCGTTCCTCCCCGATATAGCCCTTGGTAATGAGGTCACAGCCAAGCTTCTGCAGCATGACCACCCATCGACTTTGTAGCCAACCAATTCCATGGTGTCAAGCACTATTGCACCTCTAGTGAACTATAGCAATCTTTTGCATTGACATAGCCACATCCCTGCTTACAGTGATCGAAGCCTTGTCATTGACATGCACCTGCTATGCAATCATGTGATCGTGAGGTCAAGTCCCTCGCAACGTGGTTTACAGGAGTCTAAGCGCCAATTGGCGCCGGTCACTACGCCAACTCACCAAACATAGGTGAAATGGCCACCTATCTGACCATGAGTATATCACACTTGTTCGAATAGGGCCCAACTCCTCCAACCAACCATACAGTCGCTCAGACTTCCAGCAAGCGTCATGGTTCTACTTGTATTAGAATCCTGATTCATTGATCACAATCAGGAGCCGAATACCCCCGAGCAGTTGCCTGCACCTTTCTCACCTCTTCGCTAGCTATTTAAGTTAAAAACTCCCACCAGTACAATGTTAGAAAAACTCACTGGCCTAAATTGTAAGATCATGTTCCTCTCAACCAGTATGGGTAACATGAAGGCGTCATTGGTTAGCAATTTCCACATTTTATGCCACATCCCAGAATCATCTTGCTCTGACTTAATGACCAACGAACCAATGAACACGGCAGGTATGCTTCACCTCTGAACAACACCACCTCCTATGTTTCCCATGCCCAAAAATCTTTCAATCTGACTGGATATTTTGATCTTAGAGGACACATACCCTTTTAGTTGGATTCGCCCTCCAAGTAGTTTTCCAAATGTCAATCCACATTGGACAACAATAAATTGTCTCTCTCCTTGATCTAAATGGAGGGCTCAACTGTCCATTGGTTGAGTTGTATCTGCCAAACGAACTCAACTATTACTTGGTCAATGTTGAAGGACAAACTCATCCTCCTTATGAAACCCATCAATCTAGCAACATGTGTGAGTGCTTATGATCCGTCCACTAGACTCAGTCAGTTGACATAAATCAACGGCTTTATGAAGTTGGCAATAATGTTTTGGCCTTGCATGGCACATTATTTGGGTTGCTTTATGCATGGCACATTATTTGGGTCATTATATGGGTTGCTTTATGCATGGCACATTATTTGGGTCGCTTTATGCATGGCCTCCAACCTCATATCCGGGCGTGCCTTCACATTCATAACTTCGTCATGCTCTCCCTCAAAATGTCACAAGCTTATTTTTTGAAATGGAATTTGCATAGTGGTTGGCTCCTAATGTAGTCGTTCCAATTCTACTCCTTCCTAAATTTGTTCCATCCAAACTCAACCCAAATATCCATTGTTGACTTTCCACCACCCTCCACTTGAAATTCTTTAGCACCTTCGCAAACAACACCCACTCATAAGTGCCATCCTTCCACAAAAATTAAATCACCAAACTCAATGACTATCCCATCAAGAGTATCTCAAACTCCACAGCTAAGGCTTTTGTTTCCGACGCAGGTAGCCAGACACTCCTACACATCAATGTAGAATTGTGACATTATCATGATTGATTTTTACACACTAGTATTAGATGATTATCCCTTGTAATCTTAGTTTGTTCTTTCTCCGACAACCTTTGCGGCACGTCATTTTTTCTGTAGGGAGATGTTTTTGCATGTCGAGTATTATTGCATATATAAGTAAACACAAATAGAGGAGTATTAGTATAGTTGGGCCCTTATGGACTTGCATGAAAATTTAGTAATTTGTGTGTGAGTTATATCTTTATAAGAGAAAGGTATGGTTGTGTGTGAGCATTTTTCTCATCATTTGTTTTAGGTTTTAGAATCAGGCTTAAGCTTGAGCAAGGGAATCAACCCTCAAATATATCTTTGTGGGAGCATGCCTTCGGAGGTTCAATGTTATGGTACATTTTTTATGTGCAATCTCCTTTATGATCTAAAACCCTTGAAAAAAAATTATCACATGGGAAAACTAAACAAAAGGTGTACAAGTTTTGAATTTTAATGCGTGGACTTGTCTTAATTGGTTGACATAGGATTCAGACATAAATCATAGCCTGCTTTGATACCATATTAGAACATAAGCATCCAAACTAATATTCAATTGTTATAGATATGCCCAATATCTATTTTATTGGCACATGGCTACATAAGTTTCCCCGTATGGGACTAAACTCTCAACCATACTTCTTCTCCAATCCTAACTCAAGAAAATTCTATGGGATATCTTTATTTTAGCATTCGTTTAAAAAACGCAGCGTTCCAAATAAAATTGAACACTGGCATTTACTAAATTTATCATTTACCTCAGAATTCAAATGTTGCATCTAGAAGCATGAACTGGTTGCAGGACATTAAAGAGAATAAGGAAAGAAAAAGTAAAACAAAAAATATATATACCAATCTGCGGAATTTCCTTATGTTAGGATCTCTTCTCAAGGGTCCATATCCAAGGAGCCGTGGTACATTTCTCTTCAGATATCGCGTGATATTAAATAAAACAAAACCATATATGCTGCATTGAATGAAAAACCACCAGTACCACGTGAAAGCATTTTTCTTCCTAGCTTTGTAACTCAATTCTGCCTCAGACTGCCATTTTAAGTACCAGTTAGACTCAACAGCCTGATATATTTCGTCCGGCCATGCCATACCTAAGCTCAGTAGCACCTAGAAATAAAATAAAATAGAATTAGTTACGGACAAGAAAATTCTTATAAATATCTAGGGCGAAGCAGCAGAGAATCCCTACAACCTTTGTATACAGGGTTAAAATATATAATGCAAAGATGATACCATGCACAACACCTACATACTAACAGTGGAAGACAATTACTAAACAATAGAAAGGAGGAAAAAAATAATAATGTGTTGCCCTAAACCGGGCCAAGGTACATATATATATGACAACACTCACCTGACATATCACGTGAAAATAAGAAGCGGCAAAAATAAAAACTTGAATTAAAACCGCGTGCAACGTGTATATTCAACTCTCCCCCTCAAGTTGAGAATATATATCAATCATTCCCAACTTGATTGTATTGTTCATGAAGTTGTCACTGCTCAATCCCTTGGTGAAGTCGTCGGCTAATTGGTCATGTGAGTTCACGAACGGAGTACATATATTTCTCGTCTATGCGATCTTTGATGAAGTGTCTGTCAACTTCAACATGCTTCGTCATATCAGGTTGAACCGGATTGTGAGCAATATTGATAGCCGTTTTGTTGTCACAGTAGATAGTAACTGGTCTGTTCACATGGACGACATGTCGGCCGACATAAAGGTTTTATGGACAAAACGACAAGTTTCTGATATTTTTTTGCAAAATATCCTCTCGGAATATATCCTTTGATATGACTGCTATTGACCGATATATTCGCCGATACATCGGTCGATATATCCCGATATTTTATCGATTAGTTTTTTTCAAATTTTTAAAATTAGCGCCTATGATCTAATAGACAATTGACCAAAATTGTTTCATTATTTAGGTTATTTTTTGCCTTCCTCTGGCTTTCTTCCTTGCTCAAGTACGTCATCGACGTCAATTATGCACGGTCTTTAAATTATGAACAAAAGATTTCTTATCTTCAATTGTCATCGACAAATTCCCGGCATTCTGCTTTCTTTTGCTTTATTTCACGTGCTATACCGTTATTATTTGTGTAACACAAAATATTTATATTAGTTTGTTCAATAACTATCAAATTATTAATATATTAATTTATATAAATTAAAAATGATTAAAAGTATAAATAAATTACACATATAAATAATTAAATATTAACACCTAATATGTGAAATATCTCTGATATATCCCCCGACATATTAAAACCGACATGAAAACCTAAAACGACGTGTCCCCGATATCCGACATCAACAATCTTGCCTGCTTCAACTCCAAAACACGTCAAGTGAGCTCATAAATCTGCATCGAACTGTCTGCCTGAGAGTAGGTGTCACGGGCCCTTATCCAAATGTCATAAGCCGAATCCAGAAGCATGTAGTTGCAGTACACCTGAGGGGTCATAGAGTGAAGTAACCACGAGACCACCAAGGAATTGTCCGCATCCCATTTTTTCCATGAGGGATCGGTACGTGGGGGCTCAACAGTGGTACCATCAATATTCCCATATAGCTGGTGACTTCGAATAGCATGTTGCGCAGCCCTTGACTATTCCAGATAATTTGGGTCATACAAGGCAACGGTAATGATCTTCAAAGAGCCAGATTGGTCGTGATTCCAAGGAGGATCTGCAAAGGGATCGTGGAGGGCACCAGTCTGAAGAGACGATGAAATTTCGGAGGAATCATCCATCGATAACAGGTCGGAGGAAGAAAAGAAGCAAGACGAAGGTCTCAATTTTGAAGAAACCACATCCTACGAGTGTCCCTAGATCGTGTCGCCGGAGAGGACACTGGAGGATGTGACCGCAATGGGGGAAAAACAACCGGAGACAAAGGGCCGCCCGGAATAAACCCAGGCGGAGAAAGCCGCTGGAGAGAACCAGGCGGGACGCGGGCGGTAGGTAGATGCGGCGGGACGCGGGCAGTAGGTAGATGCGGCGGGACGCGGGCGGTAGGTAGACGCGGAGGGACGCGGGCGGACGCGGCTAGAGGCGGGCGCGGCTGGAGGCGGACGCGGCTGGAGGCGGACGCGGGCGGGAGGTCAACGCGACGGGATGAGGGTTGGACACGGCGGGATGTAGGCTAGGTCGATGCTAAGGCAGACGGGAGGGAAAGAGCGGCGGGATTTCCTTCGGGCTCTGATACAAAATAGAAAGGAGGAAAAGAATAATAATGTGTTGCCCTAAACCGGGCCAAGGAACATATATATATATATGACAACACTCACGTGTCATATCACGTGAAAATAAGAAGCGGGAAAAATAAAAATTTGAATTAAAAGCGCGTGCAACGCATTTATTCAACTTAAACTACTCATACTAAAATAGTAAATCCAAACACCTCCCTCAAGTTGGTATGAAGACTCTTCATAGCCAACTTGAGTACAATTTTGAGACACTAATCTCACTCAATCCCTTAGTAACATATTTTCTAACTGATCTTCATGCTTCACAAAAGGAATACCTACGGTTCCAGCATCAACTTTTCCTTCAATGAAATGCTTGCCAACTTTGATGCGTCTTTTTGAATATGTTGAACATCATTACGAGCGATATTAGTTGGCACCTTATTATTGCCAGATAGGACCACAGAACCCATTCCAAATAAATCAAGATCCTTCAATAGAGCTCCTAGTCATATATCTCCACAAAAACCAAGCACATCCATCTCAATTCTACTTCTACATTGAATCTTGCAACATCGCATTATTTCTTTCTTCTCTGGGACACAAGGTTCTTTTCAACAAATGTACAATATGCTACTTAGAGAGCATGTATATATCCTTAACCATAAGTTTGATTTTGGGAAGAGAATGATAAAACTTTTCAAGAGCGGTCTTCAATTATCTAGGATTTTTATGAGATGCTTCTTCATGTGAATGCACATTAGTATAAACTTGCTAACGAACCACCAATATTGAGTATTATACAAATAGATCAATCTTCTAATAGGTCTTTTGGAAGGATAAATATCTTCAACCATCTCCCATCAACTCTAAGAATCCAATTGCTTGCTTCTATAGAAGAATTAATTGTTCTTGCATCAAAGCATTATTGACCTTCAGGCAGATCAAGGATGTATTTTATGTGGGAATATGAAGATAGGTGAGTGTATCGTCGTCGCGCGCAACGTGCTAGTAACGTGTCGACTTAGCCGAACCTATTGGGTTACGTTATTGTATCTCTTTTATGCACTTGAGCTCAACACCAATATAAGCCGATGGCTATTGTGTGTGGACATTGGACAGTGCAAGGTCATGAATCGTTATTGAGAGACCTAATTGAGGTGCTTTGTGTATGACCACCCACACGCATAGGCGGAGTGACTCTCTTGTGTTGAGTACTCTTTCAACACGTCCTTCCATTCCAGCTCCGACACTACACCGAGGCAGTCTACGGTACATCTCCGGCCTTTGTCACGTCTTCCTGCCAAATCAGAAATACCAAGATCTGCATACCAATAGCATGTATTTTCGATGCAAACATCCCTACTCTCTGGCCCACGACTACCCATTGAAAGACCTCCTAAACCTCATTGTCAAGGAGGAACCCGAGGTTACTCTTATCGATTTTGAGGCCCTTGAGGTGGACACGGCTGCCGAGGACCACCCCCCCCCCCTCCTCGTCCATCTGCCACCTTACACCAATTGGACCTTTCGTTGTTCATCGTCGGCGGGTTCTCGGGCCCTCAAACGATGAAGCTTCAGGGGACGTTTCAAGGGCTCTTTGTGGTTGTGATGATTGATAGTGAAGCGAGCCACAACTTTATTTCCCGGTGTTTGGTGAACCATCTGGCGTTGCTTGTGCCGACCGCAGACCGCTTCTCGGTGTGCTTAGAAGATGGTCAGTGTCAGGCAACTAGGGACCTTTGCTCGGCTCTCACTCTCATTGTTGGTCACTCCCCATTTCAGACAGACTTCTACGCATTCTCTCTGGGCGGGTGGACAACTTCATACCCTTGGTGATGTCAGCGTGAATTGGGACGACATGACCATGAGCTTCCTCGGAGAGGGGAAGCCTTGCTAAAAGGTGATTAAGCTTTACTTCACCAATTTGTATCCCTACGGTCCCTTCAGAAATCAATTGATGTGTATTGGGTAGCCTCCTTATGGAACGTGGTGGAGCAGGAGGCCCAAAATTCCCTGACTTCCCAGCACTGCAGGTTATTTTGGACCTTTTCCCAAACAATTTGGCTGACACAATAAACCTTCCCCCATCCAGGCCAACAGATCATTGAATCTCCAAGCAAGGGGGTGTTTCCTCCATATCAGTTCGAACCTATTGATACGAGCATACGGTCAAGCGAGAAAGGATGAGATCGAGACACTGGTCGGAGATATGCTAGCGGTGGGCATCATTTGACCCAACGCTAGTCCATACTCGAGCCTCGTCCTTCTGGTCCGTAAGGACGGCAAATGGCGCTTCTGCGTGTACTACAGAGAACTCAATAACGTCACGATTCTGGACAAATATCCTATTTTGATCATTCAGGAGTAATTGGACGAGTTACGAGGGGTCGTCTATTTCATTAAATTGGACCTTCGCGCGGCTTACCATCAGATTCGGGTCAGGGAGGATGTTCCCAAGACGGCTTTCCGGACACACGATGGTCACTATGAGTTCCTGGTCATGTCCTTCGGCTTAACAAATGCTCCCGCCACTTTGCAGGTATATCTTGGTTTTCTTTGATGTCATACTGGTTTACAATTCATCTTAGCAGGACCATCTTGATCATATCCGTGCGACTCTCGCCACTCTCCTGAATCACTCTTTTCAAGTGAACCGCAATAAGTGTGTTTTCATTGAGACCGAAATTAACTACTTGGGGTACACCATTTCCGCACATGGCGTGACTATGGAACCGGACAAGGTTTGGTTTGTGCTTCAGTGGCTCACACCTTGATAGCTCCGCGATGTTTATGGGTTCTTGGGTCTAACGGGGATATTATCGTCGGTTCATTAGAGACTATGGCAAGATTGCCAAACCACTCCCCATAATATTGAAGAAGTCAGAGACCGATAGCTTTGAGTAGACACCGGTAGCGGCCATGGCCTTCCAGACCCTGCAACGGGCTCTGAGCACCGCCCCCGTGTTAGCTATGCCTATCTTCTCGAAGTCATTCGTGGTTGAGTATGACATGTATGACTCGGGTGTCGATGCAATATTGATGCAAGCAGGACAGCCCATTGCCTACTTCAGTCGTATGTTCGCAACCACCATGCGCCCCCGCTCCGCTTACAAGTCTGAGCTGATAGTCTTGGTTCTTGCAGTGCAACACTGGTGCCCCTACTTGTTGGTTCACCACTTCACAGTCTGAACTGATCATCATAGCCTGCGCTACCTCCTCCACAGAAGATTACGACTCCAGCTCAGTAAGTTTGGTTAGCCAAACTTTTGGGCTACAACTTTTCAATCGAGTTTCGAACCAAGACTTCCAACCGTGCGGCCGATCCTCTCACGACAAATGCAGACTGCGAGTCTGACTATCATTACCAGACTAGTTTGGGGGGAAGCTTCGTTTTTTTCAATGCGAGGTGGTGGCTGGCCCCGTAATACAGACGATTGTCGAGGCCTTACGGGCGGACGCCATTGCACGCTAGCCTTATCGTCTTACGAGTGAGCGTCTCTACTACCGTGACTGTTTGGTACTCTCCTCCTCATCCCAACTAATTCCCCGCCAGCTCGCCAAGTTCTACACAACCCCGAAAAAAGGTCACGCTGGCGCCTTCAGGGTTTGCTTTACTGGCTATGGATGTTTGGATTGGTTAAGGCGTTCGTTGTCGCCTGACTGTCGTGCCAACGCACGGTACAAGGCCACGCTCCCTGGGGGCCTCCTTCAGCATCTCCCTATATTGATCCAGATCTGAGAGGACATATCCATGGACTTCATCTCCCAGACTTCCCTGCTCCAAGACATGGGACTACATCTTAGTGATCGTGGATCGCTTATTCAAATATGCTCACTCTATTCCCCTCCTCCATTCATTCACAGCCCCAGCTGTGGCCGCAGCTTTCGTTGATGGGGTTGCTCGTCTACATGGGTTTCCTCACTCTAAGGATGGTACTCAGGCGTACAGCCTCCGCCTCCCTCTGGGGAGCCACATTCACCTAGCATTTCATGTCTCGCAACTCAAGCTGTGATAGGAGATCACCCAGTTGAGGCAGTGCTTCCCCCACCTACACCCGACGCCACACCATGGTGTTCCTTCCCTAGTGCATCTCGAAAACGCGGGCGATCCTCCGCGCAGAGCGGCCAGTCGAGCAGGTCTTAGTGGTTTGGCAGGATCGCCTACCATCAAAGGCTACATGGGTGGATCGGTCGGATTTGCGCCACTAATTTCCATACTTTTGCATTTAGGACAAGGCAAATTTCCCGGGGGTGGTATTATTACGGACACTGACGAAGCGGAAGAAGGCGAAGTGCGTCCGCTAGTGTGGCGAGCGTATCGACGTCATGAGCATCATGCTAGTAACGTCTCGGCTTAGCCGAACATATTGGGTTGCATTATTGCATCTCTTTTATGCACTTTAGCTCAGCACCTACATAAGCCAATAGTTATCGTATTTTGAGTATCTTGATTTTGGAATGAAAACACTTGGGATTTCTCTCTTCTCTCTCCTAATTTCAACTCTCCCTCTCTCTCTTTTCCCTCTCCTAACAGAGCTTTAATTTTAAGCTCCAATCTCCAAGAAATATAGTAATTCTCCAAGATCCTTAATTTCACATTCTTTAGCATCTCGTAGCATTCCGCGTGATGATTATATTGTTAGCATAAACAATTAGAACGGTAAGTTTGATCACCTCTGTTTGAAAAATAAAGTATATTTAACATTATATTGTATAAATCCAAAGAAAAGTATCACCTTATTAAGTTACCAAGCACATGGTGAAGCTTTAACCAACAATGACTTTTTGGAGTCTACATACATTAAACCAGGTGTCAGGCTTATAAACCTCCTGCTGGCCACAATGCAGGAATGTATTCTTACATCCAGTTGTTGAAAGCTTTCATCCTTTATTAGTAGCAAATAATAAAAAGATCCCTGATCACATTCATGTTTTCTATAGGTGCAAACTCACCCTAATAATATAATTCCAATGTTTGAGTGCGGCAGTAAGAAAAACTTGTCTTTCAATTATCCCTTCTGGATTTTTGTTAACAGAACTTATATGCATAAAGCCATCTTCTTTACTTGGAGAGTTGGAGAAGAATAATTATCTCTCGTATTTATTTTTTAAAGAGTTGTAATGTCTTCCATCATAGTATTACATGGCCTAGCCTAGACTCTAGTCGCCAAATAGAAAATAGAAAGAACTAGGTGAAGGGAAACCTTGGAGCGGTTACTTCCTATTCGTTCCCAAGTTTGACCTATGATGATAAGGGAAGTGGAGCCTTGTTGTGACTTCCTAAGTGGGGTTTAAAGAGAGAGAGGGGAGAGAGACAGATGGACAAACAGAGACAAAGAGAGAGAGGGAAAAGGGAATCAACAGTGAGCAGTTGTACACTCCTCCTTGGACCTTGCGGTGGTAACGAGACAAGGGGAGCAAGAAGAAGTCCTAAAACATGGAAAATAGAACTTTATTCAAACATCCATGGACCAAACCAATGGTGTAAATACAATGTCTTAGACTGAAAATAAACCAAACATAAGGAAATGCTTCAATCCAACCTGCACAAAAAATAGCATAGAATAAAAGCTGTATTTATCCAAAAATTAAAATAAGTTGCAATGTGATTGCACCAAGGCGCATATGGCATGCCTCCCCGCATGTCTGTCCAACGAGGAGTTTGCCACATCACTCCCCTCATTCAAATTGAGTTTGTACTCGAGATTAAAAGCATGGTAAGTTTTCATAAATTCTCCGAGGCAATCAAGTTACTTCGTCACTCTTTTAGTAAAACTAAATGAGCACTTCAAAAACTCGTCGACCGAGATGGAACTTCAGAGCTTTCAATGGCTTGGGTAGATCTTTTCCCTCTTGTAGGAATTAGATTTTGTATATTCACTTGCAAAAGAATGAGTTAGGCATTAGTGAGATTATGACAAAAGATAGGGCACAATGGCGGCAAAGGATCCATATAACCGACACCACTATAGTGGGATAAAGGCTTAAGTGGGGTCGGCTATATGGATCCTTTTGTCGCCATTGTGCCATATCTTTTTTCATACTCTCACTAATTTCTAAGTACAACATGTCTTTCCGTATAGTTTCATTCTAAGTCTTTATTGGTCTACTGATGCATCCGTGGTCGCATCTGGATGAGGTATGCTCATTTTATGTGCGTGTGTTTTCTTTTAAAGTACTTTTGTTATCGTCATCTGAGTTGTAGTCGTACGTGTACTGTACGTGTGTTATCGTATGTATGTTGTCATCGTTGTATCGCACTTGTTGGTTTGACGGGCCAGCATGAGCATTAATAAATAGGTCTGGTAGTCTAAGGTGTTAGGATGCAGGCGCGACAATATTTTAATTGCATGAGAAAATTTCAATGCCAGATTTAATAATTTATAATTCATTCAGTACTGATTTAGGAGTTTATAAATTAAGTATCTCTTTGATTTCACATAAGGGCTTTTGAGTTTCTCGAACCCCCCACCACCTTTAATTCACAACATTAAAACTTTGATTTATTACATCTAAAACCCCCATCTGTTATCCCTCTTTTTCTCTTATTTAAAAAAACTCCTGCAGCTTTTTGAGGGGACTGAAAAAAGAGGGAAAAATGGGCGTGACTTCCTATCAGTACCGATTCCCCCTATCCAGTGATACTTTTCCGCCTGTTCCACCCCGACGCCTTCCTCGCGCCTCTCCGGCGAGCCTTCCGGTGCAGAATAGCCTCTGGCGAGCCTTCCGGTGGAAGCCCAGCCACGGCTGGCTTCTATCGTCTGCGTTCGAGCCGGAGTCCGCAACTATCCCGTCCTTAGTTTTCCGTGCATGTACCAACGGAGCCGCAACGCTGCCGCTCCGACCGCCAACCTCCTCCACCGATTCCAGCTTCCGACCGACTGATCACGAGCTTCCAGCACCTCTCACCTTCCTCCCTATCTCCTGTTTCATCTAACCTAAACTCATCCACAACAAGCCTCCTCACCATCCCTTGTTTTTTCCACCCCTGTTTCAATCTACCGGAACCAGCCACCACCAAAAAAAACCTTAGCCGCAATCTCTTCCAGCAAACCCCCAACACCCATGGAATCTCTGCTGCCCTAGGAAATCCCCACAGGTATACCCCTCTGCTCCTTGTTGTTACATTTACTCATGCAATTAAATTAAGTGATCGTATAGTTAGCACTTGCATTTCTTTCCTCTTCTACTATTGTTTTTCCCTCCAAATTAAACGAGATCTTTATCGCTTGTTGTGATGTCCGTTTGCGGAATAAATAAAACACGTGCTTGTGTCAACGCTAGAATATTCGAGTCGAATCGCCTAGTTTAGAGAGCTAGCTATCGACGGCCCAGCCCTCTCGGGAAGGTCGTTGCTAAGACGATAGCCCGGTTCAGAGTAGTCATCACCTAGCCACTAAAATAATTCAGATTTACAGGGAGCCGGTCTGCATCAATTTGGTATCAGAGGAGGTTTCGATTCACTCTTATTGTGAATCGAACGAACCGTGGTTTTATTTAAATTGTTTTTAAAAAAATTTGTTTTTCAAAAAAAAATCTTTAAAAAAAATCTGAGCTTTTTTTCTTTAAAAAAAAGTGAGTTTTTTTAAAAAGATATTATTATTATTAGTTAAAACAAAAAAACAATTATTTTAAAAATGGAGAATAGAGTGAGCAAAATCGAGGAGAGCGTCGATGACTTAAATCTACGCATGGACAACTTCATGCAAATGGTTGAAACACCCGCCATCCAAATGGGTGGTGTTACGCAAGTCATGAATGGGTTACGAACTTTGGTGAATAATCTTGAAGCCGTTAGACACCTAGGTCTAAATCAGGAACCTCCACCAAACCCTAGGGAGGATGAACCTTTGACGCAACCACTTGATCCCAAAACCAACCACGATGGGATACGGGCGTCAAGTTGGTTGTAGGAGATTTTGAGAGCCGGGTAGAACCCGAAGGATGCCTAGATTGGTGCAAACGTATGGAACGATTCATGGCTTGGAAACGAATGTCATTGAATCGCCAAGTCGTGTATGCCACCCTACGCCTTAAGGGCCCCGCACTAGTCTGGTGGGACCATTTAGAGCACTCGTTTTACCTTAGGCTTGGCCCCGATCACGACCTGGGTCGAATTTAAAAACCAGTTGCGGAAGCAATATGTTTCCCAGGATTATCTTCAAAACTTATATCGCAAATTCCACAACCTACGACGAGAAAAACTCTCAGTGGACAACTATACCAACGAGTTCCTTATCCTCCAGTCCAGTTAGACATCCGAGAGGAGGACGATATGACTGTGTCTCGCTATTTAAACGGCCTGCATTTTGCCATCTGAGAGCAAGTAAAGCTTCATGATTTTCGAGACGTAGGGGAGATCTCCAGTAGGGCCCGTCGTGTAGACGCATCACTATAGAAGAAAGCTTCGACCCACAGATTTTTGAAAGACTTCCTAACACAAACTCACCCAAACCCCTCAGTCAGAGCCACCATCCATGGTCCACTAGTGCCCCTACTCAGCCCCCTGCCTATACTAAAGGCAAAGAGGTTATGGGTTCCCAACCCAACCCGGAAACTTTTTGGTGTTTTAAGTGCATGGAACCAGGACACAAGTCCTCGGAGTGCCCTCGCAGGCAGTTTGTAGTTGTAGTTGAGTCCGAGGAAGATCAAGAGCCTGAGTATGGTGTCTTCCTTACGGACTCCCAACCAGATCCGAACGTCGTAGACAAAGTCGAAATAGAAGGAGAGCATGCGGAGCACCTAGTTTGTGTTATGCAGCATAGTCTCCTTACTCCCAAAGTTTTCACAGAGAATGAATAGTTGAGACATAATATTTTGCGTACGACCGCGCGTATTCTGGGGCAATTTTGCTTCATCGTTATTGATAGCGGAAGCATAGAAAATTTTGTGTCGCAACGCATGGTAGAGAACCTTAAACTTAAAACCAAACCTCTAGTAAAACCATACAGCTTGTCATGGGTCACTAGTCCTGTGACTATTCCAGTCACGTCGGTGTTTAGTTGAGTTTTTCATAGGGGCATCCTACCAGGATTCTGTTTGGTGCCACGTTGCGACCACGGAGGTTTGCCACATCTTGTTAGAGTCTATGGCATTTTAATAAGCGCGTAGTTCATGACGGAGCAAGTAACTCGTACACCTTTGAACGTAGTGGGCGCAAGATCGTTCTTCTTCCCCAGAAGAATAGGCCCTTGCCTAAGCCTTTGGAACATTCCTCGTCTAGTAGTAGCTCGACTTCTCCTATTGCTGCAATTTCATTTCCTTCAGCTCACATGTTACTTTCTGGTCCCCAATTCCAGGAGGAGATGAAGGCAAGTAAAGCTGTCTATATTTTAGCCGCTTTAGATTCCAGTCGAGAGTCCACAGAGATTCCAAGTTTAGTGCGCCCCCTTATTTCTGAGTTTTCGTCTATTATGCCCGAGGAGCTACCGGATCATCTTCCTCCCATGCGAGATATACAACATTGTAATGATCTTATACCAGGTGCTAGCTACCTCACTTACCACATTATCGTATGAGTCCTAAAGAGCACGAGGAGCTCCACCGTCAAGTCACCGACCTAATCAAAAAGGGTCATATTAGGGAGAGTATGAGTTCTTGCGCAGTTCCTGCACTCCTCGTCCCTAAGAAGGATGGAACTCGCCAAGATTCAAGTTTTGCATTTACACCCTCGCGTGTCTCATCAACCAAAACGATATCATCCGCAAATAATAAACACCAAGGTATTGCTTGTTGGATATGTCCGGTGAGCTCATTTAAGATAAGGGCTTAAAGATGAACCTTGATGTAAGCCAACAGTGATAGAGAATTCCTGTGTTAATTCTCCAGATGTCCTCACACATGTCACTGAATTTTTATATATATATCTTTGATTATATCAATATATGATACATTTACACCTTTTTTTCTAAGACTATCTGTAAGAATTCTCTTGGAACTCTATCATAAGTATTCTCAAGATCAACAAACAGCATATACAAATCTTGTTTTCTTTCTCGGTAGTTGTCAATGAGTCTCCTCAAGAGATGTATAGCTTTCATGGTCGACCGCCCTAGCATGAATCCAAATTGATTCTCCGAGATGTTAGTCTATCATCTTACTCTTATTTCTATTACTCGTTCTTATAGTTTCATGATATAACTCGGCAATTTAATTCCATTATAATTAACACAACTTTGTATATATTTTTTGTTCTTATACAAAGGTACCAAGATACTTTCTCTCCATTGGTCTAGCATCCTCTTTAACTTCAGTATTTTATTGAAAAAACATGTAAGACACAAAATCTCTTCATTTTCTAGACATTTTCATACTTTGATGGGTATATCGTCTGACTCAACCGTCTTTCCATTTTTCATCTTCTTTAGACCATCATTTACCTCTGATACTTGAATTTTACGATAAAATATTATGTTTCTATACCCATCTAATTTACAACACGCGAGCAAGGGGTTCGAGGGGCGAGTGCTGGTAGGCTCAACTCTCTTGTCTTCCTTTCTTTAGATCGAGCAATTTTATATATGTCATGTTATTCATCTTTGGTATCTAGTCGCATATAAAATTCTTCATAAGCTTGATTCTTGTTTTATTTACTGTTTGTTTAGCTTCTTTTTGATGAATTTATATTTGGCTAAGTTTTTATCATTTCTACAAACGTAGAGTGAATTATAGCTGACCCTCAGTGCTCTCACTTTGTCTTGCACTTGCACTTTCCACCACAAAAAATTCTTTATTTGGGGGCGCACGACCTTTTGATACTCCCGGTATATTCTTTCCACTTATCCTTAAATGCGAAGAAATAACTTCTCATTAGATATTAGGACAACATAAAGGTCATCAACTAGTTGTTCCATAGTTGTTGTCTTAAAAGCAACCTGTTTTTCAATCTTAAAGTTCCACCACCAAAAATTTTTTTCAACATTTTTGTTCTTGTCTTAAATTTATTATAACTAATTTGTACATCTAACACCAATAACATATATTGTTTTGTCAAACATTCTCCTGGTATGACTTTGCAATCCTTACAAATCATTTTATCTATTTTGCAAGTCATAAAATAATCAATTTGGGACTTATTTGAACCGCTTTTAAACGAACTTAAATGTTCTTCCCTAACCATACAAAATTTCCTTTGAGAAAAAATCAGTGACTTGGTTCGAGATGTCACTTCAATCCCCAAAAAATAACGAAGGAGGCTCAAATCCCTTATGTGAAAATGTTTGGCAAAATGATTTTTGAGATAAGACATCCATGCAATATCGTCGGGAGCAATAATGATATCATACACATAGACAAGAAGGATGACAGTGCCCCTAAAGATGATGGGTCAATAGAGAAAATTTTGCCGTGTTCCGTTGAAAGGCAATGTGACCCAGGACGGATGTAGTGAGTGTGTGTAATCGAGCACTATTGGATTATAATTAGTGAGTATAAACAAAACGAGTGTCGTGAATCAAGATGATGTGATGCACAAACACTTGTCCAACAATTAATATGTAATACATTTTGAATTTGATAAGTAATGTGAGACTTGGGAAGTGAGAGGAGGCTGACTCAGGGGCTGGACGGTGCTAAAATTGCAGAAATTTTTTGATCCCAGGTTGCTATGAAAGTATGAATGATCTCCTGCAATAGGGGTAATCTCGAGCGGGCTATGGGTTATGGGAAGAAAGAGGGGGCACTGGGCAATGTTGGAACATAGAAATTTGAAGAAATTTGGTTCAAAGGGGCTCTTTAAGATGTTGTAAAAGTGAGCTAGAATGGGTTTTGGATGAACAAATGCTGGCCAAGATGAGGTATGGAGTGGAGAAGTTAATTGATGAAGCTTGTGAGTTGTAGAAGGGGGTGTTGGACTGGAACAGGTGTGGGAGGGTTTCTGGGAATGAAATTCAAAGGCCTAGCTCTGGATCCGTGAGGGATGTGGGGAAGAGTGTTAGTTTTACTGAAATTAGGGCAGCTCTGGATTTTCTTAGTATTTTGGGTGGGTGGTTTTCAAGGGGAATGGGTAGTTATGGATGCAATGTGTTGGTTATGGCTGGATTTGAGGGTAGTTATATGAATTGTATGAAACTATATGGCTGATGTGATGGTGGAGGGAGTAATTATTGGTGGTTATGAGTGGGAAGGTAGTTACAGGAAGTTTGAAGTTGGTGTTCATGGGGTAGTTATGTGGAATGGAGAATGGGGGAGGCGGTTATTAGGTAGTTATGTGGAAGAGGAGGTAATTACCTTGGCTTCATGATGCAACTCTTGTCGCAACATTTTATTTTTGTTAAGATATAATGAAAAAGTCCATTAGGAGGAGCCCATGTATAAGCTCATGTATATTCTATTTAGTCTCACATTGTAGATGTAGAAGGCTCTCCTTCTCTTTCTCTCTATATAAGTGTATGTATTTTTGTATTTAAAGATATAAAAAAATTCTAGGTTATTTTCTCTCCCTTGCATCTTTCTCTACATGGTATCAGAGGCATCAATCCCTCTAGGAGGCTTCTGATTTTCTAACCGCAACCCTCTCTGTGGTTTTCTAACTCGTTGTGCTTTGTGTGGTTAGACTTCTTCTAACCACACGTCTTTCTGCCTCTGGGCGGACTCTCTTCTATCCGCAACCCCCCCCCCCTTTTCGTGGTTCCACCTCAATCCTTCCCTCCGGCAGCTTCTACTCCAGGCCACCATCTCTCCTCAGACCACCAGTCAAACAGCCCCTTGCGGACTCCTTTGCGGTCACCGGTTAAGCACCTTTTGCGGACTTCTCCCTTCCTAGCCGCTTCCTTCTCCTTTCCATAGCATCCACCTTTCTTCTCCTTTCCCCTAGTTTTTATAATCTCCTGACCAATGGACCCCTCGCTTTTGCGGCTTCCTCTTCTCTGCGGCTTGCGTCTTTCTAACCTCCAGTTCGCTCTCTGTTTTATCAACCGCAGGTTCTCTTTCTAACCACGTCTAACTGCGTGTTTGCTCTCTGCTCTTTACTCGCCGCGGCATTGTTGTCTAGCTGTTTGCCTTGTCCGCTAGCCGCTCTTTGCCTTCTAAACCGCGGGTTCTCTTTTTTAATCGTGTGTTTGCTCTCTGCTCTCTACTCGTTGCGGCCTCGTTGGCTAGTCGCTTGCCTTGTCCGCAGCGGCCTCTGTTTGTGACTAACTCCCTGCTGCTCTCAACTCGTTGCGGCTTGACTTGCGACCTGCTTCCCGCGGTTTATCGCTTCTGCGTGTTGCTTGTCGCGACCTCTGCTTCCGGTGACCAATGCTCCTTGTCGGCGTGCTAGTCGCAGACTGTCTGCTACCAGCTAGTCCGTTGCAGCCTTCCTTAGTCGCTTTCCTCTCTAGCCACTCTTGTCTGTGGTTTGTCTGCTTCTATCCGCCGGGTCGTCGTCTTCTAGCCGCCCGGCCATTCTCTTCTAGCCGTCATGTCCTCTACGGCAGTTCCCACCCTTCCCGCGCATGTTGCTGCCCCGCCTTCTGAAGTTCGTGATGAGCTTCGCATAACCACCATCTCTCTCAGCGGGAAGGCCAACTTTGTCGAATGGGTACATTCGGTCCGTCGTGTTCTACAGACCAAGGGTCTTCTCCATCACCTCACTCGGGCCCAACCTACTGACTCTACCGATGATGAGCTCTGTGATGACGGACGGGTCCAATCCTGGATGCTTAATTCCATGGACACCGAGTCATACCGAATGGCCATGTATTATGAAACGGCCAAGAAAATGTGGGATGAGCTGCATTCTCTCTACTATGCCAAGGACAACTTACAACACCTATTTGACAATATCTCTGCCCTTCAATCACTGGATCCTGGAGCCACGGGCGACTTGACTTCCATTGTTGCAAAGGCTAAAACTCAGGTAGAAGCCTGGATACAGCATCAGCCCCCCTCCACCGATCTTGCAACTCAACGGGCACAGAAGGAAGACGTTGGCATCGCTATGATGATGGCTCGTGTTCTCAATCATCTTCACTGCGTCCGGGCTCAGATTCTTTCCTCTTCCACTACGCCCTCTTTGTCTGATGTTTGCTCTATGGGGCTCAAGGTTACACCACCATCTGAGGTGCGTCCCAGCTTCTCTTCGGCTCTGCTCAAGCAGCCCCTCTTACCTACTCCTGCTCCTCCAGCTCGTGGCTCTTCTAATCGAGGAGGTCGCTTCACGTCTCTAGGTCGAGGATGTGCGGGGCGATCTACTCTCAAGTGTACCCACTATGGTCGGGATGGTCATCTTGAAGCCACCTGCTACCACAAGCATGGACTGCCACCTCATCTTACTGCTACAACTGTTGCTGCTCCTCATCACCCAGGCTCTACTCCAACCGAGTAAAGCTCGTCTGCCAAGCAAGATATCAATAACCTTCTCCTACAGTTTCAGCAGCTCCAAGGCGTTGTTAATCGCTCATCTGGCTCGGTTGCTTCTTTCTCCACTGAAGGTATATCTTGTCTCTCTCATAGCTCTCGCTGAATCGTGGACTCTGGTGTTACTCACCACATTACCTCCCAGAAGCCACCTCACCTCAATACATGCACTATGATTATCCCAAGTACATCGTTGTGGCAAATGGCGACACAATTCCGGTGCCTGGAGCTGCTGACTTGCGTCTCACTCCTACTCTCTCCTTGTCCTCGGTCCTTCATGTTCCGGGATCACCCTTCAATCTACTCTCCATTAGTAGGCTTGCTCAGGACCTTGATTGTTGTCTGATCTTCTCTCATTCGTCTTTTGTTGTGCAGCATCGTCGAACCTGGAATATCACTGGAAAAGGATGGCTGTCAAATGGGCTTTATCTCTTGGATGTTCCCCTACCATCCTCTCTGCAGTTCCCTCTGTTGATTGGCATCGTCATCTTGGTCATGCTCCTCTCCCGATTCTAAAGAAGTGATGTGATCCTGTCTACGGCACTCTAGGACCGGCTCGTCTATTTATCTATTTACTTCATAGCTATTATGTTTGTTGGAATAATTTGCCAGCAGGACGCGTGTGTGTGGGACCGACCCCGTGGCTTTCCCCATCGCATTCCTGGTCTGGGTGTTGACCCCGGTGGGCCCCCTGTGGCGGAATATCCCCGCGGTCCTGTGGTTGGGATTAGTCCCACATCGCTCGCAGCGCTCGCTCCTCCGTGTTTATGTACCCCGCCACCCTTCATCTCAACACCTTGGTTTTGAGATGCGATATGGGTTGGCGGGTTCTCACATGGTATCAGAGGATGGTTGTCCTGCTGCGGGGGTGTGTTGGAATAATTTGCCAGCAGGACGCGTGTGTGTGGGACCGACCCCGTGGCTTTCCCCATCGCGTTCCTGGTCTGGGTGTTGACCCCGGTGGGCCCCCTGTGGCGGAATATCCCCGCGGTCCTGTGGTTGGGATTAGTCCCACATCGCTCGCAGCGCTCGCTCCTCCGTGTTTATGTACCCCGCCACCCTTCATCTCAACACCTAGGTTTTGAGATGCGATATGGGTTGGCGGGTTCTCACATGGTTTTTTTTTTTTTGGTATCAGAGGATGGTTGTCCTGCTGCGGGGGTGTGTTGGAATAATTTGCCAGCAGGACGCGTGTGTGTGGGACCAACCCCGTGGCTTTCCCCATCGCGTTCCTGGTCTGGGTGTTGACCCCGGTGGGCCCCCTGTGGCGGAATATCCCCGCGGTCCTGTGGTTGGGATTAGTCCCACATCGCTCGCAGCGCTCGCTCCTCGTGTTTATGTACTCCGCCACCCTTCATCTCAACACCTGGGTTTTGAGATGCGATATGGGTTGGCGGGTTCTCACATGGTATCAGAGGATGGTTGTCCTGCTGCGGGGGTGTGTTGGAATAATTTGCCAGCAGGACGCGTGTGTGTGGGACCGACCCCGTGGCTTTCCCCATCGCGTTCCTGGTCTGGGTGTTGACCCCGGTGGGCCCCCTGTGGCGGAATATCCCCGCGGTCCTGTGGTTGGGATTAGTCCCACATCGCTCGCAGCGCTCGCTCCTCCGTGTTTATGTACCCCGCCACCCTTCATCTCAACACCTGGGTTTTGAGATGCGATATGGGTTGGCGGGTTCTCACAATATTGTTTTATTTTCTCTCTTGTTATGCACGCAATTTACAATTCATGTACGTTTACAATTTCTCGTATTATGTACCGGCGCGTGAGATTGACCACCTCGCGTGACCCTGAATGGATTAGTCCGGTTTGGTATGGCTGGGGTGAGTCGCCGCATTTCATTCAGTTTGGAAATCATTTGCTGAAATTAATTTCCTTTATTAATTAAGGAGGAGTGGGGGCTATAAATAATAAGAGAAGTTGCCCTAAGGAAGGGGCCAGGAAAAGAACCGAGATTGAGATTCATCTCTCTCGGTATTTCCGCCGCATTGTCTTCTCCCGCACTGTTCCGTCTCCCGCAACCCACGAACCGATGCCGCCGTCGATTCCCGCTTCCGGAAACAGCGTCTCCACCGCCTGGATCTTCCGTAGCCGCCTCCGTCTCCAGCCCTAACTCCCTCCACCGTCTCTCTCTCTCCCGTAGCCGCCTCCGTTTCCGGCCCTAAATCCCTCCACCGCCTCTTTCTCTCCCGTAACCTCCTCCGTCTCCAGCCCTGCCGTAAATCCCTCCACCGTTGCGCCTTCCCACAACTTCTCCGACTCCATCCCCACTTCCAGTCCTCCACAGCCTCTCCTTCCCACATCCGCTTACCTAGCCGACCCGACAACATCCCCCCCCCCACCTCCGCCGCCAAGCTTCCAGGAGCCGCTCTTCTCCAGCCCGACATCAGCCCACCACCAAAACTACAGCCGGAATTACTGTCGGCTGCACCTGTACCGGAAAACGGGGAAGCCCCCCCTGGGTGAGATCTGCTCTTTCCCTCACTCCTAAATTTACTTGCAAATTTATTATGCTTGATTTCAGCAAAGTGATTTTTAACCCATTGTGGCATGCGCTCACCCTAATCATGCCTCGCCGTTCGTTCACCCCGTGTGTTAGACTTCCGTTAGTTGAGTCGTGCCTTACTTTTTAATCGTCTCGTCGTCTAACTACGTCTATCCTTAGGAATTATTGCATCAATTTGGTGTGGCTGCTGGGATATCTCACTCCCATTGTGGGATAGCCGAGCGCTTGCTTGTACGTAATTCCTAAGTTTGTGAGTTGTTAAGTTGTCTATGGAATCACGAGTGGAGCACCTAGAGGGTAGTGTGGGAGACATAGGAAAACGAATGGAAGAACTTATGACCGCTATCACTACACTCACCCTCTCCATGAGGGACACAAACCAAGTTATGATAGGATTGTGTACCACGGTTAATAACTTGGAAGCCCAATATCATTTAGGGGGACTTGCTGCTCAGCCCCCTACTCCTCCTGCACGACCTCCCACACCACCGCCACCGGAACCTCAACTAGCATATCAAGATAATAGGAATCCCCCTAGATGGGATGTCGGTATTAAATTAGACGTTGGGGACTTTGAAGGCACACTTGAGCCTGAGGTGTGTCTTGATTGGTGTGAGCGACTTGAGCGATTCATCAGCTCGAAGCGCACACCTGCCCACCAACAGGTGGAGTATGCTACCTTGAAGCTCAAGGGTCCCGCACTCACGTGGTGGGGGCAAGTCGAGCGGATGCGTTACACGATGGGACAACCACCTATCACCACCTGGGTTGAGTTCAAAACTCAACTCAAGAGGAGGTACGTCCCCGCTGATTTCTTGCAGACGTTGTACCGTAGGTATCATAACCTACGACAAGATAAACAAACCATTGACGAGTACACCAACGAATTCCTGGTCCTCCAATCACGTTTAGATTTAAAGGAGGAAGACCACATGGTTGTGGCCCGTTATCTGAACGGGCTACGGTACGCGATACGTGACCAGTTAGAGTTACATGATTTCCGGGACCTTGGAGAGATCTCTAGCAGGGCACGACGAGTGGAGGCCCTCCAGAGGAGGACATCCAGTCAGAAATCTATGGACAGGACGCATATTCCTCGTCTTCGACCTCAACCACTAGGACGAGTACGTCTCCTACCCCGGGCCTACCCTCTACGGTTAGACCTATGCTGCCAGCTCCTGCCCCTGCGGGTCCTTCTTCGACTTCCTTGAAGGGGAAGGAGATTGCCACCTCTAGGCCAGTGTTTCGATGCTACAAGTGCATGGAGCCGGGACATAAATCGTCTGAGTGTCCTAGGCGTCAGTTTACCGCGGTTGTTGAGGTTGACGATGGGCGAGATCCCGAGTATGGAATCTGGGAGAGCGAGTTAGTTAGGGATACCGAGGACCCCTTTGAGGGAGAGTGTGAAGTAGAGGGCGAGCAGCCAGATCAGTTGATTTGTGTCCTGCAGCATAGTCCTGCTTGCCCCGAGAGCTACCACCGACGACGCTTGGGTAAGACACAAAATCTTTCGCACCACTGCGCGTATCCACGAGCACTATTGTTCTATTATCGTTGACAGCGGGAGCATGGAGAATTTTGTCTCCCAACGCATGGTAGAGAAGTTAAACCTCCAGACTCAGAAGCTGGAGCGCCCATATGAGCTATCATGGGTGACTAGTGGCACCACGATGGTCATCTCACATCGATGTCTTGTGGCGTTCACCATTGGACCTTCCTACTCTGATTCAGTGTGGTGTGACGTTGCACCCCTCGATGTTTGCCACATTCTCTTGGGGCGTCCGTGGCAATATGATCGGAACACTGTCCACGACGGTCGTAGGAACTCTTACTCTTTCGACCACAGTGGTCGTAAGATAGTTCTTCTTCCCCAGAAGAACGGTCTTATCCCGCAGCGCCTCACCCCCCCCCCCCGGTGACTATCCCGTCCGGGGCTCCTATCCCCCCGACAACGCTCACCACCATGGCGTATCCGTCCGTCCGCATGCTGTTGACGGAGCGACAGTTTAGTTATGAGATGCGAGAGGGAACCATCGCCTATGTATTAGTTGGTCTGGAGTCCCCTACTACCTCTGTGGAGATTCCTATGACCGTTCGGCCCCTGATTTCCGAGTTTGGTGATCTCACCCCGAATGAGTTACCAGACCAGCTCCCACCGTTGAGGGATATCCAGCACTGCATTGATTTAGTCCTAGGCGCAAGCCTACCCCATCTACCACATTATCGTATGAGCCCGAGGGAGCATGAGGAGCTCAGGAGACAGGTATCCGAGCTCCTCCAGAAGGGACACGTACGGGAAAGCCTTAGCCCCTGCGCTGTCCCTGCCCTTCTGGTTCCCAAGAAGGACGGAACTTGGCGTATGTGTGTTGATAGCCGCGCTATCAACAAGATTACAGTCAAGTACCGATTCCTGATTCCCCGATTAGACGACATGCTCGACATGCTGAGTGGGGCGAAGATCTTTTCGAAGATTGACCTCCGGAGTGGCTACTATCAGATCCGGATCCGACCCGGGGATGAATGGAAGACGGCCTTCAAGACAAGGGAGGGACTGTATGTGTGGTTGGTCATGCTTTTTGGTTTGTCCAACGCTCCGAGCACCTTTATGAGATTGATGACCCAAGTCCTCAGACCCCTGATGGGAAATTGCGTTGTTGTCTACTTTGACGACATCCTTATCTACAGCCTCGACCCCAATCTGCATCTTGCACATCTTCGGCAGGTCATGCAGATCTTAAGGGAACATCGCCTGATCATCAACTTAAAAAAGTGCACATTTCTCACTAGTAGTCTCACCTTCTTGGGTTATATCGTCTCTTTTGAGGGCATTAAGGTGGACCCGGAAAAGATCCATGCTGATCCTGTCTACGGCACTCTAGGACCGGCTCGTCTATTTATTTATTTACTTCATAGCTATTATGTTGTTTTATTTTCTCTCTTGTTATGCACGCAATTTACAATTCATGTACGTTTACAATTTCTCGTATTATGTACCGGCGCGTGAGATTGACCACCTCGCGTGACCCTGAATGGATTGGTCCGGTTTGGTATGGCTTGGGTGAGTCGCCGCATTTCATTCAGTTTGGAAATCATTTGCTGAAATTAATTTCCTTTATTAATTAAGGAGGAGTGGGGGCTATAAATATTAAGAGAAGTTGCCCTAAGGAAGGGGCCAGGAAAAGAACCGAGATTGAGATTCATCTCTCTCGGTATTTCCGCCGCATTGTCTTCTCCCGCACTGTTCCGTCTCCCGCAACCCACGAACCGACGCCGCCGTCGATTCCCGCTTCCGGCAACAGTGTCTCCACCGCCTGGATCTTCCGTAGCCGCCTCCGTCTCCAGCCCTAACTCCCTCCACCGTCTCTCTCTCTCCCGTAGCCGCCTCCGTCCCTGGCCCTAAATCCCTCCACCGCCTCTTTCTCTCCCGTAACCTCCTCCGTCTCCAGCCCCGCCGTAAATCCCTCCACCGCCACGCCTTCCCACAACTTCTCCGACTCCAGCCCCACTTCCAGTCCTCCACAGCCTCTCCTTCCCACATCCGCTTACCTAGCCGACCCGACAACATCCCCCCCCCTCCGCCGCCAAGCTTCCAGGAGCCGCTCTTCTCCAGCCCGACATCAGCCCACCACCACAACTACAGCCGGAATTACTGTCGGCTGCACCTGTACCGGAAAACCAGAAACGGGGAAGCCCCCCTGGGTGAGATCTGTTGTTTCCCTCACTCCTCCTAAATTTACTTGCAAATTTATTATACTTGATTTCAATAAAGTGATTTTTAACCCATTGTGGCATGCGCTCACCCTAATCATGCCTCGCCGTTCGTTCACCCCGTGTGTTAGACTTCCATTAGTTGAGTCGTGCCTTACTTTTTAATCGTCTCGTCGTCTAACTACGTCTATCCTTAGGAATTATTGCATCAAGAAGGCACTTCCCGGTGTCTCCTTGCATGAGTTTTCTTGTGAATCATGTATCTTTGACAAGCAGCATCGTGTTTCTTTTTCACCTACATGTACTCAGAGTGATACTCCGTTCTCTTTAGTGCATTCTAATATCTAGGGGCCCTATAAAGACCCCAATGTTTTTGGTTATCGATATTTTGTTACTTTTATTGATGATTATTTACATCTCACATAGATTTATCTACTTTGTGATTGTACTGAACTAACCTCTGTCTTTCGAGCCTTTATTATTGAGACGCGTAGGCAATTCTCTGTTACCTTAAAGGCAATTCGCACTGATAGTGCTCGTGAATATACTAGTCGCCCCTTCTCAACTTTATGCACCGAGTTTGGGATTGTCCATCAAACCTCATGTGCTTATACCCCCAGTAAAACGGTGTGGCCGAGCGGAAGAATCGACATCTTCTTAATGTCACTCGGTCACTTATATTACAAATGCAGGTGTCAACCAAATATTGGAACTTTGTTTTCTCTACTGCTTGATCTCATCAATCGCATGTCCTCCTCCATCCTTGACTTTGCTTCTCTGTTTGGTCTTCTGTTTCCTTCCAATTCTCCATTCTCCCTCACGCCCTGTGTCTTTGGCTGTACCTGCTATATCCACTCTCTTGGACCACCGAATGACAAACTTGCCCCTCGAGCCACAAAATGTATGTTTGTTGGCTACTCTCGCACTCAGAAAGGATATGTCTGTTACTCTCTTGCGGACGAAAATATACTCCTCCACTGATATCACCTTTCTTGAGGATCAGCCCTTCTACTCCACCTCTTCCACACTGCCTCCACCTTCCACTATTGCTCGTCCGGCTATCCCCGTCACGACTTTGCCCCACACAGCTCCTCCTCCACCAATCCCAGTGCCAGCATTACCTCCACCACCTTCTCCTCCACTTCTCTGTGTTTATACTCGTCGTTTATCACGTACAAATGCCCTACAGCATCTCCCTTCTATCGATGTTATCACGCGGCCTGACGATCTGGTATCACCCTCTACGGCTCATCCAATGGCGAATTATGTCTCACTACATCGCATATCTCCGCCTCTTCTCAAATTTGTCCTCTCTCTCCACCATTTCTGTTCCTCACTCTTTGTAGGAATCTCTTCAACACCCGGGATGGTGTGCGGCCATGGACGAAGAAATGACAGCCCTCTGGGCTAACCGGACTTGGGACCTAGTTCCTCTCCCTCCTGGCCAGACGTGTGTTAGCTGTAAATGGGTCTTTGTTGTCAAGCATGCTCCAGATAGTACTGTTGAACGTCTTAAAGTCCGCCTTGTCGGCAGAGGTTTCACTCAACAATATGGCCTTGAATACGACGAAACCTTCTCCTCGGTCACCAAATTCAATACTGTTCGAGTTTTGATCTCCCTTGTTGTGCATCGACAGTGGCCCCTACATCAGTTGGACATCAAAAATGTCTTTCTCAATGATAATCTTCAAGAGACTATTTATATGCACCCGGGTTTGAGGGAAGCGGGGGGTGTGTTGTACTGCACCGTGCAATGCAGCACATCTAACGGCTGCGAGTGCATCCATCTCGTCCACGTATCTCGGCGCGAGTGTTTATGCACTAGCAGGCATTGGATGGCGCACTGCACGGTGCAGTACAGCACCCCCCCCCTTTTCTCGAGTTTGAGACCACGGGGACTCTCGTGTCTGTCATCTACGAAAATCTATATATGGTCTCAAACAGTCTTCTCGCGCTTGGTTTGACAAATTCAGTAACGTGGTTCACGAGGTTGGTTTCACACGAAGCTCTGCTGATTTCTCTCTCTCTTTACTCGTCATCAACCAACAGGCACTGTAATCCTCCTTGTGTATGTTGATGACATTCTAATAACGGGCGACGACACCACCGGGATCTGAAACAGCAAGCAACATTTAAACTCAGCTTTTCAGACAAAAGACCTGGGCAATCTTCGATATTTCCTTGGGCTTGAAGTTGCAAGGAGACCATATGGACTTGTCATATCCCAACGGAAGTACTGCACTAATCTTCTGCAAGATACGGGTTACTAAGGATGGAAACCTGTAGACACTCCTGTGGATGTGAATCACAAGTTGTCTGCACATGGATCTGGAACTGATCCTATTCTTACAATTCAGAGTACTACCGACGCTTGGGAGGGAAACTAATCAATCTTACGGTTACACAACCTGATATCTCATTTGTTGTTGGGGTTGTGAGTCGATTTATGCATGCTCCTCAGACATATAATCTCCAAGCCCTCAAGCGGATTCTCAGATACTTGAAGACTGCTCCAGGGCAAGGACTTGTTTACAAACCTTCCTTCTCTCTGTCCCTTGTTGCGTACTTCGATGCCAACTACGCAGGTTCCTCTGATGATAGGCGTTCCACGACTGATTTTTACACCTATCTTGGTGGACACCTTATTACCTGGCGTAGCAAGAAACAGTCGATTGTTGCTCGCTCATCTGCTAAGACCAAGTACCGTGCTATGGAAGCGGTTGTCTCTAAGCTCACCTGGCCTGAGAGTTTTCTCAGTGATTTGGGCCTCAAACTCTCCTCTCCGACCACCCTGTTCTGTGACAGTCAAGCAGCCATACATATTGTCAAGAATCTCGTATTCCATAAGCGAACAAAGCATATTGAAGTTGACTGTCACTTCATTCGGGAAAAAGTTCAATCGAAGAAGTTGGACTTAGAGCATGTCTCTGCGTCAGGAGAAGTTGTTGATATATTCACAAAAGTTCTCTCTCGGACATTATATCATCAGTTCTTATCCAAGCCTGGTTCCTAGGACTTGTATGCTCCATCTTACAGGGGAGTGTTGAGATGTAATGAAAAAGCTCATTAGGAGAAGCCCATGTATATTCTATTTAGTCCCACATTGTAGATGTAGAAGGCTCTCCCTCTCTTTCTCTCTATATAAGTGTATGTATTCTTGTATTTAAAGATAAAATAAAATTCTGGGTTATTTTCTCTCTCTTGCATCTTTCTCTACAATTTTCACACATTTATATTTTTATCGCATTTATCAAGTGCATGTTTTCGCGCAATTCGTATTTTCATGTTCGCACATATTATTCGTGCTTGTGTATCTATATTTGCAACTAACATATTACTTGCACAATAGGGGTAATTTTGAGTGGGCTATGAGTTATTGGGCAATGTTGGAACATAGAAATCTAAAGAAATTTGGTTCAAAGAGGTTGTTTAGGATGTAAAAGTGAGTTAGAATGGGTTTTGGATAAACAAAGGTAGGTCGATGGTAGATTTGGAAGGGAGGAGTTAATTGATTGAAGGCTTGTGAGTTGTAGAAAGGAGCGTTGGACTGGAACAGGTGTGGGAGGGTTTTGGGGAATGAAACTCAAAGGTCTGGTGGTGGGTCGATAAGGAATGTGGGAGAAAGTGTTTGTTTTATCGAAATTAGGGTAGTTCTTTTTGAATTTGGTAAGTAATGTGAGACTTTGGAAGTGAGAGCGGGTGACTGGGGGGCTGGACAGTGCTGAAACTACAGAAATTCTCTGATTCCATGTTGTGAATGTTTCCTGCAATAGGGGTAATCTGGAGTGGGCTATTGATTATTGGGCAATGTTGGAACATGAAATCAAAAGAAATTTGGTTCAAAAGGGTCGCTTAGGATGTAAAAGCGAGTTAGAATGGGTTATGGATAAAAAATGTTGGCCGACAGTAGATTTAGAAGGGAGGAGTTAAATTGATTGAAGGCCTGTGAATTGTAGAAAGGGGCGTTGGATTGGAACAGAAGTGGGAGGGTTTATGGGAATAAAATTCAAAGGTCTGGTTGTGGATCGGTAAGGGATATGGAAAAGGGAGTGTTCATGTTACTGAAATTAGGGCAGTTCTTTCTGAATTTGGTAAGTAATGTGAGACTTTGGAAGTGAGAGGGGGCTGACTCAGGGGATGAATGGCGTGAATGATTTCCTGCAATAGGGGTAATCACGAGTGGGCTATGGGTTTTTGGGCAATGTTGGAACATAAAATCTAAAGAAGTTTGGCTCAAAAGGGTTATTTAGAATGTAAAAGTGAGTTAGAAAGAGTTTGGGATAAACAAATGTCGGCTTACAGTGGATTTAGAAGGGAGGATTTAATTTATTGAAGGCATGTGAGTTGTAGAAAGGGGTGGACTGGAAAAGGTATGGGAGGGTTTCTGGGAATGAAATTCAGAGGTCTGGTTGTGGATCAGTAAGGGATGTGGAAGAGGGAGTGTTCATTTTACTGAAATTGGGGCGGTTCTAAATTTTATTAGTGTTTTGGGTGAGAGGTTTTCAAGGGGAATGGGTAGTCGTGGATGGAATGCGTTGGTTATGGTTGGGTTTGAGGGTAGTAATATGAATTGTATGAAACAATATGGTTGATTTGGTGGTAGTTATTGGTGGTTATGAGTAGTGGGAAGTTGGTGGTCATTGGGTAGGTATGTGGAATAGAAAGTGGGGGAGGTGGTTGTTAGGTATTTAAGTGGAAGAGGAGATAGTTACCTTGGCTTTGGCACCAAGGGTCCCCAGAATTGGCACCGTGAGGGCTTGTGCGAGCCAAGAAAATTAGTCAAAATTTTGCAATGCCTCGAAATCTGTCCCTAGACCCCCTATATATAAACTCATAACCAACCACGGACGGTCACGTCTGTCCAAAACATAAAACCAATAAAGTTACATGAAATAAAATAAATACATAAAAATATGTCGTCATCGTTCTGAATGTAACTGCAGGCTCGGATCGTCCATCCGATGATCAACTCCTCCAGTGTAAGTAGACTTGGGCAGGTTACAATAAGGGTTAGCTCGCGTGAAATGTGATCCTCATCACAAATTCCTAGACAACCATACTGAACATCTCAAACCAGGTGTGAAGAGAAAGCTTGAGATCATATAGAGATTGTTGGATCTGGTGGCCAACCTTAGAGGTGGAGTGAATAAGGCTTTTAAAGTTAGTTCAAAACTAAAATAAGTCTTACTAAGAAAACAAGTTTTAGAAGCTACCGCGGGCGGTAAGGCTAGCGCCCAGCGGTAGGTCACAGAGATCGTTTTTTGTGTAAAACTTCATTTTAGAATTTTTCACGCAGCACTCAAATCTCTAGAAACATACAACCACAAATTTTAGATGAAACGAAAAACACATAATTTTATTCAAAATTAAACAGAGGTTTACAATAACAAAACTGGTTCTCCGTGACGCCGGAGATCGATGGCGATGAATATAATCTTGATTTGGTTTCAATACAGACCCTCCCAGGACCGATTGGCTCTCGCACTTCTTCCCAAGAAGATTGACGAGCCGACTCTTCACCTTCCTCCCAGGAAGGGTCTTACAGCCCACTAGATCTCCCAGATCTAGACGTCCTCCCAGGACGATTTCCACAGATTCCTCCCAGAAATCTGACGGCCTCCCAGGTCGATTTCTCACAAACTCCTCCCAGGAATTCAACTTCCACACCGGACGATTTCTCCGCACATAATACAAAAAAAGGTTAAAGGAAATACAAGAATAAGAGAAAACTCCCATCTAACTAGAACTTTTGATGTTGATGTCGATTTGCTTGCAAAGGTTTGATCTTTGTGGCTTGAGAATCTCCCTCTTCGATGTCCTTTAGATCTATGAAAGGTGTGCGCTTGATGAGAGTTTTTCGTAGCGGGGATCCTCCACGTGAATATTAGGAAGAATGTTTCTTGATCATCATGTTGATAGTCTTCAATCCGTGCGAATGAATTCCTTTTGATCTCCTCTGAAGAAATCTCCTCCTCAATGAGTTGGGAAGACCCCTTCCTTCCCTCTAGACGGCTAGGGCGAACTCCCCTTTCAAATTTCGTAAAAAACCGTCACCTGAAACTCAATTTTGGGATGTTTTAAATAGAGAAAGTTGTGCTGGAAGTTACCGCGCGGCGGTAGCTTCGGCGATAGCTCGCAAATTTCAAAATCCTTCCTTTTCTTCTTTTCAATTTCGTGGATGTTGCTTTTATCTTTGGAAATAAATTATTTTCCATGCAAATATGATGTATTCTTGCCTTTCAAATGATATTGGATGCTCCTTCTGGTTTCTCATTCAAAGCATGATATATATTTGGAGTTTTCTAAAATTACCGCGAGGCGGTTGCTTTGTATGTGTTGTACCGTCAGAACTCTTTTCTTTTCTGCTCCTCAATCAGCTGAAGATTTGCGGGCTCTTATAGTCATTTTAAATATGCTACCGCCGGTGGTAGGTCTTTTCACGAGGAGATGACAGTTGTCCATTAAATTAGGGAGAATATCTAAAATATATACGCGCCACTTTTGGATACTGCGGTGCGGTAAAAGCTAACGTCTGGCGGTAGCTCTTTCCTTTCAACGAATTGACTCGACGATCGTCGATTAGGCTAGCGGTAGTCCTAGCGCCCGGCGGTAGGTAACACAGAGAAGGTTCCTTGCGCGCAACAATTAATTCTTCCGAACTAGCGTCAGCGGTAGTGCTAATGCCCGGCAGTAGGTCGCAAAGATTGAAAATTGCGTTCTTCACACCTGTAAATTTGCACACTATAAACACACAATAAAACGTGATCAAATACACACTGAGACTTGTTATTCTCAAACAAAGAGATGTGGAACGCATGTTACAACAGAGATTTCCAAAGGTGACTGTAAGAAAGGAGAATGGAAATGAAAGGTGCAATATATTCTTCCACATAAGGGCTTTAAATAGGAGCTACAACATGACACCCAACACCGATAGGCGGTGAGGGACTAAACACAATAACATTAAAATATAATATCTCTAACACTCCACCTCAAGCTGAAGGGGAACCCTACAGATTGAACACAACATAAAATGAAAGGTAAAATAAGGTTGGCAACGTAGGACAAAACAACAACCACCGAGGCCCAACCGCGTGTCACCGGGGATACTTCAACCGGGCAAGAGCCACACGACGTTGGTCCACAAACCGACCATGAAAACGCTGGATACACTAGGAGCGGAAATAAGGTCAACCACGAAAGACCAAACCAACCCTACCAAATCAAGAGAAAACGACAAGGAGACGCAAACAACATACGAAATCAACCTAGGGGCCATGTGTGACTAAGGCAGGAGTCGGGAAAGAAGTATCCGAGTCGCCGTGATCACAAACACTCCCCCTCACGTGGATCATGTGCAAGAAAACATAGGTTATACCTAGGGGCCGGTTGTGACTAAGGCAGGAGTCGGGAAAGAAGCATCCGAGTCGCCGATATCACAAACACTCCCCCTCACGTGGAATACATGCATGAAGGTATAGACTATGCCTAGAGGCCGTGACGTACACTCCCCCTCACGTAGATCACGTGCAAGAAGGCGGAAATCATAGAGACACAACACAACAACCACAAACAACAATAACAACATAAAAAATTAAAACTTAAACCCTAAAATAGAGAGTGGCCGGGCTGAATCTGAAGAAGAAGGCCGGGCCAGAGATGGGGCAGTTGCTGGAGAAGGTGTTGCAGCAGCAGCAGCCAAGGCGGAGAAGAAGAGAGATGCGGCAGCAGCAGCCGGAGAAGAAGAAGCCGCAGAGCAGCAGAGCAGAACCGAAGCTGTCGGGAGAGAAGCAGAGACAGAGAAGCGGCGTCAAGCGTCGATGACGCAGGCGGCGTCGATGTCGCAGGAAGCAGAGCCGTCGTGATCGGAGCAGGCAGGATCGTCGACGACGCTAGCGGAAGCAGCGCACGGTGGTAGCAGCGCCGTTGGAAGAAGTTCCCGCTCCCGTCTTCGGAATCAAACGACGATCCGTCGACGGGAGCGAGGGGAAAAACCATTCCCGTGAGCCCTAGCAGGCGAGCGGAAGCGGAAGTATCGGGTCGGGACTTGGGGAGAACAGTGGGGAAGGGAATGAAAAAAATTTTAATTAGGTTTCGGAGTAACCGAACCCTCTGATACCATGTAAGAAAGGAGAATGGAAATGAAAGGTGCAATATATTCTTCCACATAGGGGCTTTAAATAGGAGCTACAACATGACACCCAACACCGATAGGCGGTGTGGGACTAAACACAATAACATTAAAATATAATATCTCTAACAGTGACAAACACGAGGCTCCCCCGTCATTTCATATCTGAAGGTCTATTGCATGTACACTATCTCGCGCATGTCACAACCTATGTTATTAAAGGTGTGTCTTAGGCGCGTCTAAGGCTCCAGGCTCACCAGACTCATAGGTTTGCGTCTCTGTGCGCCTTTAGAATATAAAAGGTGCATTTAAGTGAAATTCTTATTGTAATTTTTTAAAAATATATATAAAAAAAATAATGCAAGAACTAAATAATGTGTTATAGATTGAGTGTTTGTAATAAATAATTGTTCGTTGAAACTTAGATATGATATAAGTGATCACATTGATTATATTTTTTAAGATATATAAACGATAGTAATGAATGATTAATTAGTAGACTAGATGAAGAATTTGATTGAGAAGCTGAATGATGTTTGATGCTGATTATTTAAAATGAATGTGGTTGCGTCTTGCCTTCCTCAGGCGCGTGTCTGCGCCTTGAGTCTAGGCTCTAAGACCCCTTTGCGCATTGGTGCACCTTGAGCCTTTAATAACTAAGGTCACAACTAAGGAAAGCATTCTTTATATCAAGTCGAAGGAGCTTCCAATTGCAGTGAACCGCAAGGGGTCTCAACACGTGAATGATTTTCAATTTCATAACCAAGGAGAAAGTGTTTGCATAGTCAATGCCCCGTTGAAGCCTCTGGTGACAAGACGTGTTTTCAATCGATCAACGGAGCCGTCTGGATTGTGTTTGACGATGAAGATCCACAAACAACTAACACAAGAATGTCCTGAGGGTAGAGATGCAAGATACTAGGTGCGATTTGCCCGTAGCCCTTGGATCTCTTCATCCATTGTATTGAGCCCCGAGGGTGTTGCAGGCTTGAACTGAACCTGGAACTGTAACCGCAGACAAAGATAGAGCAAATTTATAGAGGGGTCAAGCGGTGAAATGAAATAAATTTTGACAAGGGATGAGCTGAACATTTATCTTTGCAAAGAGCGATGAGAAGATCCACAAATAAGATATCAACGGGAGATATAAGGGCTAAAGTGTGAGCTCTGCAACAAACAAATTATTTTAAGATGGGAGGTCAATAAGCACGAAAGGGATCGGGAAATACAAATGTATGTGTGTGGTCAAAGAGGCAGTGGAATAGACGAAGAGGCTAAGAGTGGAGAAGTCGAAAGTGTAGGTGGTATGGGTTGAGGCCATAAAGGAAAAACAGGAGGAGACACATTAGAAAAGTAACGTTTATCATCAATGAATGTCACATCCGCAGATACCATAAGTCGATGAGAGGTGAAAGAGTAACATGCATAGCCCATTTTAGTGTGGGAGCATCCGACAAATATGCATTTAGTCGCTCTTGGTACATGTTTGTCGGCAGGAGGTGTCATCTGATGCATACAACAGATACAACCAAACACATGATGTGTGAGATGAAACAAGGGATCAGAAGGAAATAAAATAGATGTTGAGTGGAAGATTAATTCTATTATTTGGCCCTACTCCAGCATATATAGGAGTGGGAAAAATACGTACAACGACCAGACGAACCAAAAACAAAGACTTGAAACATAACAGAAATACAGACTCTCCAACACTCCCCCTTAAGTTGGGCGTGTAATGTCGGTCATGCCCAACTTGCCCAATATCTTGTCAAAGGAGCACAAACTCGGCCCTTAGTAAGCACATCTGCCAGCTGCTGATTAGATGGGACAAAGAGAGTGCACACCATCCCCTTTACTATGTTCTCCTTAATGAAATGTCTGTCGATCTCCACGTGTTTAGTACGGTCATGTTGGACTGGGTTGTGGGCAATACTAATAGCGGCTTTACTATCACAATAGATCCAGATTGGACAACACAGTCTTCCACACCCAAGTCCCTCGTCATTGACTGAATCCATATCCCTTCGCATATTCCAAGTGGCATTGCCCGGAACTCCGCCTCAGCACTAGATCTGGCAACAACATGTTGTTTCTTGCTTCTCCAAGTCACCAGATTATCCCCAACAATGGAGCAATAACCAGATGTAGATCGACGATCATCAATAGAACTTGCCCAGTCAGCATCTGTTCCAGGGCTGAGCAGGTTCCTCTCTCGGGCTGGTGAGAAGTGCTCACCTTTCTTCAAAGCGCTGAGAGGGGGCCAGAAGTTTGAGTGGTCCGAGGAGTGCGAGAAGACCTTCCAGGCCTTGAAGAAACAGCTGACCCAAGCTCCACTTCTCCAGGGGCCGAAGGAGGGGGAAGATTTATCCTTGTACCCTGGGGTTGGGGCCGAGGCCCTGAGCTCCGTCATGGTCCGAGAAGAGGGCAAGAATCAGCTGCCGATCTACTATGTGAGTAGGGTCCTGAGGAAGGCAGAGCTTCGAAACCCTATCTTGGAGAAGTTGGCATTCGCCCTGGTCATCTCGACCTGAAGGCTCCGACCGTACTTCCAGGCGGACCAAAAATAAAAACTTGAAACATAACAAAAATAAAGACTCTCCAACAATAGATATGGGAGAAGCATAATTAAGAATAATGGAGAGAGGGAAATTGATGAGATAGCAAACAATCATAATGGAGAAGTGTCAATATGGAAGAGGGGCCTTCATGTGGAATATGAGGGAGCGAGACACCTCAAGAAGATGTCGATTCATCCATTACACAACATCATTTTGTTATAGTGTAACTTCAATATGATCGAGTTTTCCGCATAATGAACAAATACTCTGAGGGGAACCTTGATTGCTCTCATCCTTATAGTGTCCATCATGGTGATGAGATCCTCTTGGGAGGTGGTCAGTGCCAAAGTTAAGTGGAGGACGAGATGCCAAAAAGCCTGCTGAAGGACATGCGGAGGTGGGTTTGGTGTTTCAGTAGGAGTAACCTTAAGGAGCATGGAACAAACATCAAGCAGTGGGGGCACAGTGGTAGGGGAGAGAACAATAGAGTTAACTCTGTGGAGATGTGATGGTAGATGAGACATTGACATAGCAATAATGGCAGCCTCATGTTGAGCCTTTTGTACATTAAGAGAGGTAGTCAGAAGATGATAGAGCTAAGCGTTAAAGATCCCTTTGACTTTGGTGACCACATAGTCGAAGTTACATCCACGTAATCAAGTGTGAGGGAAGAGAGACAGTTGAGAAGATCATATAAATGTTGCAGACTATTTTGGCCACAATAAAATTAGCAATGTTCGGCCCACATCGACTTGGTAAACTCATACTCCATGACAAGATCACATGAGAGTTTATCCATGGAGTTTAACAACTAAGATTGAAAGCGACCATCAATTTGAGTGCAACAATACAGAATTTTTCCCGGATCTCATGTGTGCTCGATGGAGTAACATTGGAAGAGGGCTCATGGGAAGAACACATAACTGCTAAGTAAAGGGAGGATCATCGGGCAGATCGGGGGGTGGGGGGTGGGGGGGGGGGGGGGTTATAGGAGGGTGAAAGAAGCGAGATCGACAAAATAAGTTGGGTCAAAAACTACCGGTGGAAGAAAGGTCGAGCGGAACAAGTGTCATCTGTAGGAATGACAAGGAAGACGCTTAAAGCCTTCAATTCCTAAGCACGGGAAAGCATGACACCACATATGGTTGGCTCCGACGTTAGCGTGACGTCGTGATGCCATTAGGTGAAGATCGGGAAAGATGAGACGAGAACTGACGGCGTGCCACGACCGACACGCGTATATTCCCGCAGGAGGCGGTGATCCGCTGCCCGGACGGGCGATCGGATCCCGTGGTCGCGTTTGGATTTTCGTTTCTAGTCATTTTCATTTTTCATGTTTTTTATTCCGAGATGTATTTAACCCCCAATCGACCGGAACAATCCTAGCCGTTCGATCGGGGTGGTTTTATTTGAGTATCATAGCAGCGGTTATGTCTTAGGGTATTAATACCCAGCGGCTTGTACAAGAGGTATCGAGAGTTTGGAGAAATTTCCCAAACCCGTCGGTCAAGAGGAGCGACTCCTCCCTTCCCGCTGCACCCGGTGCGACGCCGGCCTCTTCTCCCTTCCGCATCCGCCATCAGCCCGGTAATCCCCTCCACTCCTCCTCCCCGCCCTGCTTCCCTCTTCCCCTCACTCTCCCGGACTATTCCGCCCTACCCCGTCCCCCTCTCTGCTGCATCTTGCAACCCGCACAACCGGAGCCCGCCGCCCTCTTCCGCCTACCAGAGCCCGCCGCCCTCTTTCGCCTACCAGAGCCCGCCGCCCCTCCTAGCAGCCACCTCCTTCTCCCATAAGCCTTCCACTTTCCCCGCTCCCTCCATCTAGCCCGTTCCCGTGGACCCACTCCACCAGATCCCTCCCTCTCTAAGCCACCCCCTTACTCCCGTGAGTTTCTTCCCCAAGTCCTATACCCCTTAACCCCTCCTATCGTGGAACCACCCCAAATCAGCCCCCTTCCCTACTCTCTACGCCCTCGTTGCCCGCCTACAACCGCCTCCCACGTCGCCTGCATATGTGAACCGTGGTACAAAGTTATTTCCTTTGTTGTTGTTTATTTTGGCAACCTTATAATGTGTTGGATGTTTACTTTATTTTGCAATTAGTTCAATTGTTGTCGCAACTTGCAGGACAAATTCTGTGCTCGCTTAAATACTCGCGCCTCTATTGTTTGTGAAATTAATCTCTGGTTCACCTTAAATAATTATTTGTCTACGCACGTGTCTCTCTCGTTTTATTATAATAATTAATTACCTGTTTGTAATTTTTGGTGGACCACTTGCGCACTTGCATTATACTTCATCCCACTAAGGACAGCATTGAGCGAGTTCACTCCGTGTTTGCCCCGCCACTGCATCAAATTGGTATCAGAGGGCTAGGTTAGGGTCATTGCATGCTACGTAGTGGTAGGGATTATCGTCAGTCCATGTCAAGTCAAACTCATCCCGCCAATAGGACCGCTAGCTCTCAGACGGACATGACGCCCGCAGAATTCCAAGACTTGTCCTTGATCGATTGGATCAAATGGGCGTCCAATTCGACACGCTTAGAGGTGATATCACAAGGGTTAGTACGAGAGTAGACCAGTTAGAGACACCGGGAGATCGAATGAACCCTTTACCTCGTGAGGAACCTCTCGAGGACCTTCCAAATGCCATACCCCCTCCCCCGAGACGTGGTAGAGACGGCCCTCGCCGAGAGTTCCCGCCTGCACCAAGAGCAAATTATCGTCGTGGTTTCGAATTTCGACGAGCTCAGCCTTTGGATGAGCCACGTCATCCACCACCTCGTCGAAGGGATAGACACCGATATGACTATGACGATGATGACGATTACGGTGACTTCCGTGAGCCCCATCGAGGCATGACTCCAGAGGAGGATGACATTACCCGACGGATCCGTATTGATGCCCCTACCTTCGACGGTCACTTGGACCCGAAGGCATTCAGTGATTGGCTCATGGACATGAACCACTACTTTGATTGGTTCGAGATGAACGACGAGAGGCGAGTACGGTTCGCGAAGATGAAACTTATTGGCCAAGCAAAGATTTATTGGTCAAGTCTGGAGAGGTCCTTGGAGCGGGTTGGCTATTACCCCATTACCCAATGGGATGAAATGAAGCAGCGCCTACAGGATAAGTATCTTCCCGCATCTTATCGAGATCAACTGTTAGATCAGTTGTGCGCGTTACGTCAGGGTACTCTTTCTGTTGCTGATTACATGTCTCGATTTGACGAACTGGTAGTTCGCGGCGACATTATGGAAGAGCCCATTGCTACTGCCTCGCGTTTTCGTGCGGGTCTTAGGTCAGACATTCGAAGGGAATTAATTCCTCATAGGATTGAGTCGGTTGAGCAGGTTTTTCAGCTTGCCCTCGAATATGAGCAGTACTTGCGCTCAGCCGGCTCGAGACATACCTCCACTAGACCCGATGCTTCCACATTTCAGAAGTCCGTCCCTGCCACGACTCCTGCCACCCCTCGCCCACCCACGGATGCGACGGGGAAAGCTATTGTTCCAGGAGGCCCCAAGCCTGGGGACGTCCAATGCTATCGTTGTTCCGGCCGAGGGCATTTCGCTGCCCAATGCCCTACCAGGAACTTGCTGATTGAGGATTCTGGCGAGCCCAGCGGCGAGGCTGAGGACGACGCCATTGAGGAGGTTACGGCTATTGTTGAGAATGGCTAGGAGAGCGATGCAGAGAGATCGCTAGAGGTAGGATTCCTCCGTCGCATCCTCCACACCCCGCATCCCTATCGTGTCCTATGGGTGCATAAATCCACCATTCATGTCACACAGCGGTGCCTGGTCCCGATCCGTTTAGCTACTACTGAGGACCGGGTTTGGTGCGATGTTATCCCTATGGACGTTGCCCACGTTCTTCTCGGGAGACTCTGGCTTTATGACCGAGATGTCACGTGTTATGGCCGATCCAACACGTGTGTATTCTTCGACAAGGGTCGAAAGATTACTCTTACCCCGACTCAGCCCAGGGATCCCCCCAAGGGGAAGATTGATTCATCTGTTAGTGCGGGGTCTTCAAGGCCCCTACATATTATGAGACGAAGTGATTTCCTGAAAGAGAGTGAAGAGACTGGGGTCGTGTACTTTGTGACGGCCACTTTAGCCCCTGAGGCCCCTAGTGAGACTTCGATTACTGACCCGGATGTTCGGCAGTTACTGGATGATTTTGCTGATATTATGCCCGAGGAGCTCCCCGATGAGCTTCCCCCACTGAGGGACATCCAGCATGTGATTGACCTGATCCCTGGGGCATCTTTGCCCAATCTTCCGCACTACCGTTTAAACCCAACTGAACATGCCGAATTAAAGCGGCAGGTTGAGGATCTTCTGCGGAATAAGTTTATACGAGAGAGTTTGAGCCCCTGCGTCGTTCCAGCCCTTCTGACTCTGAAGAAGGACGGAAGCTGGCGCATGTGCATTGATAGCCTTGCGATAAACAAGATCACTGTGAAGTATCGCTTCCCGATTCCCCGCCTCGATGATCTCCTGGACTCGATGGTTGGTGCCCAGGTCTTCTCGAAGATCGATCTTCGTAGTGGGTACCATCAGATCAGGTTAGAGAGGGGGATGAGTGGAAGACAGTCTTCAAAACGAAGGACGGCTTATATGAGTGGTTAGTTATGCCATTCGGGATATCGAATGTGCCCAGTACGTTCATGAGGGTGATGACCCAGGTTCTGCGGCCTTATATGGGCAAGTTTTTAGTGGTATATTTTGATGATATCCTGATATATAGTCAAGGCCGCGTCGAGCACTTGCGTCATATTCGTTTGGTGTTCAAGCTCCTTCGGAGGGAACACTTTTACATCAACTTGAAAAAGTGCTCGTTCCAATCCGCGTTCGTTCATTTCTTGGGATATGTTGTATCAGCTTCCGGGATTTCCGTTGACCCGGAAAAGGTTAGAGCGATTCGAGAGTGGCCCGTCCCCACGAACATTCATGAGGCTTGTAGTTTTCATGGACTCGCCATCTTCTATAGGAGGTTTGTCTGATCCTTTAGTTCGGTCATGGCACCCATTACGAGCTGCCTTCGTAAGGGTGAGTTCGTTTGGACGAAGGACGCCACTCGAGCTTTCGAAGAGATTAAGGAAAAGCTATCTACCGCCCCCGTTTTGCGTTTACCCGATTTCACCAAGCCCTTTGAGGCAGCATATGATGCGTCAGGGGTGGGCATCGACGCAGTGTTGAGTCAAGGTCATCTGGTCGCATACTTCAGCGAGAAATTGAATGAGGCTCGCCAAAAATATTTGAATTACGATCGGGAGTTCTGTCATTGTGCAGGCTTTGCGATATTGGCGGCATTATCTCCTGCACAAGGAGTTTATCTTGTAATCGGACCACCAGGCACTTAGATACCTAGATTCTCAGAAAAAGTTGGGCCATCGACACGCCAAATGGGTGGAGTATACGCAAGAGTTTCACTACGTTCTCAAGCACCGAGCTGGTGTTGAGAACAAGCCGGCTGACGCCTTGAGTCGCCGAGTCAGCATCCTCCACACCATGAGCACTCGCGATGTGGGATTCGAGCAGTTGGTACATGCTTATCCTGATTGCCCTGATTTTAGTGCCACTCACGCCGCACTATCGAGGGACCCTCCCGAGCCCCGAGAGGATTATTCGATTTCTGACGGGTACTTGTTTTGGGGCACGCGCCTCTGCATACTGCGAACCTCCCTCCGAGACTTTCTTATTTGGGAGCTTCACGCAGGGGGTGCAGCGGGACATTTCGGGCGAGATAAGACAATCGTGTTAGTAGAAGATCGCTTCTTCTAGCCCGGCCTGAAGAAAGACGTCACGAGAGTTGTGAAGCATTGTCGAGTCTGCTAGACTGCGAAAGGATCCCCCAGCCCACGGGGTTATATACTCCTTTACCCGTCCCCAAGAGACCTTGGTCGGATATTAGCATGGACTTTATTCTCGGGCTCCCTCGCACTTTGAGGAAGCTAGACTCGATCTTCGTGGTAGTGGACCGTTTTTCCAAAATGGCCCATTTCATCCCCTGCCGAAAGACGGCGGACGCCTCCCACGTGGCAGCGCTATTCTTTCGAGAAGTATTTAAGTACCATGGTCTCCCCACTTCGATAGTTTCGGACCGCGATGTACGCTTTATGAGCTACTTTTGGAAGACCTTATGGAAGAAGACCGGTACACTACTAAAGTTTTTCTCCGCTTACCACCCACAGACGGATGGGCAAACCGAGGTGGTGAACCGTAGTCTTGGGTCACTTCTTCGTTGTCTCGTTGGGAAAAGTCCGACCGCTTGGGATTCTATTCTCCCTATAGCCGAGTTTGTGTATAATAGCTCTGTTAATAGGACCACGGTTTTGAGTCCATTCCATATCATATTAGGGTACGAGCCTAGGAAACCTATTGACCTAGTCGATATTCCCCTAGAGTCCCAACCTAGTGCGTCGGCAGAGTCTTTCATTTAGCATATACATACACTGCACGAGTTGGTCCGTAAGAAAATTGCAATTAGTAATGATTATTATAAAAATCAGGAAGATCAGCACCGGCGAGAACAAATCTTTGAGGCAGGAGAAAAGATATTAATTCGCATTCGATCTGAGAGGGTCTCACAGGGACCAGCAAAGAAATTAATCGCACGCAGAATGGGCTCTTATACAGTCGTACGGCGAATTGGTACAAATGCATATGAAATAGACATCCCACGTGATATGGGCATTAGCCGGATATTCAACGTTGAGGATTTGACTCCTTACTACGAGGAGCATGTGTACGTGGATCCCCTCATCACACCTCTACCTGAGCCTTCATCTCTCTCAGCCCCATCACATGAGCTTTCTCCTCATAGTACCACCACCAGTCCCTCTTTGTGGCCACCAGCGGCGTTGCGTCATGCAGATCGAGTTGCACCACCGACGGTTCCACCGACATCATTGTTAGATGGAGACACATCTTTGCCAGACGGAGACACATCTTTGCCAGACGGAGACACATCTTTGCCAGACGGAGATACTTTGATATCACCTGCTTCTACAGACGACGTGCTTCAGATCGTCGGTCACGACTTCTCAGCCGTAGACGGACGAGATACCCCGCGTTATCTTGTCCGTTGGAGCGGCCGACCCCCGCACGATGCTACGTGGATTTCCTCTCCGGAGCTACAGAGACTCGTCCCACGGCTGCACAGCGAGTACACTCACCTACACTCATCGGAGTTGAGTGCCTTTAAGCCGGGGGGAGTTGACGGCGCGCCACGACCGACGCGTGTATATTCCCGCAGGAGGCGGTGATCTGCTGCCCTGACGGGCAATCGGACCCCGTCGTCGCGTCCGGATTTTCGTTTCTAGTCATTTTCATTTTTCATGTTTTTGATTCTGAGATGTATTTAACCCCCGATCGGCCGGAACAATCCTAGTCGTCCGATCGGGGTGGTTTTATTTGAGTATCATAGCACTGGTTCATATAGCAGTGGTTATGTCTTAGGGTATTAATACTCGGCGGCTTGTACAGGAGGTATCGAGAGTTTGGAGAAATTTCCCCAACCCGTCGGTCAAGAGGAGCGACTCCTCCCTTCCCGCTGCACCCGGTGCAACGCCGGCCTCTTCTCCCTTCCGCATCCGCCATCAGCCCGGTAATCCCCTCCACTCCTCCTCCCCGCCCTGCTTCCCTCTTCCCCTCACTCTCCCGGACTATTCCGCCCTACCCCGTCCCCCTCTCTGCTGCATCTTGCAACCCGCACAACCGAAGCCCCCCGCCCTCTTCCACCTACCAGAGCCCGCCGCCCTCTTCCGCCTACCAGAGCCCGCCGCCCTCTTCCGCCTACCAGAGCCCGCCGCCCCTCCTAGCAGCCACCTCCTTCTCCCATAAGCCTTCCACTTTCCCTGCTCCCTCCATCTAGCCCGTTCCCGTGGACCCACTCCACCAGATCCCTCCCTCTCTAAGCCACCCCCTTACTCCCGTGAGTTTCTTCCCCAAGTCCTATACCCCTTAACCCCTCCTATCGTGGAACCACCCCAAATCAGCCTCCTTCCCTACTCTCTACGCCCTCGTTGCCCGCCTACAACCGCCTCCCACGTCGTCTGCATATGTGAACCGTGGTACAAAGTTATTTCCTTTGTTGTTGTTTATTTTGGCAACCTTATAATGTGTTGGATGTTTACTTTATTTTGCAATTAGTTCAATTGTTGTCACAACTTGCAGGACAAATTCTATGCTCGCTTAAATACTCGCTCCTCTATTGTTTGTGAAATGAATCTCTGGTTCACCTTAATTAATTATTTGTCTACGCACGTGCCTCTCTCGTTTTATTATAATAATTAATTACCTGTTTGTAATTTTTTGGTGGGCCACTAGCGCACTTGCATTATACTTCATCCCACTAAGGACTGCATTGAGCGAGTTCACCCCATGTTTGCCCCGCCACTGCATCAAGAACGCAGGGAAGACACTCAACTGCAGGAATCGATGAGGAAGACCCGCACAATTACAGGAGGATGAGGCGAGTCACTCAGAGGACTATTTGCACTATGTTGTCGTCGTCCTGCTCTAATACAATGTAAGAATTAGGATTTGTATATTAACTTACAAAAGAATGAGTTACAGTAGTAGTTATATGCAATGTTGCAAATATCGGATGTCGGCGACATATCGGATCGAGTTTTTAAATGTCGGATGTCAGAAGTCGGAGACATGTCAGAGATATTTTAAAACATCGGACTGCCATATCTTAAAAATAAAATTTTATTTTCATGTATACAAACTATGATGGTCAGCGTAAAATTTAGTAACTCTTATGAATATGTATGTATACAAACTATAATTATATGTTATAAAAATAAAAAATAATATAACAAATAGATAAAAATGAGTCATTTATATTACGAAATAAAATCGAATAGTATCTACGAAAAAATATTATTAACAAATACAAAATAATACATTGTAAAATATATTTAGTAGTATACAATAATTTTAGTTTGATAATAATAAGTTTGGTGAAAATAAAGAAGATTTAAAAGTAAAATTTCTTAATTGATTATAAATCTTTTCAAACTCATAAATTTTAATTAAAAACATGCAAACAATCAACTAATAATTTTATTAGTTCTCGACGGCGGCCTCCACACCATGTATTGTCGGAGTGTCGCCTCCACATCCCTTGCCCCACCCCAAGATGAGAAAATTACATTCTCCCGGAAGGACATGCCGGATCACGAGGATCCGTTCTGCGACGCGCTGGTCATTCAGGCCGCCGTCGAGAACTTCACCGTCTACCGGATTCTCGTGGACAATGAGAGCTCCGTCAACGTCGTCTTCAAGAAGGTGTTTGACGCAATGAAGGTGGAGGCCCGGAGGGTGTTGACCTAGATCTGTGATCTACGGTCTTTCCTTTTTTGGGGGGATGGGATTTCTTTTTTGTGTTTTAGGGTCTCTTGGCCTTTTCTCCCTTGGCGTTTTCCGTTTCTTTTGGGAGTTCTCTTGTTCTCATCTCATGGATTCCTCACCTCTTGTTTCGAATGATGGCTTTGATCGACGCATCACCACCACCCTTCTCAATGAAAAGAATTTTATCGCTTGGTCCAACTTCGTGCGTGTCCATCTTGCCAAACATGACAAACTAGATTGGCTTGAACCGAATGGTGTTCCTCGTCCTTCCGATGAAAAGGCTATCCAGTATATGGCGCACGGAAAATTTCAAGATTCTCGGGTGGCTTCAATGCTCCATGGAGCCCCGCATTTACGAGCAATTCATGCGTTTCGATTCTGCGTCGTTGCTTTGGGCTATCTTGACCCGTACCTACGGTCGCACACGCGTTGATACGCGAATGTACTCTGTCTTCCAAGAGATTTCTACTGTTCGTCAGGGGGATCGTTCGGTGCACGAGTATTTTACCTTTCTCTCTGGGCGATTCCATGAGCTTTCGGACCTCGAGCCACTTAGTGCTTTTCCACATCCAGAGGATCTGATTGTTGTCAAGCGGAGCATGAATCCACTTCTTGATATATTAGATGTTTATTCCATGGTGGAGGAGCATGAGCGACGTGCCCGCCTGACCGATGTTTCATCAGTTCCAGCTTCTGTTCCCCTTCCAGACCAAATGGCCCTTGCTTCCAGTCGCACTTCTTCTGTGCGAGGGGGCGTACTACTACCTCTAAAGGCCGCGGGGGTGGCCGCGGCAGCCCATTTGCCTCTGTGCGAGAAGGCCCGATGCGGGCTGCTCTTTCCTCACCTACGCCAGCAGTCCACACCACTCGTGTTGTTGCCGCTACTTCTTCCAACTTGGGAGGCCAGCCTGATTCCGGTGCCCCGTCTGGGGCCCTTTCCACCGACTGGAGTCAAGTTATGGCTCAAGTGCAACAGCTTCAGTCTCAGCTCCAGATGCAGTCCTCGTTTCAGACTTCGCACCAGCCTCTTCCTCCTCAGCAATTACCTGCCTTCTCGTCGCTCTCGTCGACTTCAGCGTCTGCGTCAGGTACCCCGACGGCCTTCCATGTCACACAAGAGGGGTCTTCCTCTCCCTAGGTGAATGACTCTAGGGCCACTGATCACATGACTGGTGAGACATGCTTGTTTTCTTCTCTTGAGTCTCTGAGCGTCCATCGGCAGGTTCGCCTTGCTGATGGCTCTGTGACCCTCATTCTTCACCGGGGCACGGTTCCCTTATCTCCCTCCTTCTCCTTGGGTTCCGTTCTTCATGTTCCCAAGCTTGCTTTAAATCTTCTTTCTGTTAGTCAATTGACTCATTCGATGCACTGCTCGGTGACATTTTTTTCCTTCTGCTGTGTTTTTCAGGACCTGACCACGAGGACTTTTGGCTACGGCTGTGAGCGCGACGGGCTTTACCAGCTGGATCTTCCACCTCCTTCGCCCTGTCTCTCACCCCGATCCATCGCTGCTGCTACTACTTCACCCCCTTTGGCATACCAAACTGGGGCATGCAAGTCCTCAGATTGTGTCGTCTCTTTTTTCGAGTGTCTCGTTTAAGCTCTCTTTTCAGTGTGATGTGTGTCAGCTTAGCAAACATACACGCACTTCCTATCCTGTTTATGTTTCTCGTAATTCTGCACTGTTTGATATTATTCATTCAGATGTTTGGGGGTCTGCCCCGGTTGTTTCTTATGATGGATTTTGGTATTTTGTTACTTTTATAGATGATTTTACTCGTTGTTGTTGGGTCTATCTTATGCGTGTCAAATCTGATGTCTTTGATTTATATACTCAGTTTACTAATATGGTTAAGACTCAGTTTTCCTCTAGTATTCGGGTCATTCGCTTCGATAACGGGGGGAGTATACCTCTTCCTCTTTCACAGTTTTCCTTGCTAGTCAAGGAACCCTTCATCAATTCTCTTGTCCCTATATACCAGAACAGAACGGCGTGGCGGAACGCAAGAATTGTCATCTCTTGAATGTGACCTGATCTCTTCTTTGTGGATCTCACGTCCCCAAGTCGTTTTGGAGTGCCGTCTTTCTTATGGGGACCTTCTTGGTCAACCGTCTGCCTTGTCAGCCTTTAACGGGACGGGTACCCCTTAGTCTTCTATCTCCCCGCCACCATCTATTTCTCGTCCCTCTCCGGGTGTTTAGGTGTGTGTGTTTTGTCCAGGACCGTTGTCCGACTCGGACAAAGCTTGATGGCAAAGCTATCTAGTGCTTATTTTTGGAATATTCCTCCTCTTCCAAGGGCTATCGGTGTTTTGACCCCTCTTCTCGTAGGATTTTTCACTCCTTGGATGTTACGTTCTTTGAGGATGTCCCCTTCTATGGTACCTCTCATGTCCCTGTTGCTCCTTCTGCTCTTCCACAGCCGGCTCCAGTTGCCCTTGCTCCGCTGCACGACTCTCTTCTGTTGCAGACATACACTCGTGGCCCACACGGGCCCTCACATGTCCACCCCATTCTTCGGGATCCACTGGTTACGCCCAACTCACAGGACCTTGTGCCACATCCTCTAGCAGGTGATGTTTTTCCCTCCTCTGACTTACCCATTGCACTTTCCAAAGGTAAGCACTCTTGTGTTACTGACCATCCTGTGGCTAGCTATGTGTCCTACCAGCGTCTTTCTCAGGGTTACCGGGCTTTCCTGACTACTACCGACCAGTCAGAGTTCCGAGTTCGATGACTGAGGCGTTCCAGCACCCTGAGTGGGTGGCAGCCATGGAGAATGAGATATCTGCACTACTGAAGGCAGGCACCTAGCGTTTGGTCCCTCTTCCTGCAGGTCGGAAAACGGTTGGTTGTCGTTGGGTTTACACCGTCAAGTATAATGCTGACGGTTCTCTTGACCGCTACAAGGTCCGTCTTGTCGCGAAGGGCTTCACTCAGACTCCTGGGATTACGGCTTGACCTTTGCCCAGGTGGCCAAGTTATCTACTGTCCGTCAACTTGTCTCTCTCGCGGCCTGCCATGGGTGGCCTCTTCATTAGATGGACGTGAAGAATGTCTTCCTCAATGGCGATCTTGCTGAGGAAGTTTATATGGATCCGCCCCCCGGTTACAAGCTTCAGGGAGTGTATTTGGGTCGTGTTTGCCTTTTGCAGAAGTCCTTGTATGGGCAGAAGCAGTCTCCTCGTGCGTGGTTTGAGCGGTTCGGTACTGTTGTGCTTCGGAGTGGGTTCATCAGATGTCATGCCGACCACACGTGCTTTGTTCGGACTGTTGTAGATGGTCGTAGGGTCATTATTCTTGTCTATGTGGATGATATCATTCTTACCGGTGACGATAGCTCGGGGATACTTCAGATCATGAGGGTTCTTCAGAAGGAATTTGAAGTGAAAGATTTGGGGCCTCTGAAGTAATTTCTTGGGATTGAGATTGTCAGATCTCAGCAGGGGATCTCTTTGTCTCAGCGCAAGTATACACTCGACCTCTTAAGTGATACTGGCCTTCTTGGGTGCTCTCCTGTGTCTACACCCATGGATCCGAACCACCAATTACACGCCGAGTCTGGAGATTCTCTCCCTGAGCCGGGAAGATACCAGCGTCTTGTTGGCAGACTTATCTACTTGACCAACACTCGCCCTGACATTAGCTTTGCTGTGAGTGTGATCAGTCAGTTCATGCATGCTCCACGGACTTCTCACCTTGATGCAGCGTTTTGGATCATCCACTACCTGAAGGGATCTCCTGGCCTTGGGCTTTTCTACCGTTCATCTCCGTCCCCCGGTCTCACATGTTACACGAATTCTGACTATGTTGGTTCCCTTACTGATAGACGGTCTACTTCGGGGATGTGCACTTTCTATGGTGGCAATCTTATTTCCTGGAAAAGCAAGAAGCAGAGTGTTGTCACCCGCTCGTCTGCTGAGGCTGAGTACCAAGCTATGGCCCATGGCGCTACTGAACTCCTTTGGCTGCGTACTCTCTTGACCGAGCTTGGCTTTCCTCTTTCTGGTTCCTCGACACTTGTTTGCGACAACCAGTCCGCTCTCATTCTAGCCTCAGACTCTTTTCTGCACGAGCGGACTAAGCATATTGAGGTTGACATTCACTTTCTCAAGGAGCACATCCGTTCAGGAACTCTTGAAGTGTCATATGTTCCCTCCGCAGAGCAGATTACAGATGCCTTCACCAAGGCGGTTGGACCTTCCAGACTCCTCTCTACCTGTGGCAAGCTGGGCTTGCTTGATCTATTCGCGCCAGCTTGAGGGGGAGTATTGAAGTATTTTCTGGTTTATTGACATATTTTATAGAATGGGTTTAGTCCCACATTGCGGCTACCTTTATTTGTATTCGGATCTCATATTTATATCCTCTATAGTGAAAGAATAAACTATCTAATTTCTCTCATTTAATTGAAACTTGAATCTGATATGCGTAACAAGTATCCGCAATTTTTTTCTTGATCTTGGTAAGTCTCTGAACTTGTTCTTCTTTCCATTTTATTATATTCATAGTTAGCTTTCTATAACTTGTTTTGCAAATCTTATTAGAGTGAATGACATCTGAATCTTCGTCATAAGAGGTCCCATTCAGGGAATCCTCGAAAGTTTCGGGACAAAACTTCTTAAGTATGGGAGAATGTAACAACATATGTTTAAAAAAAGTGCAAGATTTAAATCCAATTAAAAAAATTAATGGCACCTTTGTAATTAGTAAGAGATTTTCCCCCTAATAGTCGCAGCCCACCCCCCCAACGATTTCTCTGATTAAATCACTTCGGTGTTAGGGTTGTCGCTCGACTCCCGCTCCAAACTCTCGTTGCTCCCGTTCGCGACTCTCGATCGCAGCGTCACCCGTTCCCCCCTCTTCTACCGTGGTCGTTGGCCATTCAGCCTCTCCTCAAGGCTGGCGGTTCCTCCTACTCTTCCTCTACCCTCTGGCCAACAGCCCTCTTCCCCCCTCCAAGGGTCAGCGGTTCCTCTTTCCCTCCAAGGGTCGACAACCTTCTCACCTTGGGCCGAACTCCTCCAACGCATCATCACCTCAATTTTGACCGGCAAGTTGAAGGAGGAACATCCACCTCTCCTCCTTGGGCTTCGATTTCACAACTAGGGTTTCCTTCAATCCCCTCATTGGGCTCGGATTTGGCACTTTTTGGTAAGGTTCTCCCTTCATTCCCCCTTAAATTTTTCATTGAATCCGTTATAATTTTTGTGCTCCGAGTTACGTATATATGTTGATCTGAACTTATGCCCATCTTATAATCGACTAACCACGATTTGTTCTTGATTCCCAACGTCGTTTGTCGAATCTATCAACGGGATCTCTCCAAACCCCCTTCCAATTTAGGGTTTACCTGGCCAAAGCGCCGCCAAATTTTGATTTCCTCGTGGTAGTCTCCTCTCCCCTCACCTTTGAGGGAGGTAAATTTTACTAAACCCGCTCTTGTTTAAGTTATGTGATGAAGAATGCATGTACAAGCGTAGAGGCTTTTGGTATGCCAAATATCATTTATGATGTTTTTGAACAGGTTTAAAATAAGATTTTAAATTTTTCTTGTGCCACTTAACCGCTACGGTCGAATTCAGTCTTACTTAAGGCTAATAGAGAAATCTCTTGCTTACAAACATTGAATTTAGTTTGATGCATCTTTTCTTATGTTTATAAATTTTAGTCTTGAATACCTGAACATGTCTAAATATGCTTGTCACCTTTTCTCATGCTCGTGCCTATGTTTATTTAGAAAATAATCGTGTATAAAAATGGTTTGCTCTAGATGAGTGCATGTTACCTAGAAAATGATGTGCAATAATTTTACCCCTTGGCATAAATTCATTTTTCTTAGAATCACTAAACTATGAATCACTTCATTCATTGATATCATATGCAAACATTGAAAAAAAGTGTTTAATTGATACAACTCCTTGACATGGGTTCCCCCTTGAATTCCTAACATGAACAAAGGACCGGTCATTGCGAGCATGAACTCCCTGGCTGAATGGTGAGGGTTTGCAAGAGCCGCCCCTTATAGATCACGGGTATAAATTTTGAATCTCTGATAAGTCCTGCTGATCTTGAATCCTACTGAATCATAATTTTTGTGCATCAAATAAAAACACATGCATCTTTCATTTGTTACAGCTTATGACATTGCATTAACGAATATATGTTACACTCTGTATTAGACTAATAATACTTATTGTTTATGGTTGATTCACTTATTTACCTATTTTGCTAATTTCGCTTCCTGAGTATCAATATAAAGCACATTTTTATATCTTGCTAATAATGTATTTTACTTACTTATATCAATGTTCTAAGGCTTTTTCTTTGTTTGTTTTAGAATTTGCCTTAGCTTCCATGACTGCGCCACCTGCTACCAGAGTCTGATCCGCGTCAAGTTCATGTTCTTGGAAGTTTATATTATTTCTTGTTGTGTCAGGTTTTATATTTGTTTCCTTTTACTGTCGTACATTGCTCATTTTGTAATCATTATGATCAGACATTTTTTCATGAATCATAGACAACTGCGAGGATAAAAGTTATGTACTGGAATTTAATATTTTTGAGTGTTCATTTCTTTGAGATTTTTATTGCATGAAATTTGTATTAGAACTTTGTTTCATGAGTTTTGTTAAAATACATGTGTATTTAACTCTTCATTAATATATATTAAAACTTTCGCATAAAGAAAATGTATTTTTCTCCAAATTATTTATTTTAAATCTAATAATATTAATTCAGCTCTCACCTAACAGAATAGTGTTTTTCCATGTCTGTGGCATCACGAGCCACTCAAAGCGTGCTCTAATTTTTGCCTTTAGACGGGTCGTGACATTGAACACGCAAAAAAATAAATTAATACCCGATTATTTTCAACCATATTTAGTCTTTTAGGCGCACACCCATTTCTCGCATGGGTCAGCGTGGCCCCCTCCCCAGTGAAACCCTAAGCTCATCTTCTTTCTCCCAAACCACTCCTTTGAATTGCTCTCGTGTTGTCTTCTTCCTCCAAGCCTGACGCTGCCGACCACAAAGCTCTCGCCGGTGCCGCGAAAAGGGGGCCTCCATTTTGTCGAGCAACGGGAAGCCAAAGGGAATATGGTTTGTAGTGTTTCACCCATCTTTGGTGTATAGATTATGTTTCGAAGGTAGTTTCTGTTGATTTCCCATATTTTCTTTTTGATTCAAATTGGCTCAAAGGTTGTGATTCCGCTAGTGTTTTTCGATGAAGCCCTTTCTTGTGATCGTTCTTTGTTGAATGCCTCGATTTTAATGTTCCTGTTTTAGGTCTTACAAAAAACATAGCGTTAGTGCGCGATTTTTTCATAGATTTCCCCTCATTTTCACAACTGTGAATCTGTCGTTTTCATTATTATTTTTTTGCGTTAATTTTTTGGTCTCATTTTTTGTGTGCATCTCAACTCTGTTTCCTAGTAGGGGGGTTAAAATTCAACATCTGCATCCCCAAATTCTTCAAAGGAATGCTTTGGATTATTTGTGCAGTATTTATGCTGTTTTTGACCCCTCAAATTTCTGAAAATTGATGTGATTTGTTAATCAGTTGCAACCTATGGCATTTCTTCAAATATGAAATAGCTGATCCTCAGATGGTGATGAAAATCCCTGGCACTCAGTTGGGGAATCATCTTCGCATACCCATAGAATTAAAGACAACCCATCATCATCTAATCAATATTTGGAACCAACAACCGGTACCAGCTCGTGCCAAATGAAGACCTCTACTCTTATGATTTCTGTAGAGAAAAGGTCCAAAGCTTGTATATACTTCATGAATACCCCAACTACAAGTATGAGTACAAATATATAGGAGAGAAGAGAGAGGAAGCATCCTATACAGAAGATGTGGGACTAAACAAAAAGACTATAAATGGGTCAACTTATTGGGCCTTTACATTACTTTTCCCTATATTCTCTAACACTCCCCCGCAAGCTGGAGCGTACAAGTCGTAGGCACCAAGCTTGGACAAGAATTGATAGTACAATCTTCGTGATAATGCCTTGGTGAGGATGTCAGCAACTTGATTAGAAGCAGGAACATGCTCTAGCTTCAACTTCTTCAATTGAACCTTTTCTCGAACAAAGTGGCAGTCGACTTCAATGTATTTGGTCCGCTCATGGAACACAGGATTCTTTGCAATGTGGATTGCAGCCTGGCTGTCACAAAACAAAATTGATGGTGAGGATAATTCAACTCCCAGATCCCCAAGGAGACTCTCAAGCCATGTGAGTTCTGATACAACAAACGCCATCGCACAGTATTCAGCCTCAGCGGATGAGCGAGCAACCACAGACTGCTTCTTGCTACGCCAAGTGATGAGATTTCCTCCAAAGTAAGTACAGAAGCCAGTAGTGGACCGTCGATCGTCAAGAGAACCCGCATAATCCACATCAGAATATGCAACAAGAGAAAGAGACGAGGATGGCGTATACATGAGTCCCTGTCCAGGAGCAGTCTTCAGATACCTGAGAATGCGTTCGACTGCCTGTAGATGAGAAACCCGTGGAGTGTGCATAAAACGGCTAACCACTCCAACCGCAAATGAGATATCGGGTCTTTTAACCATTAGGTATATTAGTTTTCCCACAAGACGCTGATCGTATTCTGGATTTGGAAGTCGAGAATCAGACTCAGATCCCTGAGCACATAACTTGTGTTTGGTGTCCATCGGGGTTTCTGCAGGTTTGCATCCTGAGAGTCCAGCAACATGCAGAAGATCAATGCAATACTTTCGTTGAGATAAGACAAGGTCATCAGGTCGCCTTGCTACCTCAAGGCCAAGGAAGTACCGTAGATTTCCCAGATCTTTGATTTGAAATACGGAGTTTAAGTGTTGCTTAACATGTTGTATCCCTACGAATTCGTCACCAGTAATCAAAATGTCGTCCACATAAACAAGAAGTATGACCGTCCCAGTTGACTGATGACAAGTTAATTGAGAGAAATCAGCCGAGCTTCTCTTGAAACCAACCTCACGAACAACGTTACTAAACTTCTCGAACCACGCCCGAGGAGACTGTTTGAGACCATAAATAGATTTCCGAAGCAAACAAACACGAGACTCCCCCGTGGTCTCAAACCCGGACGGTTGATGCATGTAAACAGTTTTAATAAGATCACCATTCAGAAAGGCATTTTTGATATCCAGCTGATGTAGAGGCCACTGGCGATGAACAGCTAAGGAGAGCAGAACCCGAATCGAGTTTAAGTTGGCGACAGGGGAGAAAGTATCATCATAATGTATTGTTGAGTGAATCTCCGTGCCACCAGTCGAGCTTTCAAGCTATCAATTTTGCCATCCGTCGTGTGCTTGATTGTAAAGATCCACTTGCAACTAACACAGCTCTGGTCGGGAGGGAGAGAGACAAGATCCCAAGCCTGATTGCCCTATAAAGCAGTCAATGCCTCATCCATGGCAGCACGCTATCCCGGATGCTGGAGGGATTCCTACACAGAGTTAGGTATAAAAATAGAGGATAGAGAGAGTAAATGTAAGAAGAGGCGGATAGAGGCGATGTAAAGAAACATAATTGGCCAAGGGATGAGCCGTAGAGGTTAATGTCGAATCAACAGGCCGCGAGACCACACCGGTTGAGGGAAGCTGTTGCAGGGCATCAGAATGAGGAGTCCGACGAGTGTAGACCTGAATGACAGGTGGTTTGGGGGGACTAGCGGTGGAACTGGAGTGGGTGTGGGAAGAAGAGGTGGAAGAGGAGATGTAACTGGAACTGGAGTGGGTGTGGGAAGAAGAGGTGGAAGCGAAGACATAACTGGAACTATGGGCCGAGGTAGAGGGGAAGGAAGAAGAGGACCAGCAGGAGCGGTGTGATATGGTTGGTCCTCATGAAAAGAGACATCGGCAGAGACAACCACCTTATCAGTGGCAAGATAATAACAGACATACTCTTTCTGAGTGCGAGAGTATCCAACAAACATAGCCTTGGTAGCACGAGGAGCAAGCTTGTCCTTTGAAGGGCCAAGAGTATGGACATAACAGGTGCATCCAAACACACGAGGTGTGAGAGAGAAGAGTTCCTTGGATGGGTACAAGAGAGTCATGGGGGCCACAAAGTGGACAATAGACGAGGGCATGCGGTTGATAAGATGACATGTCGTGGAGACCGCAAAGTTCCAATACAGAGGGAGAACCTGCATTTGAAGCATAAGAGAGTGAGCAACATCAAGAAGGTGGAGATTTTTCCGTTCTGCGACACCATTTTGTTGAGGGGTATACGCACACGAAGTCTAGTGGATAATACCAAACTCGGCGCACAGATTGGAGAAGGTTCGACCGGTATACTCACGAGCGTTATCGGTGCGGATAATTTTAACACATGTGAAAAACTGTGTGCGAGTCTCGGTAAGAAAAAAGCAGAAGATTGATGTGAGGTCGGTACGATCACGAAGGAAGTATAACCAGGTAACCCACGAGTAATCATCAATAAAGGTTACAAAGTATCGATAACCAAAAACACTAGGGATCTTATATGGTCCCCAAATATCATAAAGGACAAATGAAAAAGGAGCATCGCTCCTAATACCGGGCGAAGTAAAAGAAACACGATGTTGTTTACCAAAGATACAAGATTCACAGAAAAACTACTGAAGAGGAATATCTGGAAGAGCTTTCTTGAGAATCTTGAGAGGAGCATGCCCAAGACGATGATGTCAGTCAACGGAGGAGATAGTGGTGAGAGCAGTAGGAGGGATATCAAGTAGATACAGCCGGTTGGACAACCACCCCCGACCAATTATAGTCTGCGTTCGTCGATCCTGCACAACAACAGAAGAACGTGAGAAGGTTACACAACAGTCAAGGTCCTGAGTAAGACGGCTAACAGAAAGAAGATTAAAGGGGGACCCCGGAATATGAAGAACTGAGGATAAGGAGAGGGAGGGGGTAAGAGTCAGATGGGCAACACCACAAACTGGTGTCGTGTCACCATTAGCCACAGTGATAAATTTGGGATAATCAGAAGTTAAGTACTGCGACGGCTTCTGCGGAGAGATATGATGTGTGGCACCCGAGTCCATAATCCAATGAGAGTCGTGGCAGAGGCAAGATATCCCTTCATTGGAGATCGAGGCCACGGAGCCAGAGGTGCGATTGATCACACCTTGGAACTGTTGAAGGTGAGCACGCAGAGCCGCAATGTCGTCACTGGCGGTAAGCAAAGCTGACGCCATGTGGACTGAGCCAAGGAGCAGCGATAAGGCGACCTGCCCGAGCGGTTAGAACAATACTGCAGAGGAACGGGCACAGACCGCACAACAAAATCCCGGAGACAAACCGTGCAAGAATGGAAGGTCGGCAAGCTTAATGAGGAAAGTGGGCACAAGCAGCGACTAAGAGAGACCGCAGCGGTAACGGTGACAACGCACCAGCAACCAGAAAGGTCACAACCAGCGCAAAGAGGAGAACCCGCCGCGAAAAGAAACAAGTCGCGGCGGTAAGGAGGCACCCTTCAGCGGCAAAGAAAAACACAAGCAATGCGGCAAGAATTCTGAGTTGCAACGGTTAGAGGGAACAGCGGCCGGCGAACAGGAACAAGACCGTGCGGTTCGAAGCAGACCGCAACCAGAGCAAAGACCGGCAAGCAGGTACAAGACCGGACGGTTAGAAGAAAACCGCAACAACCCGGGAGAAGCAAACCGCAACAACCCGGGAGAAGCAAACCGCAACAAACCGTGGGAAAGAAGACCGGGCGGTTAAAAGCAAACCGCAACAAAGGGCGGTTAGAAGCAAATCGCAACAAACCGGTAGAAGCAGTCTGAGCGAACAAGAAGACCCCACCGCAGGAAAGAACTCCGTGCGACAAGAGCGATAAGAGGAGAAGGGAGGTCGCAGCGGGTAGAGGCACGGCGGGTTAAGACGAGGCCGCTGCGAGAAGAGCAATCCGCTAGGAGAGCGGTTAGAAAGCAATTGCAGCGGGAAGAACGGCGGGGCGAACAGAGAAGAGAATCCGCTGATCAAACTGGACCAGAGGCCGCAGCGACAAGAAGCAGATCGCAGCAGAGAAGAGAGACTGTTGCTTCAAGAGAAGATTGCAGCTGTTAAGGCAAGACCGCCGCGAGTAGAATAGTTCGCAGCGATTAGGGGAGAGAGCAACGGGTAGAGAACACCAACCGCACGGGAGTGGGGACCACGTGCCAGAGAGGTAAAGCTATATAAAGAGCGTAGAAAAGAAAGAGGAGGTGGATCCACGGGAGAGAAGGAAGCGGTTAGAAAGAAAGGAAGCCGCAAAGCCGCGCGGTGAAGCAGACAAACAAGTCGTGCGGTTAAGCCGACACACAAGCCGTGCGGTAACAAGAGGACTGGGCGGTTAGATCCAAACAGGCCGGACCGTTTGCCTCTGATACCATGTAGAGAAAAGGTCTAAAGCTTGTATATACTTCATGAATACCCCAAATACAAGTATGAGTACAAATATATAGGAGAGAAGAGAGAGGAAGCATCCTATACAGAAGATGTGGGACCAAACAAAAAGACTATAAATGGGCCAACTTATTGGGCCTTTACATTACTTTTCCCTATATTCTCTAACAATTTCAATGACAATAATGCAACTCAATTGGATGATGATATTTAATGCTAATGAGAACACAATTTTAAAAAAATATTCAAATTAATGTGCGCTTAAAAAAATAGGTTGCAAATAAAATTTTGTGATGTGCCAATTTCAAATGTGTGCACATAGCCAAAGTGGGTGTGCTCGTAACAATGCTCATAATTAATTATCAATCTTTTAGGGTTTCGATGGCAACACTACAATATTTCAAGTGCAATTAAGAGTGGAAAGAAGGATTCGGAGGAGGAGAAGCAAATAGGTTTTTACTCATTTCCGATCGTGGTAACAACAACGAAATTGACGGGTCAACAAGGAAAAATTGGGATCTACTATTTCTGAAATTAAAAGAAACCATGACTGAATCTTATGGAGATTGATGAGGATAAAAACGGATAACAAACATATGCTTATCTTACTGAAAAGGGAGAGAATGCTACGCAATCTTCTGAACAAGGGACAGATTCCATGAGTGTGAAGCATGCTGAAGACACGCTGAAAGATGACAAGGATTGACCACAAAACTCTATTGTGGAGTCTCGTTGAGGACTTCTGAAATTTCTGCAGAAGGAGAAACACCAAACCCCAAAGTTCTGTCTGCAGTTGGGAGATAGGAGGGAAATCGTGCTTCACACTGAAAATAACTACTGGAAAGGGAAGTCGGGCTTACCTGACTTAAGCAGCGGTTGGGGAAGACGGTGCAAGCGTCGCAGAACAGAAAAGGGGAGTCGACTAGGTTTCTGGCATAGGAATTCGGTACATGAAGAACAAAGGATATGGTTAGAGAAGATAAGCAAAGGATGGTGTCTCTAATTGATATAGAAGGTAGGATTCCATCTGTGAGGCTAATCTTATCTTCGACAGAGAGTGGGATATAAGACGCAAAAATTGAAAGTTGCCAAGTCCAACAGTTGTGTTGTGAGTAGCACTTTAAAAATGAATGATCAAGAAGAACTAGTAGTAGCAAATGACTTTGAGTTCTCTACATTGGGCGAAGGTGTTAAAGTCTAATTCAACCATTGTCCTGGTTCATGTGGTTCAGCAAACATTGTATCTTACTAATATAATTGGATGTGGATGCTAAGAGTTAAATATATCTCAAGGTAATATGGTTGCCACTTGCTTGTGACTTCACGTATATTAGAGTAAATCATGGCGACTTGTGAATCATCTGTTGTGGTGGAGATCATTCTTTAATCAAGTGTTTACTTATGTTTTTCTGCTCTTTTGCTGAGCACTTATATGATATGAATAGTTCAGTTGTTTCCTACACTTGATTGTGTCAATCAGCTCCGCCTAACTTCTTTTGTGGTCCTCTTCACTTGCCCTAGACTATGACTTCCAGTCGTCTCTCTAGCTAAATACATCTCAACTCTCAAGATAAATAAAATGATTAAATATGGTTATCTTACTAAGGGTTAATTACATCCCAAGGTAATATGGTTACTGCATGTTTGTCACATAGCATGCATCAGAGCAAAATCCTGGATATACTTGTGAGTCGTCAATTGATGCATCCTACGAGGCATCCGATTGAATCACTATTTTATTACGCATTTGATATTTTTGTCGCATTTCAGTTATGTTTATTATGTTTTACGTTTTTGTCACATTTTAGTTATGCTTGCTATATTTGTGTCGCATGTTTATTTCCGGTGTGTTGGCTCCGACCAATAGGACCTTAAATAAATAGGTATGGTAACGCGGGAGGGGATGACATGGAAGTAAGGTAACATTGATCCAACTTGGGGGAGTAGGACTGAGACGAGTATTTGATGATGTCATTGCTTCTAAACTCTTTGGCCAAGTTATTATACCAAAATAATATCTTAATATAATAACAGATGTTCAGTCATAGGCCAAGGCCGCCTACTCCCACCAAGGGAACTATGCTCAAGTACACCGGCTTCTTTCCTGGAATGCTCAATTAGTTTAGAAAGAATTATATATACGTAAATAATTTTAAGAATTTGTCAAAGTTACATAAAGAATATGATTAGGTTGATCTTGTGCTTCTAAAATGTGTTGAGGATAGGGAATAGATTAGAGAAAAAGATGAACAATGTTACGGACACCGAAGGAGCGGACGAGGGCGAAGGGCAACCGCTAGTGTGGCGGGTGTAATGACGTTGCGAGCACGGTGTGCGTAACATGCCGGCCTAGCCAACATGTGTCGAGTGGTGTTATTATATCCATTATATTTTGGTATCTTTATGTTTTGGTTTCGTGCAAAGAAGACCATTAGAGGCACCTGTTAGGCATTGTGAGAGTCTAGCCACTAGGTATGTTAAACGAGGGAGGGGTAGACCAATAAAGATTTGGAATAAAACTATAATGAAAGACATGATGTACTTATGCATTAGTGAGATTATGACAAAAGATATGGCACAATGGCGACAAAGGATCCATATAGCCGACCCCACTATAGTGGGATAAAGGCTTGAGTGTTGTATGTTTTGATTTCGTATGTTGATCCCGGCAAGTATATGAGCTAGAGAAATATTGTATTTTGGCATGCTTGAAGTAATTTGGAAGTCTGATTTCCGTTTCCCCTCTTTCTCCTCCAAATTTCTCTTCCCCCTTCTCTCTCTCTTTCCCATGCCCTAGCAAAACTGCAAAAGTCGTCATGTTTAACTGGATTCAAGGAATGAATCAAGATTTTGATTTGATTAAAGAGCAAATAAAGGGACGTTTAACCCATTCCCTCTTTGGTTGAAACCTTCAATCTAATCTAGCAAGAAGCAGACCATTAGCATTCACTTGTTTAAGCCACACTACATAATGGCACAGTATTAGCAGTCACTTATACTCTTGGTATTATAGATTCCCCTATTATGCTCATAAGTCATTAACTCCCGCTATTGAGAAATTTTGCGACTATTATCGCAAACAACAACACACAAGGGACACATGCTACAAGCTACATTGTCGCCCCAAAGCACGGAGAACAATCATCAAGATCAGGGTCGAGGTTGGAAAGGTTGAACATCAGGGGGTGGCTTTTTACCCCGCAATAAACCTTATTAATGCTTATGTCTCAGGAAACTACTACTAATGATTCTCCGACAAGGAGTCTTTCTATCGACAATGTTCAAACAATGAGAAGGTTCATGCAGTATATGGTGATGGTGATGGAGAAAACATGCTCTTTTACTTAGTCACCAAGTACCTCTCTGCTCATCGTAGGCTAGATGGTATTTTCTCTACTAGTACAAAGCCTCATACTGAGCGGATCATCAATTCTAGGGCTACAAGTCAGAAGATAGGTTTTCCCCAAGAGTTTATTTCATATACTCCACTTTTTGGGTAAAATCAGTCGAAGGTTCTCAAACTGCATCTCTGAAAAATTGTTTATCTCATCCAATCTCACTCTTACATTATATGTTTAATGTTCTTCATGTCCCACGTTCTCCAAAAAAAACATATTATCATATCAAAAAAACCTTGAGATGACTTGTCAAATTTTACCCATCCCATGTTTTATTTCAAGATCTAAATACGAAGAAGGTCCTCGGATCTAGTAGGATGGTAGATGAATGCCACATTTTGCATAGGTCTCCCTCTCATGCTTTAGTTTCATCGGTAGCTCCTAGTCTCATGTGCTGGCATCGCCGACTAGGACATCTATTTATTGACTCAGCAAGGTGTCTTCTACCATTTATTCATTTTGTTGTTTTTGGAACTTTTCACTGCGATGTTTAGCTTGCAAAACATAAACATTTTTCTCTTATTAGTGTATATTTAACTTATAGTTAACATTTTACTTGATGCAAACTGATGTCGAGGGATAATTTATTATCCTTTTGTGTATAGTCATCATTGATTAGTTATATACTTATATTTATCAACTTTAATCCTCACACCACTTGGGTTTATCTTATGCATAATAAGAATTACAAAATTCATGTTTCAAACTCTTTCGCAACATGATTACCGTACAGTTCAATGCAACAATACAATTTTTTGTAGTGATAATGGAAATGAGTACAACGAGGGTGATTTCAAGACACATTTGCAATATAAATTGAACCTTCTATTTCATTTCTTCTTTCTACAATAATAATATCAACCAAGAAGTCCAATGCACATTGTGTAATCACGAATTAAAACATACTCACAACGAGAGAAAAACTTGAAAGAGGTACAAAGAAGATGATGAACAAAGGTATAAAAGGCACTGGATTATAAAAATGATGGATTACAAGGCCCTAAATCTAACTGGCGAAAAGAAAGGTGCTAAAAACTTGGTGAAGAAAATAAAGAGGCATAACCATATATCTTGTCGGCGTGACCCAAGACTTTCTCGAATGAACAAGATCAGCAACAAGCAAAAAAAAAGGATGTAATGACGTGAGGATTCAGCGACGCAAAATAAAGCACTCTCGGCAGTGAAGGAGCCCAACTGCAAGGATGATTGAAGTGGTGAAAGTGTTGTGAAAGCAAGCAATCTCGAAGGTGAAGGATGTAGGCTGCTAGGGGTTTAAGGCAAGAGAACCAACGGATGCAACATAGCATCACTCTGATACCAAGTGAAAGATTAGCAAACTCATATATATGCCCAACAAAACTATTAATACCACGTTACACCATACAATGCAAAGGCAATACAAGACATAGAATATACATATTAATGGCTTAAGACTATTATTAAACAAACCCTTAAATGAAAATAATAAATCCTAAGTCCTAACATGATCTTAGGAAACAAACTATTAAGACATGAAGGCTCGAGTGAAAATATATTGCCACGTTCTTAATTAGGGAGCAAACCATAACAAAGAGAAATAAATTTAGTTTTAAGAGTTTCGTACCTTCTTTGGAATGACGAACTCCACAATGGGGAAAACTACTGTAATCAGTAAATCGTCAGTGGTATTTTTAATGCTGGAGAAAATTAGTGGCCTAACAGAGGACATAAAATCTGAGTTCCACATTCCAGTCAAGCAATGATATGAAAAACTTTTAATCAAGGAAAACTGATCATCAATATCAAGATCAGAGAGTGGGATCCACATAAACTGAACAGCAGTGGGAATGCCAGATGCAATCATCCTGGTGTAGAGGCCATCAAAGCCACCTAAGTCTTCGAAAAGCAGGTCAAATTCCTACATAACATCAGAAAACTCAAAAGTTTACTTATGAAATCATAAATAAGGGGCAGATCACGAGATTCATCTCACTGGACAGATTTTCAGATTGAAGAATCTAATTTTGAGTTAAACAAAACTGAAACCTTGTTTAAAAGAAAAAGGAAAGCAACAAACCTTAATATCAACAAAATACTCCTTGTCATCTCCCTTGAGTGCAATATACATAACACCCCAGTCATGCCTAATGCGGGCATTTTCTATTAGTTTCGCTGAGACAGCATATGGAACAGCCACGGGATCCATTTCCCATCTTTTCTTTTCATCATTGTACCATGTTTTAGCTACTAACCTCTCCCGACCTAAGAGAATACGTTCCTGTAATGTTTGCATAACAAACAAAAAAATCAAACTTCTCGGCATATAAACCAAGTCATGAATTAAACAAGTACTTCTCAATAGAAATAATAATGATATGTACCTAACACTAGGCTGAGCATATTATTTCAAACTCGCTCGAAAAAAGCTCTGATATTGACTTTAATCGGAATCGGTTAGGATTGAGTCGACTCAATTGGAGTCGTTTCAAGTTGGCACAAATCACATTTCAAGTCAATTTCGAGTCTGCCCAGAATCGCTTAAAATATGATTCGAATTAGCTCGAATTGACTAAAATATTATGTTGTTATTAACATATTAATATTTCAAAATTAAAAACACTAAAGTCCAAACCTAAACTAAAGAATTGAAGTCTTAAAAGGCTTCACTTGCTTAATTTCGAGTCAACTCAATTTAATTTCGAGTCGACTAGGAATAAAGAAAAAAATTACTCAATTACGAGCTGACTCGATTCCATTTCGAGGCGGCTCAGAATCAAGTCATTTCGAGTAGAGCCGACTCGAAATAATTTCGAGTCGAGTCGATTTCAAGCCTAGCCCAAATCACTCAAAATCAGCCCTACCTAACATACATGAATAACAAAATTAGGCGAGATAATGGCACGAAACAATGTTGAAATGTACTTGCAAGTACTTGCATAATGAGGAAACTCGAAAAAAGGTTCATACATGAAAACATGAATAAATTGGGATCATATGGCAGAAGTTCGTGACAAGTAAAATCCCCTTTCTTGACGAATCTAACTAACGCTCTGTTTGGGAAAGCGGTGTCGGTGGAGCTCAAAATGAATTTTTTGTCCTTTCCTACCACATAAGAGCCTCAAAATGGAGGTTACCCAAACACTTCCAGTTCTACGGTGAAGTAATTCAAAAACGCCACCGGAGCAAAAATGGAATACCAAAACCTAAGGAAATCTGCATTCAAAATTAAACGGATCATAGTTGACAAACTACAATGCAAGAAGCAGAATGCATGGTGTTTCAACTGATTAATGGTTTCCATCAAATTTTGAACAAACTTAAAAACAACTTACCTGTCTTTGAGCCATGTATTGTCTTCCCTGTTCCGCATTCTCAAGTAACTTCCTTTTCAAGTTAGCCTTGGCTTCTTCACACCATTTCTTCCATCCATTAAACAAATGAATGCGAACAGATTTTGGAACAACAAAATCCTTTGTCCCAAACATCCACTTCAACTCAGCTTCAGGAAACCCTTTTAGAACTTCTGATTCTGGTGTTTTCATAAGTAAACGCTTTTCAACACCAAATTTATTGAAATTTTGCCTTATTTGAGCTTCTAGATTTGCTTGCATCTGTTGTGATTCTTTTAGTGCTCGTTCAATGTTCTGTGCAAAAATTGTGCTGCTATTATCTATCAACATATTAGGATCTTCAGCTTCCAAAACCTTTGGGAGTAGCATTTGTTGCCAATATTCCTTCTGAGCTGTTTCTAGTTCAATCTGAACGTCCTTCCCAGAGACTTTAATAGAAGGGTTCCTATGTTGACTGTAATAACTTACTAGTAAGTATAAGAACAGAAAATTAAGTAAATTTAAGCAGAAAAACAAATTTTAACACTTGATAAAGATTGCAAGGAATTAATAAAATATGAAATAAAAACAGTAGCTTCAACCACACACCACGTCATGGAATTAGTAAAGCATGAGAATGGCTGCATTTTTTGTTTGTTGAATATGTTGAAGTGATATATAGTATATCAAATGATAACCTGATATAGCATATAACTGAAAACATCAGCAAGTAACATCTCATTTTCGTTAGAGGTCAAGCTCATAATGTCATCTTGAGGCGATCGTATCATATGTTACTAGGGTTTCTCTCATTATAATTGCTTGCCATGGATTGAAACAAATATATTGAGCAAGAGAGGACTGTGCAGTGATCAATAAAAAGAAGTGGAGTTTACCTCAAGGTATTTTTCTATTTCCAATATGGTATAAAGTGGTATGACACTAGATAGATAGAGAGAGAGAGATAAACTAGAGAGGAAGAGGAGGCTAAGAGGAATTAGGGTTTAGAAGGAGGAAGAAGATTATACCTCAAATACTTGCCTCCTGAACCAAGAGGGGTTCCGGGATATAAATACCCGGAACCAAAGAGGGGCCGACCAAAGGGGCCGGCCGGCCCCAATAGGGCTGAACCGAACCGGTTCAGCCCTATTTCGGCATCTTCAGAGAGAGGGGGCTGAACCGGATGGTTCAGCCCCGTTGTGTACGGCATCCTTGCGCCTGCGAACATAGTGACGACCGGCAAAACGTTGCGGGGGCGTAACATAAAGCCTCATAGGGTCTTGTCTTTCCTGTCTTTCGTTCAGGACCTCATCCCAGATCTGAAGGTTTTCGCTTAGTTTGTTGGCTGCTTCCGACCTTTTCCAGCTTCGTCGACTGGTATCCAGCTTCGTCAATTCAATTCTCATTGTCTACAAGGTCTCTCATGGTTTGTCGTTGATTTCCATCTGTTTCTAGCTTCATCAATTTCTTCCCATCGTTTACAAGGTATCCAGTCATCGACGATATCAATCATCTGTCTGGATTACACCGTCTCATTCGTTTGCTGCCGTTAACAACGGGGTAACCTGCAGGAAGTCCTTCCAGCAGTAGCATCTCATTTTTGCCTGATATTTCCCTCTAGGGATAACAGTCCAAGGCCACCTAAAACTTTAAAGCTTTCAATTCCCATCTAGAATACCTCCGGTTAATGTTGCAGCCTTCCGGTGTTTGCTTCGTCTTTCAATCAGATTAATGTTGTTTATTTGCTTACATCAAATTTTCTTGGCCTTGTTGCTTCTCTTTAAATATGAATGATAAATTAAAGAGAGTTACTCACTCTGAAGGGTTTGGTGATCCTCCTAAATACTATGGTGGAAGTATTTCCAATATAGATTTCACCCACAGTGTGCAGATAAAATTGAATGGCAGAAATTACCTTCTTGTTGCTCAACCACTTCAGATATTTATTAGGAATCGGAGGAGACTTGGGTCTATCGCCAGAACCAAACATGCACCAATTATGACGGATCTCGCTTATGAAGATTAGGAAGGAGAAAATTTGACAGTGATCAATTGGCTTATCAATTTTACGAAGCCTAATAATGCTAGTCAATTCTTGCTTTGATGGATCATTAAAGAGATTTGGGTCTTAGTTCGGAAGTGGTTGAGCAAAGAGAAGATAATTTCAACCATTCAATTTTATTGTCGGAACCAAACATGCACCTATTATGACGGATATCATTTATGAAGATTAGGAAGGTGAAAATTTGACGGTGATCAATTGGATTATCAATTTTATGGAGCCTAATATTGCTAGTCAATTCTTGTTTTGATGGATCATTATAGAGATGTGGGACTTAGTTAAGAGGAATTGTTTTAAAAAGAAGGATCTGGCTAAGGTATATCAACTTCAGACTAAGAAGACATTGATATGAGTGACTTCAAGAGATATTGTCGTCAACTGACTCATAAGTTGGTTGATCAGTATTCTGATATTCATTTCGTGGAGGATTACAGGTGGAGGATTACAGTACGGACTTATGCAAAGAAGAATCATTGAATTGCTTTCTGGTGTTGCCGCCAAGCTAAAATTTCAGAGAGTTGAAATGCTAGAAAGATATTTTATTACTTATTTGGAGACAACTACGACCCCGTCCGTTTGGGTGGAATTGCAGGAAAGGAATTGGAATTGAGTTCCAATTCCGTCGTTTGGCATCCAAAAAGGATGGTAAGAATTGGAATTCCTTCTAGTTCAGTGGGAATTAGTTATAGGCAATTTTTCTCCACCACCACCACCCCCCCCTCAATTCCGATCTCATTAGGTCGGACTTCGTGATTCCTGTAGAACCCCGAGTCTCCCCGCGAACCCCCGCATCCATATTCTCACGAAACTCATCTCATGACCACCTCCTCCTCTATTTCGCCAGTGGAAAGCCTCCTCCAACCTTATGATCAACCTCTCTAGCGACGGCAGGCCCACATCCCTCCACACCGGCTTCAATTTTCAACTTCAAATCCCTGCCAGAGAGGCGATGCAGAAGATGGAATCAGCAAAAATTGTGTCTGCTTCACTTTGTCCTCGCTGACTATGACGAAGGTTTTTTGAATGAACCCAATATACTCACATAAACCCTCTCTGACTTGCTTATTTAAAAGAATGGAGTCTACTGTTGCAAGATCCTAAAACCAAGTTAAAATTCATCATAACTTGAGAATAATAGCTTAGTAGATTTCTGTCAAGTTTTTGGCTGCAGAAAAATGATAATAACTCCATTAGAGGAGCCAAAACATAAACAGGTCCTTGAATTCCTCTCGTTGTAAAATCTACAGCAAACTTGAATGAGAATGGATAAAACAAAGAAGCAGCAGAAGATTTAATGAAGCATGCATATCAACTTACAAGTATGTTGCATTTTACTACATGGGCAAATTATGTTGTTCCCAGATTGAAGAAAATCTGTGTTGCTTTTTTTACTCACCTACAATGAACTTTATAATATACTAATTAGGCACAATTCTAATTCCTATACAACTGAATTCTTGCCTATATCTGCACAACAGAATTGTCAATTCCAACTTTTGTAATTGAATTCTTAACAGTAGCCGAACAGCAGAATTGAAATTGTCTCAATTTCAATAACTATATCTCAATTCCTTCCAAACAAAACCTGCACAATATATTCAGGGAGAAACTAGTCATATAAATTATTTTCATACAGGTATGAATGTGATATAGGATAAATCTGCTCTCATGATGGAACATAGAAAATAGAATACCAAAAATTCCCAACAATCAGTGCCATCACTACTCGCAAGCCTGGTAATGGAGTATTATTCCCTAAAACATCATTTTGGGAAAATAGCATTGTGAGCACACTTACCCAAATGCTACTTGCATTTCTCATAATTGCACTTACAACCGCCATCGCTATCCCACTACTCTCCCAAACATAGCCTTAATCTTCTAGAAAAAACTAGATTAAAGCAGTCAGATTTTAATTAAGAAAATGAGCCAAAATAAAGAATCAAAACTATGCCTTTCATGCGCAGCTTCCGCCATCCGTCGCCCAAATCTCTGCACCAGAAGCTCACTCTCCTTCTCAACGAAATAAAGCTCTCTGATAGCTATGCTATATGTCAGAGTCTCCTTCCTCATTATCATATCCTCAATCTCCCCAATCTTCATCCACAGATCATTACATTCGCTTTCTGCATACCCCATTTTTCTCTCCAACTCCTCAATCCTCCCCTTTGTCTCCTGGTTTTCTTCATCACTACCAAACATGTCCCTCTCCTTCATCGCCTTGAATGCTAAGTTAAACACCTTCTCCGACCTCTTAGTTAGGTCCTTCTTCACCCTCTTCAGCTCCTTCAGTTCCGCATTTAAATTCCCAAGCACCTCATTCTGAATGTTCATTCTACACCTCTTCACCTCCTTAAGAGCCTTCTTGACGCTGGTCATCTCGCCCTTGCCGGACTTCGCATCTTCAACTCTCCTCAGAAGGACTGAAACAACGGACAATAATCTCCTTGTATATCCGGAGAATTCGTGGTCGGTCGGGGTCTCCGCTTGCTCCGTCTTTTCAGCCACAGCTGACACTGCCATGGCAGGAAGAAGGCGGGCGGCGGGGAAAGGAAGAAGTGATATGGCTGCTGCAAAAATGACGAGGGCAAGGGTTTTTCGAGCGCCTTCGAAGACGGAGATGCCAATGCTGGTGGGTGGTTTCGGGGTTGGAGACTGCAGAGGGAAGAGGAAGAGGAGGGGGTAGAGGGAAGGTGAAGTGGTCCGGCAGGCGTGGCGGTGCAGGCGTGCATGATACGGAGACGACGGCGGCGCGGAGGACGGAGGGAGTGGCATGACGGTCGGAAAATGGGCAAAAGTTGCCGGGGAAAGAGGGGTTTGGTTGTAAGAATTGATTCCATGGATTACGACCGCCTGGGAAATATGAGTTCCGATTTCATTCTCATTGAAACATTGAGGACGGAGCTGTAAAGTGTAGAGGATTGCTCCCAGGAGTATGAGCTCCGTTACAGCGAGAATCCTTCTGATCACCTGCACGAACTTTTGGAAATGGAGACTCGCATTACAGGGATAAGGGGTTTCAGAGAGTTCGGATATATATTTAGGGTTTATTGGGTTTTTAACTTTTATTATATTATTATTATTATTATTATTATTATTTGTGTTTGGTCCATTTGGTGAATAATTTTTATATACGTTGACATTTCTATTTTGTTGCGTGGGAAAAATTTTGGGCGCTGCTATCCGCACCGCAGTTTTGACTATTCGTACCGTATTTTTTCCTAATTTTTCGTGTCTTTTAGAAAAACGTCTTGTATATGTATTTTTAGGAAAAGTGTTCAACACAAAAGTTTTAGATCTCGACGAGATCTACAACTTTCGTGTTGAACACTTTTCCTAAAAATGCATGTACAAGACGTACTTTGAAAATACGCATAGGTTTTGCGCCTTTTGGAAATATGTCTTGTACATGCATTTTTAGGAAAAGTGTTCAACACGAAAGTTGTAGACCTCGACGACATCTATAACTTTTGTTTTGAACACTTTTCCTAAAAATACATGTACAAGACGTATTTTCAAAAAGTACAAAAAAATAGGAGAAAGTGCGGTGCGAATAGCCAAAACTGTGGTGCTTGATAGCAGCGCCCAAAATTTTTTGTCTGCCCGTCTTTTGATTTGGAGACAGGTCATTCCGATTTAGACACATGGCAGCAATTTTAATTAATGTTGCGCTCTTTGGCGAACTCAAAACTATATCTCAGCGATCGTTTTTTATCGCAAACAGTCATTTTCCTCATTCCGTCGGACCTTTGATCTTCCGATAACCGTTTCGAGTTTCCAAAGAATCGTCTTCCTTCTTCTTGCTGAAAAATTTCCCCTTCGTGTTCCCCTATCGAGTTTCAAGCTGTGTTTAAGGTAATACTTCTTCGTTTATCCTCGCATTCCAAGCATCTATCGTAGATATCATTTAGGATTTAGGCAAAAGGTTGAACAAAGGCGACGAAATAGGATTTCAGAATGTCATTCGACAGCAGAGCACGGCATTTCTGATCACCGAAGGTTTGCATTTCCTTTTATTAACTGCAATAATTTTTGGTTATCCAACTACCTGTGTTGGATAATGTATCAGTTTTGCTTATATTGTGATCAGTTAGGTTTATCTTGCGATCAGTTATGTTTATCTTGTGATCAGTTACATTTATCTTGCGATCAATTATGTTTCACTTGCAATCAATTTGGTTTCTCTTGCGATCAACTTTGTTTCTCTTGCGATCGTATTTGTCTAACTTTCAATCATACTTTCCTTCTCAATGTATTATCCAAATACACCGTGTTTGAACGCTTCGTAAAACTTGTCATACATAGTACGTGTATATAATTTTGATGTTTGCCTGAAAATGGGACAATTTCTAACATTCACATGTACTATGTCTTGTCTGCATTTGTGATCCTCCTTGAGTTCTTTCTCACGGCAAGTCTTAATTAGTTATTATAATTATGTAAAGCAGTCCACTAGTGTGGATGTTGCTTTTATCATACCATGACATGTTTTATTCATTGATTCACTCTTTTGAGTAGACAACATGTCATGATCTGTATATGTTTTCTAAAATCTATTGATCACTTCTCTTTCATTTTATACAAATCAGTTAGTCATCGATTGTCTTCTAAATGGTCAGATTGAAGCAACTCAGTTCAATACTGTTCAAATTCTACTATGAAATCACATTTGCTGAGGCGCATATAAAATAAAGAACGGAGATGTGCATTTTCATTGAAAGAGGGCACCTTAGATGGAGCCTTCTTCTCAATATGTCATTGACACAAACAATGTCTACTTTGATTCATGACATTCTGAATTGGAATAGTCATTGCTTGATCTTGGTCTGTGAAAATGATTTTTGGTTGTTTCGAACCAACAAATTTCATAAATGTTTGAAGCAACCAAGTAAACGTTTCAATTGTTTCATCGACAACAAAGGCAATCACAATGACTGCATTTTGCCAATGATGATTAACAGTTACAAACGGAGGACATGCAATGTTGTACCGATTCATTCCCTATGCAGTATCAAATATTATGACATCCTCAAAACATTGATAGTCTATTTTTTCTTAACCATCAATCCATATAAGTTAATCAATCGATTTATATCATCTACTTGAAAGTCAAATGAAAACATGTTATCATGGCATTGTCGTTTGTTCAGTATTTCTAGTAATTTAGATGCATCACCTCCTTCAATTTTTTATCTTCTCCCCTTTTCAATATAATCGTATGCATTGTTATAGAAAAATCTACATTTTGAGAACCTCAAACTTCATCAGCTAGGTATCTGTAGGTATCCATAGGACGTATTTCTGCTTCGGTCATTGACTCTAAGACAATACCTCGATCTTCTGTGATACATTTATGAGAGCGGAGTAGATGTTATTCTGATTCATCACACAGTGGATGATTGTGTTCTTCTACGAATTTGCTTACAACTAAATTTTTGTCATCTTGATTAGCATTGAACACTAAGACCGTTGGACAATTAGTTTGTGTATCCAAACAACGAAACTTAACTTTAGAATCTGGATACTTGGGGATTCTTTTTTTCCCAGATCTTGAGCAAGAAAATTCCCTTGATTTTAAAATATTTGTGTTGGGTCAACAAATTCGATATTCCTTTTGAACACTAAAACCAACCTTGCGAGCATATTTGTCCGTACATTTCATATGTTTCCTCTTCTGATTGAACGACTTCAAATGTCAAAATATTATCCTGTTAGGATATCAAATTATTAAAAATTTAAAAATAAGTTGCATGGATATCATATAATGTTATCTCAACAAACATAAATAACTGCATACAAAAAAATTATCGCAAGAATATCATGTATGATAGGCGCGCTCACAAAAATTATTGCAAGGATATCATGTATGATATCTGTTGAAACTCAGACACCGGTTCAACTGAGTTCGGACTAAGAGGGAGCAATTCAGGTTACTCGGCCCGTCGTTAGGTGCACTAGGATGGTTTGTTCAAGCCTGGATTCAGCACTAGCTGGAAAAGGTATTTGCTCACGAAAAGACCCAATGAGCTACAACGAGGAGGTCCCGTCACTCACCCGGAAGTGCGTGTCACATCTTCCCCTCCCAAAGACAAAGGCTGAGCTTAGCACCTTGGATGGTATGGAGCAAGAGTTCACCGAAGGTCCAAAGCTCTAGGAGGCTGGGTCTGTCTCTCCAAGGTGCATTGAAGGTCTATTTATAGGCAAATCTCAAACCAGGGGCAGAATCATCTTTACGACCAGCAAATAGCGGCCTCCACCTTTTTACCTTTATTATTGGCACTCTTGATTGGTCTGTGGATAGCGAAATACTGTTGTTCAAGATGGCTATGGGCAAACCAGGATAGGCTACAAGCAGAAAAGAGAAGGCGAGTTGGATCCTCCCTATCGAGGCAAGCCCGAGAATTAGGTGGGCTCAACTCGCCTACGATCGTCTAAGCGCGTGCCACCCCTCCCCCCTGCCCTAGGCCTCGCTTCGGTGACCTAGATCTAGGCTGAAGAGGTCGGATCGCCACCGAGCGAGGTTGTCTCTCCTAGCATGTATTCTTTTGATGGGCTCGCTCTGTCCTAGTTAGGTGTAAACATGGCTGGAGGTCGTCAAATTGGGGTTGTACACTATCCCTGATTCTTTTCGAGCTCATCCAAGGTCAGAAAGAAATTATCCAACCTCAATTTGGTGAACCTAGACTGCTGCCTGCCTAGCCACGCTGACTTCCCTTCCTGGCTCTATAAATAAGGTAGTGAGGATGGGATTAATCTTAACAAATCTTTTTGGTCGATTTATCGCCCCTTTGATCCTCATGGACTCGCCTGATCAAGACGACATTGAAGCTGGTGCCTTGTTCTGCTTGATTGGCGGACCCCTCCCTGTGACTCGGCGAGGCCCTAGGGTGGGGGATTCTAGGCGAGCTAAGGCATTGAGTGAGTAAGCATCACTCAAAGCCACAACACTTAGACAAAATTCTCTGTCTAGGCGTGCAGAGCGTTGAGTGAGCACGCCTCACTCAACGCTATTGCCTTGGAAAGTTTTATCAGTAACTTAGGCAACTTAGGCGTTGAGAGCGTTGAGTGAGCACACCTCACTCAATGCTTTCTGCCTTAGAAAATATTTTTGTGTCAAGGCGTTGAGAGCATTGAGTGAGCTCGCCTTACTCAACGCTATTTGCCTTAGCAAGATTTTCTGAGCCTTGGCTTTGAGAGAGTAAGCTCCACTCAACGCCAAACTACTTAACAGAATTCCTCTGTTATCTGGCGTTGAGTGAATAAGCTATACTCAATGATTTTGGACTTAGCCAAATACTTGTGTCTGAAAACACATAAGTAAGGATACAGTCAACGTTATTGCTCCATGGCGTTGAGTGAGTAAGCTACACTCAACGCCTTGCTACTTAGATTTCTGTCATGGCGTTGAGTGAGTAAGCTACACTCAACGTCTGTAGACTTAGACATATTTTCAGCCTATTTATCTAGGCTTTGACTGACTCAGCCAGACTCACAGTTTTTTGGAGTATGGTGTTGAGGGAGTAGACTACACTCAACGCTTGTGTACTTAGCCATATTTTTGGCTATCTACCAGTTAGGCTAAGATAGACTCAGCATTATTTGTTATATGGCGTTGAGTGAACTCTACTCACTCAACGCCTGTGGACTTAGGCAAATTTCCAGCTAGATAATATTGATTCCTTACCTCTAGCATTGAGCGAGCTTGCTCCACTCAACGCCTGTGGACTTAGTGGATTTTTGCTATGTCCATCAGCCAATTATTGTATCCACTTGTCCAATCAATGTGATATGGACTAACTTGCACTCATGACCTCAAATACACATTAAATACAGTTGATGTGTGTAACATTGACCTGTTTGACTTCTTACAAATCAGGGACATTGGGAACAATTGACCCAATAATCTCCCCCTATATGAAGAAGTCAAAACTCTTATCCAAATTGTTTTCTTTCCTTGGTCAATGACACACACAACCTATACTGCAAAATAAATATTTAATTCTGACATAGCAGCATAAGGAAGTGTACCTCATTTCCTTGTATGTATGGTGAGCATCACCTACTCCCCCTATTTTGATGCAAGGTGTTTGTCCTTACTTGAGTGCCTTGATCACTTTCTCCCCTGTATGGGAACAGCTCTTTCTCCCCTTGGGTTTGCTGCATGATATTGATCATCTCCTTGTCTCTTAGTTGCTACATGTCCTTCTCTGAATGACTGGATATGTCCTTCTCTCCCCCTTGCCATCTCTCTCCCTTGTTATGACCTTCTCTCTCCCTTTTTGACTTCTACAAAATATGTAGATAGGGGATGGCCCTCCTAGAGTAACTTACTCCCCCTCAATAGAAGCATTAATTAACTGATACTACTATGGAGTCTTTATCTCTAGCAAGAGGAACAATACCTACACCACAAAAATGCAAAAGGGAGTGCCTGAAGTTAGGACAAGTTCAACATACCCAACTCAAATTTGAAGGTGTTGAACTTTGCTTCATCTAATGGCTTAGTGAAGATATCAGTCACTTGCTTGTCTGTAGGGATAAACTCAAGACTGATGTCTTCCTTCTCCACATGCTCCCTAATAAAATGATATCTAATTTCTATGTGTTTAGTCCTGCTATGTGAGACACGATTCCTAGCAATAGAAATAGCACTTATAGAATCACAATATAGAGGAGTTCTACTTACCTGAAGGTTGCAATCCTAGAGCTGATGCTCGATCCACAGCAGCTGAGCACATCAGCTACCTACTAATATGTACTCTGACTCAGCAGTGGATATAACCACACTAGTTTACTTCTTACTACTCAAAGATACCAGCATTCTTCCTAAGAACTGATAGGTTCCAGTAGTGCTTTTTCTGTCTTCTTTGCAGCCTGTAAAATCTGCATCTGAAAATCTTGTTAGATCAAAATCCCTATTTCTAGGGTACCATAGGCCAAGATCTGGTGTGCCCTTAAGATACCTCAAGATTCTCTTTGCAGTAGAGTAATGAGAATCTTTAGGGCAGGTCTGATACTTAGCATAGACACATGTAGCATACATGATGTTAGGCCTACTAGCAGTCATGTATAGAAGGGAGCTAATTATCCCTCTATACAAAGACTCATCAACAGGTTTCCATGCCTCATCTTTGCCTATAAGTATACTTGACCCCATGAGAGTTATCATGGTGGAGGCATTATCCATACCATATTTCTTGGTTAGCTCCCTGGTAAACTTGGACTGGAATATGGATAAGTCATCATCAATCTGTCTTACTTGGAGTCCCAAGAAGAACTTGAGCTCACCCATACTGCTCATTTCAAACTTTCTTTGCATAAGTTTAGTGAACTTCCTACAAAGGTTGTTATCAGTACATCCAAAGATAATGTCATCGACATATATCTGGACTAGGATAAACTTGCCCTTTAATTCTCTTAGGAATATGATCTTATCTATCTTGCCCCTTGAGAATTTGTTCGCAATGAGGAAGCTGGACAAGGTTTTATACCAAGCCCTAGGGGCTTGTTTTAGCCCATATAGAGCTTCCCTAAGCTTATAAACAAACTTTGGAGAGTTAGGATCCACAAAACCTTGGTGGGTGATCCGCATATACTTCCTCTTTTAAGTCTCAATTCAGGAATGCTGACTTAACATCCATCTGGTAGACTCTAAATTCCTGATAGGCATCAAATACAAGGAATATCCTTATTACTTCTAATCTAGCTACTGGGCAAAGGTCTGGTCAAAGTCTATGTCATCTTCTTGCATGTAGCCTTTAGCCACCAGTCTAGCCTTATTCTTGACAATAATGTCATCTTGATCCAACTTGTTCTTGTAGATCCACTTGCTCTCTATGACATTTTGTCCTTGGGGTCTGAGAACTAACTTCCAGACCTTACATCTCTTAAATTGGTCTAGTTCTTCTTGCATTGCTCCAATCCAGAACTGGTCATTGATTGCTTCTTTAAACTTTTTGGACTCTTCTTAAGACAGAAAGCTTGAGTAGAGAGCTGTATTCATGCTCTTGCTTATAACAACCCTATCCGTTAAATAACATATAATAGAAGGTCCGGCCGGGGCCCTACACCATATGCCATAAACAGGCGGTGAGGTTATAGGTTAATACCAAAATATATTCGCATCCTAACTCAGAGCATACTAGTGAAAGCTTTAATGTTAATATTGAACTCAACAGCCACGAATGTCCACTACATATAAATAACCACATTTATATATATAACCCCAAAGGAATGTACACCAAATACACAAAAGTTTGGCCTTAAGGCCTTACAGTTAAGCTTCACAAGTGTTGATTACAAATATCGGTGCGCAGGCCGGCCACACATGAAAAGAATAATGTTCTTCGCTCAGCCTTTAAGGGTAAGCAGCAGTAGCAGCAGTAGGGGCTTCAACCCGCTATTTCCCGCTCGGCTCTCCAGCACCTGCAAAAGGACAGCCCACCATGATGGTGGCAAACAAGGCAACGGTCAGCATTCAGCTGACCAATTTATAACGACCCTACCCCTTTCCTGGGGCAGTGGTATTACTTTCATGCAGGCATAACATTTCACAAGCAGATATATCGCAAGATGTGCACTCACGCACAGTCAATACATCACAAACCTCGGCCACGCGGCCCGACGCTCCGTACACTCAGGGCACATTCTTGGTGTACTAGAAAATCAGGGTCCCACCACCGTTCAAGGTTTGAAACCCAATGGTAAACTTTGAGCATTATGCTCCGCAGCCTTTAGCTAGAGACTTTAGTCTAAATGGCGTGCATGCCTAAGAGTCTCATTATGTGAACCTGACGAATGCTAATAACCAAGACACTTATGTTAGACAACCATAACGCGGATACAGTTCAGCCCTTGCCCGTTGCTCAAAACGCCAGTTCAATGTCTAGAATGACGCGGGTCGGCATCCCCTTGTCCGTTCGACACGAAGCCTTTTAAGAGCTCGCAGCTCACAATAGCCATACTGTCCACCAAGAACTGGCTTCACAATCCAAAAGGGGAGCTAGTGCCAGTGTTCCTTGCGATCGCTTGGCGGATTCAGCAGAAGCTCTCTTTCTGCACCCAAACTCAACCCAAACCCTACAGCATCCTGCAATGCCAGAAAACTTGTCTTTCCATAGCATACAACACAAGAATTAAGAGGGTATTTTCCTGGAATCCTCATTCCAGTACTTCCTGTTACTCCCCTTCACATGGCACAACACACCGACTCCACAAACTACTCGTTTAAACGCGAAGTCTTCACCGGTGCACAAAATAAAACATCACCAATCCAGACCAACCTGTCCAGATGGGTTTCACACAGTATGTCTATTCCGTACTATACATTTCTGGATCTATATGCAAGACTTATTGGGGATTTCAAGAATCAACCCAAGGGAAATCCCTCAATAATCCAACTTTTGGTGGGGCAAATCCATGCATATGACAAAATAAGGACTTCACATGTCCAAGATGGAAGATCGTTACCCTAGAAGTTCACTTTGGTGTCATGGAAAACTAGCCAGATGAAAATCACCGCAACGGACTTGACTCCACGGATCTGGACTCGGCTCGCGAATTCGGGGCTCTGAAGCTCTTCCGACAGCTGGATTTCTCCTCCTCCTCCTTCCTTGCTCTCCCCACTCTCTAACTCTTTAGAAAGAGAAAGACCTAATAGAAATGAGGGTTTAACCCTCAACTCCTGGCCTTAAAACAGCAGGGAGATTTCTGGACAGTTGGATCCTATTTGAAGGGAATGAACAGCCATGAATCACACTGAAAATCATTTTCCTGGGCCGAACACGGCTTGTGACACACCCGTGTCACAGGCTGTGTGCCTCAAGCGATAAAAGAAACTGTAGCATCCCGACCAGGACACGGCCCTGTGACACGCCCGTGTCACAAGCCATGTGTTAGACACGGCTTCAGACACGCCCTTGTCCAGCCTGTGTTCATCAGTCCTCACAGACCAGCCAAACACAAAGAAAAACACGACCCTTGATACGCCCGTGTCACAGGTCGTGTGCCAACAAGGCTTGCCTTCGAGGATTGTCGAATGCATTTCGTCGACCTTACAGAAACACATCGAAACTCATAGCAGGACACGACCCTGGACACGCCCATGTCACAGGACGTGTGCCACACTCGACACCGCCCTGCCAACACAGAGCAGGACACGGCTTTGACACGCCCGTGTCCCCGGCTGTGTTGCTAACACAGAGCAGGACACGGCTTTGGACACGTCGGTGTCCCAAGTCGTGTTGCTCATAATCGAGATTTGAGGCGTTACAATTCCCCCCCCCCCCTTAAAAGAATTTCGTACCGAAATTAGAAAATAGAAAAGTACACCAACTTAAATGGTACCTGAGTAGAAAAGCTCGGGGTACTCCTCAAGCATGGTCTGCTCTCGATCCCACGAAAGCTCCTCACGACTGCAATTGTACCATTGGACTTTGACCATCCTGATAGCTTTGTTCCGCAATTACGTGACCTCAGAATCCTCGATCCGAATGGGTCTAACTTTTGTTGTTACTCACTATCGACCGATACTTGATCCACAATAACCACTTGCGCTGGTTCTTTCACGGCTTTGCGTAGGACCGAGATGTGAAATACATCATATAAACCACTCAGTTTTACCGAAAGAGCCAACCGATAGGCGGCTGCACCAACCCACTCCACGATCTCAAAAGGCCCAACATACCTCAGACTAAGCTTCTATAAGCGTCGAATCCTTGATATGCCTTTAAACGGCTTTATCTTGAGGTATACCCAGTCTCCCACCGCAAACTCCATGTTCCGATGCTTGGCGTGATAGTACTTGACCTGTCTATCTTGGGCTATCAGTAGCCTCTCCCAAATAGAGCGTATCGTCGAATTAGCTTCTTCGACTTATGCTTATATAATTTAGATTCGCCTACTTCCACCCAAGCTAATGATGTACATCATATCCGACTATACAAATCTTCAAACGATGTCATACTTATGCTCGCTTGGTAGCTGTTATTGTAGGCAAACTCTTCCATATAGAGATTATCTTCCCACCTCTTTCCAAAATCCAAGGCGCACATTCGGAGCATGTCCTCCATTGTTCTGTTGGTCCTCTCAGTCTGGCTATCAGTTGGGTATGAAAGGTCGTACTGAACGTTAACTTTGTTCCCAATAACTGATGGATTAGCCTCCAATCATTCGATGTGAATCGCCCGCCACGGTCACTTATAATGCTACAGGGAACACCGTGCAATCGTACGATTTGCTCAACATAAAGTTTTGCCAAGACTTCCACTGAATTGTCTCTCTTGTTCGGAAGAAAGTGAGCCACTTTAGTCAACCGGTTTACGATCACCCAAATTGAATCATTACCGCGTTGAGATCTCGGCAAACCGTGCACGAAATCCATCGAAATATCATCAAACTTCCATTCTGGAATAGGTAGCGACTTCAAGAAACCTCCGGGCTTCTGGCATTCTGCTTTCACCAAGGCACATGTTTGACATTTAGCCACATAATGTGTGATGTCTTTCTTTAAACCCGGCCACCAAAATAGCTTTTTCATGTCCTTGTACATCTTTGTTCTCCCTGGGTGAATTGAGTATTTCGTAAAGTGAGCCTCATACATTAATTCTTCTCTTAGCTTACCCATACTTGAGACGCACAAACGACCCTCTTTCCACAAAATGTCGTCATCCCAGGAGAATTGGTCATTTGACCCATCCACTGCATAGCGTTGCAGACTTTCATCAAGTTCTGTTGCTTGCCGAATTCTGTCTGCAAGTTCATACTGTACCTCCTTCCAGTTCAAGCATGCATTTGCTGTGGAATTCTTGTCAACACAAGAAATCTCTAACGCTTCCAACTCCTAGATTAGACGTTCATCATGCATCTGCAACCAATTTGCCCTTGACGGAGTCCTACGACTCAAGGCATCTGCGATTACGTTTCCCTTCCCGGGAGTGTAGTGAATATCAAAGGTGTAGTCCCCGAGGAACTCCATCCACCTTCGTTGCTCCATATTGATCCTTCTAATCCAATAGGTACTTTAGGCTCTTATGGTACGTAAATATATCCACTTTTACGCCATATAGATAGTGACGCCACAATCTAAGTACAAAAATCACCGCCGCCAACTCCAAGTCGTGGACGGGATAATTTCGCTCATGCACTTTCAACTGGCGTGAGCCATAAGCGATCATATTTCCAAACTGAAGAAGAACGCAGCCTAAGCCGCTCCCTGATGCATCACTATAAACCTCATAGCCGTCTGTACCACATGGCGATGTCAAAACAGGCGCCATGGTCAAACAAATCTTTAGCTCTTCAAAAGCTCGCGCGCACTTCGACATCCAAATGAACTTCTGATCCTTCCTCCTTAATGTGGTAAGAGGCAAAACGATCAGTGAGAAGTTTTCTACAAAATGTCTGTAGTAGTCTGCCAGTCCAAGGAAACTCTTGATTTCGGCCACCGAGGACAATACTGGCCACTCCCGTATGACTCTTATCTTTGACGGATCCACTACAATGCCCTCTCCACTTACCACATGGCTAAGAAAAGCCACTGACGACAGCCAAAACTCACACTTTGAGAACTTGGCATAAAGCTTATTTCTCCGCAAGGTATGCAACACCAATCATAAATTGTTCGCATGGTCAGCTTCAGATTGAGAGTACACCAAGATATCATCAATGAAGACGATCACAAATAGGTCCAAGTACTCTCGGAACGTTCGGTGCATTAGATCCATGAACACTGATGGCGCATTGCATAGCCCAAACGACATTACAGTGAACTAATAATGATCGTAGCGTGTTCCAAATGTTGTCTTGGGAATGTCACCTACCTGAATCCTCAACTGGTAATAACATGATTTTAAGTCCAGTTTAGAATAGACGGTTGATCCAACTAGCTGATCGAACAAGTCATCTATCTGTGGAATCAGATACTTGTTTTTCTCTGTCAGCTTATTCAATTCACGATTATTGATACACAACCGCAGACTACCGTCCTTATTTTTCACAAAAAAAAAGGTGCGCTTCAAGGTGACATACTTGGGCGTATGTATCTCCTGTTCCAGCAACTCTTGCAGTTGAAATTTTAGTTCTGCCATTTACTTTGGCGCTACCCGATATGGCCAGCGGGCTACAGGTTTCGCACCTAGCACCAGCTCAATAGTGAAGTCGATCTCCCGCTGGGGTGGTAACCTAGGAAGATCTTTAGGAAACACATCAGCAAACTCTGATACAATCGGAACGTCACTAACTCTGGCCTTTGGCTCAATATCCTGAATAAGCGTGAAGAATAACTCCGCGCCCTTCCGAACAGCATTTACGACTTGGAGAGCAGACATCAATATCCCACTCGTTTCTCGCATACCAGCGAACTTAGTCTCAAGCTCGGTATTCTGGCCCAGTGATCTCCTTTGAATTGCAATCAATAAAGGCACGTTGCTCCGAGAGCCAGTCCATACCAAAGATCACATCAAATTCCGATATCGGTAGCACATATGCGTTTAAGCAGAAATCCTGACTTCCTATTTGTACTTCCACGTAGCAAGTCCTATCCGCACGCATCACACATTCGTTTGGTAACAACACCTTTACACTATCTGTCATCACATGACTAGGTACTCCGATTCGTGCTACGAAGTCCTTAGACAGAAATGAATGTGAAGCACCCATATCAAATAGTACTCTCGCCGGATTGTTCTTAATCAGGACGAAGCCTGTGACAAACACATCATACACAAGGTACACACACGGTATGAAATATTAAAAGTAAGCAATCAATATCTTAGATCGTACCTGTGACGACGTCACTTTGCTTTTATGACCTCCTACTGGCCAAGATTATAAACTCGGGGATGCGCCTGGGATGCAAAGGACTCCACCACTACCTTTCCCTTATCAGCATATGACGCTCCTGTCTTCTTTTCCACCTTTGGCGGACCAACCCGATAGTCACGGGCTAGATGCCCCACTCTACCACATGTATAGCAGGTACGAGACTCTAGCCTCGAAGTTGCTCCCGACGCAACTGTAGACGGAGCCTGTCTAGAAGACTTGGATCTCTTGCCCCATTTCCTTGGTAGTTAGATTTTCCAGAACGGGGCGCTTTGAACTCGGACTTTGTCACAGCTAAGTCCTTTTTTCCTTACACCCGCTTCATATCCTTCTCCAACGCACAAGCCGTATCTACCAACACTTGAAACCCTTGGTTCACCGAACTTGAGAGCAGGAATCTCAACTCATCCTGCAATCCTTCGTAGAACCTATTGGTTTTACGTTGTTCATCAGCGAAGATAGATCCCGCATAGCGTCCCAACCGTGTAAACTCATGCAAGTAGGTATCGACACTTCTTTCTCCTTGTGTTAGATGCTGGAACTCATTTTACATGGTGATGCGTTGTGCTGCTGGCAGATGCTTTGTCAAGAATAAACGCGAAAACTCCTCGATCGAGACTTATGTTAATTGCCTGCCCGCTAAGTGGTGCAACTCTATCTCGTCCCACCACAGCCGAGCCTCTCATTCTAACAAGAAGGTGGCCAAGGTGACCTTCTGATCTTCCTCCGTCCTTATCGCCGTCAATATTCGCTTGACGCACGATAACCAATCCTCCGCTTGCGTTGGGGATCCCACACCCGTAAACGTAGGATGATTGAATCTCATAAACTGCTTCAACTGTCGTTCAGTTGCTTGAGGATCAACAGCCTCAACAGGTTCTGGCCTTACACCAACCCGTTCTTGGCACCAATGTCCGGCTGCGCCTTCCCAGTAGGCTGTGCATGAATCATTGCAAACAACGCCTCAACAACTAAGCGTACTGTTTCCGTAGAAGGAGGAGGTGTAGGCACCTCAACTGGTGTCGCACTCTTATCAGAACGCTGGGGCTCAGACTGCCCAGCACCACTATGAGTCACTTATAGGTGAAAAAGACACACTTTAGCGACCTTGCACAAATAATAACAACAATATAGGAACGTGCAGGTTCCTCAAACATGTGTATTTGCATTCCTTAATGGACATTCTTGAGTTCATTAATGTTAAAGCGGGTCGCACTTACACGTGTTCGCCATCACAAAAGAATGAATGAATTCGAAAGAGGAAGACCACAAGCTATACGAAATATAAAACCTCATCTGTTAAATTACATATAATAGAAGGTCCGGCCGGGGCCCCACACATATGCCACAAACAGGCGGCGAGGTTACAGGTTATACCAAAACATAACATTAACTCAGAGAGCGAAGCTTTAATGTTACTCAACAACACGAATGCCCACTATATATAAACAACCAACACATATATATAATTCCAAAGGAATGTACACCAAATACACAAAAGTTTGACCTTAAGGCCTTACAGTTAAGCTTCACAAGTGTGGATTACGAACATCAGCGCGCAGGCCGGCCACACATGAAAAAAATAATGTTCTTCACTCAGCCATCGAGGGCCAGCAGCAGCAGCAGGGGCTTTAGCCCGATATTTCCCGCTCGGCTCTCTAGCACCTGCACAAGGACAACCCACCATGATGGTGGCAAACAAGACAACGGTTAGCATTCAGCTGACCAATTTATAACGACCATACCCCTTTCCCGGGGCAGTGGTATTCCTTCCCTGCAGGCATAGTATTTCACAAGCAGATATATCGCAAGATGTGCACTCACACATTGTCAATACATTACAAACATCGGCCATGCGGCCTGACGCTTCGTGCACTCATGACACATTCTTGGTATACTGAAAAACTAGGGTCCCACCACCGTTCAAGGTCCGAAACCCAACGGTAAACTTTGAGCATTATGCTCCGCAGCCTATAGCCGGAGACTTTAGTCTTAATGACGCGCATGCCTAAGACTCTCATTATGTGAACCTGACGAATGCCAATAACCCAGGCACTCATGTCAGACATCCATAATGCGGATATAGTTTAGCCCTTGCTCGTTGCTCAAAATGCTAGTTCAATGTCTAGACTGACGTGGGTCGGCATCCCCTTGTCTGTTCGGCACGAAGCATTTTAAGAGCTCGCAGCTCACAATAGTCATACTGTCCACCAAGGATTGGCTTCACAATCCAAAAGGGGAGCTAGTGTCAGCGTTCCTCGCGATCGCTTGGCAGGTTCAACAGAAGTTCTCTTTCTGCACCCAAACTCAACCCAAACCCTGCAGCATCCTGCAGTTCCAGAAAACTGGTCTTTACATAGCATACAACACAAGAATTATGAGGGTATTTTCCTGGAATCCCCATTCTAGTACTTTCTGTTACTCCCCTTCACAGTCACAACCCACTAACTCCACAAACTACTCGTTTAAACGCGGAGTCTTCTCCAGTGCGCAAAATAAAACATCACCAATCCAGATCAACCTGCCCAGATGGGCTTCACATAACATGCTTATTCCGTACTACACATTTCCGGATCTATATGTAAGACTTATTGGGGATTTCAAGAATCAACCCAAGGGAAATCCCTCAATAATCAACCTTTTGGTGGGGGAAATCCATGCACATGCCAAAATAAGGACTTCACCTGTCCAAGAAGGAAGATCGTTACCCTAGAGGTTCGCTTTAGCGCCATGGAAAACTAGCCAGATGAAAAACACCGCAACAGACTTGCCTCCACGGATCTGGACTCGGCTCGCGATTCGGGGCTCTGAAAATCCACCGGCAGTCAGATTCCTCCTCCTCCTTCCTTGCTCTCCCCACTCTCTAACTCTTAAAAAAGAGAAAGACCTAAGAGAAATGAGGGTTTAACCCTCAACTCCCGACCTTAAAACAGCAGGAAGATTTCTGGATCGTTGGATCCTATTTGAAGGGAATGAACGGGCACGAATCGCCCTGAAAATCACTTTCCTGGGCTGAACATGGCGTGTGACACGCCCGTGTCACAAGCCGTGTGCCTCAAGCGGCAAAAGAAGTCGTTGCGTCCCGACCAGGAAATGACCCTATGACACGCCCGTGTCACAGGTCGTGTGCCAGACACGGCTTCGGGCACGCCCGTGTCCAGCCCGTGTTCATCAGTCCTCACAGACAGGCCAAACACAAAGAAGGACACGACCCTTGACACGCCCGTGTCACAGGTCGTGTGCCAACATGGCTTTCCTCCGAGGATCGTCGAATGCATTTCGTCGACCTTACGGAAACACGTCGAAACTCATAGCAGGACACAACCCTGGACACGCCCATGTCACAGGCCGTGTGCTATACTCGACACCGCCCTACCAACACAGAGTAGGACACGGCTTTGGACACGCCCGTGTCCCTGGCCGTGTTGCTAACACAGAGAAGGACACGACTTTGGACACGCCCGTGTCCCAGGCTGTTTTGCTCATAATCGAGATTTGGGGCGTTACACTATTTCTGTTCTGGACTCCATGATTTGCATTACTAATGATTTGGTGTGTTGGATGGTCCCTTAGATGTCTGGTAGTTGGAGGTAGTCTAACTGCAGCTTGCTGATCTTCAGAGTTTTCAACTAGCTGGTATTCAATTTCTTCAGGTATGTCTTGCCCTTCCCTTGGAATGGATAGTCCATCATCATTATCTTGAACTGTGGGGATAGCTTCCTTGATGGTCAGCTTATCCATCATCTGCTCTATACCTGCAATACTATAAGAGGAGGAGCTAGACAACTCACTTTTGACCATGTTGGATTCATCAAAAATAACATACATTGACTCTTCTACAACTTGGGTAGTTAAATTGTAGATTTTATATGTCTTACTATGAGTGTTGTGCCCAATAAACATCCCTTCATGGGGATCAATTGGTGATGAGAAGTGAAGGAACTCCATAGTTAAGCATGCTTGGGCGAGAGTAGTACTGGGATGGGTGACCTCTTGGGAAGTCCCCGTACAGCCCAGCTTAACTGTCGAGTTCGCTCATCAAAGGGAGGCTGTGGCCACCAACAACCCTCCTGTGAAGGGAGAGGGGTTGGGGTGCTTGGGCTGCAGCCCGGTAGCGATGCCTAGAGAGCGGAGCCGTAACGCTGTTATGTACGCGCCAGGGTCATTACAAAAAGCTCCTCCTCCTCCTCCAACTTCTGTTCCTCCTACTGCTACTACTCCTGTTTCTGCTACATCCACTTCTTCTGATATTGTGAGTAAGATTGAACAGATGTTGACTGATCAAAGAAAGCATTTCGTTGACTCTCTGAAACTTGTGCAAGATAAAGTAACTGCTCTTGAGAAAGAGATGAGCAGAGGATTTGCTGAGATACAGCATAACACAGATCAATTAAATCACATTTTTCAGGTAGGTGGCAAAGCTCTGGACCACACTATTACCAGTGTTGGTGAAGTGATGAACCAATCTATAACTCTTGCCAACAATCAAATTCAACTTGAGAAGAGAGCCCAAGAACATGTTATGCAAGTTTGTGAAGAAGTTGGAACTTTTAAAGATGACACCATAGATACCCTCTGTGTAGAATTCAGAAAGGGGGAGACTCTAGTGAAAGAATATGTACAAAAGTTTGTAGATAAGTTTGATGTAACTGCCAACACTCTCTTGACTGAGAAGTTAAGTGAAATCAACAAAAATGTGCTAGCTCAGATCCAATCAGTAAAGTTTTATACCTATAACACTACAGTTTGGATGCATAACCAGATATTTCCAGATTTTCATGCTGATCCAAACATAATTTCTCATCATTTAAATCCTCTTGCTGAAGGTCAGCCAGTTGCTCCAGCTCAGATGCCTCCTCAAATGCCAACATTCTCTCCTAGGCCTGATGATGCAACCCTTCCTCCAGAATCCTATTCTCAAGTTTGGGAATCTGACATCCCCAAAGATTTACCTGAAGTTCAGATCCCCAAGAGAAGGAAATATGGAGAAGGTCCCTCTGCCAGCAGATCAGTTCCAGTTCCAGAATCAGAAAAGAGAAAAACTCAAGAATTTGCTGAAGTTTGGAGCCCAACTTCAAAATCCTTGATTCTAGATACTCTGAAACTTGGTGATGGACTATAATGAAAGCAGAGATCTCCATTACAGTTTTTCTGTATGAGAAATGTATGAAAAATCTATCATGAAGAGAAGGATTTATGATAAAGAATATGGAAGGTACAACCCAAAGGCACCTCCAAGACCTCCAAAGTACTATCCTAAGCCATTCAGCTATCAAAGGAGGCAACAGGAAAAGTTTGTCAAACAACATCATCAACAACATCAGAGCTAGAACTGAATTTTTGATTTTTGAGATTGAGGATTGAATGCTTGTAGAAATGAAGTCTAAAACACTTCTAATTATATAATCTCTAATTTTGATGATTATGTGTTTTTCTTTTTTTCTTGCATTTTATCTCACACTTACCTTTTCATATCTAGTTCTTTCTCTTGTGGTATAATTCACCTTAGTGTAGAGGGTTTTGACTTCTACAAATATGGGGAGATTGTTGGGTATTGCATCCACAATAACCCAGATTTGTATGAAGTCACCCTTGAACTAAGATGAATTAAATTGTATTTGATCTTCTATTTTAGTTATGCGTTTGCAGGCTCTATTGCTAAGTGCAGACCAATGTCAGTCTATAGTGAGTCATAAACACAGGACCATACAATATAATCCCTCATTGTGTGATCCAAGGTGTTGACTCATGTGTAGTCTCTCTATTGGGATACACTTCATATTCAAGCACTTGGACCAATGGATGAAGTGTTGGTGATGATTGGATTCAAGAAGGAAAATTTTCTAAAAGTCAGAAATTTTCTAAGTCTTTTACTCGAGTAGACTGTTTGTACTCGAGTAGAAGGAGTAGAAGTTCTCAAGAAGTCAGTCTTATTACTCAAGTACAAAAGTTGGTTCTCGAGTAATACAATTCTAGTTCTCGAGTAACCAGGTTTAGTTCTCGAGTGGACTTTATCTCTACATCTCAAGTGTTCAGGATCTTAGCTCAGAAAATTTCTAAGTATAGTTCTCAAGAAGTTATCTTGTACTCGAGTAGTTGATAGTATGTCTCGAGTGACAACAATCTTTCTTTCCAAGAATTTTTCTAAGTCCAATTCTCGAGTAGTTCTCGAGAGCAATCCCTAGTTCTCGAGTAATCCTATATTTTGTTCTCGAGAAGTTCTTCTTTTCTCGAGTAATCATTTCTAGTTCTCGAGTAACCTTCTTCCAGATCCAGAAAAACTTTCTAAGTCTTTGTTCTCGAGAAGTTTTATTCTACTTCTCGAGTAGATTCCCAGTTCTCGAGTAATTTCATTCTACTCGAGGAATGATTCTTTCTGTCTCGAATACTTCTGTTAAACTTCTTCTCGAGTAATTCAAGTTGATTTCTCGAGAATCAATCTTGTACTCAAGTAATGATTTCTTCTTCTTGAGTAATTTAAGAAATTCCTCTTCTCGAGTAATCTTCATTTTCCACTCGAGTAATAGCTTCACTTCTCGAGTAATATTACTTCACTCGAAAAATGCAGTTCAGATTTGCAGAAATTTTATTAAGTCCATATTTGACGGGATTTTCAAATGACATGACGTTATTGGTCCACGTGTACGTCATTAAGGATAATTATGACCATTAGGGAGATCTTATATAAGGTCTTGTCAACCAACTAACCCTAAGAAGGATTTTACAAACTGTCATAATATTCTAAGTTCTCTGAATCTCATTTTCTCTCTCCAAAATGAAAGTCGCCGCCGCCGATCTTCTTCGTGCAAGGGCTAGGCTTTTCGATTCAAGGATTCAGATCAAGATTGATTTCCAGATCGGGATTATTGTTCGTTCTTCATCATCTCTCCGATCGGGTGAAGTCAAAAGAAGTTTTCAGATCTCATTCTTGCTGAGTTATCTTCTTCAATAATTCTGACAGAGCCGCAAGTTATAAGAAGAATATATAGGCAAATCGATTCAAGATTTGAAGATTATTGTTTGTATTTTCAAATTTCTCTCTATTCAATTCTTGTAGGAGATTTCTCTCCGAGTTGTAGGAAATTTTATCTTCCGAGTGTAGATCCGTTTGGATCGAGTTTGTAGGAACTTTGTTCCGAGGTGAAGGATCGGTTTTCAATCTGAGATAGTGGAGTAGCCGAGTCTAGTGGTTTTCTAGATCGGTGAGGGAAAGTGGATGTACCCAAGGTTGGGGAATCACTATAAATCTTTTGTCGTCTGTGATTGCTTTGTTGATTTGTGTGTATAGTCGTTAAATTTTTATTCCGCAAAAAGACGCACAACTCACCTATTCACCCCACTCTAGGTGATTTAGGTAGACAACTGAACTCATTCAAGTGCCTTCCATTGTGTACCTTCATCCTTCCATCAATGCCTCAAGTTCAATGCCAAAGGAATCAAGGTCGGGATCCAGGGAGACCCCAAGGCTGAAAGGGAATGTTACATCATCGCAGCCAACACCATCTCGTGGCAGGAGGGAGCTGAGGAGATGGAGAGAAGAATGGAGGATCTGTCTAGGCAGGAGGTCGTAGGAGAAGAAGAGGAGATGGAGGAGGCGGAGGTGGAGATCCCCGCCCATGATGGGGGGAGGAGAGGAAGTTTTGGAGGAGCAGGCCGAGGTAATGGCAGTAGAAGAAGTCGAGGAGTAAGTCCTCATCCCGGGGGAAAGGGTCGTAGGCGAGTGGGAAGAGAAGTCCCGACTGGAAGTAGAAGAAGAGGTAGTGGAGTTGGAAGTCCTCACCTAGGGAGAAAGGGTGGAGAAGGTGCGGGTCAGTGGGGAGTTGAGCCCGGAGGATCAGCAGAAGATGCTGGAGTGCATCTAAAAGAATGTGAACATCTTCACATGGAGCGCGGAGGACATGTCGGGTATTGATGCGGATGTGGCTTACCACCGCCTCAACCTTGATCCCGACGCTCACCCCATCCAACAGAAGAAGAGGTCTGTCGCCGACAGGCTGTCTGAGCCCATCCAGGAGGAGGTGGGTAAGCTTCATAAGGCAAATTTTGTATCGGAGATCCAGTACCCAGTCTGGGTCTCCAACGTGGTAATGGCTAAGAAGGGAGATGGGCGTTGGATAATGTGTATTGATTTCTCACTTTTAAATAAAGTCTGTCCTAAGGATTGGTATCTCCTGCCTCAAATCGACGCGTCGGTTGACTCAGCCATCGATTTTTCTCTAATGAGTTTTCTAGATGCCTTTTTAGGGTACCACTAGATCAGGATGCATCCCCTAGACATAAAGGACATTTCCTTCATTATAGGGGATGAGTGCTATTGATATAAGATGATGCCATTTGGGCTCAGGAATGCAAGGGCAATATATCAAAGAATGATGGACCGAGTCTTCCGGGAGCAAAATGGAAGAAAGTTGGAGGTGTATGTAGACGACCTCATGGTGAAGAGTCAGGATACGAGATCTCATCTCCAAGATCTGGAGGAGACCTTTAACACCTTACGAAATTATAAGATGAGGTTGAACCCACTGAAGTGCATTTTCGAGGAAAGTAGGGGAAAGTTCCTAGGTCACCTCCTTACTCCTGCGGGGGTGGAACCCAATCCAAATAAGGTGAGGGCGATCATGGAGTTGGAGTCGTCGTGGAATGCCAAAGAAGTTCAGCGCTTGATAGGGAAACTTGCAGGGTTGAGCAGTTTCCTCTCTCGGGCAGGAGAGAAGTGATCACCCTTCTTCAAAGTGCTGAGGGGAGGCCATAAATTCGAATGGTCCAAGGAGTGTGAGGAGGCCTTCCAAGCCTTGAAGAGACAACTCACTCAGGCTCTGCTTCTCCAAGGACCATAGGAGGGGGAAGATTTATCCCTTTACCTTGAAGTCAGAGCCTAGGCCGTGAGCTCCATCCTTGTCCGAGAGGAGAGAAAGAAGCAACTGCCAATCTACTATGTGAGCCTGGTCCTAAGGAAGGCAGGGCTCTGGTACCCGATCTTGTAGAAGCTGGCTTTCGCTCTGGTCGTCTCGGCTCGAAGGCTCGGGTCATATTTCCAGGCATATTCAATCCGGGTGGTGACAAATCATCCCCTTCGTAAATTCTTTGAAGGGGTAGAGCATTTGAAAAGACTTGCAAAATGGTCGCTAGAGCTAAGCGAGTTTGACATATATATAATTTGTCCTTCACCTCTCGATAAGGCCCGGGCAATGGCTGACTTTCTGTCCGGCTATATGATCGAGGTGGCAGAGACAGAGCTCACTCGTTTGGTTCCCGAGAAGGTGATGGTGGATGGCGCCTCAGGGAGACATTCCTTGGGAGTAGGAGTGATACTGAAGAGCCTTCAGGGAATGAGGATAGAGCAGACAGTTGTGATCCATTTCCCTATTACTAACAATCAAGCGGAGTATAAAGCAGTAATCGCGGGGTTACGTTTGGCGAGGGAGCTGGGGGTGCATGATGTGGAAATGCTAATGGATTTCCTAGTAGTGTCCTCTCAAATCGACGATAAGTTTGAGGTAAGGGATCCTACTCTCCAATTATACTTAGCAAAAGTGAAGAGAATCATCAACATGTTCCAAACATTTTCCATCCGACATGTGCCATGGGAAGAAAGTGTGCATGTGGATCAGCTGGCTAAGTTCGAACCCCGTGTGGGAGGAACTATAACTGACTTATTCTGCCCCTCTATTGAGGAAGGGGAGTTGATGAAGGTGGACCAGCGCCCCTTATGGATGGACCCCTTTATAGTTTTCTTATCCACAGGAGAATTCTCGGGAGGTCTAGACAAGAAGCGGTTCAAGTATAAATCGTCATACTACCTGATGCACGATGGTAAGTTGTACAGGAAGACCCTCGCAGGATTGCTGGCACATTGTGTGGCCAAGGAGGAGGTCCCGACAATTTTGGAGGAATTCCATGGCGGTGAGTGTTGGAGTCACTTGGGAAGCAGGACTCTGGAGTGAAGGATAGTAAGGCAAGGGTATTTTTTGCCGACCCAGGGCCGAGATGCCACCAAATTCGCGAAGAAATGTCAGAAGTGCCAATTGTTTGCCCCTCTCCAACTACTACCGACCCAGAGTCTCAGAAGCATCACTGTGCTCTGTCCCTTTGCTATTTAGGGAATGGATCTGGTGGGACATCCGTGTTGTACCCGTGGGTCATTTTGCAATCCTAAGTTTCGGGTTGAGCGAGCACATTTGGAGAAGTAGGTGTGTGATCACCCCTTTTTAGAGGCCTAACTCCACTGAAGTCGGTTTCCAGTTTCAACACTTACAATTACAACATTCGAGACCCATCCAGGGTACTAGATCTCTTCTACGAACCCCACATCCAACAACTTCTGCACTTCCACCCGAATGGGCTCTGTTAGGGTTATAACTGTCTTCCACTTCTTCTGGAGAATGGGGCGGGTCTCTGGCTCCAAGTTGAGCTGTTGACATGCGACGTCAACGTCGACTCCAGACATATCTTTTGCGCTCCATGTGAAGATATCGACATTTTCTTTGATGCATGCCAAAATTTTTTCCTTGTCTTCCTCTACCAGTTCGCCGCTGGCCTTCACCTTCCCGAGTATTCCGCTCTCAGCCTTGATCTCTCTCTCCACGACTTCTTCCATAGCTTCTATCCTTGCTACCTCCTTCAGTGCCTTCTCAACTCTTTTGACCTCCTTATCCCAACTAATGGTGTTTACAACTTTGAGGTAGCATTCCCTCGCCACCTTGGGATCGCTCCTGATCCGGATCTGCAGCCCTCCGATGTTATACTTGAGGAACTAATGGAACAAAGAGGGCACACACTAGAACGCATTGATGAGCGGCCTTCCGAAGATGGCATTGTAGCTACTGGGCTCATCCACGATCATGAATCGACACACCTTTGTGGTGCCTCCCACAGTGACGAGAAGCTCAGCTCCCCCTTCAACCTCCTTCCTCTCTCTCCTACAAAACCGAAAAGTGGGTCGTCAGTCGAAGTAACCCTCTTCTCCTCCACCGTCATGGCCTCAAATGCCGTTTTAAACACAGTATTAACAGAGCCCCCATTGTCAACCAAAATGCAAGAGACCGGGAAATTTTCCATCACCGCCTGGATCACCAGCGCGTCATGGAAGGGATTCTCGTTCTCAAACATGTCCTCTATCGAGAACGTGATCTCTCTAATCGCGGGTAGGGTCTGCGATGTGGACACTATGCTCCTTCGGTAGACCGCGCGCATGCTCCCCTTCCTGGTTGCTTCTATCTCCGCTCATCCATGTATGGCTCCAATTCCACCCCGAGCTCCTTGGTCAATCCGGTCTTCACACCACCTCGGTGCCCTTCCTTCTGCCCCTTTATTCCTTCCTGCCACCGCCGCCGTTGATTCTCGTTGCCTCCCCTGGATCCCTTCGCATGTCCCCTCCTCAACTCCAAGAACTCAGGGAAGGTTACGGTGGCGTGGCCCTCAATCTGATGAAATTCACAATAGAGGACCATCCTCCAATCCTCCCCCCTCCTCTACTGATGAGGCCTTCCTCCTTCCCTCTTCCACATCCAATCGTGCAAGCCTCTTGTTTGGGGGACTTGGTCATGCCCCCAATGCCCCTGCTGTCTTTCTGGTGAGTGTCATCATCCCTGTATCTCAGGTGAGAACCTTCTCCCCAAATGTCGATGATATCCCCCCCGGCTACCCTCCGTGGAGGCCTGACGGGAGGTCCTCTGAACCTCCTAAAATCCTCCTCCCGCTCTATACCTTCCCACGCTCTCCTCTCCTCCCGTCTCACTGGTGCTTCCTTCTTCTTCGCTCCCTTGCCTCCTACTGATGCTTCCTCTACCTCCTCACTCGTCAACCTCTCCAGCTTAGTCACAAAACCTCTACTTTATGATTCTCTCTCGATGTAACACATCGCTTAATTAATCATATCCTCGAATGAAACCGAGGGAATTTGCTTCAACTCCATCTTGAACAGCCCACCTTGCAGGCCTAAATTAAAAGCGATCATCAGAGTGTGTCCATGAATCTCTTGGCATTGGAGAATCTCCTCTTGGAAACGGTCCATATATGACCCCGACGACTCTTGCAGTCCTTGTTTGATGGCAAAGATAGTCTCTGCCTATTTCTTCCTCTTCTTCGATGTAGAAAAGCGAAGTAGGAACCCCCGGTTGAGGTCCTCGAAACTAAAATCGATCCTACTGGCAATTGATGAAACCAATCTCTCGCCCTTCCCTTAAATGTAATTTCGAACAGTCGATATTTAAAAGGGTTGGACATCATCCTGATTGACACCATGTCTTCAAACCATTGCAGATGCTGCAGTGGGTCATCTCTCCCAGCATAGGAATTCATGAGCGGTTCCACGAACCATGCTGGAACCAGCGTTGTCAACACCAACTCGCAAAATGAACAGGCAGGTGTGAGTTGATGACCCGGGTGAGCTCGCTTAGATTCATCCTCAATGGCGCGAGTCATCGGCGAGCCTCTGAAGAGGACTCGCAGACGCAATGAATGATCATCATCTTTCTGAATGTGTACCTTGCCTAGTCGCTGAACTTGACTCGCCTCACCTGGCGGGGCGGCTTCCTAAATTGGCATCACTGTCTCGCCTCTATAAGCGAGTGGATCCTGCATCATTCCTTGTACCGCCCTCATCATTCCGGCGAGCTCGGTGAATTTACCTTGAGTGACGAACTCGCTAGTGGGATGTGAGTTGTCCAGACTATATCCTGGCTCTCCCTATACCACCATGGCACCGTCAGACGAGTACTTTCCTCAAGAACTATCAGTCCACGCTCACTGCACCAAAAATATTGAAACTCGTACATCGGTTCAACTGAGTTCTGACTGAGAGGGAGCAGTTCAAGTTACTTGGCCCGTCGTCGGGTGCACTAGGATGGTATGTTTAAGCATGGATTCAACACTAGCTGGAAAAAGTATTTGTCCGCAAAAAGACCCAGTGAGCTACAACAAGGAGGTCCCGACACTCACCCGGAAGCGCACATTGCGTCTTCCCCTCTCAAAGCCAAAGGCTGAGATTGGTACCTTGGATGGCATAGAGTAAGAGTTCATCGAAGGTCGGAAGATCTAGGACGCTGAGTCTGCCTCTCCAAGGTGTCTTGAGGGTCTATTTATAAACGAATCCCAAACTAGTGGAAGAATCGTCTTTACGACCTGCAAATAACGGCCTCCATCTTTTTACCTTTGCTATTGGCACTCCTGAATGGTTTGCGGATAGAGAAATCTTGTTGTTCAAGATGACTATGGGCAGACTAGGACAGGTTGCGAGCAGAAAAGAGAATACGAGTTGAATCCTCCCTGTCGAGGAGAGCCCTAGAAGTAGGTGGGCATGGATCGCCTGCGATTGTCTTGGCTCATGGCCCCCCTCCCTGGACCTCGCTTCGGTGACCTGGCTCCAGGCCAGTGAGGTCGGCTCACCACTGAGCGAGGTCATCTCGCCTAGCCTGAATTCTTTTGATGGGCTCGCTCTGTCCTGGTCGGGTGTAGACATGGTTGGAGGTCGCCAAATTGGGGTTGTACAATATCCGTTCTCACAAAAATTATCGCAAGAATATCATGCGTGAAAGTATTGCTTACAAAAACGATCACAAAAATTATAATTCTCATAATGATATACTGTTATTAAATCATGAGCTTTAAAATAATCGTACATAGATCATCTTCTTCCCCATTTACAGTCTTCCTCATTTACAGTTCATCAACATTTTAGGAGAAAAGGATAAGAATGAAGTATAGCTATATCAGGGTATACATTCTCCTTCTTATTTGGGACACCTTCCATCTCCGCCATTAGCGACCGGAACTCAGAATTTTAGCTCAAACTCCTCTTGTTCTTTCGGGGTCCTCTTCTCTTTGGAAGTACTCTTCTCTTCTCCTTCTACGCCGAAACAAAATGAGTGAGATAAATAATTGTGAGGTGAGGGTAAGGTTTTGGCCTGGAAGGGTAACGAGAACTAAAAAAGAAGCCGTAGAATGAGGAGATGACTATTTGCGATCAAAAAAATGTGCGGTGAAATTTTTGATTCCGAGCGCATCATTAATTAAAATTGCTGCCACATGTCTAAATCGGAACGGCCCCGTCTCCAAATTGGGAGGCCCTAACCGATTTTTGTTGTTGTTGTGTGTGACTGTATTTTTTTGTAGTAATATAGTTGTACATAAAAATACAGTTGCAATAAATTGTGTTTTGGGACCTTTATTGACCGCAAAATTATAGTTGTATTTTATAGTAGAAAAAAAATCCGTGAATTTGAATTTTTACAAGCTTTATTCAAAACATATACAAATGAGTACTTAAAATAACTATAAGAAAATATGAATCTGTTGCGAGTCACCCAGTTTTTCAACGTCTAGAGAATTAGAGCGCCTTAGCTCGGAGTTGGACCGAGTGCTTAAACTGTCAATGAAAATCCAGTAACAAATGACAAGATGCTTTTTTACCGTGAAAAATCGAGAAAGAGCTAAAAATCACGTGGTCAGATCTGTGTCAAACCAAAATCCACTATTTCTCTCTGAGATAAGAAATTTCGGAAATTTTCTTAAAGGGTGATAAGTCACCTTTCTGTTACAAGCTTTGAATACAAAAACAGCAGAAAAATAAACTAAATCCTAGGAGCATTGATGAGAGCGCTCCGATGGGAAATATGTTAAGTCCTTGAAACCTTGATGAGTGCGCTCTTGTA